>CM052896.1:67200596-67291490 GCA_028534135.1 Potos flavus
TGTTGGCATAATGGAAGAAGCAAGGGAAATTAAATGATAGACAACTACCTGCTTAAATGATATTGCTTAGGGTGGAATTAGCAGAAATGTGAACAAAGTAGCAGATGCATGGTTACCTTGGAAGAAAGTGCTGGGGAAGCTGCAGGAGATTTGAGCAGAGTAGAACTGTTTTCATATGGGGTGTAAAAGGGAGAATAATAATGTGTGGTTATGGGATATATGTAATCTAAATATGCATAAATCTGAGTGGTTTTTTTTTTCCTTATTCAGCTCTAATGTGCTTTAAGTCAATTGCTAAACTGTGTACTGGAAAATGCACCTTCATGTATTTTATCCCCACACTAACAACTGACAAGTAGGTAGTGGCAGTGGGGACAAGAGTTGAATGGAATGGATGATGAGATCATACGATTCCTTGTTATCCCTGTTTTACAGATGAAATGGTAAAGCTACAGAGAGGTAATGCAATATATAACATTGTCATCATTTTAAAAAATTAACCTAATATTCTGGTTTAGTAGAATGTACACAAGTCCTACCTTTCTTAAGATGACATATTATTGCCTGTCATGCTGCTCTAGATTGAGAGCATCTTAATATTTTTCTGTGGCTTTTTTCTCTTCATATTATTTTCTCCAGTTATTAGTCACTCCCCCTTGTCACCCACCAATGCCATTTTCCCTTATTTCTATTTTTTTTAAGATTTTATTTATGTCAGAAAGAGAGAGAGAGAGCACGAGTGGGGGCAAGGAAGGGCAGAGGGAGAGGGAGAAGCAAGCTCTCCGCTGAGCAGGGAGCCCAATGCAGGACTCAATCCCAGGACCCAGGGATCATCACCTGAGCCGAAGGCAGACGCTTAACCGACTGAGCCACCCAGGAGCCCTTGTTGTTTCTATTTTTTAGCGTGTAATACAGTCACGTTGCACCCATTTGCAGATATGTTTTCAAACAGGGCCTCTCACAGTCCTACTGCAATATGACGGTTATTCTGTTTAACCTGTACCATTGTCTTGTATGCACACTATTCCCACAGCATAGGAATTGAAAACCCTCTGTAGTGTTTCTGAAATAAAATGTACTGCTTAATCTATATATTCGCAACTCTGATAATGAAAGTGTAATCAACCTCAAAGCAGGGTTATTTTTTGCAATTATAGCTTTAAATTTATAATTGTATATTCATTGGAAAACTCCTTATAGCTATAAAGATATCACAAGGAGAGAGAGAGAGAATTGATATTACCTAAAATAGTCTGTATTAAGATACAGGTTTGGCTGCTGTAAAAGGTGATTCCAAAAAAATTGGCTTAAGAAAAAAGTGTTGCATGGGAGAAATGAAATCACCCCTGTCCAGATCCACTCCCCAGTATAATCACTCTTAAAAGAAACTTTTTTTTTTTTAATCCATGACCTCTGCATCAACACCAGGGCAGCACACTGGTCTGTTAACCCCCATCTCCCAACCCCCAATATATAGCCTAGGTAACTAGTCAGGAAAGGTATAACTGTTTGATGGTACCAGGGATTCTTGCTACTTCTGTCTTGTTCTACTACTGCTAGAATCTGCTCTCATACATTTGACCAAAATGACTTTCCAATGTATCTGTAGGCTAGTATGATGCAAAGAAGAAAAAAGAGGGATACACAGTCCTTCACTTTAGGAGCATATCCCAGAAGTTGCACTTATCAGTTCTCTCATATTTCACAGAGAAGAACCAACTACTCCCACTGGGACACCCAAATGCAAAAGAGGCTACACAATGAACACTTTAGATAGATTAACCTATGCTCAGGTAAAGTTTCTATTACTATAGAAAAAGAGATCAGATATTGGCAGAATAACTGTTAGTTGCAGCCAGAGAGGAAATGATGAACAATTTTGCATTAAGTACTATAAGGTTTTCTCGCCTTTGCATTTCATTCTTTCCTCTACCTACGCTGTCCCTTACTCACAATTTCATTTTTCAAAATTTGACTGAATCATTAACCCCACCTTTCATCTCCTTTCTGCAGCATTATGTAGTAGAGACAGTAATATTTACCAAACATGAAATCTATTTGTCTGTATTTCCCAGCCATCATCTTGCAGTGGATTGGGGCTAGGGGTGGTCGGAGGCTGGTGGGAAGACTGACTGACAAGTCCTGACCGATGGGCTGTGAGCTGAAGTAATGTGGTCCTCCTGCCCCTTTCCCCTGTTAAGGTCAACTTTGAGCTTTGTGTTCCAGATAAAGAGGTTACAAGAGGGTGGACTTCTTCCGTCTGGCTGCCTGGATGGCAACCCGACTTGAATTTGATGTTGTTTTCTATCTCAATACAGCCAAGTCATTCCTTGGTCCTTCTAGTTGGATTTGGTTGCTCTCCCATTTCTGTTATATACACATGCATCTGTATATATATGGACTTTGCACTTACCACATTATACTTCTTGTCTGAGTGTTTCTGGTTTCCTGGGAAAATTGGTGGGTTCCAATGATGTCTGGTGACTGTTAAAGATGACTGTTAAGACAATTTTTTAAAAACTGAAAATGGAAGCAAGAAGCAGGGAGGGTATCAGAGAAGATGAGACTTTGACTGAAAATAGAATTTTATGTAGAAAAGGTATCGGATGATGTAATAATTTAGATACATTTACTTAACCGGAAGATAACATTCTTGTTTATTGGCCTCTGCCTATCTTTTTGAAAACTTATAGACAAGATTATCTTTCTACTTTTTCTGATGGATAAAATATCTACTTTTTAGTATAGCATTTGTTTTTTTTTGTTTTTTTTACAAATTTCAAAATTGCTTTTGTGTTGAAGGATTACAGTAAAATTTATCCACGTGTTTTAGTGCTATAGGGACTTACATATTCTAAAATTATAGAGTTATTCTTTCTAATAAGAAAATCAGAGCACATGGTACAATATTCCAAACAAAAATACTGTGCTTTGTATATTATCTTGCCTACTACTCACCATGATTTAGGGGTTATCATCATCCTCATTTCATAGATCAGCAATATGAGTGGATTTTAATGCTGTGGACTAAATTTCTCTATTACTATGGAACCATTCAATAATTTGTGCAATTACTTCATGTAATCATACAAAAATTTACAATAACATAAATTACAACATTTGAGGTATTCTTTTAAATTTCCCCTGATTACTGAATATATTTCAATCGTTTATTTACTTTTTCTTTTATCAATAATAAAAATTAAATTTCTCTGCTTTCATTTATCATTTGGACTTGAAATCTGAATGACTTTATATGAAAAGATCAACAGATACAATGAAAAGTGCAGAACCAGTGTCTGAAGGGTTATGCTTAAATTGTTTATCACACTGAAGTAGTTACTCAAGGATAGCTTGAGGGGGGAGTAACCCGAGAAGTTAAAATGATCTTTCTCGCAGAATTTAAAAAGAGCAAAGACCTATAGATTAGATCAAAACTCGTCTGAGTTTATCCACTTCCTACATGCAAGTGGGTTTTAGAACTTGTATTTACTAAGATGATATAGTAGGAAACCCACAGTTTAAGTTGATGTTTTATCAGCAACAACACAGTTGTTTAAGGCTAAAATTAAATAAAAGAATTTGGAGCTGCTTTTCAAGTCAGAGTTGAAAAAACATTTTAAGAAACTGAGATGTAATTATTTAAACATAAGCCTGGCAAAAAAAAAAAAAAAAAAAAAAAGAAGAAGAAGAAAAGAAAAAGAGAGAAAGAGAGGGAGAGAGGTAGATCAGTCACTTCATCTGGTTTCTTTTTCATATGACATGAGAATCGACTTTCATCATTATTTATATCTATCCTTCTTATTCCATGAATATATTATAGGGCATTGAAAAATTATTGTTTGTAGCATATCCTCAGAGAGAGAAAAGGGAGAATGTTCCACTTAGTATAAGATTTATGCTTGCTGAAGGCAGCAAGAATTGCTGTGCATATTTTAGAGAAGAATTTGGATCCCCGCCACAAAAGTTCAAGTAACCACTTAGAATTTCTCATTGTGGACTACTGTATGCAAACACATGAACTGTAGATTGATTCTTACTTAATTACCAGACCACCAACTTTGCCAGTGCCATTAGCTGCAACACAATCTGGGACAATGTGAGAAACCATCATTTTTCCTTCTGATCTCTCTGGTATGTTTCAGACCATGTATGGAAGCTCCAAAGTAGTACACATAATTTCACAGTTATGTGTCAGGTTGATGGAAAAAGTGGGCATGCTACAATGCTTTCAGAGTTACAATTCAAATGAGAAACCCAACTGCATATTAAATTCATGGATGAACGATGGAAACTTGAAAGCCATAATTTGAAGTTTTATTTCTGTAGGTATTGGCATATATGACATCAAATTATTAAATCTAGCACAATGTAAAAGTGAACGCATGAGAGATTTACATAGGGATGAGATCACTGTGAAGTTTGAGAATGTGCAAAAGCTGTAGAATTCTTTCATAATAGCAAATTTTATGAAACATAAACTGAACAACAGTTTTCAAATACAACTCCCACCTAATTTCTATGGTAACAAGGTGCTTCATTAGTGCAGTAGGTAGCGCTTCAGTCTCATAATTTCTATGGTAACTTACATATGTGTAACCCTCACATAAATGTGTAAGAAAGTACTAAAATGCCAAAACGATGTAAAGCAGCACATCGACACTTGTTAGCTTTGGCTACTTCTGCACATGGATAGCTAATAATTCCACACACAAAAATGTCTTTAGCATACAACACTTTCTAGATAAAGGCGGTGGTGGTGGATTCTTATAAGTAATACTCTGCCGAGAAGTTGATTTCTTTATGCTTCAAAAGAGGGAAGTTTATAAATCAATTCCCTTATAATGTCAACAGTGAAGAAAGTATGTCATTGAAATAAAATACTTCTGTACTTTCATAAGATGGCATGGCAGGTATATTTGCAATAATAAATAAAAACATCTACTGAAGAAATATAGTTGACAAAGACTTTAAAGCATAGATCATGGGTCAGGAGACTTAATATTGTTAAGATGGTGATATTTCCCAAACTGATCCACAGATTCATTGCAATCCCTGTCAAAATCCCAGCTGACTTCTTTGTAAAAGTTGACAAGTTGATTCTAAAGTTCACATGGAATTGCAAGAAATTCAGACTAGCCAAAATAATCCAGTAAAAGAACAATGTATGTGGACTCCTATTTCCCAATTTCAAACCTTACTACAAAGCAGTCATAATAAAGACAGGGGAGTGCTGGCACAAGGACAGATATATAAATCAACAGAATAAAATTGAGGGTTTAGAAATAAACCCATGTATCCATGGTCAACTGGATACATGATTTTGACAAGACCATTCAATGGGGAAAGGATCATCTTTTCCACAAATGGTGCTAGGAGAACTGTATATCTACATGTAGAAAAATGAATTTGGATCCTTACCTCATACCATATTAAAAAAATAAATAAAAGTAAATTAAAAAAACCTTCATGTAGGAGTTAAAACTAAAAAACTTTTAGAATACATAGGGGTAAATCTTCCATACCTTGGATTTGGCAAAGGATTCTTAGATAAGGCACCAAAAGCATCAGTAACGACAACAACAAAAGTAAGTTGAACTTAATCGAAATTAAAATCTTCTGTGCTGATTTAAAGAACACAGCTAAGAAAGCAAAAAGATATCCTACAGCACGGGGGAAATATTTGAAAAACATATCTGATAAATACTTTTTATAGAATATATAAAGAACTTTACAATTCAATAATAAAAAGACAAAAAGCCCAATTAAAAAATGGGCAGAAGATCTCACTAGATGCTTCTTTAAGGAAAAACTAAAAATGGCCAGTAAGTACATGAAAAAATGCTCAGCATCATTAGCAAGCAAGGGAATGCAAATCAAAACCACAATGAGAAACCACTTCACAAGTACCAGGACAACTATAATCAAAAAGTCAGAAAAGTACTGGTGAGAATATGGAAAAATTGGAGCCCTGACGCTCTGCATGTAGGACTGTAAGATGGTGCAGCTGCTTTGGAGAACAGTCTGGCAGTTCCTCAAACAATTAAACATAGAGTTAGCATATGACTCAGCAATTCTACTCCTAGATATAAACCCAAGAGAAATGGAAACATATATCCACACTAAAACTTGCATACAAACGTTTATAGCAGCATTATTCACAGTAGTCAAAAGGTAGATACACCCAAATGTCCAACAGCTGAATGCATAAAGAAAATGTGATAGATATATACAATGGAATAGTTTTTAGCCATAGAAAGAAATGAAGTACTGATACATGTGCCGACTTGGGTGAAGCTCGAAAACATTACCCTAAGTGAAAGATGCCAGTTACAAAAATCTACATATTATATGAGTCAATTTCATAAAAGTCCAGAGTAAGAAAATTTATAGGGACAGAAAATAGATTAGTGGTCACTTGGGGCTGGGGGTGGGGGAAAACGAGGAGGGGATGGAGAGGTGGTAATAGCTAAAGTGTACAGGATTTATTTACAGGTGATAGAAATGTTCTAAAATTGACTGGAGTAATAGTTACACATATCTCTGAATATACTTAAATCCATTGATTTGTGTACTTTAAATGGGATAATAGAAGTGAATTATATCTCAATGAAGCTAGTTTTTTTTTTTTTTGAAGCTAGTTTTCTAAAACAAGGAAACATTGGTAGGTTTGTTGATTCATGCTGTACATTTAACCCCAAGGCTAAATAGTAACTATGCAAGAGATGAATAATATGAATTCTGGGAGAAAAAGGAGTAAGGTGATGTGTCAAATTCTACAGAACTGAATATTCAGTTCTTAGAGATGAGCAAGAATACAAAATCCTCTTTTTTAAAATAATAAAGCAAATTATTTGCCAATATTAAATAAATGAGGTAGAAAGAGTAGAAGCCAAGGATTCGATTTCTATTGAGAAAAGAAGTTATAAACCGGAGACTATTGTGAACTCTTATTTACTTACATTGAAATTCAAAAGAGCTATCAGAGATAACCTCTGAAAGAAATCTTTCAGAAAAAATTCCCTAGACAAGTAACAGAAAGAGAAAAAAAGAGAGAGACCAGACACTGGACTAGTGACAGAAAAGAAAGAAAAGGTGGTTGAGATATGTGCTATGTAACTGCTGAGATGTTATATTCAAGAGGGTCTGGTTGACTGTTCTAGACAAAGCAGACCAGAAGATCAAGAACGTTACTGTAACTGAGAAACAAAAATGTGAAAATTAAAGCATTCCAAGTCAATATATAACCTTGAAAATGATGTGGTCAACATTATCAACTTCAAGGCAGTAAAAGTTACTTGTTGCCTAAAAATTTTGTTATTTGGTCAAAGGCACACGGAGGAAGGACTGAGGCATTTCCAGGAAGGGCGTTGAGTGTTTTAAGGGGAGATCATTGTCCTATGCAGAAAATATGGCTTCATTAGTAGAATGTAGTTCTATTCAGAAAATATGGCTTCATTAGTAAGATGTAGGTGAGCCGACATTAAAAAGAGTGCACTTCTCAAAAGTAGGATTTAAAGCTCTTTATGAATAAAACAGAGAAACTTGAAATGTTATATTTTGGGTAATAATCCAAATTTACATTGGAAAATAGTTTTATCCAGAGTGATACAAAGAATAATGGAAGCACAAAAGCAGTTTATAGTTTTCATTATAGAACCAATGTCAAAATGGATATACAATAAAACAGAACTTGGTGGAGGTTATATTAGACTAAACCGAGGTAAAAAGACTATGAAATGTAGTATAAAGAGAAGGACCAATGTAGGAAGGAAAGCTAATACAAGACTTTAGAAATATTGCCCCAGTGTAATTTATGTGTATAGATTTTCTTAAGAATTGGGGGAAATCGGAGGGGGAGACAAAACATGAGAGACTGTGGACTCTGAGAAACAAACTGAGGGTTTTGGAGGGGAGGGGGGTGGGGGGTTGGGTGAGCCTGGTGGTGGGTATTGAGGAGGGCACGTATTGCATCGAACACTGGGTGTGGTGCATGAACAATGAATCTTGGAACACTGAAAAAATAAAATTAAATAAAAAAAAAGAATTTAGCTCTAATTTAATCCTAATTTACACTGAGGCTGGGAAGGTGCTCAGATAAATTGAATAAATGGATTTCAATTAATACACTAGAAACATACAGTTTATCAGAATTCCTTCCTCCCACAGTATTCCTCATTCTCCTTCTTCCCTCTCTTCAGCAGTGTGTAATAAGAGGTGTGCTTGCTTTGTGTCAGAGAGGCCTGGATTTAAATTTCAACAATCTGACTTAGTAGCTCTGTGATCTTAATGCTATCAGTAAGGAATTATTTTAGCATGGTTATTTGCTTACCTTTTCTCTGTTGTAAATATAGCAGAGGTAGAGATGTGGTGAGGATCAAAGACAAAAAGACATGGGAAAGATGACAGGTTGGATGGAGTTAATGGGAGTAGGAAGATATGACTATAAGTTAACTAAGAGTTCTGATGCTTGT
Organism: Potos flavus; assembly: GCA_028534135.1. Taxonomy (NCBI): domain Eukaryota; kingdom Metazoa; phylum Chordata; class Mammalia; order Carnivora; family Procyonidae; genus Potos; species Potos flavus. The sequence continues at coordinate 67,209,071 of CM052896.1, forward strand.
GGGGGCCCAGCTAATTCAGTCTTCTGCAGTGGTTTATGCTGTAGTTTATGCTCTATTTGCCCATGAATCCTTATTTCAGTGGTAAATTCAGGCCTTTATTTCTTCCCCTCTCTGCACAGGAGCTCCATGGTCTTTGTTGGAATGTTCTCCTTTCTTTCTTTCATCCTAGACTCTTCTGGCTCACCTGGTAAGTAACGTAATAGGCTAGGCCACTGTGTTAATGATGAAAAAGCAGGAGTAACCCCTCTCCATTACTGTTATGTGGGCATGCCTTAAAAGTGGACATCTTGGCAATACATGTGCCTTTGTTCTCTGTCTTTGGAACTGATTCCGCAACTTCAGAGCAGGGTGGTAGCAGGACGGTGGGGGAACAGGACAGCTATTTAGCTGCTGATGGGCGCTGTGCTGGTATCTATTGCATTATCACATCTTTTGGGGGCTACACTACTCTGATTCTTTCCAGAATACAACATAGATGATCTTTCTACTACAGAATAACCAGAAATACACAAATGCCAAACTTCTTGATTGGACTTAAGAAAATTTCTGTTCACTTCTCTCCAGGTCAGAGACCACATGAAAATGGGAAGCACTGAAACCCACTTGGAATATGAACAGACACCTGTGAAAGACCTGTAAATTATTTCTCCAATTTCTCTAATCAAAACCTTGTTTGGTAAGAGCTGTTGATAGTCAAGTAGCCTTTTAAATGATATTACTTAAATCAAGAAAGGTGACTTGGAAAGCCTGTATTATAACACTATCGAGGTGATTAATATTATTATGTACCTGCTCTATCAAAATTCAGTTCTGCAACAAAGGGCTATTTGTGTAATATCTCTTTTCATTTTCAACAAAGTGCTTTAACAAATAAAAAGCAGAATTCCAGCCTCAAGACATTTTTGCATGGTGTGATTTGTTTGTTTGGGCTTTCGTTTCCATTATGTAAAAAAATTGATCTAGCAGATGGTATAATCCCAATACAAAGTACATAATCTAAAAATAAAAGTTTCTTGAAATTAAGAGTTTTTTCCTAGGAAATAAGAGGAAAGTGAGTTATTCTTGTATCGATGATAAAGCAAAATTATGAAGACATTCATGCAAGACCTGAAATTAAACCAAAATTACATCTGTTAATGTGATTCTACTGGAAATGTATGTATTTATACAATATAACTCAATTAATTTTTTAGAACTTTAACAGATTTATTTTCAGTTCTATTTAGGGTTGCCAGATTAAATACAGAGGCCCAATTAAATCAGAATCTCAGATAAAAGCACTTTTTTTGGCCTGAGTATACTGTGTAGCCAATATGTGGCCTGTATTGCGTGGGCTATCCTAATACTAAAAAAAATCATTGTTTATCTCACTTTCAAACTTAATTGAGTGTCCTGTATTTTATTTGGAAGATAGTCTAGAAGCCTTTTTCTTTCCTTCTCTAGTCCAACCTATGAATAAAAAAGAAATCCTAAAATAAAATTTCTGTTCTAAACTGTCCTTTTCTCTCCACTCAACATCATATATATATTTCTGCTTATATGTGTATAACCATTTTCTTCTTTCCCTTGTGCTCTCTTCCTCTTCCCTCATCCCCTTCCTCCTTCCTCCTCTTTCCCTCTCTTCTATCATTTCTCTACTGATAATGATTCCATTCTTTCCTTCAGCCTTAAAGCCTACCCTTTCTTTACGGATAATTAGTTCCAGACATACTTTCTCTATCGGCTTCCCCCCCTAGATCTTTCTTATGAATTCGTTAATTGATGAGAAATGTTGATCCTATTAAACTTTACATATATTTCATTATAGAAAGCAACATACTATAAAATGTAAAGAAAACAAGGTATTTTCATGAATTAAAAAAACCCCATTTAAGACCCTGCCTTGAAGAAGATAAAATTAGAAGTAAAATATATCTAGTTTCTGTCAACTGATAAAATGCTAATAATGTACACAAAGATACAAAAAAAGAAAAGTCAATTTCCCTTTTATAAAAGAACATTTATTTTGGGGAAGGAAATGGATGTTCATGAAATAGGAGCTTGGATTCAACTCTGTTTTCAGGCTGCTTTCATGCAATACAAAATAAAATCTCTTGATATGCTCTCAAAGCTCAGCAAAGAGCAGTTCACAGTATTGAGACTTCCTGTCATTATATCTCCTTTGTTGCTTTTGCTTGGGTGAGACCAACCCATCTTTAGTGTTTAAGGAGTCTCTTGTCCAGGTGGTTCTTTCTGCACACAACTTCAGGATTATCTGGGACATCTAACTCTTCTTTTCTACCTTACTTTTAAACTTAAGGTGATAATACATTTTGGACAATAGACCTGAGTCCAAATTTACTATGAATTCAAGTAGTCTCCTCTAATTACCCTATCTACCCCATAAAGGGTAGGAAAGAGCAAAAATAGACCAAGAGAATAGATGCTGTGTACAATGAACCCAAGTTGCTCCCAAATTGGTCCTATTGAGTCTCATAATTCTAGGATAGCAGTCAGATTTGGACTGCAAGATTGCTTTCTGTAGACCACCTATTTGCCTTTGACTATAGTGTTTCATGATCAATTTACCTATAGCTATCAATTATTTGTTATTAGGTATATACCCTAAACAAATTATAAATGAATGAACTTACCCATATTCACTATCAATTTTATTTGTAGCTGACATACTACGGCAGTTTGAAAGGTTAAGATATCCTTTTGATTGCATGGGGAGTGTTGTATGAGAAGTAGGTGTAATTCTTGCTACCATGCCTAACACTACAGTTGACCAATTTTTGTAACTTTTTAGAGTTCAAGTCTATTAGAGGCTTTTGTTAGAAGAGCAAAGACTCTTCAAGACTCCCATGTATATAAATATTACAGAGTATGATCATGAAAGACATTGAAAATTGTTTTTAAACTACTAAGAATTTAAGAGGAATGTATGTTATAAATTAAGAGACTGAAGAAATATACAATTTTAAGCCATCAGACTGCTTAAAAATTGTTTATACATTAGAAATAGTTTTTAGACATAATTCAATATTTAAGCGTCTGCTACTTGAATTTTCAGCTAGAGTCACACAACACAGGAAACTGATGGTTGTAGAGTACAATCCTTGTGTTAAGCAATTTACATATTTCTTCCTAATAACTCTATGAGATAATTTTTTAAAATATCCATTTTATAGATAAAGAAATTGAGGCCAAGAGCGTTCAGGTAACTTCTCCAGAACTATTAAGCAGCAAGGCTGGATTTGAATAGAGATTGAGCATATACTTTTTCTGCTATCTAATGCAAATTTGGAATTTCACAAATGGAACAGAATGAGAAAATATGGAATAAATAACAAGCAATTACCACTGCTATATTAAAAAAATTTCTTAAGCTTTTCTGGAGTTCTTCAGAAAAAATTCCTGGATTTTTTGTTCAGTATCTATAGGAGCTACCTGGTAACTCTTTTAGTATAGGCCCTAAAAGAGAGAGAAAGAGAGAGAGAGGAGAAAAGAGAAAAAAGATAAAGTAGAAATACAGAAATGACACATAAGGGAAAATATTACTTTTTAAGATGATTTAGTAAATATCAAAGATTATGGTGAAATGGAATATAAAAAACCTGAGGACTTGCAGGTTCTAGCCCTATTCCTGTAGGAACTGAATTTTCCTAGTGTTATGCTAAATAGTTATGAAAAAGCAATAATTTGTTACTAGTTTCCTCCACCTGAGGGGTAGGCAGGGGCTGTAGTTAGTCAGTTGGGAAAATCAGGAAGGTAACAAACCTCCATGAGAAAGGCAAAGGGAGCTTCTTGAAGGTCTGAGGTGGTACTCATGCGAAGAGTCTGTGAATATCAGGAAATCTTTTCCCTGGCTGTCAGTGAAACTGTGTCTCTTACTCTGCAGTTGTCTGTTGGCATCTTTTTGTCAAATTTATCATTGCCCAGATGTGACAACTACACAGGGCCATAGAGGACAATGCCAAAGCCAATGAAAAGAGAAAGAAACTTTGTTGTAGGAAAATATTCAATAGCAGTTTCACCTGTTGGCTACCTCACTCTAAGAGGTCACCTATGAACCTCTCACTATTGAATCAAGAGACTTTTTAATTTCCCATTCTTTTCTGTCTTAATATTTGATATTCTTCCTTGAAAAGTGTTTTCCCCCGTTTCCATATACAGTGTTGTCCTCATTCCCCACCTATCCCGTTGAATCCTTCTGCTTCATTTTGTACTTAAGGCTGTGGATGTTTTCCAAGAATATGTCATTGGCCCTTTGCTCTTTCTCTCTTTCATACACACTTAATAAAATATTTACTCATGGTTTTTATTCCTGCTCTGTGCTAAAACTAAATTCACATTTCCTTTCCTGACCCCTCTTGCAAGTCTACTTCCTCTCCACTAACCTCCTTTTACTTTAAGTCTACATGTCTAAAACCAAAATTAATATATACTCCAATAAAAAAATGCCAAGACACAAACAGAAATGCACAAAATGAAAAAGAAAAATGACTAACAAGCATAAAATGTTCAAAATCACTAGTTATCAAAGAAATGCAAATCAAAACAAAAAAGGCATACCATTTACACCTATCAAGTTGTCAAATACTATTTAAAAATTATAATACAGAGTATTGGCAAGAGTGTAAGGAAATGGTCACTTTTACATTCTGTTGACAGAAAAGTAACTTGACAAAACTTTTCTGAAATGACATTTGGCAATATGTATCAAAAGCCTTAAAATGATGCAAATATAACCCAGTAATTTCATTTCTCAGCATATATTTTAGGTTAAAAATGTGTGACTGATATTATATATGTATATATCTCACAACATTATTTATGTAAATGATAATCAGAAATAATGTAATTATGCAACAGAAGTGGATTACTTAAGAATAATGGTATATCCACCCAATAAAATATTATACAGCCAAATAAATGTGGTACAGAAGAATTGTGATGTGAAAACATATTCTTGATATATTGATGGTCATGGCAAGTTCATGTTATGTTTACATTAAATGGAAAATGTAGGCAATAGTACAGTGCATAGAATGTAACACCGTATTCGTAAAAACATATATGTACCCGTATGTTTACGTAAATCAGTCTATATATATATATATACAGAGAGAGAGAGAGAGAGAGAGAAAGACAAAGAAAGAAAAAGATTTGGAGAAGCATATACCATAAAGTGTAGTTTTGGGTAATTTTTCTAGTTTCTCTTTATCATATTTTCCATTTATTTCCATGATGAGTGTATGTGTTTGGTTTTATAGTATTAAATAATAAAGTATTAAATAATATTATTATTAAATAATAATATTAAAAAAACAAATTCCTTTCCCTTCCAAAATTCAGCCTTTTCCTGATTTTCTAATAATGTCAATGGTGTCCTCATTCTCGGTCATCCATACTCAAAATGATTTTATATTCCTCTATCTGACATGTATACGCTTTTACCCAAATATCAAGTTTTGTCACTGTGTTTCTATTCTGTACATTACTGAGAGATTGGTTGTTATTAAATTGTTGCAAATCAATTTCTATGTTTAAAACCTGTTCCATGCAGAGGGGAGAAGTTTTGGGGTTCTGATTTGCATGCTGTTAAGATAGTAGAGGCATGTTTAGTTTGTGAAAATTTATCCACTTGTATACCTATGATATTTACTGCATTGAGTATATGTTCTACTGCGATAAAAAGCAAACAAGCAACTCAAAACAAAAATCTGCACATTATCTAACGTAACAAACGTTCAAAATCCTTAACTTAATATTGAATTCTTCTATAATCTGATCTCAATTTTCTTTAACCAGATCGTCTCCAATACTCCTCATAATAAAACCTGATAATAGCATTGGCTATACAGTTCCTGTAAGAAATTCTTAAGCACTTTTTATATCATTTGTCTCATTTGATTATCTCAACTTTCTGGAGTATGTGCTATTATCCTCATTAAATTGATGACAATATGCAGACTGAGTAGGGGTAAGTTACTTGTAGTTGTGGAAATTTACTAGTTTTGTCACTTAGTACTCATTTCATTATTTTCTGGTAATAGCTCCCCAATTTCATAACCTAGAAGATCTATCACTCAAGGTGATTTATTCTCTTCAACCAAAGAATGGAGCAAGACTTTTTAGATACTCTTCCTGGATACAAATTTCAAGAGTAATAATGAATAGGCTGACTATGGCAGCATATGAAGAGAATGCTTATTAGTTTCTGCTACAAACCCTCCAGAGATTCCAGGGGCCTGCCATTGGAGCAAATTCCATCTCAATACTTTAGTTACCCACATCCAGGGATAAATTCATTCTTCCCTTCTCTTCCCTCTCCAACTCCCTCCCCGCCTGCCCTCTTTCTTTTTCTTTTGCATAAAACAACCAAAGTATGTTTCTGTTGCCTGCAACCTCTAAGAAATCAAATGTGACACTTGCTTAAGATTATTTAGCTAGAATGTGTGTTAAGTGCTGAAATTTGAACTCAAGTCTAGATGACTCCCAAGTTTGTTTTCTTAACCATTATGTTTTACACTGTGACGGCAATGGTCAAGCGCACCTCTGGTTATTACTGCTTGAATGCATACTTGTTCCCTTTTATCCAATTTTTCAGAAGCCACTTTTCTTACTAAGATAGGCTTCCTTTGCTTTCCTTTTCCTCCCAATTATACCGAAACTCTTCCACTGACCGTCGTAATACCTGCTTCCTCTAAAATATTTATTAAATTCTTTAAACCATAGAGACACTCTCTTCATGACAATTATTATTTACTGGTGGAATTTGAGATAGAAGGATCAAGGCCAAGAATAACTCTTCAGTGTGAAAAGCCACCATTGGTTCCTTACGACTTACAAGATAAAATCTAAACCTCAAAACTTCACATGAGAAGCGTTTTTAGTCTGGTCCAAATCTACCTCCTTAGTTAAATCTATGCTTCTTTCTCCTTTTCTCCTTCTCTTCAGCCTGTCCTCCACCCACAGCCCCCCACCCCCCAATATTCAAATGGCTTCCTCTCCAGTCACACAGATCAGCCTCTTCTCCAAATCAGGTGTAAATCTGGTAGTGTTTTAAGCATAGTACCCTAACAAACTTAATTGTGTTCATATGGGTGGCACTTATTTGTTGTAAAGCTTCCTGGTGACAATTTTTACATTGGCTTGGATTCTCAAAAATTTACTTTTATGTGTGGCGTAGAGAAAAACACACTGTTCAGGCAGTGAAAAACTGAGTTAGTTAGCTTCTTCTGATCTGAAGGGTTTAGATAATTTATTACTCTAAACTATTTTTCCAGCTAGGAACCCTAATTAATTTATTAATTATGTGGAAAATGTATGGGGAGAATGGCTGCTAACATGACAAATCTGAGTTACACTCAAAAGAGTATTTATTTATACTATAAAGAAATTGCACTATATCATTGTTTAAATCCATAACAGAAAAAATAAAGAATTTCATATATTTTTTTGACATTTTATTGAAACAATGCAGAACTTTATGTCATTATTACTGATATTTTGCCTCAAGGCTTTTGGCTCTTTGAACACAAAATCATGTTGTACAAAATAAAACGGAATAGTCTCCTATAGGTTAGAAGGAGTGTATTGTACATTGCTGGAAATAATCTGAGAATAAGTATATTACAAGATACAGAATGTCTTTTTTATGCTTGTAAAGAAAGATGACATCAGATGCCTAGAACTTGACATTAAAAGTTTATACATTAAATGCAACACCTCAACTTGTCCTTGAAGCACATTGGCTTTTTAACACAAGAGTTAACACAGTCAGTTATAGCCTCTTTTCTCTATTTTAAGAGAAGGTGAAACAAGGTTTGCTGCTTTCTTAGTTTGGTACTGATTCAAATAAATATTGGCATTTTTGGGTTTCTAGATTATTTTGGGGTTGGGGGTTGAACATTGGACTTTATGTAAAAGCATCCCAAAAAAGTTGGGACTTTTTTTACTCTGCACAGAGATGTGAATATATTTATGTATTGGAGTGACACTTCTACAGGAAGCCTAGAGACCTATTTGTTTACTACATGTCACCAAAGTTAAAGTGTAAGTGTGGGTAAATTTCACTGCTTGTTTAGACTTTAGGAATATAATTACTCAGTGTTAGACAATAAGAAATGGAAAACACTTAAGTGGCCTTCTTATACCTGGATCTGTTGATTTTGTTTTCTCAATGAGGGCTTTCATTAAGAGCCATTGAAGGTTAGTCTCTCTCAATTGATGTAGTGGTAACAATTTACTCTCGCCTGCCATAGTAAAGATAGAACCTGTCCTTCAATCTGTTTGTGGTAGAGATTTTTTTTTTTTTTAAAGTATAAACATTGAATTCCTCTGCTTACTCAGAGATGGAAGGTCATTAACAGGGCACTTGAGCAGACTGGAATTACAGTCAACTGAGATGCTGAAACATCCTAAATGGCCTAATGCAGCAACTAAGTGGTTCTTAAATTCCAAAACTTTTACTTGAGCACGGCAATCATGAGTTTCCACTGCCTTTAGTAAATGCTGTTTTTTATAGTTTTGTGTGAGAAAGCAACACAAATTTGAATTATTCTGTTTATGTTTTTTGCTTAGCAATATTGATTTGTCAAGATGTGTTGGAAATTTGATTCTAACTTAATTATATATAGTTAAATATTAAAATTAATAGCAAAGTTAGTGAAAAGTAATTTAGTGGTACAGCTAATGTCAATGCAATTTACTTCAACTGTTTGAGAATTTATATTAAATTTGTACTGTTATAGCCATATATATGGAGAATACGTATATATGTACATATATTTCATCTCTAGCTTACAATCTCTCTCTTTTTTTTAAAGATTTTACTTACTTGAGAGAGAGAGTGGGAAAGAGAGAAAGCATAAGCAGAGGGGGAGGGAGAGGCAGAGAGAGAAGCAGACTCCCTGTTGAGAGGGGAGCCTGACACAGGGCTCAATTGCAGGACCCTGGCCTGAGGTGAAGACAGATGCTTAACTGACTGAGCCACCCAGGCACCCCTCTAGCTTACAATCTCTTAAATGTTGGTTTAACTCCTGGGAAGAGAAATTCATGTCCAGAACACACAGATAAACAGAGTTTTGTGGTTCAAAGTAGAGAATGGACTACATAATATAAGAAAGCCAACCTAATACATTCAAACATGAACAGCTAGCTCATAGATATCAGCTTTGTAATACCAATGAACAAACACTAGGAAATGTGGTATAGAAATCCCAAAGAACCATTGATGGAAGAATATGAGGCCCATAAAAGAGTCATTTTGACTTAACAAGAACATTAATTCCCCCATTTTTTCCTTCAAATGTTCTACTTGATTTTTACTGTTTTGAAGTTTCTGATGTTCTCCAAATATATTCTATACATTTTTCTCCTCATTTTATCTTTGATCTCATTGTCTCTTCCACACGCCATAAGAGACAAGGACAATTTAAGGCAGGGGGAATTCCAGACCTAAGAAAGCACTGTGGAAGGGTCATCAGCAATCAAATTTATATTAGGCCATATAAAATACAGTATATGAAAATGATGCATATCTAAAGTTTTGTAATAAATGACTGTATCAGATACAACAATGAATTGCTAAGAAAAGCTGGATCTTAGTCCAGGTATTATCACTCACCAATAGTAGAATCAAGGTCATTTGACTTTTCTTGCCATGGCTTTCTACAACTGCTAAATGAAAGGAACTTATTAGATGATCTTAGAGGTTATGTACAACTCTAAAATCTATGATATTAGGTGCACTTACAAATTGCTGAAATTATTTTTTGTCATTTATTCAACAAATTCAAGTTGTTAATGAAAATAAGTTAATAGAAAGTTTGAATAATTATTACAGTGTGAATTAGAGAATGCAGTGTCCATTAAAAACAATGGTAGAATAAGTGAAACAGGGAGAAGGAAGGTTAGGTTGTGAGAAAGGCATGTTTAGTCTTACAAAACAAACCCAGAAACTGAAATGATATATGGGGATAGGTACTCTATTGATAATTAATTCAGTGCTATGAGATCTTGAAAGCCTGGACTTTTGGAGCCTTAGGAGATGGAAAGTAACTACGAAACTAGGAAATAGGATGCCAGTAGTACAAGTGTAGACATCTTTCTGAGATCAGAGTTAAATGGGAGGCAGGAAATGAGGTGGCAATTAAGTAATTGACTGCTGTCAAGATTAGATTTTTTTCAGGATGGTCTAGGGCAAAGTCAAAGGTAAAGGTAGGGTTGAACAAAGTAAGAATCAGATTTTTTTTTCATTTCCTAGATAAATATATCTGAAAAACTTCTATAGAGTTTATGCTGGGGCAGCAATGCATATTTTGTAAACACACATATTTCCAAGCCTCATACTAGTAAATAATATGTTTGAGACTTAACTTGTGAATACCTGGCATGCCCCCAGAATAGTACTGAGAAAACAACACCTCTTTTATCATGCTTCGGTACAGAGTCTGCCAAATAATAATATGCATTTTTGAAATGACTAAATATATACTTACACAGCAGACTATTCAAAGCCATTATAGAGTAGTAAGCAAGTAATAAATGTTCAAAAGTCCATAACTACACATTCATGTAATATATAGCTGTCACCTTCATAGATTAAATAATGTAACTTCTCAACCATGACCCTTTAACCAATATCTGTAAAAGCTTAAATAGATAACTTTTAACCCTAATCTTGAATATATATAGAAAAAAGTATTTACCTTTCTTATGCAGATGTTGTAGTAATTAATATTTGACTGTTTCTTGCAAAAATTTTTGATCTTTAATGCTATTGTAAAATACTTTATTGCATATGAAATATTTAATAATTAAATGGATCAGAAAATAGATTATTGAGAGCCACAGAAAAACCATCATTTTTTTTTACTATTCTTTAAAAGATTAAAAACAATTTATTTATGAGAGAGAGGGAAAGGGAGAGAGAGCGAGGGGAGGAGCAGAGGGAGAGGGACAAGCACACTCCACCCTGAGCACAGAGCCCAACTCGGGGCTCGATCTCATGACCCCAAGATCATGACCTGAGCTGAAATCAAGAGTTGGATGCTTAACCAACTGAGCTACCCAGGCACCCCCAAAACCATCACTTTTACTGTGTTCATTGACATTCAGTGGGGATTTATTTAAAACAAAATGTTTTTGCTGATGATGTGAACTTAATCCACTACCAACCAGTAGGTATAAAACAGGAATTTACTTTTCAATAGAACAGAGGATGGCAGAATGGTTGTTATCCTCGATAATTCAAGAGGATATATCTCTAGCAAAATTTTCACGAGTGATGAGGTACTTACATCTTAGAATATTTTAAACTATATTTACGAAATTCATTTTATCATTTCATTGTTGGAATTTGTGGATAACTCTGATTACTCATATATTATGAGAGTAAGTCAAAAAGATCAAGATACCTCTTTATAATTTTTCAAGTCTTCGTCCTTGTTCCAGTAGACAGTTGAACATTTCTCAGCACTCTTGGAAGGTAAAATAATCATATTCATTGCATTACCTATCTGAAACCCTGTGTAGTAAAAGGTGACAGGAAAAGGTTAAAAAGTTAGGAGCCATTTTCAATGCCCTCTTCAGCATTCTGTCATTTTGCTTTACTACCATTTCAGACATAACTCTGATTATAATGTTCTAGGTTGTGGCTTGGCAGCACATAGTTTACATATGGTGTAAACATAATAAAGATCAGTCTTAGCCATAAAGCACATCCTCCTGATGCAAATCTATCAGAGTAGTCCCTCTATCTTTCTATGTCTTTGCTTCTTGGAGTTTGGCTAATTTAAACCTACACATAAAACACAGGAATAGTTGTTCATTAAGTTAAAAATGCTATTAATTTGTGATAATCAGAAACCTTTCCCAACACCAATATAAGACAGCAAGAGACTCTGCTCCTATTTTAGGGATGAAATTAAAGCTTTGGGGAAAGATTTATCTCAGCCACCCATTCATTGTCTGAACATCTGCTTCCTTTCTCCTATTCTCTTATCTCCTTTCTTTCTAGTGATTCCTTTGCTTGGTCTAAAAATTTTTCCATCTCTTACACTAAAACTATTTTCTTTCATATATCTTTTGGCAATTTTCTATTTTCTTTTTCCCTCCCATCCACACTTACTGAACAATTGGTTTCATTTCAGGTGTCTATTACCTCATCGCACATTCCTCCTCAAATGGCTTGCAACCTAACTTCTGTCCCCATCACTCTGAGAGACTATTCGTGCTGAGGTTCACCAGGGATCAAACCCAATGTACAGTTCAGTCTTTGTCTTTTTCAGTGAATATTAATGATCATTTTTCTCTCCTGAGACTTTTCTATTCCCCAAACTTCCATGACACTATACTCACTTGTTTCTTCTTTCTCTTTCTCTCTCATTTAGTTTGGCCCTTATATAAGTTCTATTAAGCATTACATTGCTTCCTGTGAGAATTCACCCATGATCATGATTTCAGGAATGCCCAGCCTACGTGTGGATGATCTCCAAGTGTCTACCTCCAGCCCAAATTTTCATTTGCACATTATTTAGACTATATATTCTCAGTTGCAAAAATCTCACAAAAGGATCAAACTCAACAAGCTTGAAATGAAACTTATTTTTTTACTCTAAACAAGCTGATAGCCTATATTTTCTGCCTAATTTTCCTAGATCAATTTCTATTCCATCACTTAAGTTAGAAGCCTAGTTCTCGACTTCTTTCATTTTCTTTTTCTCTCCACATTTGAAACCTTGAAGTATTCTATTTCAGCAATTATAGATGTTGATTTCACATTTTAACATCTCTGAAATCAGGATACATCTCAACAAGCAACAATTAATGTATTGTTATAGTTTGATTAGCAGAGATTTTATTCCCTCTTAGTGGTACAAAAAGAAATGTGTACTATGGTTCAGCCCATGGTGCCTTACATTAGATGAAATATAGTACTTTATAAATCTATCTCAGTATCTCCAACTTCACTGCTACTCCTACAATTCAAAAGTCTTCCTGTCTTGTGTCTAACCATTTTTATTCATTATTCTCAAAACTATGAGTTTTACATTTATAATGCAATCTGATTATGGAATCACTCTGCTTCAATCTTTCAGTTAATCTCCATCACTTGTGTTCATTCCACAACATTATTTACATGGGATTCAATGCTGCCCATGCTCTAATCCCTAATTTTCCACATCGGTCTCCTAAAGAAAGATCTTTTCTTGAGCTCCCTTTCCCTGAAAGCTCTCCTTCACACACACAATGGATATCTCTTTTTAAGACTCAGCATCTAGAAAGGGAGACACTTTATCTCTCTAAGCAGAGTTAGATGCCCCAGAATAATCTAGGGATATCTCCATCATTATGCTTACCATATGTACCATAAGTTTTATTATTCTGTCTCCCTCCCCACTTGACAGTGTTTTTGTTTGTTTGTTTGTTTTGTGAGGGCAGAGAATATATTAAGTAATTTTCATATTTCTAGGACCAAATATAATACCTGGAACCTGGAAGGATTTTGGTAACTGTGTATTGAAAAAACAGTGAATGGGGTATATCAATGGAAAAATGATAGTTAAAACACTGTTGAAAGATGTGATTGCTCTTGAATAGCATAAAATGGGAAAATAAAAGGTTAAGTACAGAATTCTGGAGAACACCGATATTTAAGGGGTGTACAGAGGAAGATGTGTCTGCAAAGGAGAATAAGAAATTGAGATTAACGATCTATAAGCTTGATTGAATAGTGGTGACACTGAAGCTCATGCTGTTTTTCCAACCATGGCTGGCCTTCCCTCTCAAACTCCCATAATCACCCTGGTCTGAAGAATGTTAATAATGTTAATTAGATTCAGAGCAAAGTGATTACACACACACACACACACACACACACACACACACACTGGAATATTACTCAGCCATAAAAAGAAGGAAATCTTGCCATTTGCAATGACATGGATAGAGCTAGAGTGTATTATACTAAGTAAAATAAGTCAGAGAAAGACAAATATCAAATGATTTCACTCATATGTGGAATTTAAGAAACAAAACAGATGAACATAGGGGAAGGGAAAAAAAAAAAGGGAAGCAAACCATAAGAGACTCTTAATTATAGAGAACAAACTGAGGGTTCCTGGAGGGGAGGTGGGTGGGGAATGGGGTTCAATAGGTGATGGATATTAAGGAGGGCACTTGTATTGTAACACTTGGGTGTTACATGTAAGTGATAAATCACTAAATTGTACTCCTGAAATCAGTGTTACACTATAATGTTAACTAAGATTTATATAAAAATTTGAAATATTTGGCAATCTGGCATGTGCAAAGTTCCTGTGGAAGGCAGACAATCTGGCATGTCCAAAGTTCCTGTGGAAGGGATTATAAAAAATGACCAGTGCATGGCTGATGCAGAAAGGTGTGGGTGGATATAAAATGAGGCTGGAGAATAATTGGGGCCAGAGCATGCAAAGCCTCCTGAATCATAGGATGGAATTTTCCCTTGGGGCCATGGAAAGCCAGAGGATGGTTTTAACTCCCAGCACAGGAGGTCATGTGATGCATTTTCTAAAGGTAATTCTGTTTTGACTGGAAGGGAACTAGAGTGGACACAGGAGAACAATTATGTTTCTTGAACAAATAAGGGAAATCAGTAAGGTATAGAAAAAGAACATGGGATTTGTGGCCAAGCAGGCTTGAGGGAGACCCAGATTTTGGCATTTTTATGACACTGTGAGGATTAAGTGAGAGAACTTATAAAAAGCTTGACAAATATTAGTTCTCTTCCACCTCTCCAAAACCAGGTTCTTTTTTTTTTTTTTTAAGATTTTATTTATTTATTTGACATAGAGAAAGAGATCACAAGTAGGCAGAGAGGCAGGCAGATGGAGAGGGGGAAGTAGGCTCCCTGCTGAGCAGGGAGCCCAATGTGTGGCTCGATCCCGGGACCCTGAGATCATGACCTGAGCCGAAGGCAGAGGCTTAACCCACTGAGCCACCCAGGCGCCCCCAAAACCAGGTTCTCATTAAACATTTGTCAAAGAACTATATGTTACACACAAAGCATATTCACTTTCAAATTTTAAAACCCATCTGCAGCTTATATTTAAGATTTATATGCTTATTATATTGTTCTGAATAGCTATATTATTAGTATATAACTTTATACTTTTTATTCTTGACTTTGTATTTATCTAATGTAAAAAGTAAATTCCAGTCTTATGAATAAAAACAAAAAATGTGTAAAACTCATAATATAGACTTAATAAGTAGGTTGAGGTAAGTAGAGAAGATTACAATTTGGGCCAACTAACATCAACTCTAACCCCTTAAACAATGCCTTCTTTTATGTACTGCACTTCATATGGGTATCAGAGTAGAACTGTGTAATGACAGCCCTAATAGCTACCAGTCATAAAGAAACAACAGAAGAACAAATGTTGAGACTTGAAAGTTGGAAGGATCAATAGCTAGATAGCATTTGTTATATGAGAACTGAAATTAGATCTTCAAAGAAATACCGCCGAAAGCAAAATAAATTAGGTAATTTAGTATGTTCAAAAAACAACTTATTTTAAGGTTTGACTCCCAACACACACTATATATTTCTGTCACTGCTCATCTGGTTTAAAGGATTTATCCAACCCAACTTGTCTTTATCCTCTGGCTATTTTTATAGTTTAAGCTACCCTATTTGGTGTAATTTTTATAAAATACCCTCCGTTTTTTGAGAGTGCATATGAGTTTCATCTCCTGTGGGTGAGTTTCTTAAAGTTAAACATTATTTATTTTTTTATCCCTTCCATCTGAAAAATCATGTAAAACATGGTGAAAACATAAAGACTAGTCAGGTAAACGTGCATTAGTGTGAAGGGTCTCTGCTCAAATACTACATCTGCAGAGAGCTCCTTACTATCTACTTTCATCTTTCCCTACTTTATGTTTCTTTGTGACATTTACCATTATCTACATTTATATCATTTATAGTCTGTCTCCCTCACTAGAACATATGCTGCATGAGGGTGTGTGTGAACTCTATCTTCCTTACTTCCACATCCCTAGGGCCTGGAAGAGGGCATGACACAGAATAGATGCTCAAATATATTTGATGAATGAGTAAATAATCAATATTTTTAGTGTTTGTGTGTCTGTGTCTCCTTTTCATATTTGTCAGTACTTGATAAGATAACAATAGTAATACTGGGAAATTGTTATTCTCCAATTGTTAGGATATATTAGTTAGAGCTCTCCAAAGAAATAGAACCAATAGGCCCTCTTTCTATACACACACACACACACACACACACACACACAGGTTATATGTATTTTATTTATATATATATATGGAGAGAGGTTTATTTTAAGGAATTGACTTATGTAGTTGTGGAGGCTGGAAAGTCTGAAATCTGCAGAGCAGGCCAGCAGGCTGGACATTCCAGCAACAAATGATGTTGCAGTCCTGAGTTGGAAGGCAGTCTGGAGGCATAACTCCTTTTGTTTCAAGGGTCTTCTATCTTTTTTCTTAAGGCTCTTAACTGATTGGACGAGGCTCACCTACATTATATAGAGAGTAATCCACTTTCTTCGAAGTCTACTGATTTACATGTTAATCACAGCTAAAAAATACCTTCACAACAACAGCAACATCTACATTGGTATTTGACCAAAAATTGGGCACCATGGCTTACCCAAGTGGACACATACAGTTAGCATGAGAGAAGACCTTTTTTTATCCTAATCCTTAAATCCGGTTTCTCACTTGGATTGCCAACAGGCAGCGTTAACTCCCTGTATTCGACCTGCACAGCTGCTGCCAGCAGAGGGCAAACTCAGGCATCAGTTTTTTTAGGGTCTCAAGCCCATGTCTGATCTACTCAGTGTCTTCTGCAGACCCCCAGCGTCCACACCATCTGGGAGCTTATTAGAAGTACAGATTCTCAGACTCTATCTTAAATCTACTGAATTAGAATCTGCATGTTAACATCACCAGGAAACTCCTGCGCACAGTAAGTAGCTACAGTGCTCTTCCCAGGGAGTTCTGGGCAAAGAAGTCTTCATGTATCCACACCCTCTACTTTTCAGATCGCCCTTCTTTGTACTTTTTATTTTCATTACAGGTGGTCATATAACTTGCCTGAGGGTAGAAAAGAGACCTACATTAGTTGACATTTTATGCATTTCATATTTAGAAAGAACATTGGGGCCTAACAAAGATCAACATGATGCCAGAAGCTCTAAAAACATAAGAAGTAGGCATCGCCTTAACTTTAATATAACCCATCAAGGAAAAGGCAGCATGGTAGAAGGTACACTATACTGCCCTATTAAGAGAGGAGGGTTTTCAATGTGAGTGCAAATTTCTAGCCATGTGACCTTGACAAATGTTTTGCTTTGGCTGCAGTTTCCTATCTACATATGGAGAAGTTTGGATTGATTCATCATCTTTGAGCTGAATCCAATCTCTAATTTCTGCTATCAAATAAGATAATATGTATGAAAGCACTCATAACCTGTGAAAGAGTATGTTGATCGGTAAGGTAATAATGAAGAGGACTGCTGAGTATTGTATCAGGGTGTTCTCACAAAAGAGACAGATCATCAAATCCTAAAACTCCATTTTTGAGGATTATGAAAAATTCAACTTAAAAAAAATCTATATGAATGAATTAAACAAGAGGCTTTGTTTGTCTGGGTACAGAATAGAGAAAGAAAGTACGTGCTTTGAATCAGATAGGAGAAGAATGGAAATTTTTGGAGGGGATAGGATGACCCAGATATTAGATTTCTGGGACCTATAAATCATGGTTTGGCTAGTGCTAGCCATGCACATAGTTATATAAAAGGAGGTGCCAATACAGGGCTTGAATTGAGTAGTTTTAGACAACCAAGATATATTTCTGCTGTAAGATGAAGAAGAGCTGGTCTTTAGAGTCTCAGATTTAACTAAATTCAAATTCTTATATGTTCTTAGTTCTTAGTGGGATTGGAAACACTAGGATCTTGGATAGAGTTGTTCGATTTAAATCTAAAAAGAAGCTTCTTTCTTTATTTCTCAAAGTTTCATAGATACACAATGATACCATGAGCAAATTGTCTTTCTTTTAATTACAGCTTTGCTTCATAGATTATTGAGAATTGAAACATCTGAAACATTATCAAACAATAAAAGTTATAGTGGAAAATCTTTTATTGACTCAGAACAATGTTTTTTTCCAAATCTGATCTAAATGAACAGGAAAAAAGTATGTCCCTGAAATCTAGAAGCAGCATGTAGATTATCAAATAATGAGTGAAGTGTGAACTAAGACTTAATTAAGATAATATACTGAACAACTCGTAGTAATTTTACGTACCATTATGTTCATTTTACAAAAGATACAAAGTCCAAACTCCTCAAATTGTATAAATTAAATAAATATGTGCAGTTTTTGTATATCAATTATACCCAATAAAGTTTTGAAAAAAAGAAAGAAAAATCAAGTAAAACTAGAAATTATTCAACATTATATACTTTAAATAATTTTTTAAGATTTTATTTATTTATTTGTCAGAGAGAGAGAGAGCGCGCAAGCAGGTAGAGTGGCAGGCAGAGGCAGAGGGAGAAGCAGGCTCCCTGCAGAGCAAGGAGCCTGATGTGGGACTCTATCCCAGGATCCTGGGATCACGACCTGAGCTGAAGGCAGCTATTTAACCGACTGAGTCACCTAGGCATCTCATACTTTAAATAATTTTTAATTTGGGGGGAATAACCTTTATATTTTCATGAGGCACAATGGTTACTGGATTCTAATTGTTTCACCATGTCATAGATTCATAAAACTAGAAATCTTTCAATGATTAAAAAAATACTCAACAATAAACCAAAATGCATATTTGAAGGAGCATAGTCTAAAATATTTTTCATAGTTCTGAATACTAGAACCACTTATATATAAAACGTGGAAGACATTATGTTCTTGTAATACCTAACTGTGTGGCAAATTGAAAGCAGTGAAATATTGACTCCTTTCAGGCACAAAGTTGTTTGTTTTTATTTAGTGTTGTTGTTTTTCTGCATGTGCCAGTTATATCTGGTAACAGCATCAATCTTTTGGTCATTCCATATTTCCTAGAAGTATGGTGTTTGCTGAGCCAAAAGAGGCCATGGCTACTGATAGTTTAGCATATGTTCCCTTTGCAAGGGCACCTGTGTGAAGGTGGGGAAGCAATATCTCCAAAGGGCAAAGGGTAATGAAAGAACAAGACCTGTAGAACAGAGCCTTGGATAATACTTAACAGAACTGGATCAAAACAAGGGATCAGAAGTGCCTGGGTGACTAGTCAGTTAAGCATCCACCTTGAGCTCAGGTCATGATCTCAGGGTCCTGGGACTGAGCCCCACTTGATGCTCCCTGCTCAGCAGGGAGTCTGCTTCTCCCCCTTCCTCTGCCCCTCACCCCATTCCTGAACATGAGTTCTCTCTCTCTCTCAAATAAATAAATAAATAAATAAAATCTTAAAAAGAAAAAAACAACAGGAGGTCAATGAAAGAGATAAAGAAGAAGCAAGAAGGATGAAATCAAGAGAATGTGATGTCATAATTCAAGAAGAGATATTTAAAAATGAGCATGTAATCAACAAAGTCAAGTTGATGTTTCTGGGTGACAGGCTTACCATGTAATTAAATAAGACACAGCCTGCCTTCAGTGTGTGATATGCTAAGAAAAGTGATTATATTTGTGTGAGAGAAAAGGTTATATTACATGTTACCTTAAACAAAATATTTAAATTCACTTTCAATATTGGAAGGAATTACTGTGGGAGGAAGGATATTGAGTGGTGTTTCAAAGGAAAAATTATTTATCCGATGTGTATATATATCCAGAATGGAAAATAAGTTGGACACAGAACTAAATAAGTTTGGTCAGTGGATGATAATTTTAATTTCAAATTCCCTTAAAATGGCCCATAAAAGAGGGAAGTATTCTGCAGACTTCAAAAATATGGCATATGAACATTTACATTATCTCTAACATTATCTATATCCCCTCACTTATTAAAAAAAAAAGCATTTTTATAAAGAAGAGAAAGAACTTCTAGGGGAGATGGCAGAGTAGGAGGATCCTAACCTTACCCACATCAGTGTAAATAACCAAAAAAAAGGACACAGAGGCTGGCAGAATAGACACTCCAAAGTTAAATGTAGAGAAGAAGCCACATCAAAGATGGTAGGAAGGGCAGAAACATGGATGGGAGCTAAAGGAACCCATGGGACTGTCCACAGTAGGGAGGGACAGTGCAATGTGAAGAGGGGAATAAAACAGACCCTCATCCCAGGCACCCCAAACATGAGGAACTTGCATAGGGAAGATGAACCCCCATAACATTTGGCTTTGAAAACTAGAGGGACCAAATTTTGTAAGTTTTTATAATCAGAGCATGTTCTGGAAGGCCTAGGATCATTAGGAGAGTTCTCCAGGACAAAGGAGCTGGTGGGCACCATTTCCCTCTCCCACCCCCAGCCTACACCTATGGACACCTGTGGGAGCCAGTGTAGCTCCAACACTCCCTACCTACATTGCCAATAGCATGCCTCACCCAAGCATTCTCCTGTGGACATGTGCCTCCAGCCAGGCCTTAGTTGGGTCTCCTCCTTCAGCATAACTACACAAAACTTGCTAACACTACATGCCCTGCCTCCACACTCTTCTGTGGATCCACCCCCTCCAATTTAGCCTTCTTTGGTCCCTACTGGCTGCAGGTCCCCTCCTGCAGCAGATCCGTGAGGAATTGCAGCCATCACATGCTCCGTCCCTCCATTCTCTTATGGACCTGCCCCCTCCAAAATGCCCTTGGCTGGAGCCTATCCAAGGCAGTGCCACAAACCTGACAGTGTACAAGCAGCTCAGAGAGCACCAGCACCACTGCAAAGTGACTCCTACCCAGAGAAGGAGGATAACCACACATACCAGTCCAACTGTAGCCCATGCAATAGGCTAGGGAAAGACATCTGGTCTGACTATAGGCCCCACCTGCCAATTAAAGCTTCTCTGTTCAGTGCTACTGCATCTCTGGCAAATGTCTGATCTGACTCAACTTAAGCCCAAGGTAGCCCCAGACTGGCTTACTAACAACACAGGGACCAAATCCTGCCCACGACAGGCAAAGAGAGCCACTGCAGAAGGCTGGACTGAAGGCAAAAGCAACTCAGCCACAACAGTAGGGCACACACAATGCACATAGGAGATACTCCTGAAGTGCCAGGTTCTGGTGAATAGGGGCATTGCACTGCAGGGCACTACAGGACCTCCTCTTCACAAGACTACTACTTTCAAGAGCAGAAGACATAGCTGACTTCACATAGAAATACATGTAGAGATTTAGATAAAATAAGGAGACAGAGGGACATGCGCCAAATGAAAGAACAGGACAAAATCCAGCAAGAGAGCAAAATGAAACAGAGATAAATGATGTGTCTGATAGAGAATTTAAAGTAATGGTCACAAAGATGCTCACTGGACTTGAAAAAAGAGTGAAGGACCTCAATGAGACCCTTAACAATGAGACAGAAAACATAAACCAATCAGAGATGAAAAACTCAATAACTGAAATTAAAAATATACTAGATGGACTAAATAGTAGACTAGAGGAAGCAGAAGAATGGATCAGTGGCCTAGAGGACAGAGTGATGCAAAGCAAAATGCTGAACAGGAGAGGGACAAAATAACAATAGAAAATGAAAATAGACTTGGGGAACTCAGCCACAACATCAAGCATAATAATATTCACATTATAGGGATCCCAGAAAGAGAAGAGAGAGAAGGACAAAGGAGAAGAGAGAGAAAAGTGGCAGAAAATTTAGAAATAGCAGCTGAAAACTTCCCAAATCTGGGAAAGGAAACAAACATCCAGATCTAGGAGGCACAGAGAGATCCCAACAAAATCAACCCAAGGAGGTCTATACCAAGACATAATGGCAAAAAGTATTGACAAAGAGAGTATTTTAAAGACAGCAAGAGAGGGGCACCTGGATGACTCAGACAGTTAAGTGTCCAACTCTTGATTTTGGCTCAGGTCATGATCTAAGGATTGTGAGATCAAGCCCCAAGTCAGGCTAAACACTGGGCGTGGAGCTTGCTTAGGATTCTTTCTCTCCCTCTCTAAAAACAAACAAACAAACAAACAAACAAACAAATAAAGACAGCAAGAGAAAAGAAAACCATTATATACAAGGGAAACTTATTGGTGGATTTTTCAGCAGAAACTTAGCAGGCCAGAAGGGAGTGGTATGATATTCAAAGTGCTGAAAGGAAAAAACCTACAGCCAAGAATACTCTATCCAGCAAGGCTATCATTCAAAATAGAAGAAGAGATAAAGAATTTTCCAGATAAACAAAAGATAAAAGAATTCATGACCACTATACCAGTCCTATAAGAAATGTTAAAGTGGACCCCTTAAATGGAAAGGAAAGACCGTAAGTAGGATCAAGAAAAGTAGGAAGCACAAAAGCAGTGTAATAAGCATATCTATAAAAATCAGTCAAGGGATTCACAAAATATAAGGATGTAAAATATGACACTATATACCTAAGACATGGGTGGGCAGGACAGGGGTAAAAAATAGGTTAAAATGTAAGCAATCATCAACTTAATATAGACTTCTATATGCAGAAGATATTATATTACAAACCTAATGATAACCACAAATCAAAAACCACTAATAGATATGCAAAAATAAAGAAAAAGGAATTCAGGTATATTGCTACAGAAAGCAAGCAAACTATGAGAAAAGAGAGCAAGAGAAGAAAGGAACAGAGAACTACAAAAACCACCATAAAACAAGTAACAAAATGGGAATAAAAATATACCTATCAATAATTACTTTAAATGTAAATGGACTAAGTGCTCCAATCAAAAGACAAGGAATGGTTAAAGAAGCAGGACCCATCTATATGCTGCCTACAGCATATAGAGTTGTTTCAGACCTAAAGACACATGCAGATTGAAAGTGAAGGAATGGGAAAGCATTTATCATGCAAACAGAAGTGAAAAGAAAGCCAGAGTAGCAATACTTAATATGGGACAAAATAAACTTTAAAACGAAGATTGTAACAAGAGACAAAGACGGACATGATAAGAGAAGAATCCAACAAGAAGTGAACAATCCAACAAGAAGCTATAACAATTATAAATATTTATTCACTCAATATGGATGTATACAAAGCAGCTAATAACAAACATAAAAAAAGTAATCAGTAGTAATAAAATAATAGTAGGGGACTTTTAACACCCTACTGATATCAATGCATAGATTATTCCAGCAGAAAATCAACAAGGAAACAGTGGCTTTGAATGGCACACTGGACCTAGTGGATCTAATAGATATATTGAGAACATTCCATCCTAAAATAGCAGAATACACATTTTTTTCAAGTGCACATGGAACATTTTCCAGAATAGATCACAAAGGTCAGAAAACAAACCTCAACAAATTCAAAAAGACCGAAGTCATACCATGCATCTTTTGGACCACAACATTGTGAAATTAGAAATCAACCACAAGAAAAAATCTAGAAAGACCAAAAATACATGGAGGCTAAATAACATGCTACTAAACAAAGAATGACTGAACCAAGAAATCAAAGAAAAAAAAAAAATACACGGAAACAAATGAAAATGAGAACACAATGGTCCAAAAACTTTGGGATACAGCAAAAGCTATTCTAAGAGGGAGGCTTATAGCAATACAGGCCTACCTCAAGAAGCAAGAAAAATATCAAATTAACAGCATAAACTTATACATAAAGAAGCTAGAAACAGAAGAACAAACAAAACCTCAAACCAGTAAGAGGAAGGAAATAATAAAGATTAGAGCAGAAATAAATAAAGGAGAAAGTGAAATAACAATAGAATGGATCAATGAAATGAGGACCTCGTTTATTGAACAGATCAATCAGACTGATAGACCTATAGCCAGACTCATCAAAAAAGAAAGAGAGAGAGAGAGAGAGAGAGAGAGAGAGAGAGGACTCAAATAAACAAAATTAAAGATGAAAGAGAAGAAATAACGACAAACACCACAAAAATACAAAGATTATGAGAATACTATGAAAAATTTAATGCCAACAAATTGGATAACTTATAAGAAATGGATATATTCCTAGAAACATATAACCTACCAAAACTGAATCAGGAAGAAATAGAAAATTTGAAGATACTGATGACAAACAATGAAATTGAATCAGTAATAAAAAATCTCTCAACAAAAAACAAAAGTCCAGGACCAGTCAGCTTCATAGGTGAATTCTACCAAACATTTAAGAAGAGTTACTACCTATTCTTATCAAACTTTGCAAAAGATAAGAGGAAGGAAAGTTTCTAAATTCATTCTACAAGGCCCGTATTACCCTGTTACCAAAGCCAGATAAACACTTTAGAAAAAAGAGAACTACAAACCAGTATCTCTGATGGACATAGATGCAGAAATCCTCAAAAATATTAGCAAACCAAATCCAACAATACATTAAAAAATCATTCACTACAATCAAGTGGCATTTATTCCTGGGATGCAAGGATTGTTCAATATTTGTAAATCAATCAATGTGATACATCACTGTAACAAGAAGGATAAAAACCATATGATCATTTCCATAAATATAGAAAAAGCACTTGACAAAATACAACATCCATTCATGATAAAAAGAAACTCTCAACAAAGTATGTTTAGAGGGAACACACCTCAACACAATAAAGGCCATATATGAAAAATCCGCAGCTGACATCATACTCAATGGCAAAGATGTAAGAGCTATTCCCCAAAGATCAGAACAAGACAGGGCTGTCCATTTTCACCACTTTTATTCCACATAGTACTAGAAGTCCTAGACATAGCAAGCAGGCAAAAAAAAAAAAAAAAAAAGACATTGAAAACATCCAAGTCAGTAAGGAACTTTCAGTATTTGCAGATAATATGATTCTATATAGAGAAAACCCTAAAGACTCCACCAAAAAATTACTAGAATTGATAAATAAATTCAGGAAGGTTGCAGGATACAAAATCAATACACAAAATCTGTTGCATTTCCTTATACTAATAATGGAGTAGAAGAGAAAGTAAGAAAAACAATCCCCTTTACATTTGCACCAAAAATAATAAAACACTTAAAAATAAACTTAATCAAGGCGGTGAAAGACCTATACTCTGAAAACTATGAAACACTGATGACAGAAACTGACGACAACATAAACAAATGGGAAGATATTCTATGCTCATAGATCAGAAGAACAAATATTGTTAAAATGTCCATACTACCCAAAGCAATCTACAGATTTAATGCAATCCCTTTCAAAATACCAAAATCATTTTCACAGCACTAGAACAAATAATCCTTAAATTTGTATGGAACCAAAAAAGACCTGAATAGCCACAGCAATCTTGAAAAAGAAGAACAAAACTGGAGGTATCATAATCCTAGATTTCAAGATATACTACAAAACTATAGTAATCAAAACATAATAGTATTGGTACAAAAATAGATACATAGATCATTAGAGCAGAATAGAGCCCAGATATAAACCAAGGATTATATGGTCAATTAATCTTTGACAAAGGAGGCAAGAATATGCCATGGGAAAAAGTCTCTTCAACAAATGGTGTTGGGAAAACTGAACAGCTACGTGCAAAAGAAGGAAACTAGACCACTTTCTTGCACCATACACAAAAATAAACTCAAAAAGGATTAAAGACCTAAATGTGAGACCTGAATTCTTAAAAATCCTAGAAGAGAGAACAGGTAGTAATTTCTCTGACATCGGCGGTAGCAACATTTTTCTAGATATGTTTCATGAGGCAAGGAAACAAAAGCAAACAAAATCCAAAAAAACCACTGGGACTGCATCAAAATAAAAGCTTCTACACAGCAAAGGAAACCATCAGCAAAACTAAAAGACAACCCACTGAGTGGGAGAAGATATTTGCAAATGACATATCTGATAAAGGATTAGTATCTAAACTATATAAAGAACTTACGCAACTCAACACCAAAAAATAAATAAATAAATAAAAAATCCCAATTAAAAAATGGGCAGAAGACATGAACAGGTATTTCTCCAAAGAAGACATACAGATGGCCAGCAGACACATGAAAAGATGTTCAACACCCCTCATCATCAGGGAAATGCAAAACAAAAGCACAATGAGATATTGCTTCACATCTGTTAGAATGGCTAAAATAAAAAACACAAGAAATGACAAGTGTTGGTGAGGATGTGGAGAAAAAGTAACTCTCATGTACTGTTGTAAGAAATGCAAAATGGTACAGCTACAGTGGAAAACAGTATGGAAGTTCCTCAAAAAATTAGAAAAAGGGGTGCCTGGGGGGCTCAGTCAGTTAAGCCTCCTACTGTTGATTTCAGCTCAGGTCATGAGGTCAGGTCATGACCTCAGGGTCATGAGACTGAGCCCTGGGTTGGGCTCTGCACTGGGCCTGGTGCCAGATTAGGATTCTCTCTCTCTTCCCTCTGCCCCTCACCCACTTCTCGCAACCACTTGCATGCATGCTCTCTCTCTTTAAAAAATCATTAGAAATACCATGCTACCCATGAATTTCAGTGCTGAGTATTTACCCAAAGAAAATGAAAACCCTAAGTTGAAAAGATAAATGCACCCTTATGTTTATGGCAGCATTATTTAAAATAACCAAATTATGAAAGCAGCCCAAGTGTCCCTCAATAGATGAATGGTTAAAGATGTGATACACACACACAGACACATACACACACACACACACACACTGGAATATTACTCAGCCATAAAACAGAATGAAATCATGCCATTTGCAACAACAAGGGTGGATCTAGAGGAGAAAATGGTTAAGTGAAATAAATCAGTCAGAGAAAGACAAATACCATATGATTTCACTCAAACACAGAATTAAAAAAAAAAAAGAAAACAAACAAACAAAAACCCAGACTCTTAACTACAGAGACAAACTGATGGTTACCAGAGGGGAGGAAGGTAGGGGGATGAGTGAAATAGGTGAAGGGGATTAAGAGTACATTTATTGTGATGCGCAGTTTGTAAGGTATAGAATTGTTGAGTCACTATATTCTATATCTGAAACTAATATAACATTGTATGTTGACTATACTGGAATTAAAATTAAAAGAGAGAGAGAGAGAGGATGAAAGGAAGGACAAAAACTGTCATTGTTTGTTTTTGTTTTTGTTTTGATGGAATAACTCACTACCAAACAGTAATTTGTGTTTCTCAGATTTTTCCATTTATTTATTTATTTACTATTTACTATTTACTATTTACTTATTTACTTACTTACTTATTTACTTACTTACTTATTTATTTATTTATTTATTGATAGATAGATAGATAGATAGATAGATAGATAGATAGCATGAGCAGACGGAGAGGGAGAAGCAGACTCTCCACTAAGCCTGGAGCCTGATGTGGGACTCCACCCAGACCCCGGGATCACGACCTGAGCCAAAGGCAGACGTTTAACCAACTGAGCCACCCAGGCACCCTTCAGATTTTTCTGTTGCTCCTATAGTTCACCAGCCCAACTCTACCCAGGATAGGAAGTGTGTTTCCCTAATGTAGTATATTGTACCAAGAATACTGCTGCTGTTCAGTGAATATAAAACAATAATTATAGCAAAAATTATTCTGGCACCCTAAATGAGGCTGATACATGGCAATGGAAATATGCAAAGGGAAGAATAAAAAAATACTTATAGTACCCTTTGTTTATTGCTATCAGACACCTATGTATTTTATTAATTCTCATGATGTCTTTCAAATGTTCTGTTATTTAAAAAAAACAAAGGTTCTATTATTTTCATCTATAATTTGGAGGAAGTAACTGAAGCACAGAAGGGCTTTTTGTCTCCTAGTTGAATGGCAAATTAGATGAAAATCCAATATCCACAAGTTCCTAGATCCCAAAAACATATTTACCTCATGCCTTAGTAGTTATTTACACTATGTATGTGAGATCTTTCTTTCAAATAAAAAGGAAATATAACCAAGAGAAAACAAAATAAATATTTTGTTTTTAAAGAGCTATAAATTTCAATTAAAAATCCTTAACTAAAATATCTCGGTGTGTCTGTCAAGCAGTGTAAAAAAAAGTAAAGAAAAATTTAGTAGTCTAAGAATTAGAACAGGGGATAAAATAATCCTGGGATGAGTCCAGTACCTTTTGTTTATCCATGGGTGGATTATCTGCTTAGTGAATTATTCATGACTAATTTTGAATCTTAGAGCTGTATTGCCCCACTGCCTGGTTAGCTCCAAGGCCCTTTCCTCCCACTACCCAGTTGGTGTGTGCTCAGGGAAGACAAACTCTTTTTAATATGAATCCAAGCAAAACACAATTAGGAAAGCAAATGTGCTAGAAAAATAATAATATCATGGATTACAAAGCCAAATAGGAACGATTTGAATGTTGCCTATCCTTTTGAAGTATCCAACTACTGTTTTCATGTGATACTTAGGTAACTGAGTTGGGCCAGTCATATCACAAATAGCCCTTTCCTCTATAGAGAGGTCCCCTTGGTTTGGTTTGGTCACAATAATTGAATAGCAGAGTGTTACCATATCATATCAGTAGCTACAAGCTTGATTCCTTTCCAGTGGCCTATAGGCTCTCCCAGAAGAAACAGCACCTTCTAACAGGAAGAACTACAGCCATAATTTAATCCACATTTCTCTTCCCTGCTAAAAATACCCAGAACTAAAAAGGACCTCATGCCTACATCTGAAAGACTTTAGAGTTCCCAACCACCTCACAGTCCATCTCCCCAAAACACATATACACACACACATATACGCGCACACATTTCTCAGAACTTTTGACACCAAAAAGATTTCACTATAGATTTTGTGGTTTGAGTAGGTTAGCTAGCACACATGAATACTATCATTTTAAATCAAATTCTGTCATATTCATGGGTGTTTTACCTATTTTCAAATGCTAGAGAGCTTTTAGCAGAGTTGCATCCAAATGACTTACTTCCTCAAAAATTAATGACTTGCATGTGCAGACACAAAGATAAAATATACATTTCCATAAAGTTTTCATTATGCAAGAGGACCAATACTTAAAATGCTTTTTAAAAATTAGGAAAATAATACATGCTTAGTGCTAAAATGTAAATTCTGAGCTCTATTATAATTTGATTAATCATTAAATTCACCAAATTATTTCTCCAAATAAACTGACTCAGATGAAAATACTTAAAACATCCATTGATAATTTTAGAATATATTTAAATAAGTAATCACTCTTTATATAACAACCTTTCTTTTGCAAACAAGGTTTGCAATACTACTTAGTGTTCATATTTAAGTTAATGTTTATTAACAAATTACCATTTGCTGTTACAAGTAGGGTTTCATTAAATGACTCTCATAATGTAAGGGATCTGAATTAAAGCATGTACTGTACTTCTTTATGTATTTTCTTTCTTCTTTTGCAGTAACATGCCTAAAGATTAGCATAATTTATTTTCAAGAAATTAATGCTCTTCTTCAGAGTAATAATTATTCTCATTTTGACCTGTTGAACTAGCTTCATATTTACAAAAAATAATTAAGTGTTGATCAGAATGTGGCATCTTCTGAGGCTTTCTAATCACCAGCTCTACCAATCCAGGGCATTTCTTTGCTGACCCAACATAAATATACTTAACTAATGAGTTATGGACCTTTAAGAGCCTTCTCTTTCTGCACTAAATTCTCTTAAGAATTATTTCAAACATTTTTTCTTCATTTCATAGATGCACTTTCTTCTTGTTCTATCTTAATCTTTGATTTTGCGGTTTGCTCAAGGGAGCTGATATGGTAATTTTTTTAAAAATTCAAATTAACAGCAAAAAATTGTAATAAAACTCCATCAGGGTTACAGAGGTATGCCCACTTCACTTACATTAATCAGAAAACTTCTGTCCCCATTGTAATTTTCTAACAGGAAATGTTTCTTTATGACGCTCTGTAAAATTTCATGTCATTTTTAACAGTTTTGAAGTATAGAACATAAAAAATGGAAAAGACTAAATATATCATCAAATTAAACCCATCTTATTTATAGTTATATAGATATGTTGATCTAGGCCCAGAGAAGTAAAGAAATAGAAAGTCACACGGCTAGTTAGTATCAAATGGTATACTATTTTTATGTAGTTTGAAAAATATATTTCCTATATTTGTTAATCAATTTTAAATTAGTTGTATATGTACACAAACATACATTCATGAGTTTTATTAATCTTGTCAAGTAAAATTTACTGTTATCTTAACGTAATATTGTATCCTGGATGTGATCCTAGGACAGAAAGAAGAAATTATTGGCAGAACAGGTGAAATCTGAATAAAGTCTAGAGGTTAGGTAATAGTTATGTACCAATGTTCATTTCTTAGTTTTGGCAACTGTACGATGGTAATGTAAGATGTTAAAATTAGAGGTATTAAAAACAAGACATCAGGCCCAAAATGGAGTTACTTTTGCTAAGCCCACATCACCAAACCAGGCTTACAGTTTTGAATCTCTCAGAAATGGAATCATCTGATCAACACTAGTTAGGTCATCTACCTGATAGAACCCCCTACTATCCCCTAAAGGAATGTAATTTGCAATAAACAACTTGCTTTTTTTGTCTATATAACTTACTTGTTCCCACTTCCTTCTGCCTATAAAAGTCTTTCATTTCGTACAGCTTCTCAGAGCTCCTTTTCATCTGCTAGATTGAACGCTAACTGATTCTAACAGATTTTTGCTCAAATAAATTCTTAAAATTGTTAATATCCTTCGGTTTATCTTTTAACAGAAGAAACTGAGTGAAGAGTATACAGGAACTCTGTACTATTTCTGTAAATTCTCTGGAATACTAAAATTATTCCAATGATCATTTTATATAATTTTACATTAAATTATTATTTATGATAATTCAGAATTACAAATAAGGCCATTTATTTTAGACATTAAAAAAAAGAAAAAAGAAGAAGGTAGGGCTGCCTGGGTGGCTCGGTTAGTTAAGCATCCGACTCTTGGTTTCTGCTCAGGTCCTGATCTCGGGGTCCTGGGATTGAGCCCCATGTCGGGCTGCACTCAGCGCAGGGTCTGTTTGAAATCCTCTCTGCCCTTCCTGCTCACGCTCTTGCTCTCTCTCTCTAAAAGAACTAAATCTTTTAAAAAATTTTTTAAATTTTAAAAGAATTTTAAAAAGAACAAGGATTCAGATTTTCTTTATGCACAGACTATCCTTTTATTATAAATTGCACTTGCATTTGGGGCCTGATGGATCCATAAACTGGATTCCTCTGACTCAGACTCCTTAGTCAGAGACTTACACACAAGAGATTTATTGGAGAGAGTTCTGAAGAACAGTATCTGTTAGGTAGCAGGGGAAGAGGAATTGGCAGAAGGAAGAGTTAAAATATGATGAAATTGTAACAGAGGCCTCAGCAGATCGATGGGAAGCTCCTGAGTGGGGATAGCTGTTCAAAGATGTTTGTATTTACCATGTTCAGAAGTTATTGGAAGTGGGCTACCTTGAGAAGGGGATACATCTTGGGTAGACAGTGCCCTTTGGTCCAGCTCTAATTCCTTCAAAGGGACTCAGCTGGGATCTCTTGCCAGGGAACACCTCTAGCAGCTGGAAGAATGAACACCTTGGTTCTGAAAAGGGGAGATGGTCGTTGTGCCACAGCAGCCATTGGTCACAGGATGAATGTGAAATCAGGCAAGGAGGAGATTTTGCTAGGCACAGGCAGTTAAAGCCAGGTGAATTGTGCTTGTTTCAAGTACTTTTTCTCTTGAGTTTTTCATGTTTGTACCTGTAATTATTTATACATTTTATATAACATCTATCCCAAGGTGTGAGCTATTGGAACTAGAAAGGAAATTTAGAGTAAGTTAAAAAAGAAACTTTTAGATATTTAAGAGATATGATTTTAAGTGTGAGAAACATGTAAAGAAAGTCCACTGAAAAAATAAAAGTAATAAATAAAATAAAAGTAATAAAAGTAATTGGGGGGGAAAAAAAGAAAGAAAGAAAAAATAACACAGAAAAAAAAAAAAAGAAAGTCCACTGACTTTTCCTATCCAAGGGTATAAATGCTCACCCCACTCCTATCTTCTACACTTGTCCCAGTGAAGATATCTTCATTTTCATTAGATATGGCTAAATTATGTTATGGTAACAAACCAATCCCCAAATCTCAGAGGTTTAACACATCAAATCTTATGTGTCCAATATGGGTCAGCAAGGGTACACAGAAGACTGTCACACTGTAGTGGCTCCATCTGGAACACACGGATTCTATGTGAAGATCACTGCTGAAGAAGTAAAGAAGAATGGGAAAAACACACCTGTTCTTAAATGCCTAGAGTCAGAGTGGCATTTTGGCTGACAGTCCATTGTCTAAATCTTGCCACATGGTTCCAACCTAACTGCAAGGCAAATTGGGAAATGTAGAGGAATGCTACTACTAACAGGCTTTGCCAAAACTGGTTAGTGAACCTTCTGGAGTATTCTTATACATAGCTCCAACCCAATAAAAAAGACTCAATTTATATGTCATTCTCCTTTATTTCATTACTGGCTAAAGTCTTAACCCATCGGTATCATCTTCTCCGAGCAAAGAATAAGGTCAATCTTTGTGCCACACATATTTTTATATCAGCTATATTGGTTAGTGAAGCAACAACTTGAACATTCAGACAGTTAACATTTTTAGGAACACACATAAAAGTGCTTTGAAGAGTTGCATAATCATGGGAAGACAACTTTCATTTAAAATATCTTTTGAATTTGTTAGGGAAATTATCTTGATAATTCGAAAGTCCTGGGCTTAAAATATGTACACAGGGACAATTTATGTTCTGGTTGTTTTATAAGGAGCCACAATGTATTAGGACAAATAGGATGTGCAAAAGTTGTCAGCAAATATCCAAAGACGACATTAGTAAACAGCACCAGAGGGGGAGACTTTAGTACAAAGGCATGTATTTCCTTACCATATGGTCCTAGTTTTTCAGCTGAAATGTTTTCCCTTCTGAAAAAAATTGCTTCTCTTCCCTGCTAATGGTACAGAAGACTGGTTTTATAAATTAGAATTACCATTTGTCATGAATACTGGTCACTGGCATATAAGCCTTTTTATTACAGATGGATAAAGTAGTGGCTGAACACCTGGGTCCTGGACTCAGGCTGCCTGAGTGCGGTTCTTGGCTCTGTCACTTACTATGTCCCTAGGTAATCAATTAACATCTCTGTGGCTCAGTTTGTTCAACTGTAAAATGGCCATACTACTATTATCTACCTAACAGGGTTATGTTGGAACAAAAGAGTTACTATTTTTAAAATGTTCAGTACAATGCCTATCACATAGTAAACTCTGTTTACTGTTGTTATCACTACTGTTCAGCCATTTATAAAGTTTCATAAGAGAGGAAGATTTTACAATGGAGAAGTTAAGTCTAATATAAAACATATAAAAAAATGGTGCCAATATAAAATTTCAAATGCCAAAATAAGTTTTGCCAATATTATTCATTCTTTTCTTTTCCTCATCCACAGTTTTCCTTTTCCAGTTCTAAGGGAAAATATGCTAGCATGTTCTGTTTTTTGACTAATGTATTTTCTCAAGTAATAGTTCAAGGAAGCAATTAAGGAATAAAAAAGGACAAGAAGATCTCTGTTTTTCACACAGTGAATTCTACAGGGCCCTGCTCTACTCCTGCACATATACCAATGTGCCCACTGTTCCACAGTAATACAGAGGTTGACACTCGGGCTGGAAAGACAAAGCCTCATGAAAGGAAGGGTAACGGCAAAAAAAGCTAAAAGATGTGGAGAATTTTAGGCTCAGAGGCTCTCTGTAGTCAATGGGACATGCAGCTATGAAAGGGTCTCTCATGCCCTACAATATGTATCTTTCTCTAGCAGGGAAAGGAAGATCAAAGCATTTATAGGTTTATAGTCTTCCAGATGAACTTCCATTTCACTGGTAGCCATGAATAGGACTTCTCTTGGTCCTACCAAAGTGTGAGCAAGAGTCCCACCACCGATGCTTCAGGACATTGCCAAGAGCTTGGCACCTGAAAGCCATAAGCATCCTAACTTCAGAACACATGTGCTATACGTTGAATTGTGTCCCCCTAAAATTCATATGTTGAAGCCCTAGTACATTGCAAGTAACTTTATTTAAAGATAGAGCCTCTAAAGAGGCAACTATGTTAAACTGAACCCATTAGGGTGGACCCCAATCTAATCTGACTGGTGTCTTTATAAGAAAAAATTTGGATACACAAAGAAATACCTGGATGCTCGTGCACAGAAGAAAAACCATGTGAGGACACAGTGAGAAGACTGCCACCTACAGCCAAAGAGAAAGGCCTCAGATGATATGAAAACCTTGCTCTTGGTCATCCAACCTCCAGTAATGCAAGAAAATAAATTCTGTCATCTAAGCCACCCCCTCCGTGGTATTTTGTCATGGCATTCCTCATACACGAATACAACATATTTTTGGATTCAGTAAAGCCAACCAACCTATTTGCTTTCTATCCACTCTCTGACAGACATTCTTGTAATACGTAATATGCTTTGTCTCACTCGCCATTAGTACTTCTGCTGGAGAAAATAAACTAAGTGAGGAATTATATACTTTACTGGTTCACTTAAAAAATAGTCTCACTCTGAAACTTTGGAGTGATGATAAACAGTTACATTTATGTTATTTAAACTCTATCATACATTTATCCATAATAATTTTTAAATTTGGGAGAAGTGAAGTTGAAATTGTATTTAAATTATCATTCTTTGCCCCCTCTATTGTACTCCCCCGAGCTAAGTTTATTAATATCAAAGATTTCTATTCACTCTATGTAAATTTACTAAAGTCTGTTAAATCTCCTGATTGCTGACATTTTAGAGTTTTATACACTTTTTGTCTCTCTTTTGACAAATCACACACACATCTTCAGGGACTCTTATTACAGAGCTAAGTACATTGTCTGACAAAAGCTGAAGAGTTTTAATAGATAAATGACAAATTTTAACAAAGAGCTCTACTGAGTTAATTTCTAAAATCTTTTACTGTATGTATAGAAAACTGGCAGAAGTAATTTGATGAAGTGCAGGTTTTCTATACATAATAAAAGGAAAGACAAAATTATTAGTAGATTATTTGATCAGATCTATCTATTTGATGGATAACCACAAAAATAATCTACCAATACAAACGTATCTTCTTGCTTTCTTATTAGGTTCTTTTTTCCTATAGATTAATATCTATCATTTCCTATAGATTAATATCTATCATTTCCATCATTTAGATTCCTGCCTTAGTAGGACTGAGAATGAATCCAGAAAGGTCAAGTTCAAATGAGAAAAAGAAGCACAGTTCTACTACTGCAAAATCGTGACATCCTAGACTTTAAAGACAAAAAAAAGCTTTATAATTTAAATATATACCTCTGTGTAGTTACACTTTCTATTGAATACTTAGTTTACTGTGTGTGTGTGTGTGTGTGTGTGTGTGTGTGTGTGTGTGTGTGGTGTGAAGGAATGTGCTTGATGGGGTCACTGCATGATCTATTCTCTGCAGGTGCTAGGCAAGGTCAAAGAGAATCATCATCACAAAGTGAAGTGATTTTCTTCTTTACAAGCTCCTGATGTAAACAGACTGATGAACACAAGATCCTTACTCACTCACATGATATCATACACAATCACAGTTAAATGTTTCTGTCTGTCAAAGCCTGGAGAGTCACTACCAGATTGTTGCCTGATTAGAATATAACTCCAAATGGTATTTCCTTGGTTTTAGTTAGTCAATGCTTGTTTTGCAAGATTTCTGAGCTCTGTAATGAAAGGTCAAAGGTAGTGAGTGCTGAGACAAGGTAAGAGTTTAGCCAGCTCAGAAAATGAGCAGGCTGTGTGCGTAATTGAGCAGCAACATTACTGAACATTTGTTGACCAAAGAGCAAAAAAATAAGTAAATAAAAGACATTTCTTATTTTAAGATCAGAAGTTACATAGCACATTCTTTGGAAAGAGAAGTTTTGTAAGCATGTGGCACTTAATCTTTGTTCCTAATTTATGCTTATGTTCAAGATATGTTTTATAGAGTCCAATTTTACTGCTACATTTATTGCCAGTTAAACAGCAGCTTTTAGTAAACGGAGGCCACACTAAAAATTCACCTTCTGAGTTTCCTACCCAAGACATTTCGGTCAGAATCTGGACCCAATCTGCCACATTATAGCTAGCAGCAAGTGAGGAGGACTCAAAGATCCTGTTGGTATAAATATACTCCTTGAGGAACAGCCAAATAGTTTGGAAGTTTGGATTTCTTCTTTTAAGAAAAAAAATCTCTGGGTAAGGAAGGTTCCAGAATACCTTTAATAAGCTTTATATACTTTCTGGGAATGTTAAGTAATTATTTTTACTTAAAAACGGAAGTATGAAATGATAAAATGTATAAAATTTACAAATAAGTCAGATCAGAAGGGAATGGGAGATAGTTTCCTATCATTTACTATAGTATTTTCTTCTAATAATTAGGTCTTAACCTTGTGCATTGTCTTACTACGCTTAAGAACTATGAACAGTAGGGCAGGCTCTTGTGTTTAAGATGTTGTGGAAAATAAGATGGAAAATTGTAGCAGCTGAGTTATACTACACTCCAAACATATGCCAAGTCTTTGTTTTGGTGTCAATATCACTATCTAACTAAACACTAAAATATAGGCAACTGGAAGATAAAGTACAGTGATATACATCATATGTGAATATGGATTAAATAAAGCACCATATATCTTATTTGTTCTTAAAAACAAAATGGACTAGCAATATTTTTTCTCTTGTATTCTCACTGCCAAAGAATGTATCTAACATACGCAACTAGTGAATCATTGAACACTACATCAAAAGCTACCTATGTACTGTATAGTGGCTAACTTAACACAATAAAAAAAGAACATTACATTATCATATCATAATCTACGGTTACATTAGAAATGATGGGTATTTTTTTAAAGTTTTTTAATGGTAGCTTTTTCAGTTCATAGATTTTCACCTAATAGCAAGCTGCATCAGTTTGCTAGAGTCAAAGAGCAGTTTTCAGTAGTCTGAACTTTTGATTGATCTGAGCCATGTTTAGCTTTAAATCTATCCTTGCACATGACTAAGAAAAGAGATGCTCTATCAGATTCTTTCCTTGTAGCTTTGAGTCTTTTTCTGTGTGCATCTAGAGTGGGAAAAGTTTTCAAATCCAAGTAGGGTCAGGATTTAACCCTTATTTGGATTTCATTGTGACTGACTGAGGGAGGGCATGCAACCTCAACAAAAAAAATGGGTCAAGACCTAGCAGAAAATAGAGGATTTAGGTAGGGTTGTGACTCTTGGCTTGATCGAATACAGAGTTAATGGCTTGGAAACGGATTTCAACTTACTCTGATATGAAACTCAGTGCTGAGTCACAGATGACCCAAAGCTGACAGCTCCAAACAAGGATGGGTTGGGAGCAGGGCAGAAAAGGAAGTTGATGCTTTGTGGAGAACAACAGCAGGAGCTTGATGCAGGGCTGGAAGAGATAGACAGAGTGTGTTGTGAGCTGGGGAAGAGCAGATGGGGTGTGACTGTCAGTCTACTGCCTAATTAGAAAATACTGGTTTGTTAAACCTGAGCTTTAAGAGAAAAGTCCTTAATGTGTACAATCTGACAGAAAGGACAATCGATTAATTTTTTTCATATGAACACTTTCTGAAATCTTCCATGATGCCACTTTTATTTATTAACTCTATGTTTCTATGTCTTGAAATGATAAGAGACATCATT
Organism: Potos flavus; assembly: GCA_028534135.1. Lineage (NCBI taxonomy): Eukaryota > Metazoa > Chordata > Mammalia > Carnivora > Procyonidae > Potos > Potos flavus. The sequence goes on from CM052896.1 coordinate 67,246,889, forward strand.
TCTTCTAAACAAGGAAAATCTTTCCAGAACATTTTCAAAACAAATTACCAATTAGAATTTTGAATGAGGTATAATGCTTCAAAATATTATACAAGAGTAATATTGTTTAATATTATATTAAAATATAATTAAGAATGACATCTTACTTGTTATTGACCTCAAAATTACCTTGGTTCATTCAGAAATAATAGTTCATAAGTTAGGAATAAGCCATTAAATTTGGGAAAATGGGTCCGTCAAATCACCTTGATACATTATACATTATCTTCCTAATAAATCAGAACATAACTCATTGTACATTGAATGTACAACTCAAATTTCAGTCAGGCCCTATTTTAGGTTCCTGGACCCAATTCCAGTGTGTGTGTGTGTGTATGTGTGTGTGTGATGGGGGTATTTCCCACACAACATCAAGCAATTGTCTGACACCAGCTGGGTGTTGAAATTCAACTCCATTCTGACACTATCAATGGTGTCAGATTCCACAGTTTGAGGGCTCAGTCCCACAAGACTGCCCCCACCTTCAGACACCTCAGTCACAAGCCCAGACCAACCAGCTACAAACTGGAGGTTCCGATGACAGCTCCGGATGCCAAACACAAGTCCAGGTTGTTTAGACCAAATGACTGGGTTCCAACTTACCCCTTTGGATATGATTACCTTGCCAGAGTGGCTCACAGAACACAGAAAAACATGTTACTTACTAAATCACCAGTTTATGTAAAAAAAATATAATTAAGGAACAGCCAGATGGGGGAGTTGCACAGGTCAAGATATAGCAAAGGGATGCAGAGCTTCCATGCACGCCCTCTCCAGGTGTGCCCCCCTGCCCACATCTCCAAGTGCTCACCAACCCAGAAGCTCTCTGAATCCTCTCCTTTAGGTTTTTATGGAGGTTTCATGATGTAGGCATGATTGATTAAATCATTGGCCATTGGTGATTAATCTCAATCTCCAGCCCCCTTCTCTTCCCAAGAAGCTGGGGAGTAGGACTGAAAATTCCAACTCTGTTCACGAGGTTAATTCTTCGAGTAACCAGCTCCCATCCTTAGATGCTTCTAAAAGTCACCTCATTCGCATAACAAAAGACACATTTATTGTTCTCTTAGGAAATTCCAAAGGTTTTAGTTCTGTACCAGAAACAGGGACAAAGGCCATATATATATTTCTTATTATGTATCATAGGCCCCCTCCCAGCAGCATAATTCCATCTGCTTTATAGAAGCAATAATTTAAGTTGACAGATTTGGGATCACATGCACCATGGGTAAATACTGCACTGAAGCATTGCTTGGCGATTCACTTTTCACTCTGTTGAAAGGTAGACCATATTTAACAAATCACTCTCGCATGACTTACTCATTATTATTATTGGTAGTGGTGATGGTGGTAGTGGCAGTAGTAATAGTAGAACTATTGCTTGAATGGCCAAAGGTTGGTTTGGTTTTTGTTTTGTTTTTACAGCTTTGTATACAGAAGAGATATACCTAAACAAGAGGTCTTTATTCTGTTCTTTCCATGGAAATAATTCACTGAGTTGAATATTTATATTACCAAGATAGAAATATCTTCTAGATAACTATAAAATGTCTAATCATTGCAGCCACTGCCCATTTTGGGTCAGAAGTAAAAGGCATCTTATTAACTCCTCTTAGACTATATCAGATATATTTTAAATTTACTTGCAATGTCGTCAATTATATTTTTCTGCAGAGGTGACTTAAGGCAGTAGTTTTCTGAAGATAATTTATTAAGAAAATATTGAACATTAGGAAATGAAAATATTTTTTCTCTTAAGGGCAACAAATGCAAAATAGCAGCCTAAAACTATGTGTAGTCTAACTGGTAATGATGTTACCTGATCTTTGAAATTGGAAAAATTAGTTCTGGGGAGAAATTGCTAATGTCCAATAACTTTTCTCATTTTTAATTGCAATGGAAGAGAATGAAATGAACGAGGAATTCAGGGTTTGGCAAAATGAAAGACATAAAAAGAGCTCAAACTCATGATAAATATATGAAAAATGTCTAGATAGAGGAAGCAACAGATTATTTGGATCAGGTTCTGCTTTTTATTAATGAGGAACCTAAGACTCCAATCTTGTTTTCATCACTTCTTTACTTTCCATTCTTTCCTCAGCCTCTCCAGTCAGGCTTTTTTTCCCATACTATTCCACTGAAACCTTGTCCAGGACATCACTGACACCTACCATTTGCCAAATCTGATGATCTATACTCATCCTCTTCATACTTGATCTCTTCACAGAATGTGACAGAGTTGCCCACTGCCTCATTATTGACATACTCTCTTCACTTAACTTATGAGACACCATACTGGTTTTTTCTTCCTTCCTTACTGATTCTTCTATATTTCCTCTGCAGGCTCCTCTTCTTTATGTTAGAGAGCCCTCAGTTCTTGGTATTCTCTTTGCTATCTACAGCCATTCTACAATCTCTTCTATCCCCATGACCTTAAGTATATATGTAAATGCTGATGATATCTAAATCTTTTCCACCAGTACAGATTTCTCCCCTGGGACCCAGATTTTTATATTCAGTTACCAACTTATCATTCCTTTTCTGTTGTCTAATACACGTCTAATACACATCACACATTTAATCTAAATTGGAACTTTTTTTTTTCACCTCTCCCCACCCTCTCTAGCGTTCCTCACCCCAGCAAATGATACTGCTATTCATCCATTTGCTCAGACCAGAACCCTTGGAGTCATTTAAAGATTTCAACCAATTTTATATCTTCTACAGAGAAATTACTGATGGCTTCTCATGCCATTCATGATAAAAGTCAAGCCCATTGCCATGGCTTATGAAACCCTATGTGCTCTGGCCCTTGCCTAATTTTCTAATATGATTTTCATTCATTCTCTGCTTAGTTCTCACTCTTGTTTTAATGCTAGCTACCAAATTTATTTTTACTTCAGGTCCTTTTTATTTGCTATTCTCTCTTTCCTGAAAATTCTTCCTAAGATCTTTACATGGTTCCCTAACTTCTTTTACATTTCTATTCATATTCTAGCTCCTCAGAAAGGCCTTCACTGATTACGCAATAAGGAAATAGTGTCTACCTTCCCAACCAGATATTGTCAGTATCCTCCTCCTCCTTTATGTTTCTTAACAGCATTTGAAACTGCTTGAAATCTACTGTGTATTTACTTGTTTATTGTATGCTTCCTGACTGGATTGCATGCTTGAGGGCAAGGCCTTCATCTTTTTCAGCACTATATCCACAGTGTTACAACAATGTCTTAAACACAGGTTGTTCTCAATAAATATTTGTAGCGTGAATGAATGATGAATGAATGAATGAAGTATATTACTTGAATGCTATACTTGACTCATTTCAGCAATTATGTTTGGAAGCATTAGTGTTTCCCAGACTGTGGGGAATATGTGGTCACTGTGCTTGTAATCATCACTCTTTAGAAGATGGCTCCTCACTTCCTTCACTTCTTCTCCCTTCTCCTTACCTACCCTCTTATACACAGGGTCAATGTAATCCCTGGCTTTCTTCAGCAAACCTCTACTCTTACTTCTTTAGATACATAAACATATGGGACAGTAGAGTAAAACTGGTCTTGTTTGGCTGTGAGTGGTGGTGGCATTACAGGCTAGATGGAAGAACTTTAGCTCAGAACTCTGCAGTCTTGTCCTATGTGATAGATTTTGTTGGCCCACCTACAGAGTGTTTCTCAACTTCTCTGTGCCTGGCCAAAACAAGTACGGCATCTCGGTTTCTGTGAGTTCACCCTCCCTCCTTCCTTTCCAAAGTTTCTGATTTTTTTTTTTTTTTTTTTTGCCACTGCTGCTGCTGCACACTTCTTTAAAAAACTCATAACAGAAAACTGAGTTCCCAAACAAAATCCCATACCATATGTAAAAGAGCATGTCCCTCTCTCAACTGGAGGTGTATTTTGAAATAAGAAAGTAACAGCTCAGCAGTCATTTGCCATAGCTTGCTGAGTAAGCTGGGCTCAGGTTAAAAGGGGGTTATAGGCTGCCAGCCAAAACACTGACAGCACTGCTGAATTCAGAGATTCAGAAACTCTATATGTCCCAAGGATTCTGTGTGGATGCCATTAATTACACTCCCTTCTGCTCTATCACTGAAAGTATCTCAATTCAGTTACCTCACATGGATCACAACATATGAATTTTAACCTTAGAACTTGGTAAATTCTGTTGGAAAAAATATTCAGCACTCACAAAAAGATCATGGAAAAATAATGCTATCAGGCTAAAATGAAATCAGAAATGGACATAATCACGTGTGTTTTGCATCAAATCTCTCATCGATTTGGATGAAAGATGATTTATACAGAGTACGTGGGTCATGACTGAGTCAGTGATAGCTCTTAATGATGTTAGAGATGTAGTTATTAGGAGTAATAACAATAAAATTAAAAGAAACCAAAGGGAAATAACTTCAAAATATATAGTATACATGTTACAAAGTGAGTAAATATAGTCAACACTAAAGACTAAAATTGTTATTTTTTACTTCAATTTTATACAAGTTCTTGCAACTGAGAAGGAGTTCTTGAGGGCTCCTTGATTCCAAGGCTATATTTGGATGAGTCTATTTTACTTATTATAATGATGCCATTCATTGTCATGTGTGATTCTGAGTAGTAAAGGTTTTTTTTTTTTTGAAAGCATCCCACTTATTTCTTATAAAACTTCTGATGAAAAGAATTCTTCAGGTCTCCCTCCCCCCAATAATATACCAATGCAGTAAACTCTGACAGGTTTCAAAGTAAAGTTTCATTCTGTAGGAGCTTTTAAGCTGTCTCCAATCTGAAATTTGGGAGACATTTCAATCAGCATTTACATTTAAAAAATTCGTACATCCTAAGAAAATATTTTCCCTTCATGTATTTAAAGAGTATCCAGATATAATGTTATTTTCTATTAGAAACAACATTTAAAAGGGTAATTGAGAACGAAGTTTGCCTTGTGAATCAACACTTACTTTTGTGATCTTTATCTAAGATATTTAAAAAGTAAATGCACGATTTGTTATCACTATAATTGAGTAGACAATTTTTTTCCACAAGGTTACATCTGTTTACGCTATTTTATTATCTGTTGAATGGTGCGATATGAAGTCTCTTTATTGCAGTTTAGCTAAAGAAGTACCATGCCTGTGATGGAGCTGTCAATCAGCATTTAGTCATACAGTATCTATTTCTATCCCTGTTCTTCTTAGCACAGAAGGGCTATTATAGTCTACATTACGGCATAGCTACTTTGGATATAGATATCCTTGAGGGGCAGGATTTATTTTGAAAAGAGATACTCAACATAACATGACACATCATTCAGACATCTTTAAAAGTACACATGCAGGTATTTCAAAGCAAAATATAGCAAAGGCTAATTTTAAACATTTAACATTTTGTGAATGTGTTTCCTTTTTTTCTTACTTTAATAGCATTGAAAAAGGCCAAATGGGGTCATGTGACTTTTCTGTAATTGAAAATGTCTACTTAAAGCAATCCTTCTGCAAACCTTTGTGGCATTATCACCTATGAAGGGTTAGCTTTTGTAAGATATTATGCATGTCAAAATTAACAAGAGAGAACCATTCAAGGCCAAAGAGAGAAAAACAGTGCTGAAATGCATTTATATAACACCTGAAAAGTGAAACTTTTCCAGCTGTCCAATAATACATATTTCCAAGTACACTAGCATATATGGAATATGACTAAAAATTAACGAGACTGATTACAAACCACAAACATGAAAATCAGTCATGCAGCTGTATACCACACTGGATGTGCTTCCAGATGTGATGATAAAAATGGATACAACCTTTTAAAGCTTGAGCTTTGGATATGCTGTGCATGTGGCACTCATTAGCTAAGCAAATGGATGTTAATCTTTATGACAGTCGATTGCTGTGCTGCATTCCTACAGAGAGCTTATCAGCTGGTCTGACCCGATCATCAAGACCATCATGACTTAATTTCCAGGAGGATTATTTTCCTTCCCCTGCAATTCCATGGATTTAAAATGCACAAGAAAGTTTTTCGAAAGAAATGGCTGAAGCATTTAAACTTTCCTATTCTCCATAGCTCTGCAGTAAATAGGTAATGGCATAAAAACATTTAGATGCACAGATTCCATTAGGAATTCAGCAAGATTGAATATCTAATTTCTCATGTTCAAGCCTGAAAAATTAACCTCATTTTTCCAACTGATTTGATTTCCATTGAATAGCTAAAGATGCTCATATAAGAAAAGATTTACTCTTTCAAAAGAAAAGGCATTTTCAATCCATACCATATAAATGGTATCTTTAGTCAATAAATGGTTAGAAGAGAAATGTCATGTCATAGCTTAGGAAGAATCAGAAGCCTCTCTAGTGTCCTAACAATCATTACTGCTCTTAGCAAAGTCATTGTATTACAATGTTTGCCTACATACTCACAGTATTACCATCAGGAAACTTGTTGCTTTGGGCTACTTTGGGCTATTATAAAAGGCATGATAGCATACCAGATCTACGCCTCTGAAACTGAGTGCTTGACATGCTAGACATAATGCACGAAGAGGCAGTTCAAACTTCTCATGTAACTCTGCCAGCATACATCAACCTATTCGACAGAACTTCTGTTTCTTAGGCAATTTTAGCTGGAGACAACTATTGTGCCAATATTTTCTCTTTGTGATGCATTGTCCCCCTGGGGTGGCAGATACCAATAAGCCACATGTGAATTCTCTTTTTTTTTTTTTTTTGACAGAGAGAGAGAGAGAGGTCACAAGTAGGCAGAGGGGCAGGTAGAGAGAGAGAGGGAAGCAGGCTTCCTGCTGAGCAGAAAGCCTGATGCGGGGGCCAATCCCAGGACCCTGAAATCATGACCTGAGCCGAAGGCAGGCTTTAACCCACTGAGCCACCCAGGCGCCCCATGCCACATGTGAATTCTAATAATAACAGTTAGATAGAAACTGAAGATGGTCTCTTCAGAAAAAGACTGAATCATCTCTATTTTTGGTAAAAGCCTAGAGTATCATGAGCACTTAATTAATGAGTTCATGAAAGTAAGTAAATCACTTCCTTCCAGAGTTTTAGGTGCTTTGGAAGTAGGTTTAACTCATTCAGTTTAGTATGAAACCATTACATGTTCTGAAATTTATACTATGGTTTTTGGTAGTCTGAATTAAGAATTTTTCAGAATGTCTGACACTTCCATGGAAAATGTCATGAATAATGCCTAGATCAATAAATATTAATGAAAAAATCCTAAATTTCAAAAATGGTAAGATATTACTTTTTAAATCAATCAATGAAGAAAAATTTACCCCAAATTGTGAAACATTCATCGACTATTTATGGGTAGAGTGGATCATGATAGGCACCATGGAAAGATAAATGAGGCAGATCATTCTCTCTTAAGAAATGATTATGAGCCAAATGGCCTGTGATACATGGTACAGTGAGATCCTTGGAGGGCAGAGGCAGGAGGGTTGGACCGCTGACGAAGAGCAGGAACAAGCAACTTTAGCAACTCCAGCACAGCTCCTGCCCAAGTGTATTCTAAAGAATATATGATTCAGTACTAGATTCTTAAATATATTACTTCCTACCGGCCTTCATGGGCTAATACTTATTATGATTCTTCACAAACAAGTACTAACATGAAGCAAGGGTCAAATATTTTTGACCCCTTCTTTTTTTTTTCTCCAAGGAAAATCTCTTTTTTTTTTTTTTAAAGATTTTATTTATCCATTTGACAGAGAGAGAGAGAGAGAGAGAGAGAGATCACAAGTAGGCAGAGAGGCAGGCAGAGAAAGAGCGGGAAGCAGGCTCCCTGCTGAGCAGAGAGCCCGATGCGGGGCTCGATCCCAGGACCCTGAGATCATGACCTGAGCCGAAGGCAGAGGCTTAACCCACTGAGCCACCCAGGCGCCCCGGAAAATCTCTTGATACGAGTCTTCTATTAAAAAAAAATCGCCTTGAGAAATAAAGTTCTGATGTAAGTTTGGAGATGCAAAGCTAAAAGTCCAGAAATATAAGTAACTTTGACATTAGATTACATGAGAGATATTTTAGATCTGAGCTAGAGTAGAGACACTGGGGGGAAAACGATAAAAATTCAAGAGGTATTTTAAGGATAGAATGAGTAGATTTTGGTGATTAATTAGTAAGACATTTGTATGCCAGTCTTTAGCAGGCAGAGAGACGTGCAGGGTTGGTTATAAGTGTAACCTGGGAATTACTCACATAGAAATAAATATATGATGTTGCCAGGACTGATGAGGTCACAGAGTCTGTGAAGGGTAAGAAGAGAAGAGAATTCTACCTCTAACTTTGGCGGCCTACCTGCTTAGAAGGACCAGATACAGTGAAAAGAGCTTTCCTAGTAAACTAAAAAGTAGAACAAAACAGGCATCTAAAGAAACATTAGGACAATGGGAATTAATTTAGGGAAACGTGTCAAGGGACAGGTTGGTTAGGGAAAAGACTAAAAAGATAGGAGTGTAGGAAGTTGGGCATTAACATTATTGGAAACAGAATCTGGTTGGCAAAGCTTCAAGGAGTAAAGAAGAGACAACGAATACAGACTTTTCCCCCCAAAGTGGATGAAAAATTCCCAAAAAGAATACGGGGTTGAAAAGTAAGGTTTTATTGTTGTTGTCTCTGCACTTTTTTTTTTTTTCAAGTTTTTGTTTTGGGGGTATGACTTTACTGAGTTTATATACTAAGAAAGGGTCTTTTGAGAGGGAGACATTGAGATAGAGAAGATGTAGAATAGCTGTAAAATTCTGATTGAGAATTGACTATAATTCCTATGTTTCGTGAACATAGAAAACATAAGTAAAAATTAACAAGTTACTGTATTGGATATTACATACGATGAAATAGAAAAAGTAGCTTTGAAAATCAATTTTGTTTATTTATAAGGTAACTAAGCCCCTTCTAATTTTTGGATGTTTTAATGGCCAATCAATATAACCTATTCATCCATAATATGAAAATATAATACCTATTGTCTCTAATCACAGCTAATTATTACAAAACAAAAAAGAGATTTTAAAAGCTCCATGGCAGGAGAAAGATAGCAGATCTCATGGAAGATACCACAAACTTCCATCTATTTAGTCAATCAGCCATTATTTTTTGAACATGTGTTATGTGTAAGTACTCTGCTACGTGGTGTGAAAGATACAGTTACAAATAAGATCTATATTCAAAGATTTTATAATTAATATGGTGAGACAAATCATATACATATAAAATGCATCTGGCACTTAGAATGATGTCAGCCTCTATGTTTGGGAACATAGCTTTGAATCAACAAGTGGAAAAACACTCTGCATAGGCAAAGTACCTGCCTTGCCCAAGTACTTCATAAGAAAGAATCTTGGATCTTTATTATTTTATTATTTATTACCATTTTGCCAAGAAGTCTATGTGAGTAGACTTATCTGAATAAATACATAAAATTTATAATTTAAAAATTTTTATGGATTGACACTTTAATTATTATGAAATTTCTTTATAGCAATACTACTTCTCTTAAACTTTACTTTGTTTGATATGAATATAGTTACACCAGTTGTACATTTTTTGATGTTTTCATGGTATGTCTTTTTATACCCTTTCTCTTTTAACTTTTTTACAAACTTATTTAACATGTGCCTTCTGTAAGCAGTGTACAGGTTTTTTTTTTTTTTTAAGATTTTATTTATTTATTTGACAGAGAGAGATCACAAGTAGGCAGAGAGGCAGGCAGAGAGAGAGGGGGAAGCAGGCCCCCCGCCGAGCAGAGTGCCCGATGCGGGACTCGATCCCAGGACCCTAAGATCATGACCTGAGCTGAAGGCAGAGGCTTTAACCCACTGAGCCATCCAGGCGCCCCTGTACAGGTTTTTTTTTTAACCTAGTTAAAATTATATTTTACTTAAGAGTATTTAATTCACTTAAATTTAATAAAACTACTGATATATATTTTAACTTGTTATTTGAGTATAGTTGACACAAAGTTACATTAGTTTCAGCTGTACAACATAGTAATTCAGCTTCTCTATATATTATGCTACGCTCACTGCAAGTACAGCTACCATCTGTCACCATACAGCGCTATTATAATATCACTGACTATATTCCTTTTCAATTATATTTATAGGCCTTTGATTCCTATGACTTATTCGTTCCATAACTGGAAGCCTGTATCTCCCACTCCTCTTCACCCATTTTGCCCACCTCCGGCCCCCCACCCCTCTGGAAACCACCAGTTTGCTCTCTGTATTTACAGGTCTGATTCTGCTTCTTGTTTGTCTATTGATTTGCTTTGTTTTTTAGATTCCACATATGAATGAAACCATATAGTAGGGGCAACAGATACATGAAAAGATGCTCAACATCACTAATTGTCAAGGAAATGCAAATCAAAACCACAACAAGATATCACCTTATATCTGTTAAAGTGGCTAAAATAAAAAGGACAAGAAATAACAAGTGTTGGCAAGGATGTAGAGAAAAAGGAACTTTCACGCACTATTGGTGGGAACATAAATTGGTACAGTCAATGTGGAAAACAGTGTGATTTCTCAAAAGTTAAAAGTAGAAATATCATATGATCCAATAATTCCACTGATACATTTGGGTTTAACCTGCTATCTGACTATGTGTTTTCTATTTATCCTAACTGTTTTAGGTACATTTACTTTTTCCTTTCTTGCCTTCTTTCGGAAAATCTGAGTATTTTTTATTATTCAATTTCTCCCATGCTATTACTTAGATTCATTTTTTTACTACTCTTTTAATGGTTATTCTAGATATTACAATTATTAACCGGACTTATTAAAGAGTACTGCAAATTGATACTTCTACTTTCCAAAGTAAAAGTCAGAACATTTAAAACATCTTAATACCATTTATCCTTTTTCTGCTTTTTTGCTCTTGCTGTAATAAAATTCTACACATATTTTAGTCTTTTAAGAAATTTTTTATTGCAACTTGTATGAAACATAAAAGTGCTTCTTATAAAAAGTTTCATCACTGCAGAAATATATCATATTCAAAGTATTTCCTGAGAGGGAATTATTGTAACCAATTTGGTTTCAGATAGTTTTTTTCCCCACATATTTAGTATGGTTTAAAAAATAGCTTTGTACCACTTTCCCCAAACACCTAGACAATACATTTGTTCCACTTTACCCTCTTTTTTAGTGCCTCATGGAGTAGATCTTATAGTGGGATGTGGTATAGATTGGAATAGGAAAATTAATACTACCTCCCTCCCACTTTCACCTTGAGTTGTTCATTCTGGCCTTATCTAATCTACCTCTATTTCTACAAACTTCAATTTGAGGTTTGTAGCCATAAAGAGATGATTTATTCCTTCATCCATTTAATAATATGTCACTGAGCTGTGTTCCAGGGTCAGGGCCAAGGCCATTGGAAAGCAGGACCAATCTTGCTTTTCAGATCACTCATATTCATATCACTCACAGTCTGGAAGTACTTGCCTTTGTCCCTGATTCCCCAGACATCCAGTATTCAGGATCGATCTCCTTACCTTTAAATGCCTCAGTTTTTCCATCTGTAAAGTTAATGATATCTCCTCCATCTTTCTTGCCCAGAAGCCTCTTCCAGTGTGGTGACTGTTTGTATGTATGCATGCATGCATGCTCATATGTATGTATGTATATATGTTTTACTCTAGCCAGCTATTTATCTTGTGTGTGTATGTGTGTGTGTGTGTGTGTGGACATCAGCACTCATTTTCCATTAGGAATACACATAGGAGTGGAATTGTTGGATGTTTACTGAGTATATGTTTACCTTTAGATATTGCCAAGTAGATTTCAAAAGTGTTTGTACCAATTATACACCCATCGACGATGTGTTAACTTATAATTGATCCATTCTTCCCATTATTTGGTATTGCCAATCCTTTTTACTTTAGCCATTCTTGTGGGTATGTCATGGCATAACATTGTGGATTTAGTTTTCATTTCACTATTTAGTAATAATGCCAAATGTTTTAATATGCTTATTATCCATTTGGACATTTTTGTTTGATTAATGCCTGTTCTTCTGACCATTTTAAAATTGAGTTGTCTGTTTTTCTTTTCCTACAGAATTTCAAATATGTTATGAATTTGAGTCCTTTGTTGGACACAGACATTTCAAATATTTTTTCCTAGTTTCTGACTTGCTTTCACTCTATTATCTAATTTATATAAATTATCTCCATATAGATAATTTATATCTATATCTTAATTACTATATATATGTCTTTATGTCTTATATAATAAATATATATAATAAATATTTGCCTATTTCAAAGTCATTAATATCATTGCCTCTGTTTCCTTCTAGAAGATTTAGACTTTTAATTTCCACATTTGTATATGATCCATCTACTCCGAACTAATCTTTGTACATGGTGTGAAGAAGAGAATTTCTATTTTTCATGCAGTTATTCAATTAATTCATCACCATTTATTTGTAAAGATATACTTCCCCTTCAGAACTGTAGCAGTGGCTTTGTGCCAATCCTTGTGCCTAATATCTAACACCAATACAGTCTTAATTACTGTAATTTTATAGTAAGTCTTGATATCTGGTAGTGTATATCCTCTAGTTTTATTCTTCTTCTGCATGGCTACTTTGATAGTGTTTCCATAGAAACATCAGAATCAGTTTTTAAATTTCCACACAAAAAAAACTTCTGGAATTTTGACTGTGATTCCAGCAAATTTGAGGTCTTCTTAAGTAACAACTGACATAACAATAGCAGTCTTCTAGTTGGTAAAGATGGCATATTCCTCTATTTAATTCTTCTTTAACTTCTTTCAATAGTGTTTTACAATTTTTAGTAGTGAGGTGTTACACCTTATGTTACATAAGCATATTTTAAACCCCATAAGACATTAGTGTTACTGAGATAGTCAACATTCATTCGGATTTACCCATATAGTCACTCCTTTTGCTTTATATTTCTTCCTACATACCCTTGTTTTTATCCTTCTGAAGAACCTCCTGAGTTATTTCTTTATTATGGGTCTGCTCAGTTTTTGAAACTGTCTATAAGCAGAGACTTCATTTATGAAGAATATTTTCTGTGTTTATAGAATCTGATTGGATCACTGGAAAAAAATGTCATTTATGTCATTTCACTGTTTTCTGGCCTCCATTATAACTACTGAAAATAAGTTATTAGTCTTACTTCTACTGCTCTGAATACAATATGTCAAGATCTCCAGATGCTTTTAAGAAGTTAAAAGGTAAGTTTCCTTCCTCCTTGGTGGGCTTTAAATTACAATTTGTAAGAGTTTAGATATATCCATCTATACTAACAAATTAGAGTCCCAAATTAGAAGGATATAAAGAAAATGTATTAAAGTGGATTCGTTTTTTCTCTGAAAAGAGTAGATTAAGAAGGTATTATAAGAAAGTTTGCATCTGGAGTATGTGATTATGAAAAATATGCGATGAGGACAGGTATTTGAAAATATTGTAAGTGAGACTAATCTGGAAGAATTCTAAGGGGAGATGACCAATGATGTGGGGTATAAAGTATAGTAGAAGTTGGCCAAGAAAAATATGTAATCATACTTCCTTAAAGCTTTTATTTTTCTAAAAAGAAAAGCATCATTTAATATTTCAAAACATTATAAGAGTTTAAGGTTTAAATTATTATACAGCAGTTAAAATCTTAGGCTTTATCTTTTTCAATGATCAAAGTTGGCACTTTCTCTAATTTTCATTTCTGTTCTGACCTGAATAAAAGACTGGCATACTGAATTTAATTGCACTGAGTTTAACTGCTTCTTGATTTTCGACTCATTATTTGAGTTGAATAAGCCAAAATGTTAGAAGTGAGCAGGGAGTTCTGAGAAGTGAAACTCTGAAAGCATGCTTCCTAGCTAGCTTGCTGCATTGGAGAGTCAGAATTGACTGAGGTCAAAACTGTACGTATTTTCACATATTTGGAAGGACACATGACAATTTAGTATTTACTTTTCTTGAATCTACTCTCCTCACTATTTATCACAGTGTAGCAACCATCACATATCATACTGACATCTGAGTAGAGGTAGACATGTGGGTGCTGATGGAAAAATGTGCCCTGACCAACATAATAAACATGTCTATTACTAAAGAATATAAATGAGACTTCCAAACCCCTGAGCAGTTTCGAGATTTTTTTCTTGTGTCTATGTTCATGAGTTAGAAGAAAGCAAGACAGCATATTTATGATTATGTGATTAATAAGATAACAACTGAATTTTCAGTATAACTGCAGATGAACTAAAGGACAACTACCTAAGGCAATTCATTAATGCAACTGGTTGCTAAAGGCTGAACAACAATCAGTTATATTCGATCACAATCAGTTCACATTCAATGGGACCGAATTAGACTAGAATCAAATGTTGTTTAAAAATTAGAATAATTCTTAAAAGTCTTCCTGATGAAGAAATCTGTAACACTTGGGAAATTATCTATACATTTATCTAGAACTACTTAGGATGGTTTGCTAGGATCTGGTGGAATGAATTAAAGGATTACTTTAGTGAAACTATGAAATAGGATAATAGCCTAAAAAAAAAATGTAACATCCATATATTTTAAATCATTTTTTTCCTGTGTGAACCCTCAAATATTTCTGAAGTTGAATGATTGTGTGTGTGTGTGTGTGCAAGTGTATGTGTGTTTTAGCTTATTCAGATGGGGAGCAACTGGACAAGATTAAAAGTTTATGTGAAACCAAGGGTTTCATTGACAAATAAGAGACTGCAAATGCACAAATCTGGAATGGCTTTTCACAAATGGTCTCTAATAACTGATGAGGATATTTTGTTGCTGTTACTATTGGTATTGTTATGAATTAATACCTATGTTACAAACTCATCCAAGTTCTAGTATCTTTCTGGTCTTGTTATGCTTTACCCCACAGAACAGAATTAACTTTTTCTTTCCTTTTGAAATACTTATCTTTAGATTGGTCATGCCTATCACATGAAGCATTGTTCATATGAGAATCATGGTATCATTTCTCTTCAAAAATCTCCCCTTTTATCCCACTGGCAATGGATAACACAGTATGGAATCTGTGCAAATGAAAACTCCAGAAACCAAATTCTCTCCATGCTAACAATGCTTCCCTGGGGCATAGTGAGAAGGGTCTCAATTCACCTCTTCTCCATGTTCTAACTAGACACAGGAAGCCCTTTAGCCACCAGCAATGGAGTTTCATTAAAGCCACTTCACTTTAGGTGTAACAAAGCTCCTTCCAGGAAGCAAACCAGAAACTCTAGTCAGACTGTAGAATTGCCCAAACATTGGGGTCCCTGCTTTTACACAGCACAAAATTGTGTAATGGCACAAAAGTCTCCTTAACAAGCTAAAAACCCTATCGAGCAACAAAGATCAGGCTAAAGAGTCATGGAGTTTCGGATTGAAGCTGAAGTTGAATTGCCATTTCAATTCTTCCCTCATGAAAATTATCCAATTAATCTGCATGGATCTTTTTGGGAAAAATTCCTGTTATTCAAATGATTGCTAAGGAGAATGAATGGAGTTTTTTTGTTTTGCTTTGTTTTTTAATTACTACACCTGGTACATTTAAAAACTTTTACTTCTCAAGTCCATCAGGGATGGAAATTCTTGGATGAGGTATTTCTCAGGCTTTTTCTTTGTACTCAACTGGTATTCAAATAAAACCATATAAAATCCCTTAAAGCCAGTAAAACCTGAGGGACAATTATTAAGGAAATCACAGAAGTCAGAAATCTTCCCCAAATGGACCTTCTTTCTCTAAATCAGACTTTAAAGTAAATGTCACTGTGGGGAGAGTCAGCATTAATTTCATTTATCTAAAATTCCCTATTTTTTTCTCAAGATCCCTTCAGGAAGGGCAGGAACTAAATGATAACCAGCATGACTTAAGTCAGCAGCGCTGATACCTTCTGAAGATTAGGCACAAAAAATAGTCATATAAGCAAGGAAGCCAGCCAGTACTTCATCTTTACTAATAAAAAAAGAGATAGATCAGATTACAGCAGCACTTTACTATGGGAGCTTTTACAGCATATTGCAAAATATCTAATATCCAAGTGTCCCCCCTTTAGTTCTTTCATGTACAGAGAGACCATTTACCTCCTCTTACCCAGTAGCCAAGTACTTAGTATCACTTCCTCACCCCTCTTTGTAGCTTGGGTCAGGTTGCAATACGTTTTTGGTGTTGCCTTTTTTTTTTTTTTTAATAACTTTTAGGTAAGGTAAGGTAAGAAAAGTAAAAATATTATTGTACAGAGGACATACATATGAATCGTAGTTTGCTTTAGCTCATAAAAATGACATGGATCTTAATCGGAAATTTCATATGCAGTTGGCATAATATATACTTCACGCTCCTATCTAGTTTTTCTTCCTTATTCAGTTTGTACCCAACATCTGAAAATTGATACTAATGTTTTGGAAAAAATAGCTACCTACTTTGACTTCTAGGACCTGTTCAATTTGCAAGAGTCTTTTATGTTCTACTCTGAGATACTTGTTTATGTAGAGCATTGTAGTTATGAAAGGATTATTGTTTAAGTAGGTATTAAGAGATCTGCAGTTATTCACAGTGTTATAAAAGGTAAATTCTGGTGGAATATTCAATTTTTGTGCAATTATAAAGAGAAATGTAACATTACATTTCAATTAGGGTATTGACAATCTCATATTTATATAACGAATAAGTGGCAAAAGACATTTCTAAAATAGTTTAGTAGAAGATGCTTCTATTCCTGAGAACAAGTGTTAAATCTTAAAAAGATTTTAATGGGAATTCAGAAAATAAGATTTATACATATATATATATATACACACATATATACATGTATATATATATAGAAAATTTAATACACTATATATTTTATTTTTTACTGTGAAGAGCCAGTAATCAATAATCACACCATTCTCCCTGAGAAGGAAAGGAGCTTGTGCCTTCTATTTGAAGAAACTAAGGCAATAAGATGCAACAGATTTGCTTAAAGGTAATATTTATCAAATAGAGGGGTAAACCTGTCTTTTACTTTGCAGCTCCAATAAACAAAATGATCCTACCGGCTTTCCATGTTTTGACATACCTGTGTCTATCAGTGCCCTCTCCTGGACACCTGCCATTTGAATCAAAAGTCTTGATCAACTCAAACTGCTGTATTGACACTTGGTAATGTTAGAGCAATTGGAAGATAAACAACTAGTAATAACCATTCCTTTCTAATGCTATTAAAATGCAAAGATATTAGAGACGGTTTTCCATAATAAGAGTCTTCTTTTTTTCTGGATCAGATACAGTAAACAAGAATCAAATATAGGCAGAAATATGTAATTTAAAATTTTATGTTACATTTCGTTGAAATGTTAGCTGAATAATATTGCTTTGGCGCATATGTTATATTCATGTCAATATGTTTCATATGCTAAAAAGATCTATGCAAGAGTGCCTAGCCTTCCCTGTTTACAAAAGAACTAAACAGCTGTGTAAGTTCATAGAAGAAGAGAGAAATTGAAAAAGAAAGTTCTAGGACCTGTTCAGATTATTCAACTACACTTACCTAATGAATCTTGGGGCTTAATACAGAAAATAAAATATGCTTATGAGGAAAATATGCACTGGATGCTCCAATTGAGAAAGAAGAGCCATTTAGTTGAACTAAGTATCAGAAGGCTCTTTCCCTTTCTCTCTTCTCTTTTTTTAAAGCTATGTTACAGATTTTCCATTCAGGTTATTTTTAAGGCTTCCCTTTGCCAATAGGTTAAACATGTAATAACACTAATATATATATATTACACTAACACTAATAACACTAAATATATATATTATACACACATATATATATATCTAATACACACACTCATTAAATATTATACACACACATACTTATAAGTTACACTGGAAGTTATGAAATGAATGTTAATATATAGCATTTGACTATAGGAAGAATCTTGAGTCTTTCTCTAACGTTATATTCCAGCCTGGGCTCTTAGTCAGTTGCTAGATTTAAGACTATAGGCATAGCGACAGCAATGGAGGGAAAGTCATCTAGAAATCTGGTAAGATAATACCCTGGTAACTTCTTATAGAAGTTACTCTTTTTAAATGGTTCCAGATTCAAATTTGGCAGCATAGTATTATAAATTTCTCATTGTCATATCTGCCTGATTTTGACCAATACACCTTTTTTTCCTCCTCTTCTCTCATTTTAGAAAATTAATTCTCTACCAATTCTTTAGCAAAAAGATCTACAGCACAGAGAACAGGTCAGCCACAAATCATCCAGGGAAGTCTGAAATTATTCTTCCTCAAATTGGCCTCCACATGACAGCTTATAATAATCCATTAAATATTTTTTACAAAGATTTTTTTAAAAGTCTTCTATAGTATCAGAAGGAAAACACTGAATAACATTGGTTTGTGCCTAAATATTGGAAAAATAAAATTGTCTGCACTGTAAATCATATTGGTTTTTCAACAATTTACCTCAAATTTGTGAATGAAATAGTTTATGTTATAGCCACATTATAAGCATTGTCTGTTCTTTTTTTTCCTGAATAGTCAATGAAATGTTACTTAAATTTCTCATAAGTATTCCTGAATATGTAGAATGTATACTGCTATATGAGGAGTGTCATTATAAATAAAACCTATTCAGACATATTGGAGTACCTGTATCTTTTCATCTGAATAGCCATTTCTTTTTTGTGATCCTATAGGATAGGATTTCCTGGCTGTTAAGTGCCTTTTTATTTCTCTGAGTTGATCTTGGAAATGGAGTGTTTGAGATTTTAGTTTATCTTGATACAAGCCAATCCATTCCTGCTTAGAATACTTTGGTTTTATATCTGAGAGCTTAATTACTAGATCCTTGGGTAGAAGCTGTGCTACCAAATTCTAAAAAACTAATGCCAAGATAATTCTAAATGAGACTTTATTTAATCTTATTATCTATATATCCCAGAAATTACTCACTTTACTAGAAAGTTTGAAGACTTCAGTGAGTGATATTAATGGGGCATTTTTCATCATTTTTGTCATTGAATACTAAGCAACTAATATGCTGATAACATTATGGCATATATGGAGAGTGATTCTTACATTTATGATTATAAATATTCCAAATATGAATCATATATCGTATGTTCCTAATTTTTAAAACACGGGTTGATAATAGCACAGATATATTTTGTTTTCACTTCCAGTACAGAATTCCATTCTATAAATATAACTTATAGAAAGCAATTTACCATTTTAAGCACATGGATGAAAATACTGCCACATAGAGGGATTGGGACCTATTCTGAAAACAAATTACTTCAGTGATGGGGGAGAAAGCCACCCTAAGGAAATCATGAAGTGGAAACAGTCCACACTTCTATACAATGAGAAACCTTTTTAGCATGAGGAAACCGCAATACATGTGGCACTTGTAGGTACATTAAGATAAAACATCCAGGAGCCAGTAAATTTTGTCATGCTGTCAGAGTATTCAGCGGTACATATGAGCTGTCGCACTTCAGTCATCAACATCCAAAAAAGCTTAGCATTTTAGAAAACAACTTTCCATAGAAACAATTCAACTTCATACTAACAGGCATATGGATACTAACAGAATAAGTAAAATAGCAGTTGTCAGTCTCTCAGCCTTTACGATCCTTCTTCCACCTCCTATTTGACCAGAGCCCTGTCATCTCTAGCACCAATACCCTCCTTTTCTTTTTTTGCAAAGATAGAAGAAAAAGAAGAAGAGAGAGTGAAAAGTAGACGGAGAAAGGGAATGAATCAGAGAAGCCATGGAGTACTAAAGGCAACAGGGCTTTGTGGTTCCCAGAATTCTTTGTGATCATTTTGGTTTCTATTTGCATTGGGTTTTCCTATGTATTTATCTTCTCTTTCAGAAGCAGAAAAGGAAAACATTGAGAAAGTATGTGTACTCATCAGGTTCCCCTGGGACACCTTAATTTACAGGACATTCTAGAACCACCTTTCATATAAAACACTGGCCCAGATGTGATCTTCTGTATGAAAGCCAAAAGAATCTAGGAATTTTTTAAATTGGGGAAAAAAAACTCTATCAGCTCCTTCACCCCTACACCAAAAAGATTCTGACATTTGAGATTCTGGTTTCCCTAATGCTTAGAGTTAGTTCAGTTTTGTAATTCCAAATTCAAAACCAGGAAAAATATTAGATTGGTTGAGGTGCATTTATTAATTCTGTAATTCCTAGTATTTTATAGAAATCCATTCTATATTCTTAAAATATACTGGCATATACAGCTAAAAATAATGCTTCAGCGTTGTACTAGTCATATCTTCCTTCTCTCTTAAGATTTTTCATACTTATTTACTTTTCATTGCAGTGTACTTTTATGATCCTATCATTTTGGGATAAAGCATTCAGATCTGATTCCTCAAGAGGAATTCCAATACCAAAAATAAATAAATAATTAGATTAAAATTAAAAAATTTACAAAAGGAATTCCAATACCATGGTTTTAAAGCCAAAAGCATATTTTGGTTATATACACATATACATACGTTTGGTTTTGGAGTTTTCATTCTCCATTTATAGAAAACTAACACGGTATTCTCCCAGGGAACCAAGAATGATTAAAACCTTTATATATTAATTCATCATTAAAATATATTATATTTATTATGTGTGACTGTGTACCCAGAGATAAGCAAGTCATAGTTCTTATCTTCAAGGAGCATATAGTTTATAGGGAAGAGAGACAAGAAATGTAATTTCTTGCTATTCAAAATGTGCTCTAAAGACTAGCACATGTGCATTATCTGGGAGCTTGTTAACACTGTAGGATTTCAGGACATCCCTTAGACATAGTGATTCACAACATACATTTTCGCAAACTCTCCAGGTAATCTGTATGCACGTTAGAGTTTGAGAAACACCACTTTGATTGGTATCTGAGCAGGGTTACGGTCCTAACACCTAGAAGAAACATGGAGATGGACAAGTTTGCAAGTGGGAAAGTGGTGTGATGGGATGGAAGGATCCTGGTACCTGCATTTTGTTTTTCAAACAGAGGACAGATTGCCAGTCAGGCACCTTTTACTAGCATAAAAATAAATGTTTTAAAAGAAGTATTTGTTTTTGAATGTTTTTGGTTTACATATTATCTGGAAAAACAGTCATATTACTGTTGACAATATGTCAGTTTGACAGAAATATGATTGTATAAATCCACATCAAAAGAAAGTTTTATTTTTTTTATTTTATCCATCTTATGGTTTGCTGAGGAATAAGTGACTTTACATGGTGGCTTTTAGGAACGGCTTTGTCCGTTACTACAGTTCTTCAGTTATGAGTGCAGTGACAACATAGGAAACTTGTCTGCCTCGAGATCTCAGCCCAGAAAACAGCAGTAGAACCAGTTCGCGTAGAAATGATCATTTGGAAATTGAGACATTTAAGTTCATTTTCACGTTGTTTGCAAAGCTTCAAGTAGATGTGGGAAGAAAGATCACGGCAATATATTTTGATCAAGTCTATTTGTGCACATCACTACCTCAGCCACACTCCCTCTGCCTCTTTCCATTGCCTCCTCCATTCAGGACACCATGAATATATTGTCTATGGCCAGGACAGAGTCCTAAAGGGAAGAGGCCATTTCCTCTGCTTTCCCTTTACATGTTATATTAGTGTGTCTGAACGTTATCTCTTTCACATGAAAGACCAAATAAAGGATACCTTCTGAAATATTTTTCTGAATGTGACTCTGTGTGTATGTGTGTATACACACACACACACATATATATAAATGACATGCAAGAATCATATATAACGGCTGACAAAAACATACAGCATATTAATGTAGGATTCCATGTGTAAGACACAGATACAAAAGTAAAAAATAAACCCTTAATTTTTCAAGGTATGTGGAGGTATTAAATTATTTTAAAGTAATTCTTGTTAACACTTACCTTGTGTTACACCTCAAAAGGCAAAGAGAGTTTGTGATATAATACTTACTGCCTAGAGTCATTATTAGGAAAATAAAACATAGTTACAAAGGAAAAAGCCTTATTTCTGGAACTTGATCCAGTTATTTTATTTATAATTATTTGATTGCATTAGGCCATAGGCATTTTTAGCCTTTGCATGTCTTTTTTATTCTTCATATATCAGTTTTCAGATCTAATCGTAGATTATAATTTATTGTCATTGTTTATGTTTCATACAAGTTCAATTGAGGTTCTCTTCCTAGAATGAAAAAATTCAGGAGGAAATGCTTGGACACAAAAACTGACTTTATAAATTAGAAAAGGTAAATGAGTTTTTATATACAATATAAAACTATCTTACAAAGGGCTCAATTGCTTTTCCCAGTAAGTTTTAAGTGTCTCAAGTATTTCTAAATATCCAGTCCGATCAATCCCCCTTCTGAATTACAATCCCATTAGGAACATTTTATAAGATTATACCAAACAGTAATTTTTACAGTAAATATATGATTAGAGTTATTTAGAATATACAATAGCCTTCATAAATCCTCTTCTGCAACTGCCAGTGATAAATTTGTTAAACTTAAAATCTTTCTATTTATATCTAGCTGAGAACTGATGCTTGTTCAACTGGGGTCTAGCCAGCAAAACATAATCTACTTCAATACTTAACAAGAAAACAAACTTAATGCAGGGAATCAACTGCACAGGTGATGGAATAGCTGAGAACAACAACTGGTAGCAATAGGGATAGAGTAACTTTTAGATTAACACCATCAGGAATTCACTGACATCCCTAGACTGGGGAATCAAAGAAAAGAAACTGGAAGACTGGACCCAGGATCTGTGTGCCTCTCAGGTTGGATGACAGAACCATGGTGGGCCTGATGGTGGCAGCTGGAGTCACAGAAGAGACAAGCCGCTACCACTAAAGTGCTTAAGGAGAGGATATTCTAGCTGCCTCCCTTAACCTTCCCTCCATCTCTCATCTTCACCTCCATGACCAACATAAACTGAAAGTCAGCTAGCATGTGAGCCAAGAAAATCAGCCTGTAGGGGTCAGAAGGATAAAGAATCGATCTGCCACAAACAGGCCTAAGTCCTGAAAAATAATTTTCCAGGCTTTTACAAACAAATATAAAAACTAAAGTTTTAAAAGCAATTTGTGACAGTAAAGGTAGGAATGCACACATTGCCCTCAAACTCAGCCCTCCTGAGAAATCTAGCACCTACATTTTCACTCATCAAAGAGGGCAGCGAATAGCAAAAGAAATCATAGCTGAAAGAATTATATTAATCAAAACAATTTCTGGTGAAAGGAAGAATGGAAATCTCTAAGCAAGTTATAGAAAGAAAGCTACACTCTTCAAACCACTGAATTGAAAACAAAGCTTCATATGATAACTATATGATTTGACAAAGATATTTCAAATTGCTCAGGAAAATCTTTTCTTTACAGTAATGTTTCAGGCTATTTAAAACAGAATCTCAGTCGAGGAACTAAACAAAGATGCTAGGATTGGACATAGAAGACAGATGAGTTTGGCTGTTATCCATATAAGAATAGAAGCCAAAATTATGCTGACTATAAATGGAGCCAAGCAATGTCATATAGATTTGAAAACCATGTTATGCCAAGGAAGATGTTAATGTTTTTCAATTTTCAGGTTTACTAAGGATCATAAGTTGTTTGATTTCTTAATCTAGTTTACATATCCTAAATATCACTGCAACTTGCAAGCCCTCCCCCCAACTTGTTTTTTAAATTCTAGATTTGACAGTTTAGTCTAGATTCCAAGCCTAACTAGATGGGTGGTATTTTGGTTCATTCAGATATATCTTATTGACTTGTTTTGCATGACTTATCAGAGGCTATTAACTCTTTGGAATAAGGATAATTTAAAATCATGTATAGCTCTTGCTTAGACTAGCAACTGAGTCCGTCATGCCCTAGAAGGAGATATACTGGGACTTTACTGGAGGTAAAAGTTTCAAAGGATGTTTCCTTATTTTCTTGTCCTTGTGCCCTGTAACTAAGATAAAGAACAAGGATCGCCTTTGCTTAGCATTATGATGTAGAGCAACCAGACCAAAGAAATATGTGGTGAAATCATTTGCAAGCAGGGAATTTGTGAGCATATTTTTGAATATGTTCAAAAGCTCATGTGCACATGTATATTTATATATTTGGGGCCTGCTAACATTTCCTAATATTTTAAATCTCTAAAGTGATTATTATAATACTTGGTATCCTCAGATAAGGAATGAAGTTTAACTGGAAAAGGAATTTTTCATAAACCTTTTAAAGGTTGCCATTATTTTCTTTGTAAATCTATGGATGATAGCAAAAATAATCAAAATCTTCCAGAAGATAAACCTCATAACTTTAAATGGCATTTGTATATTTGTACCACTACTTTGTCTCAGAAAGGACTTCCAGAGAGTTGTAAAGGTATATAATACGATGCAAAGTAGCACAGTGCAGCTAAAAAGTAGCATAACAAAAACTAAGTGAGATTAGAAAAATATGTGTGTGGGTGTGTGTGAGTGTGTACTGTGGTTTGTTTTTATTGTTAACACGATGCAAAACAACCCAAGCAGTACCATTAAATGTTCAAGTTATATAAGGCAGTGATAATGATAATAATATATGCCAACATATTTTGTAAATATTAAAGAATAATACACATGAAATATTATTATAATTACCTCATTTGAGCCTAAAAACACTCAGAAGAAAGAAAAATACACTGGATTCTATTATTTGTTTCAGTGGTTTTAAAATCAGAAAATCTGTAACATTTTTCTTAAAATAGACCTTTAAACATCATTTTCCTCTTCCCCAACTCTGTTGTTAACACGACTTTCTTACTATATCACATTTTCATAGAATTAAAGGTACTTTTCAGTGATTCGGTCCCCAAATTCAGGAACCTGGAATCTACCTCAAAGCCTTAAGTCACCATCTGAATCATATCTCCTAATCTCTGCTCTTTATCAACTATCAGGTGTCTAAATTGCATCAGTCTGCATCCCTGGATCCCTCACACAGCATGCTTTTTCTGCATGTGCTTCAAGACCTCAGAATATTGCTGGTAAGATCTGTGGTCCTAGTTTCTTATCTTGCTTCTCTTTTCTCTCATCCTGTACATCATTTACACATCAGTTTTCCCAGCTCTCCCTTATTGCAGCTTCCAAGTTCCTGCTGAATCTGCTTTGGGTCAACTGTGTGAACAGACACCTCTGCATTTGACCATTCCCTGTTGACCCACCTGGTTGAGCTGCTCTAATTTCTCATGTTTGCCCTCATCCCTCCAGACCCTCTCAGGATTTCAGTACATAATTCCTCTCATCTCCCTTGTCATCTCCTTCTAATTAGGATATTCTATTCGAATTCCTCTTTCTTTTCCATTGGAGTCATTTCCAAAGTAACCACAACAGCCCTACCATAGTAACTTCCAAATTATGGGAAAAACGAAAAGCATCCTCAAAAACAAGCTCTTTAACCATTCATTCATTTACTTCCTCTGCTCTGCAAACACAACCACTGCCTTGTGGAGCTTATAGTCTGGAAGTGCAAGAAATAACTAGTTTTGATACGATATATTAAGTTTTATGACAGAAGAATGTCTCAAATACTACAGGAGCCCAGAGGAATCTGGAGCGGGGCAGGAGTGCAAATAGTAACTTTGCCAGGAATAGGTGACATTTCAACTAGATCTGGAGGGATGATCAGGAAAATGTGTCAAAGGGCTTTAGAGAAGAGGGAACAGCAAGGCTACGGGCTTGGAAGGCATGAAACATTTGATATAGAGGGGAGTGTCAAATACCTAGATAGGACCAGAGTGCTAGGCTTCGAATACAAGTGGTGGGGGATGGCCCTGGTCCCGTGGGCCACGGAACCCAGGTGCATCTGAATCCTGTGCTTGCAACTATTCTCTCAGGAAAGCCTGTTATAATAAATAAATCTATAATAAATAATAACAAATCCATAATAATTAATACATAAACTAGTTCAGAAGTTAGTTTACTCTGACACAGGATTCTACACTACCAGCTGTTATAATGCAAGCTTTATAAACCCAACTACCTACAAAGGCCAGACACTAACATCAATCACTAGCTTTCTATCAGTAGCTCCATGATACTGATAAATAGGATAAATAGGGTGCTCTGTGAAATCTGGTAAATGGATGTACCAGTTAAATATGACTCCCTTTCTTATCTCTACAGATTGATGTCATAGAAAATGCCCACCTAGCACTGCTTGATTGTTTCCTTTTCCAGAAATTCTAGAAATCTGGATGTGAGCTACCCACGACTTTAAACTTCTTAAACTGGGCCAATACACTGGGAACCAAACAGGTCTGTAGTGCACATTTGGCTCTCCAGCAGTCGGTTTACAGCCTCTGTTAGAAGACCAGAAGCCTTTCATACTTAAGTACCCAGCAAGCTTAGTCCATAACTGAAATGGATCAAAAACAGCAGGAAAAAAACAGCATGCTGCTTAAAATCCTTCGATGACTCTGGATTCTGATTGGTGTGAAATCCAGCATTCTTCATTGCCAGCAAGGCCCTGCATGATCTGGCAGCTTCCCAAATCTCCAGCTCCCTGCTGAGGTACCTTCCTCTTTGCTTGCCACAGTCTACCATGGGGGCTAGTTTCTCAGAAGGGCTAAGCTCCTCCTCCTCAGAGATTTGCATGTTTATCACCTTTGCTTAGAATGTGCCTCTTCCTCTTCTCAACTGATAAATTCTTATCCATCATTTTCTTCTCAGATTAAACGCCACTTAGGAAAATGACCTTTTACCTTTCCATTCAAGGCTAATTATTTCATCTTTGCTCTGGTTCCCTTGCCTTTCTGCTTCCATATGAACAATTATGGTCTCTAATCAGCGTTTGAATTTGCTAAGTCCCTTCCCTCTTAAAACAAAACAAAATTCTCTCATATCCAAGTTTTCTAATTACCAACCCATTGAGTTTCTATTTGCAACAGAATGTTTTGAAAGAGAGGACTCTTTTCTCTCTCCCCAATCCTCATCCCTCATTCACTCTTCAACCCTCTGTCATCTGTCTGCTCCAGGGACCTATTCTCAGCAAGGCCACCAGGTAGTCCCTCATTTCAACATTCAATCATAACTGACAGCATTTTTCATTGTTCTTGGCTGCCATGATACCACAATTCTTTTTTTGGTTCGTCTGCTTGTTTTATTTTGTTTGGTTTCATTCAGCTGCTTTTTGTTGTTTTTGTTGTTTTGTTTTCTGCATATCCTGGCTTCTAAATTCCTTCTGCGGCCTCTCCATGTCCACATACTTTATGATGTCTTCCATCATATATTTTATGATGCTCCTTACATCTTGCTGCTCCAGTGGATCTAAGCAATGCCTCTTTATGTCTCATTCTACATACTTTGCTACAGTTCCAAAATTTCAACTCTTATTTATTTGTTAATGACTACGAAAGTCTAAAACTTTATTCCACATGGTTCTCCTGAGCTCAGTAAACACTTATTAATTCATTCAAAAAGTTATTTAATGAGTGTCCACTACGTTGTTAAGCAAATTGCTACATGCTAAGAACACAATTATGAGCAAGGAACAAGAGGTTACATTTTGGTGGTGAATATAGACAACAAACAAATAAGCAAACAAATTTTAAAAAGCAATTTCTAAGGTTATTAGGGCTAAAAAGGGACAAAGAAACTAGTGTGATCAAATAACCAGGAAAGGGACGATTGGTCTTGAGAAAGCAGCCTTAAAGCTGATAAGAGATGAAATCAGGCAAAAATGCCTATTGAAGAGGGTTCCAGCAAGTACAAATGCTTTGAGGCAGGAAAGAAGTTGACATGTTTGGGAAACAGAGATCAATGAGTCTGAATATTCAAATTAGGGTAATATAGGAAGTTGAAGTACACTGGAGCCATAAAGGTCGTTGTAGCCCATAATCTAGAGTTCAGATTTATTTCAAAGGTAATGAGAAGCCACTGAAGCATTTTTAGCAAGACTGATATACATTAATTTAAAAAAATAATTTTTATTTTTTTCTTTAAATATTTTACTTATTTATTTGCTAGAGAGAGAGAGAGAGAAAATGAGCACAAGCAGGGGGAGTGGCAGAGGAAGAAACAAGCTTTCCTGATGAGCAAGGAGCCCAATGCAGGACTCAATCCCAGGACCCTGGGATCACGACTTGAGCCAAAGGCAGACCGTTAACTGACTGAGCCACCCAGGTGTCCCAAATACTTTTTTTTTTTTTTAAGTATAGTACAACTAGAGAAAATTAAAGACACCATGAGTGTAGAGCTTGCTGGAATTTTATAAATTGAACACATCCATGTAACCAGTATCTAGGCCTAGAGATAAAATTTTGTTTCTATCTCAGATGTCCCCTATGTCCTCTTGCAGACACTACCTGTCCCCTACCCAAAGTAACCACAATCCTGACTTCTAACATATTTATTTAATCTGCTTTATACTTTATAATGTAATCGTACAGTATGTGTTGTTTTGTGTCTGGCTTCTTTCACTCTACATTAAGTCTATGAACTTCTCCCTTGTCATTATGTCTCCTGATATTTTTTGCAAAGAATTCTATTTTATGAAGATTCCACAATTTATTTATCCATTCAACTGATAATGGGCATTTGAGGGGTTCCCAGTTTGGGGAAATTATTAATAATACTCCTATAAACAATCTAGTACATGTCTTTTGGTGAACATATGCATCTATTTCATGGGACTATACCTAACAGTGGATTTGGGGGTAATAATTCATGCATATGTTTACATTTATTAGGTTCTACCAGTTTTCTGAAGTGATTATATTTGTATGCGTGTATGTATATGCATATTATATGTAACTTTCCATTTGGAAAACATTTCAAATATACAGAAGAATTGTAAGAACATTTTATTTTTTTTTTAATTTTTAAAAAAATTTTATTTATTTGACAGAGAGAGACACAGCGAGAGAGGGAGCACAAGCAGGGGGAGAGGGAGAAGCAGGCTTCCAACAGAGCAGGAAGCCCGATGCGGGGCTCGATCCCAGGACCCTGGGATTATGACCTGAGCTGAAGGCAGACACTTAACGACTGAGCCACCCAGGCGCCCCGCAAGAACATTTTAAATATTCTTTTACTTACAATAAAATATTGTTATTATGTTCCCCCCTTTGTCATTTATTCTCTTTATATACATGCATGTTACATTTTCTGTACCACTTGAGAGTAAGTTACATAAATGATGGTCTTTTATTTCTAAATATTTTATTGAATATTTGCTAAAATTAAGGATTTTGTTTTACATAATCATAGGACAGTCATTCATTTTGGTAAATTTAACATTGATACATAACATTTTTCCTAATCAATTGTTGCTATTTTAGTTTTATGAATTTAGCTACTAATGTCCTTTACAGCATTTCTTTATGCCAATATAGGCATAATGTATTAGTTTTCAAATCTTTCAGTCTCCTTTGTTCTAAGTTCCTCTTCTCTTTTAGTCCTCTATGACATTGAAATTTTTGAAGGACACAGTCCCACTTTTTAGTAGAACATTTCTCACTTTTGAGTTGTCTGATTCATGATTAGTTTCAAGCTTATGCATTCCTGGATGGAATACTGCAAATCTATGTTGTGTTCTTCACAGATTATCATAGACACACAATATCTATTTTCCCCCGTCAAAGTTGTCTGATTTCTCTATCATTATAGTCACTAGCCTTTTCCTTGCTACTAAAAAAAATGTGCATATATATTTTAAGACCATGAAAATAGCCAGCTCTTCATCAGAATTCACCCCCTCTAAACTTAGCCTAAATTGATAATTCCTGCTTATACCAATGTTTACAGTGATGTTTGCAAGATGATGTCTTTATAACCCTAGCATTCCATTAAATTTATCAGTCAGCACTTAGCATTCTACTATAAGAAAAACCCTTGCTTTGCCTTATTTATTTATGATTATAGGATATGTATTTTAAAGAATAATTTCGGTTGCTCTTGAGAGTATAGTTTAAGTGGGACAAGAATGGAAGGAAGGGAGATCAGTTACCTGGCTACAATGAATTAAGGCAAAAGATAAGATAAATGAGAATGGTAGCAAATGAGATGTGGATAAATGGATGAATTTGAAATATGGCTGGAGTTCAAATATATAAGATTGGCTTAGATAAAGGGATGAGAGATAAGGAATCTTCCAGGTTTCAATTCTGAACAACAGGATGGCGTTGCCATTGGAGAAAATCAGGGGACAAAAAGGGTTGGGCAAAGATGGGATTGATTTCAGGTCTGCTAAATTTAAAGTGCCTCTCAGACATTGAAATGGCCATGTTAGGTAGGCAGTTGCGTACTTTGTAACTCAGGATTTTGACCTAGATTGGAGCTATATATTTAGAAGCCAAGATCATATAGAAGATATCTAATCATTGAGGGGTCACTTAGGAAAAGAAAGTAAGAGGGTCTAGGACAGACATGGGCACATTAGGGTGGGGTTAGGAGAGGGAGCCAGTGAAGAAATATTAGAAGAGCATTCATTCAATAAAGTAGAGAAAACCAGTAGAGTAATCTCTCATGGA
This sequence comes from Potos flavus, assembly GCA_028534135.1. Lineage (NCBI taxonomy): Eukaryota > Metazoa > Chordata > Mammalia > Carnivora > Procyonidae > Potos > Potos flavus. The sequence goes on from CM052896.1 coordinate 67,277,460, forward strand.
AACACAGTGAATGGGATGCAATAACCAACTGGGTGAAATATACAGAATTCTTCCGAGAGCTGTTGAAATATTCCATTGGTTGCATACCTATGGCCACTTGGATATCCCATAAGAATCTCCGAAAAGTTTGAGTCATCCCTGAGTCCTTTCTACATCCATTTTTAATCTATCAGGAAATTCATTTGACTCTACTTTTGAAATATATACTGAATTCAACCACTTCTCACTACTTCTCCTGCTATTCTTTCCATCTAAGTCACCACTGTTATTTAACTGGCTAAATATAATAGCTTCATAAGTGGTCTCCATCTTTATGCCCTACCTCTTTTTGGTTATGCTCAACATAGAACAGTCCAGTGAAAAAGATAGTTCAGCTTATGGCATTCACCAGCTCTTAGAATAAAAGGCACAGTACGTCTCTGACTTCATTTCCTATTACTTTACCCTTCATTATCCAGCCACATTGACTGTCCTAAAACATGCTAGGCAACACTTCGCTTCAAAATTAAAAAAAAAATCTTACATACAGATGGAAAATAAACACATGAAAAGTTGCACAACATCGCTAGCCATTAGGCAATTACAAATTAAACCACAGTGAGATATTTACTATACTCCTACAGAACGGTTAAATAAGTTATGGCGACAATACCAAATGCGGGCAAGAATGCAGAGAAACTGGATCATTCTTACATTGCTGGTAGGAACAGAAAATGGTTCAGTTTGGCTGGGTTTTCTTTTTTTTTTTTTTTACTTGTTTTTATAAAACTATACAAGAGACCAGCAATTGGTTCCTTGAGCCTTAATTTCAGAGAAATATAAACTTAGGTTCACACAAGAATTGGTGTATGACTATTCACAGCAGCTTTGTTCATGGGATGAATCGTTAAATGAACTGTGGTATATCCATACCACAGAATATTACGCAGAAATAATAAAGTAGCAAATTATTGAGAAAAGCAACCACTTGGATAAATCTCAAGGGAATTCCATTGAGTGAAAAATGCCAATCCCCAAAGGTTATATACTGTATAATTCCATTCACATAACATTCTCAAATGTCAAAATTATAAAGATGGAGAACAGATTAGTGATTACAAGAGGTTAGAATGGGAAAGATGGCAGGAGGGAGGCCAGTGTGTTTATAAAAAGGAAGCAGAAAGGATCTTCATGGTAATAGAACTGTCCTATATCTTTACTGTGGAGCTATTTATAGCTACACGTGATAAAATTGCATAGAACTAATTGTATACACACACAAGTACATGTAAAATTGAGGAACTCTAAATAAGATCAATGCATTGTATTAACATCAATTTCCTAGCTGTGATTTTGTACTAAACTTTTACACAATGTAGGGAGGGGGAGTGCAAATTGGGTAAATGGTACATTGATATGTATCATTTCTTACAACTTCATGTGAATCTACAATTATCTCAAACATTTGTTAAAGTTATAAAAGTTATCAAATATTTTATAATTGCGAAATATAATTATATACAGAGTACATGAATTATAAATGTACAGAAGAAGGTAAAAGTAATTCCTTCCTTACACCATACATAAAAATCAAATCTGGTAAATTATAGACCTAATGTTGAAAGCAAAACAATACAGAATTTAGAAGATAATATACAAAAATATTTTAATAAACTTGGTGTTGGAAACTAATTTTTATACAGGATACGAATTTTAAGATAAACATAGAGATAAATCTGACTACCTTTAGAAGTATTTATCAGAGCCTTCTTCTTGCTGGCCCCTCTCTGGATGCCATTCCCTACCATCCCCATGGCTATCTCCCTCACCTTATTTACCCAAATTTCACTGTCTCAGTGCAGCTTTCCTTGGCTACCCTAAGCAAAATTGTAATGCCTCCTTCCTGTTACCGTTCACATTTCCCATCTTTCTTTCCTACCTTTTTTTTCTCCTTAACATTCAACTCATTTAAATATGGTGAACCTCTTTGAGGGCAGAAAATTTTGTCTTTTTTGTTTTAATGCTATATTCCTAGCACTTAGTCCAGTAGTAAGTGGTAGATTGTTAGCACTAAATAAATATGAGTTAATGAAGAAATCTTCTTCTAAGCCTTCTCTGGCTCTAACTTTTTTCTTTCTCAAACACCCAGTGCTCAAACAGAAAACCATGTGCCATATTAGATGGTCCTCCCACCTACACCTCACACCAATCAAGTCCGAGAAATGTTTTGAACATGTTTCTATCCATATCCACTGATACCTCCTAGTTCAGGTTGCTGTCATCCCTGACCTAGCCTACTGGGCCACCTTTTACTGCCCACTCCATTTTTTTTTCCTGTGTTGTGATCCTTTCACGGCAGCCCAAGTGACTGATATGTATATATATACACTGATTAAGGAACCATCTTTTAATTCAGTGTCTCCTATTGTCCTCAAGATGAAATGCAAGTTCTTTAATGTGATTTCAAACCCTTCATTTCTCCATTCTCCAGCCATCTCCACCTCATTCCTGTAAAATTTCCTTCCCTCCTCATCCTCTCCCCCCCTCACCACTACCCCAATACTACATTCTTCCTCATCTGCTTATCTTTGCACTTGGCTCATTTCTACTGTCCCTTCAGGTCTCAACCTGAGTATTTCCTTCAGGCAGTCTTCCCATTCCCCTTGATGTCCTGATTGAGTTCTTTCCTTCTCTCCCTGATAATGCTGCCAGAGTAACATGTAGTTCCACTCCGATACTTTATCACACAAAATTTAATTGCCTGGATACTTGTGTGTGTATGTCCCCTGCCAGATATAAAGAAGATGATGGTAAAGACCATGACTGTCTTGGCCTTGATCCCAGAAGAATTTCTAGTGCTTTCCAAATTCCTGCAATATGATAAAATGCTCAGCAAATGTATGTTGAATGAATAGTGCCCTTCCTACTCCATAGTAAACCCTGAGTTTATAATGGAGAGAATCAACTGATAATAGAGTGCGAAGTTAAAAAAAAAAAAATAGAATGCTATGTGAGCATAGCATGTGAGTCTTTGAGCACCAGGTGTTGAATATAAGTGTTGAATCACTAAGTTCACTTCTGAAACTAACATTGCTCTGTATATTAACTAACTGGAATTTAAATAAAAACTTTAAAAAGAACACTATGGTCAGAATATGAGTCTTTGAGTAAATAACTTCATGAACACATGCAATTAGCACGGTCATGGTATTTTCTAGAAATCATTCACAACTTTAAAGACTTAAAATTCTTATCATGATTATTCTCATTAAAAGAGGATAGCACTGCCAAATATCAATAGGTCTATTTTTCTCCCATGTTTCCTCGGTATTATTACTTTCAACACCTGAGAACAGATAAAAATGTAGACACAAAATATTAATGATCATAAAATTTCCATTTCAAATATTCAGATTTTATCTATTTCTGAAAAAAATTACGTTGAATTTATGCAGAAGTTTAACCTATTTGAAATAAATCTCACATTAGTAGATTTAAAACAATGTCTAAATGTCAAGTAATGGTGCTATTTCTTATTTTTATTAACTCTGATAAACAAAATCTATGATTGCTTGCAAAAAGATGACCACCTCAAAATATCTAGGTTGCTTTCATTATTTTCCTTCTTTCTTCTGATCCACTACTTCAGAAAACATAAGAACTTCAGAGCAATTCATAACTGCTGCTAAGAAGGGATATATTAAACCAAGGCCCTTTCCAAAATTGTTTTTCTCCTAGAAAGTGGAATATTTCTTTTACACTGAATATGGCAGAAAAATTAAAGGCAAAAGTTATGCTATATATTCCTGAATATCATGGAATAAAACTGCTCTTAGATTCAGAGCTCACCCTATAGTCAGTGGTTCCTAACATCTAATAATATCGGGGAAACATTTGATAACAGTCCTGACAATCATGGAGGAGGATATAGTGAAAGGGGTACACTTAGGCACATATGGTGAGAACTGCCCCCTATTCAGGACTTCTGGAAATTGATATGCTCCCAGATTGCCAAAATTGCAGGGTGTGATCTCCCTCTGGAGTCCAGGGAGTTTCCCCTGGGAGATCCTGGCGCTAGGACATATGTGTAAGGACACTTACAGAGGAGAGGTTGAATGGACAAGACTGATACAAGTTGTCTGATGGTCACAGAAAGTGAGACATTCTTTATCTTTCAGTAGGTGGGGGCATTCTGCATGGCGAAACATTAGCAGATCATGGTCATGCAAATGGTTACCCAAGAGCACTGGCTTCTCCAGAACAAGATCTTAGTCACTAAAATGGTTAGAAATTGTGTTTTTACTCCTAGTGAAGACTCTAAGTTGTATAATGACATGCTAAAAGAAAATTTTTTCAAGGAGCACTTAGGGGAGGTGGATTGAAATATACTAAAATGTATTTAGAAGGGACTATGTTTTTCAATGTTTACCATTATTCCCAAACAGAAATACTGAAGGTTAAAAATAGTGCTATTCAAGATTCCTTAAGGATAAATCCAATTGTTTCTACCCCCCCCCCCAAATGGCAGTTATTATTTTGGCAACCAAGCAGTGCTGAATTTAAATGAAAGTTATATATGTTTTTTTGTATATGTGTAAATGTGATTCATATATTACACATAGAACAAGGGCTGCTATAAGAAATTCCACAGAAATCCAAATGTTGTTATTGTCATGATATTCTATGGAAATGACAGTATTTCCAGAGACGTCTCATTCCTAACAGAAAAGGATATGGACAAAACAACAGAACCAGAAAAAGGAAAGGTCAAAGTTAACACAAAAAATTATAAGTAAAAGGACATACTATCCAAAAGCTAGGTATATAGAAAATACCACCAAAGAAGCAAATCTAGTCAGTTAGACTTCATTATATCTGACAATAAAATAAAAGCTGGACTTTCTTGTTTTGCTCTGTTTCTCACTACCTCAATCACAATAGTCTTATGTATTTTAACTCTAAATATATATGTATTTTATGTATATATGTGTATTTATGTATATACATATAAATTTAAATGTACATATATATTTTTAAATATAGAATCTCACTGTTTTGAATTTACAAAATATTAAAATTCATTTTCCTCTGAATGGTTGGAACATAAGCTACTCTGATTAAGTAAATCCTATATTTGGCTTAACTGAGATTTATTATATATAATGTGTGATGTATCCAATTTCTAAGAGTGAATATGGTGAACAAACACAATACACTTAGAGCCTATATATCTTTAATCTCTTACTTTTTGGATGATTTAAAATATGCTTGTATGTCTTCTAATAACTATGTTATTAGAATAATTAATATTTTAAATTATATTTTAAATTAAATTATTAGTAATAAACATTGACTCAGAATGCTATTTAAGTTTATAATTTCAATTAACAAAATGAAAATATTCCTATATTTGAAGCATGATTGTATTGTTTATCCTTATATTTGAAATTGGCCACTATAAATATTATGGCTATTCAGGTGATTTCCTAACTTCAGATTTCTCAAGTCCAGTCCTTAATACTTTTCTTTCTGCCTTTGACTACTTATGCCCCTTCACAATTCTATCACAAAAGAATCAAGACATTTTTAAAAAGGAAAACAAAACACCAAAATACTATTTACAATTCATAATATACATTGGGTCTACTATATTCCTCATTTTATAAGATTTTGTTTGTTTGTTTATTTTAGAAAAAGGGAGGGACAGAGGGAGAAGGAGAGAATCTCGAGCTGACACAAGGCTCCATCTCACGACCCTGAGATCATGACATGAGCTGAAATCAAGAGTTGGACGCTCAATCTACTGAGCCACCCAGGCGCCCCATAGTCTTCATTTTATAGACAAGAAAACTCAGTTCTGGGAGTCCAGATGCACAAAGCAAGTGGTAGATTCCTAAACTATCAGGACTGACTATAAAGACAATTATTTTGTTCTGTAAAATGAGCCAATAAACAAGTTTATACCAACATGGAAGTTTAAAAGTCAGAAAAATTACTGTTAAGTTTAAATTAAATGGGGTTCTCTAAGTAGTAGTAAAATATTTCTGGAAAAGGGACCCTTCGAGGGACTTTGCATTTCTAGCAAAAATGGGTGAGGACCCAACCAACAGAGCCAAGACAGAATAACCACAAAGGTGACAGCATGAGTCAGAATTTGAACCCAGGCTCTCTGGCTCTAGCGTTCACACTAGTAAGCACTGTTCTAAGACGATCTACTGCTAGTCAGTTTCACTAATTACTAGAAATGGTACTGAAGTGGTTTATTAAAAAAAATCCTTTACACTACTGATTAAAATTATTATTTGTGAATTCCCTGCTCTGAAAAAAACTAATTCTCTTCATACTACAGACTATTTATTGGCAATCAGTTATAATAGTTATTCAAACTAATGAGGAAAATTAAGTTATGTAACGTTAATAAAAATCTGCTAATCCAATCAAATGAAGTATTTTTGCAATGTGATGCTTTCTATAAATAGAAATATCCTATATAATTTCAAAAATAAAGATATTTTAAAAAAGAGACATACAGTTTTGCAATAGTGACTCCAAATGGTTTAATATTAATTAATAGATAAGAATGAGTCCTAATTATATTAATTGGCCAAATGTAAATGATAATTGTAAAGGTCTTGGAAGTGCTTTATTCTCTTAATTAGACAAACATTTCCCTAAAATTATTAATTATATTATGAATTTTCTCCACAAGCTTATATAAGATAATTCACATGCAGAGAATACAAGCTTACTTTATTGTGAATTGCTTTAAAATCCACATAATAAGAATTCAAATTAGCATTTCCTTTTAGGTAACTTAACATAAATATGCATATAATACAGATTGGGGAAGATTTATAATTTTTTAGATCTCAGAAGAAAAAAACTCAATCAAAAATAGTATAATGATGCCCCTGGATAATTATAATGAAGTAATAACTGACCTTAGCCGTGTACTAAACTGTGACATCTTGAATTCGGTTGCCAATATAAACTACAATTACCAAATCACTCGGTGGTTTAGAAAATCAAACCATATTCTTTCCAGCTATTCTTCTGGCTTGGCATTACCTTCTAAATTTCAGGCTTACCCAGGTCTGCTGTGGTGTAGCAACTGCCTACATTTATTGACAAGCAAATATTTTCTGATCTGTTGCCACAAAGGAAGGATCACCCAAACTGGGAGGCCAGATTAAAATTGAAATCCTGTCAAATGTCCAATTCTCAGCATGACTTATTATTTCGTATTGTCATTTTCTGTACCCACAGAGTTAAGTCTTGTTAATTTCAGCACATTTAAAAGAATCCTAAATCATGGGTTTAAAACTAATGGGGCTGAACAGACATTTATTTATCCTGCAAAGCAGGCCAATAAACAATTTTATGTTTCCAAATGCTAATTTGGAAGTTTGAAAGTCAAAGAATGTATTGCTAATTTTAAGTAAAATGGATTACTTCAAGTAGACAGAAAAACAAACATGCACACGCAGAAAAAATATTCTTACATGATCCATGTGATGCCCACTTTTACTGACAAGACGTAATAGAAAGTAGAGAGCTTCAGTTCTTCGGTTGTCATGTAGATGTAAGGTGTTGGGGAGGGTGAGAAAAAAGCATGGACATATCTGCATTGCCTCAGTTCTTTAGGTCTGAAACAAAATCCATGTCTAAAAACATTAGTTTGAGCTAATAGTCCAAAAGTTTGTCATGATTTACCTGGCACAGTGAACTCACCTGCTGTTTACACTTAAATCTTTTTTAGTATGCATAACATATTAAGATTAAGAAGAAGAGATAGCAGGGGCGCCTGGGTGGCTCAGTGGGTTAAAGCCTCTGCCTTCGGCTCAGGTCATGATCTCAGGGTCCCGGGATCGAGCCCCACATCGAGCCCCACATCGGGCTCTCTGCTCAGCGGGGAGCCTGCTTCCCCCTCTCTCTCTGCCTGCCTCTCTGCCTACTTGTGATCTCTCTCTCTCTCTCTGTCAAATAAATAAATAAATAAATAAATAAATAAAATATTAAAAAAAAGAAAGAAAAAGAGACAGCAAACATTGATTCCCTTAAATGGAGTTCTCAGAAAGTCGAGAATTTACCAAGTCAGAAATATTTTCAGTCTTCATAAGGAAAGCTTTAATTTACAATCACTGTGAAACCCCATGATTCACTAAAATAGTACATTGTCAGAAGTACCAAACTATTGGGAAAAGATGTTAATGTGATGATATTTCTAATTTTAGTCTATCCCTATATTGCAGTCCTATAGCACCTTTCCTCCAAAGAGATCAGATGTTTTATATTTAGAAAAAGACGGAAATGCAAATCAAAGTGAAATTTCCCCCAGAATTATGTTGAAAGATGAAGAGTCATAAAAAAAAAGAGAGAGAGAGATAAAGGGCATTAGAAAAAATAGAAGCATGAGCAATAGGAATCCATGCAGGTCCTGGCAAGTAGTCTGACTTAAGTGTTATGTTTCTATACTCTCTAAATTTAATAGCAACAAGAGACATCAGATACTGTTTAAGGGAGATCTCATGTTTGGTCCAATCTAATGTGTCTTCATGTAGCACCATAATTTGGCCATTTTTATCATCTCCCAGTATCATTATGGCTCATAATTTCCCTTGGAGAATTATAAAATAGCTAGGCTTGTTTTAGGAGTTTTATTTCGCACGGAAGATCTGGTATCTGATGACAGTGGTAGGGAGGGTCACTCAGAGAGTACTTCGCAGCTATTATAGACATCTTTAAGAATTCAGGTATTTCTCAGAAGTTATGGGCTCTACAGAAGACCTTCACTATTTGGGTATGACAAATGCTTTGTGATGTCAAAAGATGCCAGTGAAAACTTCCAATAATTTAGAAACACTTAAATTTCATTTTTACTTGTCTAATGGTATCTATTTATCGACGTGGAATATGAATTAAGATGGCCTATGTTCAAATCATGCTACATTAACATCCACTAATTACTACCTGAATTACCTCGGGCAAGTTATTGAACCTCTCTGTGCCCTAGTTTCCTCATCTGTTCAAGTGGGCATAAAAAATATCCTATCTTATAGGTTGTTGTGAGGGTTACTGTGTGGCACAAAGCAATAACTCAGTAAACTTTTGCATTAAATGAATAGGAGACATTTTTTGTTTCATTTACTAATAACAGTGAAGAAATTCAACTCACTGCCTTTTGACAACACTCTATGCCCTGTCTTTAGAGGCTTGAAGCTCATAGTTTGGGAACCAAGACTGTACTATAAGACCCTCCTTAAGGAATTTTGAGATAAATCCTGACACAAGTAAAAGTTTATAAGGATATTTTCAGAGATAGTAAAGGGAGACAAGACATTACATTGGACAGATCTTGATTACTGCAGAGATGCTTTAACATAGACCTATACACTGTACAAATACAATAACAAAATAAATATAAAAACAGTAACAGTGTAATTTTATTCAGCAAGTTTTGTAATACTTTGAAGGCACAGATTCATCTGACCGTCACAAAAGTAACAGCTGAACCTGTTATGTTCTTTCAGAGGTCTGCAAAAATATTACTAACAAGAAGCTACTTACATTAAAATATTGAGAATTGTATCATTTTGAAGCCTTAGGATAACTAGAAAATTCTGATCAAGTTTCTTGAAAGAACTAGGCAACACTGCCAGTTGCATAGAGAACTCCTTCATATGTTTCCTAGAGTCAGGGCTGAGAACACTGAGCCACACGACAGTCTAGAAGCCCTTGGAACCCAATATAAGGCACTAGGAATTGGAATTTGGTCCTAAACTCTGCCCTAATCTAGCAGGAGGCTAATCTCACATGGGACAAAAATATTAAGAGAGCCTCCAATTCATAACCCAACACAGTAAATCTATTTTTGAATTCTCATTGTAAATAGCAAAATCTTGATACTTAAAGATTTATCATTTTTATTTCTTAATTATGTTTATTCCAAGAAATAAACCTGATCTGATTCAGAGAATTTGCTCCATGGAAAGGTATCAAATTTGTTTTAAACAGGTAAAGAACACTTACGAATATTCAGGTGTCTGCTCACCTACAAATCCTGAGTGAACAGGAAGTTTTATGGCAAACAATTTTTAAGCCATATTTCTAAACATATACCTTCTATTGGAAAATATAAATAATTAATTGTTATCTTTACCATCTTGTTGGATGCTGTGATTTAAAACCTGGACTACTTTGCTTTCTAGCTCAGAGTTTTCTTATTCTATTCATTTATACCCTCATCTCAAAGACTTTCCTGAGATTAAATGAACATTCTGAATCCTCTAACGGGTACTGTCAGGCTGGCTGTCCTCCCACATGCACAGTCAGCACTTCGAGACTGGCACTTTTCTTCATTGATTGATAAGCGACACCACTTTCCTGGGTTCATAGTCAGAGACATAGGAACAGACAGGCCGGCTACACCATGGAGATTTACACACACACATACATACACACACACACACACACACACTCTAAATGAAGTTAGAGTTCTTTTTTTTTAAAGTAGGGAAGCAATCTAATAAAAAATATAAAGCTAAAAAAATATATATATATAAAGTTATAAAATATTTTACATATCTAACAGCTTCATACACATAGAAACAACTGAGTTTTGTATCCTCGATTGTGGCAGCTTGTATCCACTCATTCATTCATTTACATAGTCAACAAATGAGTACTTATCAGGCATTGAGTTTTATGAATACTCTAGGAGCTCCAAGTTCAATAGTGGATGTCTCTAAAAGGGCAATAAAACATGTTGTGTTGCTGAACAGTGTGCTTGGAGTAGAGAGGTTGAACAATTAGCTCCATCTGGGAAAGCTCTGGAAACTTCCTAAAAGAAGTGATATTTAAAAAAAAAAAAAAAAGTGATATTTGTACTAAGTTTTAGGAGATGAGCACAAGTTAGGTGAGGGCACAGTGTGCATAGAGACACTGAATTATGAAAATGCTCAGTGTGTCTAGGGTGTCTGAGCTGAACTCTGGCAGGAAAGAGTGAGTAACCTGAGTGGTCAGAAATGAGTCCAGAAAGGCAGATGGACGCCAATTTTGCACACTTCACGTGCAAAACTACAAATTTAGATAATATCCTATAGATACCTTACAACCACTGGAGATTTTAAAATTTGGGAATGGCAACTTTAACTTTGATGCTTTAAAGACACTAATTCTGGGTATTCTATGGAGAATGAATTGGGAATGCAGAGTGAGACTCTGGAGACTGGATCCAACAATGTTAAATGAGATTGAGAAAGAATAGCCTAGAATTCCCAAATAAGACAGTGGTGGAGAAGGTTTAGTCACATATGGGATGTTTTAAAGATAATAACTCATATGACTACTGATTACCATTATAAAAAGATTTACCACCTAGCAGAATTAAAGATGTATGTAAAAACAATTGGGAATGCCTCATATAGAAAGGCAACTTATTCTTGCTTTTTCTGTAACCTTACCCTTCATTTATTTCTAAATACACATCAATTAGATTTCTGTGCACAACATTATATTTTAACTATTTCAGGAATTTTCTAACCTCATGGCTACCTTACAGGCCTTTTCTATACCTTCCTGTGGCATTTGATATGGTTGACCATTTCCTCTTCTGGAACTCTGTCCTCCTTTGGCTTCCCTGTCATTATTCTTTCAAGGATATTATCCTATTTCTCAGACAACTTTTTCTCAAGGTTGCATGTTGCCTTCTCCTCATTATCTCCCCTCCTTAAATGCTGCTTTTCCCATGGTTCTATGTTTCTTCCCCAATCCCATCTTAGTCCTCCAAGCTATTTCACTCACTTCTTTGTTATTAATCATTATGTATCTGGTGATGAGTCCAATTAGACATTTATTCAACAAACATGCTCCAAGCACCTAGGATTTCGTAATAAATAAATCTAGCCTCTTTCTTCAAGGAATAAATTGCCATTCACTTTAAAGAGAAATGGGAGAAGCTCAACATCAGGATGTGATGGGATGTCAGAGATAAATTATGTTTTATGAGGGATAGGGATGAGTAGAAGTTAGTTAAGCAAAGGGATCCATTCCTGGCAGAGGAAATATGGGAAAAGTAGAACCACTCTATGCCTTGAATTTTATTCTTTATCAGGATTTAGGATAGAGAGTAGCAAACAATGAGACTGTAAAGAAGACAGAGTTCAGATGACGCAGAGCCTTGTATGACTTATTAAGAAGCCATTATGGGTCATGAGGAGCCACTGAAGTGCTGATCACTCCAGCAGGTATGTGGAGGAATGATTAGAAGGGGACAATACTAGAGTGAGGGGTTAGTTAGGATGCTGCTGGTTGATAGTTAATATGAAAGAAATAAAAGGCTCACTTAATAGATCTGTGGTAGTGGGATGGAGAGAAGGGGACAGTTCAAGAAGTATATAGCAGATAAAACCAATAGTATTTAACAGTTAATTTGATAAGACATAAGGAAAATAGACCATCTGGGGAATCTGCTAGGCCTCCTTAATAGTTTTACCATCAATATAGAAATAAAAGTTTATTTATAGCATCATTGGGGGTGGGAGCAAGACAGACAATGAGTTCACTTCTGGACATGGTCCATTTTAGAAGCTGATAAGACATTCAGAAAAAAAAAAATCCAGTAGTTCAGTCATATGAGCTTAGAAATTCTAGAAAGTCTGGTGTGGACATAGAATTTACTAAGTGCTCTAAGTGCTCTGTGATATATGCTCAATTTATTCCTCCTTACAACCTAGAGATAAGTACTATTATTGCTTCCATCTTACAAAAACTCGCCAAAACTCCCACAGATTGTAAATACTGGAACCAGGATTTGAATCCCTGGTTCTAGCATCCATGTTCTTAACTACTCTACCATACTCGTTTTTACATACTTGCAGTAAATGAATTGATGAAAAGTAATGACATGAGTCAGGGAGAGTGTGTGAAGTGATAAAATCAGCAGGTCAAGGGCAGTGCTCTTGGAAACACCTTAGCATATGAGGGAATGGAGGTAGAAAGGAGAAGTCTAGGAAGAAGACAGAGACAGAGGGCCCAAAGACTCCAGCATCCTGGAAAGGAGTACATGGTTTCTCAATGAAGAAGGAGTCAGCAATGAGGCCAAAACTACATCTCTAGGTACATTGTGTATCATTAGCTCCAAATAAAGTTCTCTTGGGACCTATCCACCTTAATGCTTCTTAGGTATCTCAAACTCAACCTGCCTCTACGCATCATACCATTACATCTCATACTCTAGGTCAGGGTTTCCTAACCTCCACTGGAAACTGACATTTTGGGGCTAATAATTATTTTTGTTGTGTGGGACTGTCCTGTATATAGTAAGATGTTTAGCAACAGCCAAGGCCTTTGTGGAGTACACGCTCATAGCACCCATCCCCTGAGTTGCGACAACCCAAAATATTACCACATACTGCTAAACATCCCTTGGAGCAAATAACACCCAGTTGAGAGCTCTTGCTCCAGTCCCATCCAGATAACTTGTGGTTCTCTGAAAAAACAGTTTTGCACATATCATTCTCTGGAGTGGTCTTCTCCCTACTTTCCTGCCAAGGTGCTTTCTGCTCACCCAACAGTACCCAGGTTGAATGATTGTAAACCTCTCCTTGGTGCCATCACAGTACCCTTGTATGTAGTATTTTTATTCCACAAATGGCATCTTACTACAGTTATTTCTCCGAATTTGTTTTCCACAACTGGAGTATTGCAGTTCCTCCAGGCCTGGCACATAGAAATTGTTTAATAATGTTTGCTTAAATAAATGAATAAAAGAAAATATTTGTTACCCTAAAGATACAAATGTAGTGATCCAAAGGGGCACATGTACCCGAATGTTTATAGCAGCAATCTCCACAATAGCCAAACTATGGTAAGAACCTATATGTCCATCAACAGATGAATGGATAAAGAAGAGGTGGTATATATATACAATGGAATACTATGCAGCCATCAAGAGAAATGAAATCTTGCCATTTGCAACGACGTGGATGGAACTAGAGGGTATTATGCTAAGCGAAATAAGTCAATCAGAGAAAGACAATTATCATATGATCT
>CM052896.1:67291990-67335691 GCA_028534135.1 Potos flavus
GAAATAAGTCAATCAGAGAAAGACAATTATCATATGATCTCTCTGATATGAAGAATTCAAGAGGCAGGGTGGGGGGTCCTGGGGGATGGGGGAGGGAAATGAAACAAGATGGGATCAGGAAGGAGACAAACCATAAGAGACTCCTAAACTCACGAAACAAACTGAGGGTGGTGGGGGGTAGGGCAGGTAGGGATAGGGTGGCTGGGTTATGGACATTGGGGAGGGTATGTGCTATGGTAAGTGCTGTGAAATGTGTAAGCCTGATGATTCACAGACATGTACCCTGGGGCAAATAACACATTATGTGTTAATTAAAAAAATAAAAATTAAAAAAAAAAAAAAAAAAGAAAATATTTGTATTTTTTTACAAATGGAATATTAACACCTTCGATTAAAGTTTTACCACGAGAGGCTATCTTTTAGAAGCTAAGAATATATTTCTGAATGATTCTTTTTTGTTATTTTTAGGGTATACTTTATTTTTCTATGTCAATTTATTCCTGCTTGAGCCAATATCAGTAACTATCCTTGCTATTTTAATGTATTATTAAATTTACTAATAATCATAAATTACATTTAATAATCAGAATTATGTTAAATTTAACATTAGAAGTAATATAAATGTATTATTTATTTTAATCACTTTTAAAATTATCAACTATTTTAATGGGATATTTTACATATATTTTACTATTTTAGAGAATGTGCATAGAAAATATGTGCAGGATTTTCATCAATCTTTTCAGTGCTCTTAATAATATGTTTTCTGTCTACATACCATTTTTTATCAGGGGACCACAAAACCAGTTCAACTGGGAAAACCCTACATATCTTAGTATGGAAGGTAAATGTGGTCATTCCCATTTTGTATCTGAAGAAATAAAATGTAATATTTTTTCCTAGAAATGTCTTGACAATCCTGATTAGCACTAGGAACACCTGTCAGAGACTTGTTGTCATGATACAAAGCTGTTAGAAATACTAACTGGGATAACCACCCTTAGTGGATAGGGCTTCAACTCTATGGGAACACACTAAGAAGAATCACATGTGGAATTAGTTGTCAGAGAATTTCATCACGTCTCAAATTCATACTGAGCTAATATAAAACTTCCTTCCTCTAATGGTCTCAATGTTTTCTGTCTGTGGTCATCATAGAATTCCATTAAGATTTGTGGTAAAAATTAGAGAATCCAAAATGCTCTCAAGAGAAAGTTACCAAACTAAACTACCAAAAGAAAGTGCCTCTTATCAATAAGATATATGACTTCTTCATAATCCCTTTTGCAGTTTTAAGTCTAAGAGCATCAATTCATCATGAGGGAACCACACAATAGCATTGAGTTTTAAGTCCAAAATTACAAAATTCTCAACAAATAATAAAATTGAATCTACTGGCAGTTACAGGAATATAGCAGCAAATAGTACCTGGCATGTACTTTGTGACATACAGATTGAGGCCAAATTCTTGGTTCAAATTTACTGGTAGACTGGGGGTTTCAAGGTGCCCATTAAATTAGCAAAATTTGAAAGACAAAGTACTTTCCAGTTGTGGGAATTACAAACCACTGGAATCCTTTTTAGAACAGTAATTTGGTATCATAACATTAAAAATATGAATATACTTTAACCTAGTCTTTAGGTTCGTGGACCCAATTTCGATGTGTGTAAGTGATGGGGGTTGGGGGAGCTTCCCATATAACACCAAGCAATTCTGGGACATCAGCAGTGTGTTGAGAATTCAGCTCAATTCTGACTGACACTATCTACCTGGAGATAGTATCAGATTCCACAGTATGAGGGCTCAGTCCCACAAGACATCCCACCACCCCACCACCCGCCACAGCCCTACCTCAAATGCCAGTCACAAATGCAAACTGTTGCCTGTGCTTCTGACAAGCTAGCTACACCCTCCAACTCAGGATGCCAATTCCAAGTCCAGGTTGTTACCTGTACTTCTGACCAAATGGTTAGTTTCCAACAACCTCCTCCTTGGGTTTGATTAATATGCTAGAGCGGCTCACAGAACTCAGAGAAACATGTTACTTCCTAGGTCACCAGTTTATTATAAAGGATATAACAGAGGAACAGTCAAATGGAAGAGGCATAAGGCAAAATATGGGAAAAGGTGAGGAGCTTCTATGCCCTCTCTAGGCATGCCACGTCTCCCCACACCTCCATGTGTTCACCAACTGCAAAATTCTCCAAATCCCATCCTTTTAGGTTTTTAATGGAGGTTTCATTACACAGGAATGGTTCATTAAATAATTGGCCGTTGGTGATTGACTCAACCTCTTGCCCCTCTTCTCTCCCCAGATATTGTGTGTGGGGGAGTGGGGAGGGGTAGATATGGATGTGTGTGTGTGGCGTGCTGAAAGTTTCAACCCTCTAATCATATGGTTGGTTCCCCAGCAACCAGCTCCCATCCTGGGATTATTTAAGGGCTTTCCAAAAGTCACCTCATTAACCTAACAAAAGACACCTTTATAGATCTTGTCACAGAAAATTCCAAGGGTTTTAGGAGCTCTGTCCAGAAATAGGGTCAAAGACCATATATATATTTCTCATTATAAATCACAACATCATGCCTAGCAATCCCACTAGTTACTTGTGATAGAAAAATGAAAAATCTTTCCACAGAAACAAAATCACCAATATGTAGGGACCTACAAACAATGATGTTTATCACAGCATTTTTTTTTTGGTAATGCCAAAAAATTAGAAACAATTTGAATGGTCATCCATGGGGAGTAAATGAATAAATAATGGTGTGTCCATAACATTATGCAGTTATTAAAAAGAACAAAAGAATGCATTAGGTCTGTACTAACCTGGAATGTGTTCATGTTTTATGACTAAAGGGGAAAAGTGAAATTGTAGACCAATGTGTATATGTGATTTCATTTTATTAAAAAAAGGGAAAAAGAAAGGAAAAAAGAAAAAATTTCATATATTTGTATATGCATATGTGTGTATACACATGCATATATGTATAAATATCTGCACACATTTGTATAAGCATAGAGATGGGTATGGAAGGAATCATAACTGTTTCTACTTTTACTAAGAGGAAGAGATGTAGACTTAAAGGGAAGAGATAGGGAGACTAAGAAGTTATTACAAATATATATTCCTTATGTTATATATATAATATATACGCATACATATATGTATATATACTTGGACTTGTTTCAATAAACAAATATTACTTTCATAATTTGAGAAAGTTTATTTAATATCAAGATTTTTTAAAAATACAGTAACAATAACAAAAATCACTTCCATCCCTGAGATCAGCTAACGCATATATAAAGAAAGGACTAAAATTGTGTATTTAGAAGTAGTAGAGAAACAATAAAATTTCAACCATAAGATAGTGGTAACTGTAGTGATGAGGTAGGAGAAATTCTGTCTCAGCTTTTGTAACATCAGGATAATCTACAAGAGAATCAAGAGAATGAATACTTAACTTGACTCAGGTTTTTTATTTTAGATGCTCTTGGACCAAATTTTGTACTACATTAAGGAAATACAATTTGAAAAGTTAAGCTGAAGTTAAATCCAGAGGTCGAGCTTTGGGCCAATGGTTATCAGCCTACAGGTGCTCACGACACAGCGAGTGAACTGTTTGAGTATCCTGGAGACAGCAAAGTAGGAGTCTTGGTCCTTGGTCAAGGAATTTGTTACTTAGAACTAAAAAAAGGAAAAAATTCTTGAGTGATACAGAACAGTAGGGATTCAAGAGCTAAATGTTGTAGTATGCTCTTTTAATGCAATAGTGGAATCTAGGAAGCCAGTGAAAATGATTCCAGAAAGTCACCTGGAAGAAGGACACTGGAGATAGTACAGATCAGCTGGAGGAGGGAGTCAGCAGGGCATCACAAAATAAAGAAAAGTGATCAGTGAGTACAACAAAAGGAAGTGAAAGTAGGCTGGAGTCAGTGGAGTGACATCTGAGAAAAGGAGAAGACCAAGATGAAGGAGTAGAGAGAAATGTGTGAGAAGGAGAGGAACAGGTAGCCTAGAAGATTAAAATGGTCCTAGAATGCCAGGTATAAGAGTTTAGGCTTGAGATAGAAAACAAGGAGCCTGCGAAGATTTTTTTTTAAAGATTTTATTTATTTATTTGAGAGAAAGAGAGTGTATGTAAGCAGGAGGGAGAGGAAGAGGGAGAGAGAATCTGAAGCAGACTCAGTGCAGAGCCTGACACGGGGCTTGATCTCACCACCCGGAGATCATGACCCGAGCTGAAACCAAGAGTCAGACACTCAACTGACTGAGACACCTAGGTGCCCCAAGTCTGTAAAGATTTTTTGAGGAGAGCAATGTGCTGTGGAAGGAGGCTATGTCTGGCTATGTACATGACAGAGATGATGATGATGAAGGCATGCTACTGAAACATTCCTAGAGAGGAAAGTAAAGGTTCAGTCTAGGTATACACCACCTCAAACTAAGGTTTATAACGAAACAACCAGATTGTGATCCCCTTGGAATTACACACTCCTTTGTATTCTACAGCCTAGAACTGTACTATACATATGGAGGGATATAATAAATGCATACTGATGAGGAAAATAGAAGTAAATATAGGAAATGGGATGAAATTTTAGGGAAAAATCAGAAAGAACATGATTAGTGGATATAAGGAATAAAGAAAAAGCTCTAATCAAATATGACTCCAAGTTTTCAAGCTTTCATAATGAAATAATAATCATAATATCATTGAATAAGAAAAGGAGAAGATATAAAGAAAATAGTTTTAAGGAAAATCCATTAAATTTTTACATCATAAGTCTAATTTTTCTTTTTTTTTTTTTAAGTCTAATTTTTCTAAGCAGCAATATGATCAGTATCACTGTTCCAAGCAGCAACAGTGATCAGTATTACTGGTGAAACACCATAACCTCTTCTGACTTTAAAAACAAAGGGAAGATGTAGTTCTTTGAGAAAAGGCATCAGAGCTACTAGTTGCACACACACCACAGATGTGTCAATTTAACAAACATGACTTGAGAATGACTATGAAGCAGGAACTATCCAGGTGCTTGAGATGGGAAGATAAGCAAGATGACATATTTGCCTTCAAGGTGCTTACTGTCTCAAGTGGGAGATGGACATCGTTTTGTAGAGTGACTGTTTCTTTATTTAAGTGTTCTCAGAAGTGCTATAAGGTTCAATGGTGATGTAAGAAAACAGCTGGGCATTGAGGGGAACTAAACAAAACATCTCACAGGAGATGTTATTTGAGCTTGATACTGGAGATATAGCTATATATCATACATATAGATATATGGAGATATAGATACTGGAGATATACAAATAGACAGTTGAAGAAGAAAAAGGGGAGAAAAAGAATATTTACAAATGAGTGATGCACCTATGGTATTACCTGCAAGCAAAGTTTCTAAAAAGTGACACTGCCCCACACCTACTACTGCAGGGCAGCATTTGCTGCCCTTTTTTGGTCCCACCTAACCCAAAACAGATAAAAAGAGTTCTCTAGGCATTTGCACAACAACATTTTTAGTTGTCTGGAATGAAGCATGTGTCATTGGGGAGTTACAGTAAGCCACGTCCTGCCATTTAAAGTGAAGCACAGAAGCATCCAAGAGAAAATAATAGATGTGCCCAGATATCAGAAAATGAGGTGGGAAAAAGGAACCTCACAGTGCTTTGAGTGCTCAACTCCATGTATTACTGAGGCCAACCCTCATTCTAATCCTTGGCTTCCTTGGCCACTTCTGTTTATTTACAATAATAATTTCCTTTTTCTTTCTTTTTTTTCTTTCTTTCCCTTTCTTTCTTTCTTTCTTTCTTTCTTTCTTTCCTTTTATATTCTTTCTTTGTTTTTTGTTTTGTTTCATTTAACTCAAATTTTGTTAGAAGGGAAGTCAACTATATAAATGCTTCCTACACTTAGCAATTCAACTTTTTTTTTAGGGGGTGGGGAGGGCCAGATGGAGAGAGAAAATCTTAAACAGCCTCCACGCCCAGAGCAGAGCCCAATACAGGCCTTGATCTCATGACCCTGAGATCTTGACCTACGCTGAAATCAAGAGCCGGACACTTGACTGACTGAGCCACAGGTGCCCTACACTTCAGCAGTTCTATTAGGTCAGTCCACATACATTACTTCACTGAATTCCTCTCAATATTCCCAGTAAGTGGATGTTATTATTCCCATTTTATAGCTGAAGAAATTAAGACTCAGACTCATGCAGGAATACTAGCAACTAATTAGTGGTAGAACTGGAATTGTGGACCAGATCTTGTTCCAAGGCCATTTTTTCCTCACTACACTACATTGCATTCCAAAAACAAAAACAAAACAAAACAAAGAAAACCTGCATGTATTAAAAACTCACAGACACATGAAAGGGCTGTGGATGTTCTGAGAACCAGTACCCCTTCCATGTAGCTGGGGAAAGGAACTCACAGGAGAAAGCTTTACAAAAAAGAAGCTTGAGAGTAGGTTAGCTCATGAAGAACCCGTCATGCTAGGAATTTGAACCTGATTTAGTTACAATGGAGAGTATTAGCTCTTTTTTTCTGTTAAGCTTTTTTTAAAGCCAAGCAGAGATGTTATCAGAATTTGTTTAAAAAAGACAATAATGGCAGCAGTAAAGATAGAGTAGAAAAGAAAAAGATTGTTGAGAAACTCTTGTGATAATCTATGGGAGAGATGGTAAGGCTTGGTCTAAGGTAGGGGTGATAACAGAGAGATGAGGTTAGATTACAGAGATATTTCAAATAATGTCCAGGACTCAGGGCCACTTGACAAATGGAGGAATTGAAGCTGATTCATGGTGTTCAGTTTGGACACCTGACATAATGGAGATTCTTATGACAGGGTAACTTTGAGGTCAAGAAAATGGCAGAATTGGGGATAAATTCCAGAGCTCTTGATCATGTTTTAAAATTGATCCTCTGTACTGCTATCTGAATCATGCAGACATTCGATTCTATCTCATTGGGTTTAACTCTTTTACTAAGGCTCAAAAGACAAATACAGGGCATGTTATTCTGAGGATTTCCCAGTTACCAAATTTACTGAACTATGGATATATACTATTTTAGGTCTAAATATAATATTGATCACGGAATTTTAAATTTCTTCCTCGGCTGACTGCTTTGGATCTGGATTCTTCAGAATGATGAAAGAGTTCTGTTTGGGAAACAAAAGCTGTTCAGAACTGAAATGAGGGGAAAACCCTCTCCTTTTCGAATCATGATGTATTATTCCCCAAGGCAGTCTCCTGAATGAATCTTTTTCCTTTGTTGTGTAAGAGCCTACAAAAGCAGTGAAGAACATTCATTTTTCTACTTGATTTTGTTATTTTGCCAGGAATAGCACAGGGGTCCCTTTAGAGAGTGAGACTAAGGGCACTAAAATGGTTGGAAATCACTGAAAACAGTAGCAGGTTTATTTGAGCAAAATCGGCGGGGTGGTGTAATATACATTTTTAAAAATGCATTTTCATTAAAATTAAAAATGAGCTTCCAAACAAACTCTGGAAAGGGCTCCAAATACAGCTTTACAAACCCAAAATGAAATCAATAAAAAAGAAACCAGTCAAGCAGCAAGTTGAGAAAACACCAATTAGAGATTTTAACAAACAGAGAAGCTCACTGTGGGGTTCAGTTTTTAAATCAGACAAGAGAAATTTGGGCTTTTTTCTCCACCTCACCACTGCTCTACTGTGCTCTCCCTGGAACTGAAATTGATGGGATTCAGAATGCACCCCAGGAAGAAACCACAAACAAGCGGGTGCTTTCGGCATTATATCTGAGCAGATGAAAGCAAATATTATTCTGATAGCTTTTCATTTTGCCCTCTGAGGAGCTTTGCATTATTATCCATGACTAGGGATTTTAATAGTCAAACTACCACAAATTTGTCAAACACTCAATTTCTGCCTGGTTCCGGAGTGCAGCTTCCACCCATGGAGGTTAACTCGGGTCTCTCTAGCCAAGGAATTTTCTGAAGCAAATTATTTTCTGATAACCTGTCTCCACCTACATGCCTCCATAGATGATCTTACACTAAACAGGTAGACAGGTGAGGTTCATCTTCAGCCCACCTCCCATCCCAGCTAGCAAACCCCAGCTACCACCCCAGACACTCCTGGATGTAGTTCTGTGCCTAGCAGTGCCCAATCTTCCACTTCGCCCTCGCTGGTTCCCCTTGGAGTTTATTTGCCCCCTCATATTAAAACCACCCTATCTTATTCTCTGATGCTGAGGAATAAAGCTTTGTGCTTCTTTCCAGGTGATACAATATAGACTTCCATGAAAAACTACCCTGTCAGCGCGCAGGAGTCCAGTACTTTTGTTTCATCGATTCCACGTAACAGGAGGTTCTCACAAAACCTGAAGAATAATAAAGCAATTTCTAGGACACGTGGGTGGCTCAGTCAGTTAAGCGTCTGCCTTCAGCTCAGGTCATGATCTCAGGGTCCCGGGATCAAGTCCTACATGGGGCTCCTTGCTCAGTGGGGAGCTTGCTTCTCCCTCCGCCTGCCACTCCCACTGCTTGTGCTCGCTCTCTCTCTCAAATAAATAAATAAAATCTTAAAAAAAAGCAATTTCTATGTGTTGATTATTTTATTTGGTTATTTCTACTAGTACATGCATATATGTATGCATATATATGTGTGTATATACGTGCATAAAGACGTATGTATATGTGTAAGCATATGTGTGGATATGTAAATGCACACACATAAACATGTATGTGTGTGTGTTGTGTATAAATGTATCTATTTTCCCCAAACCCTAAAGCTGTTTTGTCTGAAGATATAGTTTTAGG
Organism: Potos flavus; assembly: GCA_028534135.1. NCBI lineage: Eukaryota > Metazoa > Chordata > Mammalia > Carnivora > Procyonidae > Potos > Potos flavus. The sequence continues at coordinate 67,300,800 of CM052896.1, forward strand.
TTCCTATACAATAGCTATTTATTAAAGAAACATCTCCCATATTGTTTCCTTCTAGCCATTAGCTTTAAGCCAAAGCTCATAATCCTTAGTGATATGGTAGGTTATAGAGATGTTTATTTGTCCAAGCCCCACCAATCTAAGACTGTAACTTGTGAGATATATTCAGAGTCCCACCATTTCATTACTTCCACTGGCATCACCCCCACTGTTTTCTTTCCTAATCATTTTCCTTGCTTCAACCCTTGTCTCCATCTGTCTGTTCTCAACACAGCATACAGAGTTATCTTTTTCAAAAGCAGCTCACATCACATCACTCAGACTTTCCAATGGCTCCTCATCTCCCTCAGGATAAAAAGCAAAGTCCTTGAATTGTCTACCAGGCTCTAAATGATCTCGTTCCCCTCCTGTCTCTGTCCTACCCACAAGCTACTCTCCCTTAGCTCACCCAGCTCCGTCAGCATTGAGATCTCACTGACACTCTTCCCGCTAAAGCCTTCCCTCTTCCTAGAATGTTCTTTCCTTAGAATGCAATGTGCTAAAAAAAAAAAAAAAAAGAATGCAATGTGCTTGGTTAATTTCCTCACTTTCAAGTCTTTGCTTTAGTAAGGACTTTGGCTATCCTACTTCATATGGAACTTGCCCACAAGTACCCCACCACCACCAAAGAAAACCCCAAAAAACAAATCATCCTCTCTCCTGGCCTTTCCAATTATCCATTTTCACTTTTTTCTATAGCACTTACCACCTTGCATTCAATGTAATTTAGCTATTTCTTATTTTACTGTCTATCTCCCTTGCCAAAATGTAAGTTCTCTGAAGGTGGGGAATCTTTATCTAACAATGTTGGTCAATCCCTAAATAGGAGCTTGTACATAGTGGATAACCAACAAATACTTGCTGAAAGAATGTACACCATCCAGTTAATTCAGAATTGTGGAATGTATTTTCTATTTCTAATAAATGATGCAGGTGTGTATATGTGCATATCATTTTAATTATGAGTTTCTTAATTGAGCATGTGAGGAATAAGATTATTATTTTTATTTTTTGGTGGAATATGATTAAAGAAATGTTAGAATATTTAAAAAATGAAGGTTTTAATTGGTTACATACCCTGGTTCAGTAAATAATATTTAAGAAGCACTTGCTCTCTGTTATGTATTCTAGGTTTGAAGTTGAACAAGCCATGTCTCAGAAATATCGTGTTGGGTGGAGAAGACTACTTGGAAATAAAAGAAAGAACACAACATGGGTTGATAAGTGAAGTGGCAGAATCATACACGAGGAGTAGAAGTGACAAGCAAGAGAGTGATTCAGCAAAAAGTTAAGACAATGCTGAGGTTAAAACATGATTCCAGTACCTTCAAGTAACTTAGACCTGAAAACATATGTGAGGGTCTGAGATTTTGTTTATCTTGTAAAAAAGATCTGAATGCAGGGGCTCCAGAACCACTCTGTTCTTTGAGTGTTCCAGCTTCATTTAGGCCAACTTTGGACAAAAGCACATGAACAGCTCAAAGCTAACACAACAGGTGAGGAAGGGTACCACAGGTGAAGGAGGGGAGGAACAGAAACAAAAGAGAAACAACCCTCTTGCCTTTCAAATGATGCCATATGAAGGCTATACAGTGTAGACATCAGCACTGACCAGTACCCCATGCTCTTCCTCTAATCTATGAGAAAAACAGAGAGCAAGGGTCCACTGGTAGTTATATAAGAGAGAGTAAAAGCTCATTCTTGCCTTAGGATTAAAGAGCTCTGGCCCACTGCTAGAGCTAGCACAGAGAAAACTAACACAATCAAGTCTATCATCTAAACGTCAATGTGGACCAAAAGATGAGCATAAATTGTGTCTATTTATTTATTTATTTATTAACTTAGTTCCGGGTTAAGTTTTGTGCTTGAGTTAAGTTTCTATGGAAATTCTTACTCCATGCTGTTATGAAGAGACAACTCTGTTTCAGCAGGCTTTGGATTCCGGTCCAGGCTCCAGCCTGTCTCAAAATCCAAACAGAATCCTAAAATCTGTTCCTGCCTCTACCAGAACTTGCTGTATTTTCTTTGCCTCCTGCTACCACACAGTTGGATGGACACCAAGTATAGAAAATTTCAGCCTCGAAGGAACATTTTAAGAAAGTTATGAGCCAGATTCAATTATTTGTATAAGAAACATGTCTGAAATAATATTATGCTAATATACCTTGAACACAACTTAAAATAACTCCCAGTTTATACCCCAGATGCAAATGGACTTGCAGGGCTAGTTTTGCCACTCATTAGGTATTTTGCTATGTGCCTTAGTTTTCCTATCTGCAAAATGGGGATAATAATTAAAAGGCCATCACAGAGACTTGAATGACCTCTATGTATTATACAGTGCTAAACATGGTACCTGACTCCTAACTAATGCTCAACAGATTAGGCATAATTGTTGTCATAGTGATTTTAATTTTCAACATCAACCCTTAGTGTGCATGTTTTGTGAGTTTTCCAACAGTAAACTGGCATCTGAGCATTCTTTTAATTTTCCATACACAAAATGAATCCAGTGATTACCATCACTTCTGTTACATGGCTATCTACTCTCCCTGGAGGGGAGAGCAGTAGAAAAAAAATGACAATGACAATTATTTTAACAGGAGTTTCCTTAACAAAAGGGTAAGGTGAAATATTTATTAATAAATCTCAGCCTCATCTTGACATGAGAATGTTATCTGCAGAAGCTGATTAAAGTATTGTAAAAGGGAAATCATTTAAGATTTTTTATGCCATAATATGGTATAGGCAGTACACAGATTTAGGAATAACAGTTTTATTTACTAATTATAAAATCCATTCATTTTGTACACACTGCACCCCTTTATTTCCCCTCTCCTTTCCCCCTCATTAATAGATTTAGAACTGACAGTGCTTTCACTTCTAAGTATAAAGAATCATTTTCTTCTGAACATAGAGACAACTATGAAATCAAAGTTTAAAATATAGTCCTCTTCTAACAGTGATTCAGATTTCCATTAAACCTCCTCCCACCTCTCAAATTAAAGTTTGAAAAGCAGAGCTCAGAAATAAACTGACAGGCACTAGTACTTCGTTCATTTCCAGCAAGGAAGCACCAATTTGATTCCTACCATAACAATTTTTGCTGTTGCCAGTGCATCAAATTTTTTTAACACAGCTTCTCAAGTGATAGAAATCATCCCGTCACTTTGTTTCATAAAATTGACACCCTGGGGAAATGCAAAATAGGGTAAGAACTTAAGCGAAGCTGCTCCTCCAACCCCTGCTAGGTATTCCTGAAATTCTCTTTTCCTCTTCAGCTAATGTCATCAAGTCCCAATTGCTTGTTGTTCTTTTCTCCTTGTTCTGCTTATGTGCTACAACATCCCTTGGCTTCCCTCAGCAAGGGAGTTGGTGTTTTAAAAAGTGTTACTCCTAGATCGGGATTCTACTGCAGGCTGATTTGAATGCAGTGACAAAGAAAAAAAAGAAACTTGATGAAATTATTTCACACACAGAGCAATAAACATATGGAATAAATTACTACAGAAGATGATTCAAAGAGTTTAAGAAACACCTGGATTTGTTTCTGGAGGCAGTGGATTAGAGTGATGTGAAGGCACACTCACAAAGCAAAGTGTTAAGGCTCCACCTCTTATTGAAATGGCACCTCTTGCACTTAGCAGGAGCACCAGCTACGAAGCAAGTCTATTTTGAGGGAAAGATTTCTCAAATACCCTGGAAACAAGTCAGACTGAATCACAAGAGCTACCTTCCTAATGGGTTTGGCCTCTGGCTTTAAGGAAAGATAGTGAATGATGGAAGGTTCTTCTCAAACCAGAAAGAGGGGAATACTATCTGAATATGCAGGAACTAAAATTGAGTAATTTCTTGAGGTCTGGTCCAGGCCTACCATGTCAGCCACATCTCTGACTTCCTTCCACCGCCTCCCTCCCTACACTCTAGGCACGTTCTGAATTTGCAGAAACAGTCATTTCCTCAGATGCATGAGTGTATCACCATCACCTCTCCCAACTCTCTTACCCTTGTTCCTCAGTCCAGAGGCCCCCCTTCCTGTGATGTCTATAGTCGTGTCTTCCTCAGTATTCCCATACCACACATACAAAATGTCTTTATGTGCTTACTTTATTAATCTCTATTTCCTCAGCACTTCACAAAGTGCCTGGCTCATCAGAGATGTTTAGTATTTTAAAAAATTTACATTGCCTCACTTTGTCCCAGAAAGGATTTAAAGTGCTTGATAAAAATAATATAGCTATGGGCCCCCTGGGTGGCTTGGTACAGCATGTGACTCTTGATCTTGGAGTTGTGAGTTTGAGCCCCACATTGGGTACAGAGATTACTTGCAAAGAAGATCTTAAAAAAAAAAAAAAGCTAACATCACTATACCTTTAACATGTGCCCGGCACTGTGAAAATGCTTCACATGTTTTAACTCACTTAATCCTCATAAGAGCACTGTGGATAAATGAGTTTATCATGTAGTTCCTAAATTATCCCTACTTTGTAACTGAAGAAATGGAAGTGCGGAGATGTTAACTAACTTGCCCAAGGTCAGCTGGCTAGTGAAAACAAACTTGGAACGGGCTTCAGCCAGCTGGTTCCAGAGCTCGTACACTTGGCCACGACTCTGTTACCTGAATGCCTAACATAGCAGAGAAACAAAAATAGGAGAAGGTGATAAATTAACAGTTGAGGTCATAAAATGGAGCTCTTAATTAGGCTAATGAAAAGTGCATATAATGAAGCCCTATAGAGTTTATGGTCAAAAGCACGGACTATGAAGCCAGCTGCCTGAGCTCAAACCATAGCTCTGACACTTAATAGGTGTAAGTGATCATAGGTAAGTTGCTTAAATGAAATGTGCCTCAGTTTCCTTAACTGTGAAGTACTGGTATGTAATGAAATGTACAACGTACAAATGGTATCACCATCTAACTGTAATAGTAAAGTTAGTTTACACATAAAAAAATACAAAAAATAAAGCCTTACACGTATTATACTGGTTTTCAGCAGCCAATTAAAAAAAAAGGTAAACTTAATTAATTACTCAAATAAAAATACATCTGTTACTTAGGAGAATATTCTTGATATCAAAACCTAAAATAAATTTCTTTGATGGTTTTCACACAAGATGATGGTGTGTTAGATCATGCTTTTATTCACCATCTACATGTATACCTATTCAGTAGTAGATCTAGGTGTTCAAAACAGAAAGAACGATCACAAGACAAACATTTTTAAACTTATAAGTGACTACCCAAAATGATGCCCACTGAATTTACATATCCAAGTGAACTATAAACATCCACCCCTTCAGTGAATATTTGCTGAGCCTCTACTTTGTATCCCATGCTGTTCTGGGCCCTACTGACTTAATGGTAAGCCACAAAGGACTAAAGCCTCTCCCCTCATTGAGGTTAAGTTCAAATGAATAGACAAATAATAAATAAATAAACAACATTAGGAAGTGTTAAGAACTAAAAAGTAAAATAAAGCAGATTAAGAAAATAAATAATAAGGGAAGGGGAGAGGACCTCTCTTTTAAATAATAGGGTCAGGAAACACCTCTCTGAGCCCGTGGTATCAAAACAGGGACCTGAATCAAGAAACATACCAGAGAGAAAGGTCTATTTTTCCCCCCCTAATTATTCCATCCTGGAAACCAGATGAAATGTTATCAACTGCTTGTCTAACTTCAGGTCAATAAGATCAAGTGTTCTTTGATGATTTATTCTGTAAATCTCCCTTACTCCCTGAGGGTGTAGCCAGATGTATATTATTTGTATTCCTTTATTTGTATTAAGTACGAATTTCCTTTGGAGGTTTGAATAGAAGCAAATGAAGAAGATGAGTGGGACAAATTTCATACATACCAATCTAGTAACAGTCTGAGAGTGATGTGATTAATTTAGTCTAACAAAAACCCAAAAAGCCTACACTGGAACCATCAAAAAGACGACAGTGAAAAACAGAATTAGATACCTTAGAGGTGAACTATATGAAGCTATTTCAAAAATGTTCAAGGTGGTTTTCAAATACTGAGAGAGATTGTTCGGGGCCTTTTGGTTAAGAAGCATGCTCTTAAAAGAGTCTAACTTTGGGAAATGAAGTATTTTGAACCTATGGTAACAGTTATTATATTCAACTCATTGAAATAAGAAGAGACTCTGAACCCGCATGTTTTCATACTGGTGAATTTTGACCATCTCACACTTGAGGACAGAAGTTTGACCAATGGATCAAAGCTAAAACAATGTTAATATATTAGTGCATGTGTTTGCAACATGTAGTCTAGATTAATTCTCCTTTTCAGAAGAGTCACTCATTCTTTTTTTATTTCCTCCCACCTTGTACTTTGTCGAGCAATCAGTTATCTATTTTCTAACACTGCACACTAAGACAAGGAACTTCTTCCTATATTATGACTCAGTGATTGTCAGATATCAGATTGATTTTAAGAAACTGAAGTTTTAGTCTTTAAATAGTTACTTTCCCTCCTATAGACATAATCCTTGATATCTGACAAATTTGTGTTATTTGTGACCACTTTAAGTGAAGTTAGCAATACACCGCATGCCACTACTTTCACGTAAAAGGGACGCCATCATACATTTTTAGGTGCTAGTGCCTTGGCCTTCCATTCTTTTGATACTAGTTGTTTTCCTGTTCAATCTAAATTGCAAACAGAATGTTCTGTAGTGAAGGGGAACAAAAGGCATAGTCATTTATTTTGTTCCTCACAATGATGATGCCCTATGAGATTTCATCATTGGAAGGATGGGGCCTTCGGTATTAAAAGGCTCTGAGATAAAAATACAAATGAGAAGGGGGGAAGCCTCTAAGGCTGACAACCTGGACTAAAACTGCAGGGATTAAGTGTGTGTCTATTTCTCTGCTAAAATACATACTAGAACCTTGACAGTTTCTTTGCAAAGTTAGCGCATGTGCTTAATTTAGACTCCTTGTTTCAGCATCCAAGAAGCTACCATATAAGGGTGGGGTAGGGAGGCAAAATAGGTGTTGGAATCATATGATGTCACATAGACTCCAGCACAGCAAAGAGACCAAAGCTGTGTGAGTGCTGTTGCTTATGTTCTATATAGTGCTTTTCTTATTTATAACGCTGAAGCATACATTCTATTGCTCTTGTTCTTAGGTTATCAGACAGCCATAATTTCCGGTCTTTTGTTTGAAATGAAGGCCTGCCTGGAAAAATTGAGGGTGCTGCCAGGCTTACTAAAAGACATTTTTTGAAGCACACAGTATTTTTTACTCCACTACCCCACCCCTCAACTCTTGGGTGTAGGGGGAGGGGCACAAGATTTGAGAAAGAGACATAAATTACAAAACTGAAAACACATTAAAGCAATTTATGGACAGAATCTTGTCAAATGTTCTCTTAGCCGTAAAAACACTGACATGCACTAGTGTACAGTAATGTGCATCTAAGCATACCTCAAAGACTATGTTCCCAGAGTAAAATTACTTGTGAAACAGAAGCTATATTGAATTCCTTCTGGAGAAGGAAACAAAAGTTAAAATGCAGGTTACAGATCTGGAAGACTAAAGTAGGCAATCAAAATCAAACTTCTACACCAGATTCATTTGACATGATTTCAAAATAAACTAAGTTCAGTAAACCTGTTGGCAGAGCAGTATCATTTGTCAAGCGATTAACAGAGGCACAATCTGTAATTACGAATTGCTGAAAGCAGGCTTAATGAGAGAATGACTCACTCGCGTTTTAGGGTGAAGGGGGAGGGGTCTCAGCAACTGTAATTTGATTTACAAAACTCCAAATAGCTAATGGCAGGTAACTCTTGCCAACTAACCAGCCAACTCTTGCAAGCTCATTAACGGAACCCCATGGTCTCACTGAAGGATAAACCATATGGAGGTGTCACTAAAAGCTGGAGATGAGAGACTGTAATTCACGTTCAGTCCTTCTGCGAGTCGGTCATATGGGCATTGATTTGAGCCTTTGTTTATCTGACATGACCTGTTCTTAAGAAAGAAGAGAAAATAAAATTTTAGGGGGTTATTGGTTTTTCCCCCATTGCCTCATACTGCAGTGTTCAACTAATTATTAAACTTCTTTATTCTACACTAGTTTCTCCAGCTTCCCATATCTTTGTCACATTTTAGTTCCAGCAAAAACAATTATTCAATAGCATTACACAAGTGCCTAATTCACTGCTTCAGTGCTGATCTTAGAGGGTTGTTAAATTGCTATTCTACGATTTCCCTAGTGATTGCAAACCTGTGACTATAAGACCATTTTTAACTCTTTATTCACATGGACCCTGTGAATGCTTGAAGGAACATAATGTGTGGCAACACACTTTTACAAGGCATCATTTTGTAAGGGGCTCTGTTTATGTAGTCCCTCTAACCTGGGTTCCATAGTAGTGTGTGTGTATATATGCACTGCAATTTTCACTCCATATCCATCTGGTCCAATAATCTCTAAAGAAATTATCAAAATAATACATGGACACAGTTTTTAAAATAGTACAGAAGGCTTGTACCTTATTTAATGATAAGCAAGACTTCTAGTACATTTTTCTCTATCTTTAGTCCTATGCCCCAGAGACAGTTTTAACCATTTATGTATAGAATCTTTCACAGCTGTAAATAATAAACTTTAATGACCAGTTTTTGATGTATTAAACTGTGACATCAGCCAGTGTTTCTGGCCAGGACAGATGAAGATTTAGCTCAGTTACACCTCCTTCCCCATCACTGTTAGTTTCTGTTTTAAATTTCTGTAGTATTTTTAAATTTTCAAATAATATAATCAAATCTTTGTTTATTGTATACAATGTACATAAACATATAATATATCTTATTTAATATCAAATATTATTTCATTAGCTTTAAATTGTACTTACTACCCCACTTTTTAAAAAAGGGAACACTAGCACATTATTCTCCCCCAATTTTCCTTCCTTGCTGGTCCATCTCTAACATTTTATCAGCTATATTCTTAATTTTCTGTCACCAAGATTCATGTCATTTTCATTCTATTTTATAACCATAATTAAGATTTTTTTACTTTTTCTATAGGTAAATACCAAAAGGTGTTAATCAGCACTGACATCATATGGTTTCATAAATATTGTTTACACATGTGCTTTTGTTTCATTTCCTTTCTCATGGGTTTGATGATATGGCTTTACCACTAAAAATAGAATGTTCCTTAAAGTCATATTTGATAGTCTTTTCTTACATTACTCCAATTGTTCAAATTCAAATTTTCTTTAGTTTGTTCCATATTTGGACTATGAGTCTTTGATTCCATATTCTTTCTATGTGTTTCCAGAGTTTCTAATTGAATATATATAATACTACCCAACTCCATAATCAATCTATCCCATTGATGTCTTTTTTTTTTTTAAAGATTTTATTTATTTATTTGACAGAAAGAGAGAGAGATCACAAGTTGGCAGAGAGGCATGCAGAGAGAGAGGGAAAGCAGGCTCCCTGCTGAGCAGAGAGGCCAATGCGGGGCTCGATCCCAGGACCCTGAGATCATGACCTGAGCCGAAGGCAGAGGCTTTAACCCACTGAGCCACCCAGGCAACCCAATTTTTCTTCTTGACATCATTATTCTTAGTCTCCTTCTGATAGTCTTACCATATATGGATTAATTGCTTTCTAGACCTAGTATAAAGGTTAGTTCTATTCTTTCTTGTACCAGTGCTTTCCACTTCCTTGTTTTTCTCCAAATGGATACATACAATTGAATTTTGAAGTTACCTTGGATTTGAAAATGGTTTAATTTTGCTTTCATGTTGTCCGTTTGATTAGGTAAAAAGCCTAAGAATTAAAAGCAACTTTCTCTAAACTTCAGAGGTTTTAACAACTATTAGCAGGTGTTGTCATGAGAATTTTGATTATCAGCCTAAAATCAATAACCCTTTGTAGGTAATTTGTAATCCTCTTCACCTCTTACTTTGAGTTTAATCATTTCTCTTTGTCGTTAGTGTTCCAGACTCTAATAATCGTGTGTCCTGCTATGTGGGTTTTTTGTTCATTTCTTATTTACATGTGTGTGTGTGTGTGTTTGTGTGTGTTTGTGTGCGTCCTCGCATTTGTGAGCCAATATCTGTCATTGCTTTGGATAGACAAAGGAGATTTTAAATGATGGCGGTTGTCTCATCCTTCTTACTTTACTAAACATGCCTTTAGCATTTTCACCATTCATCACAATTTTTACTGTTGAATTTAGATACACATTTTCATAATTTTTTTTTTAATCAAAGTGCTCTTTTGAAAGAAGTTTTAGGGGGCGCCTGGGTGGCTCAGAGGGTTAAGCCTCTGCCTTTGGCTCAGGTCATGATCCCAGAGTCCTGGGATCTGGCAGCATCAGGCTCTCTGCTCAGCGGGGAGCCTGCTTCCCCCTCTCTCTCTGCCTGCCTCTGTCTACTTGTGATCTCTCTCTCTGTCAACTAAATAAATAAAATCTTTAAAAAAAAAAAAAAAGAAAGAAAAAGAAAGAAGTTTTAGAATCAAAACCCAAATTCTTTTTTTTTTTTTTTTAAGTCAACTGACACAGGAGACCCAAATTCCTTTGTCGCATATATTGAGGTAATCCTGGCATATACTGATGTGATCCTATGACATCTTCTTTGATGTACTGAAAAATAGTATAAATATATTTCATAGTATAGAACTGCAGTTGTAATTTAATACTTTCTGGTAACAAAGTAATTTAAAGTAGTAATGTGTGTTTTTATGTGCTAGGAATGACTTTGATATTATAATATGCTACCTTCAGTTCATTCAAAAAGAGTTGCAAATATTATGTGTTCTGAAACATTTTATAGGCAGGGATGACAATCATCTCATCTTTGAAAATAGGAAAGTAAAGAATTCACCTATAAAATTATCTATATCTTGGTGCTTTTTTAAAAAAGAAATAGTACATATGATGGCTTATATAGTTACTGACTTCTTCAGATTTTCTACATTCATAATCTTTAATATGTCATATTTTTCTAGATGGTTTTCTATTTCACTTACATGTTTGAATTTACCATCATAGAGTTTTATTTTGCATAATAATCTTTTCTGTGGCTTTGATGATATCATCTCATTTAAAATTTTTTGAAATGTGTATTTCTCTCTTTAAACTTTCTTGCTTTGCCTAACTAAAGTTGTTCTATGTTATTTCCAAACCAACTGTTGAATATATTTATCAATTATGCTCTTTAGTTTATTACTTTTGTTTTTGTCTGTATTAATTTTTTAATATTCCTATCTACATGTTTCGATATCTAAAATCTTAAAATTTTAACTTATTTATGTTCTTTTTTTGTCTAATGAAAGCATCTAAGGTTGTCAATTTACCTCTGCTAACAGCTTTAGCTGTATTTAATTAGTTCTGATGTGTAGTTTCTTCATTTTCCTTATTTTTGAAATATTCACTTTGTAATATTAATTGATCAGTTGATGCAAGGACTACAATAAGATTTGTTGATTTCCAAATTGACCTTAATTTAAACTTTTATTATTACTCTGCAATCTCCTTCTTCTTACTTCTTAAAAATGTGGTCATTTATCATTGACCTTTTAACATATTAAAATTATCTTTGTGGCTTAATATATGATTATTTTAATAAATAATTATGGGTGCCTGAAAAAAGTATATTTTTTCTTGTCATAGTAAATTATATTCATATATAACTTATTAATTATGTTCAATATTCTCTGCCTAATTTATCTAAGATATACACATGTATGCATACCTAATGATATCTTCTAAAAATGTTTTCCCACTTATTGATACATTTAAAAATATTTTATAGATATGCAATTTGGAATGCAAATATGAATGTTGTTATATATTCGTTGTATATTACCTGTTTGAAAACTTATTGTCCCATTTAATACTTTTTTCTTAAATTATTCTTTTTCCTAATACTAATATAACCTCACCTTCCTTGTGTTTTTCAGGATCTTAAATATTTTTACTCATCAATTACTTGTAATTTTACTGTGTTACCTTATTTTGGGTGTAGATTATACAACATGTAGTTAGAATTTAGAATTTATTTTTTAATCTAACCTAAGAGTTACAACCATTTTGTGGAGGATATTAATATATATTTATTGCCATTACTGATATGTTTGTTCATAACAGTCATTTTATTCTAATTTTTTCTTGAAATTTTATTGTGAATTTTGTGAAATTTCATTGTGAATCACAATTTCACTGTGATTTCATTTTATGTCTATTTATTTGTCCATCTTTCACTCAACAAATATCTACTAAGTACTTTCAGCATAATGAGAAATTTGTTACACACTAATGAAACAACTGTGAACAAGTCAGACAGCATCACTATGATCATGGAACTCACTTTTCCAGAGAAGAAGTGTCTATGGCAATGATAATACACCACAAGCGGTGCATAATGACAGATAAGTCTGCTTGTGGATGGTGGGCACACCAAGCAACCGCTTTGGCAGAGAGGGTTGCAAGAGAAGTTCTTTGCAGAGGTAACAACTAAGTTAAGTACTCAAGGATGAGTAAAGGTCTGAGGATAGAGAGCAGAGGAAACTTTGAGTTCAGTAGTGAAAAAAAAATATATTCAAAGACCCAAAGGCCAGAGTACCTATTAGTTGGGGGAATTAAAATAATTCAGAATGAAAGGTAGCATTCAAGAGGGACATGAATGGAAATAAGATAAAGACTGAGGAATTTCATGTTCAGACCTACTGATATTCAAGGGGGTTTTGTGTGTGTGTGTGTGTGTGTGTAAGCACAAGTCCTGTGGCTCTGGAAAGATATCTAGATTTCTATATGTGGAACAACTGAATCTCCGTGGATATTATTCACCCAGAAAAATGTGGAGATCAAGAAGAGATGAGGTCCTAGGAGAGGACACCAAGACTTGAAGGGACAGGCAGCAAGGTAAGAGTGATCAAAGAAGATTGATTCGAATGATACCGTACCAGAAAGGTGTGGTTTCATGTGTCACCATTATAGCTTTTCAAAAAGGATGGATGAATCTGAAGTTTCAAGTGTTTCCACATGGAATATGTCTTATTTGATAGACAACTGTAAGTTGAGATACTATCTAGCTTCCTATTTGCTTTTAACTCCACACAGGTTACCAAGTATGGCTCTACCTGCTCTGGTTCCTAGGACTTAACGCCCACCAAAAAATCTTATATTATACTGAAGTCCCCCACACTGCAGGTCTTTCCCCATTTCTCCTCTGTGAAAACCCTGAGACCTTCCTGTGTGGATGCTTTGAATATTTTGGTCTGTGGTTGTCAAAGGCACAATTTTTAGCCCTGCTAAGTCTATCAATGGCCTGCCCTTGTCGTAAGCCTCTGCTTAATAGGGGTCACTTTAAGTCTTCTGCTTAAGTGGCATCTTAACTCATGCTCTGCTGCTTTCTGAAGGAATGGAGCTGAGGGTTAGTTTCTCATCTCTTCCTTTATAGTGTCTTCTGTGCCAGAAGACATACACCAAAATTTCTAGTGTATGGTTTCATTCTGCTTGTTTCTAATAAGGTACACATTTTAAAAATTTCATTCCCTAGATTATTTCCATGAGAATATGGAAAAGGGATTATTAGAACTAGTATTGCCATTTTACCTGGAGGTCTTCAACTATTTTATTGCATGAAAACCTGACAGGTTCAAGTCAAGACTCGAAAAAAGTTAATAAAATGGCCTAATTAACACCGTGGGAAATAATTAAAATGTACTTACTACAAACTAATGAAACAAAATAATGTTCTAGAATTAAATTTAAGTTTCTTGTCACAAAGCTAGAGTAAACAATGGGGATGGCTCTTAATCACTTTCAGATCCATTCCTTTGCTTATTATTTTATTTTTGGGATCTTTGCCTGCTCTTCTTTGGTGTTTTACATAATTCCTATATAGGCTTTGCTACATCATATTTGTTTTTTTCCCCTCAAAGTGTGTTTATTTCTTTTCTTTTTTTTTGAGATATAATTGATATGTAACATTATATTAGGTGTAAAACAATATTTCATATTTGGTTTTTATATTAGCTGTAGAAATATTTTAATCTAATTGTAGTTGCTCAATTCACAATTAAGCCTACAAGGATTTTAAATTATACTTACAAAGATTTTTATTCTTTTCTAGTATTTGATCTTGGAAGACATTCACTATAGCTCCCCATCTCTCTGGCTTCTTTAATAAACATGGCATTTTGGTAGGAATCTTAACAGATTCTAGGTTAAGAACAACCTTTAAAATATCTACCAATAAGTCTATGAAATTTTCTCAAGTTATTAAACATTATTCCTATTGATGTAAAAATTTCAGTGTTCCATTGCTAACCAGGTGGGTGGGGTTACTATGATTTTATAGTAACGATGGTACTGCCTTAAAAAAGCCTTTCCTGACCAACTTATCTGAGTAAACATCCTCTTATTTTCTAATCATTCCACAATGTTTATTTTCTTCAAGGAACTTGGCATTATTTGTAATTATTGAGTGCTTTTTTCTTTGTCTATTTTTTTGTTTGTTTTCCTCACTAGCCTTTAAGTTTTATGGGTACAAAATGGTGTCTCTTTGGAGCTCAACCACAGGCTACATAATATACTAGTAGAATACCTTGATGTTTAATATGAATTTGTTCAGTAAATAAATGAATAAATCATTACATTGAGTATAATGGCACATGCTGGAGATGACAGATGTCTATTACATATTTATCTAGTTTTCAATCAATCAATTTTAAAAATGTATTAAGCAACTATAGCTGCATATGATATTTAGTAGATACTATCAAAAGAAGAAATATCTATGGGATAAAATAAGATATGCATGCTAAGAGTTAAATGCCTTAGTTGGGAAATAAGTGGGAATCTTATGTTTAGATTTAGATGGAATTAATTGATGTTGATAAAAACTTTTTCAGTTTGAGGTATATAGATGTATCAGTTCACCTGCTAAGATACTCAAACAGTTTCAAATCTGGTTAAAAATATACTCTTCATAATGTAATTAACCTTTTGAATAGAAAGTTAAGTCACAAATATACTTATGAATGAGGAGCTAATTATGAAAAAAAAAACAAACAATGTGGTGCAGTAAAATGGCCATGATTTGATGCTAGTCACTCACTCTTTCTTCAATCCATCTACGCATCAACCCTCCACTTATCTATTTAACAAACACATCAACTATTTACTAAATACAGCCATACTTTATACTGTTTGTTCGCTGCATTTGAATAGATAAAGTGCCACATACTAATGATGTGCCCTGGGCAACACTGCTTAATATCCTCAACATCCTCAGCCACACAATTATTTTCAGGGTTGTAAGGAAGAGAGATAATACCACTAAAGCACAGCCCCTGACACTCAAAGGCGATGAGAATATGGGACCAATTATTAGTTTTAAAGAATGACTTTTATTCTATGATTACATTATAGAACCTATATTTGAAGCATTCTAAAACTGAAACACTAGTTTGCAATTTTAAAAATTTATCTACAGAACCAGTATTTAAAAACCAATAACACCAGAATTTGATGGCCAGAGAACTGAAAGTTTGTAATTCTGGTGATAACTCACATCAGGAACCTTAAATATTAAATCTGTCTAAGCTGCTATTTTTGATACAAAGGCATATTTTAAAATAATAATATTGAATAAGAAATGTACAGAAGAAACAAAACTAGTTTTCTCCATCTCTGGTTGGATTGCCAGAGAATGGAAGAGTTTTACCTTGTTAGAGGGGATTTTGCCTTTTGCTGCCACTTTGAGCTGTTCATTTTTCCTATTACTTGAAATTTGGTTATTCCTGTTTTGTACTTATTTCCAGCATTTTATGGAAGCAATCTGCAAAAGGCATCTAACCTGATTAGGGCATTGAAGAAAGTTTGTCAACATGAACAGCTCCTTTCAAGTATAATTAAAATGCAGCACATATTTTTGCCATTCAAAACTATATATTATTTCCCTTTGGAGTAGCCAAATGAACTGTGAAACAAATTTTCCTTCCTTTTAAAAAACTTTCAATTTCATTCTGAAATATTTCCAACAATAAGAAAACTACTGAAAGTTATACAACAGATATCTATACTAACATTTTGCCGTATCTGTGATACTCACTTTAGCTCTTTTTTTAAAATTAAAAAAAGAGATAAAGGGACACAAAAAGGTACAGCCCCCTCCACCCCCCCCATTCTCTTCCCTTCTCCCTGTATAAGAGATAAACATTGTCTTAAAACTGATCACTCCAAGACATTTAAAAAATATTTTCTGTACATAAATGTATTTCTAAACCATATATTCTAATGTTTTTTGTTTAATATTATTCATAAGTGGTATCAATCTGAATTTACAATTTCCTTATTTCCATTGCACTGTTTTTTTGCTTGTCTAATTTTTACATTGCATTGCTCAGGGGAATTCATGTTCCTATGCACAGATAAAGTTCATTCATCTAAACTTCCAGATTCTACTATTTTACTGTATGCATAAATCTAGGGCAACAAGGCTGTTTCTATTCCATCACTTTATTTATTTATTTTTAAAGATTTTATTTATTTATTTATTTGAGGGAGACAGAGAGAGAGTGGGGCAAGCAGAGAGTAGGGCAGAAGGAGGGGCAGAAGGAGAAGCAGATTTCCCATTGAGCAGGGAGCCTGATGCGATGCTAGATCCTATGACCCCTGGGATCATGACCTTAGTCCAATGCAGATGCTTAACTGACTGAGCTACCTAAGTGCCCCTCTATCATTTACAAACAGGGCTGCAATGAACACCACTGGATTTGTCTTTATGTACACGTGTGGGAGTTTCTTAAAAGAAGACAGTATTAGTTGCTGGGTCTAGAGTCTGTTACATCTTAGACTATGCCAATTTACATTTCCATCATATACATAAGAGATCCATTTTCCATTTTCCT
Organism: Potos flavus; assembly: GCA_028534135.1. Classification (NCBI taxonomy): domain Eukaryota; kingdom Metazoa; phylum Chordata; class Mammalia; order Carnivora; family Procyonidae; genus Potos; species Potos flavus. Next base: position 67,317,734 of record CM052896.1, read on the forward strand.
CATATCTTCCAAATAATTCATGTGGTAGGATATTAATTGTGAATGATCTCTTACTTTCACCTGACTTAGCACTTTTCTAAATACTGGTGAGGTGTAATGAATTTTTATGGTTTTTGCCATATTCTATTCTGATTTCTGTTTTTTTGTGTGTGTTTTTATTTATTTATTTGACAGAGAGAGATCACAAGTAGGCAGAGAGGCAGGCAGAGAGAGGGGGAAGCAGGCTCCCTGCTGAGCAGAGAGCCTAATGTGGGGCTTGATCCCAGGACCCTGAGATCATGACCTGGGCCGAAGGCAGAGGCTTTAACCCACTGAGCAACCCAGGTGCCCCTAATATCTGTTTTTCAACCAGATCGTTCTTTTTAATTTCTAAGAATTTTTTGGTTGTCGTTGGACATAACACGTGGTCAGTCATATGTATTAAAAATATAACTCTCAGTTTGTGGCTGGTGTTTTCACTTTTACTATGATGGCCTTGTCATATAGAAGTTACCTAATTTTAAAATGAAATTGTTTCTTTTCTTTTATGATTTTTGAGGTTTTTTGGTGGCTTATGTAAGATAATTCTTGCTAATCCCAAGATTCAAAATAAAATAGCTCATTCTCATTTCAATTCTTAGCAGAAAATATGTTCCTTTATTTGATTGAACTGTTTAAATTTTATTTCTCTCTCTCATTTTCCATTATTTAATAATTCCCTTGAATTATTTAGTTATTTTCTAAAGTGCTTTAAAGTAATTTGTATGAAACTTTTTTTTTTTTTTTTTTTTTAAGATTTTATTTATTTATTTGACAGAGAGAGAGCACAAGCAGGCAGAGGCAGAGAGAGAAGCAGGCTCCCTGCCGAGCAAGGAGCCCGATGTGGGACTCGATCCCAGGACCCCGGGATCATGACCTGAGCCGAAGGCAGCCGCTTAACAACTGAGCCACCCAGGCGTCCCTGTATGAAACTTTTAATATAAAATAAAACCGTCCTGTTTTCAGTGACAGTAAGTTGAATATAATCATTTGCTTCTGAACTCCATCCAAGTTTTTCTTAATTTTGTATATAAATTGTCTAAATGTAACTCAGCATATGATATTAATGATTATATCATAAAGCATTTCTTCATTAAGATTTAATAAGTGTTCGTAGAATAACAAAGAAATTTTGTTGACATTTTGTTACCATATATGTAAAATATCTGGCAATTATACACATTTCAGAGTATATCTAAAAAGTTTACCTTGAGCAAAGCAAAACATTTAAAAATATTTTAATTAAGATTTGGAAAGTGTGGTGCCCAGGAGAATGACAAAAACTGGATAGAACACATATATCAGAGCTATACAAATGTCCCCAAATAACCTAATTAGTTACTCTTATTGAACCACCCACATCCTTCTTTGGAGTATCACAAGATGAGATTTATAACTAGACATTTGTTAAGTGTGTAGATCTATTGAGTTCCTGGACCCAATTCCAACACGTGGGGTCAGGGCCTCCCACACAACACTAAGCAATTCTCAGACACCCTGAGAATTCAACCTATTTTTTTTTTTTATTAACATATAATGTATTATTTGCCCCAGGGGTACATGTCTGTGAATCATCAGGCTTACGCATTTCACAGCACTTACCATAGTACATACCCTCCCCAATGTTCTTAATTCAGCCACCCTATCCCTACTCTCCTACCCCCCAGCAACCTTCATTTGTTCCATGAGTTCAGGCGTCTCTTAGAATTCAACCTATTTCTGACACTATCCAGAGATAGCATCAGGTTCCACAGGTTAAGAGCAGAGTTCCATAGGATTGGCAACACCCTCCCACGTTACTTCAGACCCCAGTTGCTAGCCTCTGTTGTTATCTGTACTTCTGACTGACTGGTTATAAAGCAGAGGTTCCCACAACCTACTCCTCAGGTTCAATTAATTTCTAGAATGCCTCAGAGATTCCAGGAAAATATTTACTTACTAGATCACCAGTTTATTCTTCAAGGATATAATTCAGGAGTAGTCAGATGGAAGATATGTGTAGAGTAAGATATGCGGAAAGGGTGTGGAGTTTCCATGCCCTCTCTAGGTGTGCCACCCCTCTAGCACCTTCATGTGTTCGCCAATCTAAAAGCTCTCCAACCTGCCCTTTGGGGTTTTGTAGAGGCTTCATTACATAGCATTGATGAAATTATTGGTCACTGGCAATTGAATCAACCTCCAGGCTCTCTCTCCTCCCAGGGGGTGGGGGATGGGACTGAAAGTTCAACACTCCAATCACATGTTCTCCTGGCAACCAGCCCCTCATCTTTAGGTGGGGTACAAAAGCCACCTCATTAACTTAACAAAAACACCTTTATAACTCTTATCACAGGAAATTCCAAGGGTTTTATGAACTGTGAGCGAGGAACCCTGGACATAGGCCAAACACATATCAATACACATAAATCCACAATATCACAGTAGAGACAGAATAGGTGATCTTAGTGTGAAAATATGAGACATAATTTCTCTGATATGCTAATATGTATTGCTAAAAACAAAACAGGCCTAAAATTGAGTTGCTTATGCTAAGCTCCACATAACCAAATCAAGACTTCACTTAATGACACTTTGGCTCTCCTAGAAATGGAATCTTAAACCAGTGAAGGGGCTAAGGGCAGGGAGCCCCAAGATGGGCCATTTTGGCATGAAGATTATTTTGAGTTAAAAGCAATCAAAACCCAGTAGAATCAGGAAAATTTCTTTACCTCTCCTTCAACTGCCTAGAAAGAATTTAGATAGAGGACCTACTCCAGGAAGAGAACTATCTCCATAGGTAACTACATTGTACTATGAACTAGGCATGGTACACAGGGAGGAATGTAGCAAGGCCTGCTTGACAATGTCCTCTATATCCCCTTGTTTCTGGGTGGTCCAGCAAACTCACCAAACATTTACCTTTTTTTCATCTTCCTGTGGATTGTATTCCTTCCCTTTAAAGTCCCAGACCTACATCCCCTACTCTCCTTAGTTCAAGACGCCATATATAATATATCTCGTTTTGCCTATCTTTGGAATTTCCATGTCTATGTGGATTCCCTATACATACAAAATTAAATTTGATTTTCTATTAATCTGTTTTATGATTCTTAGGCAGCTAAAAGACCTTGAAGGGCAGAAGATATTCTTCCTATCAGGAATTGACTGATCAGTGCTAGTTAAGTCATAGGTTGCCTGATAGACCACTGCTATCCTCTAAAGGAAAGTGACCTTGCAACAACCAGCCCACTTTTTTGGTCCAGTATAACTTCCTTATTTCTGCTCCCTTCTAACTACAAAAGTCTTACATTTTGTACATCTCCTCAAAGCTCCTTTCTATCTGCCAAATTGGATGCTGATCAATTTCTGAATCATTGAATAAAGCCAATAAGATCTTTAAACTCTACTCAGTTGAATTTTGTTTTCTAACAATATTATTCATTCATAAAAAGCTATTTAGAACAGAATCTGCAATGTAAGAATTTTTCTCTTAAACTTGAGATTTAGAATTTATCAAGAATAAATTTGATCAAACGTATGTGGTTTACTCTAACTAAAAGAGGTCCAAAATACCCATTTTCTGCTGAGAGTCCTTCTCTTTTTAAAAATCTATTATTCACATCTTACTCTTTTGAATGAGATATGATGACCACTAAAATTAACTCTGATTATAGTTGTAAATACAGTGGCAAGATATAGAATAATCTACTTAAAATATTTTCTGAAACTTAGCAGTGAAGTGATACATTTACTAGGTATTATTTACATTGTTAAACTCTAACAGTTCTTCAACATTTGAATAACTAAATAATGATATGGTTTGCCATATGTTTCCATTTAATGAAGCCTTGTATTGATACTTAAATGCTTCATTAAGTCATAAGCTGCCAAAATAAGTAGTTTTTCTCTTGTCACAAATGTGACATGGTTTAACTAAGAAGTCTTGTCATTTTAAAAATTAAGAATGCTTTTATTCTGCATATGTTATAAGCAACATCTCAATATTTCAGGTTTAGATACAAAACATTTTTAGGAGGCTGACATTGTAGTGTGGGAATTTTTGTGCACAATTTTCTTGTCAGTAGAAGGTTGTATGAGTTGTTAAAACTATCATTTCATCATAAACTAAACAAAGTTTATATGCAATTTTCAAAAGCTTCTTGAAGTGACACCTGTTTCATTAATAATAATAAGCTAAAAAAAATCCTAGTCTAAGCTGTAAACACCAAATAAAAAACTGTAATTTCACCAAAATCATATTTTTTCAAGGCAGCAAGTTACCCTGAAAATGACAAGTTCAGAAAATGACAAGTTCAGATATTCTGAAAACACATGTGGCTTGGAACAGTAATATCAGATTTTGCCTTTCTACCTTTTCAATGAAATACCTAAGACTGACTTGATATAATCATAATGCTTAATTGGTATGTAAGGTCTAACTGGTGTTTATCTTGAGCAACAATAAAGCTTTTAGATCTTGATATATTATTTTCTAGGAGAATAGTTTGGATAAGAGGAAGTTCAGGAATGAATAAATGATTATTTCAAGGTTGATTCATTAGATATGACTGCTCTTAAAGAAAATTAAAGGACAGCTGATTATATATAACAATGGACAAAACAGTGTGTTTTTGTAAACCTTGGTTTGCAAAAGAAATGAGGCACTGCTATGTTTCTATACTTGAGCATTAACACATTTGTATTATAACGAATATATTTGAACATATAGAAAAGGTTACTTGAGTGGCGCCTGGGCGGCTCAGTATGCTGTGTCCAACTCTTGCTTTCGGCTCAGGTCATGACCTCAGGAATTGTAGGATGGAGCTCTGCATCAGGCTCTGTGCTCAGCTCAGAGCTGCTTGTCCCTCTGTCTCTGCTCCTCCTCCTTCCCTCCCCCTGCCACCCCTCTTCTCACAGGCACCCACAAACACATGCTCCCTTTCTCTCTCTCTCTAAAATAAACAAATAAATAAATAAAGCTTTAAAAAATACAATGGAATATTACTCAGCCATCAGAAAGGACGAGTATCTACCATTTACATGAATGTATACAAATCAAAACAGGATATCAAACGACCAACATGACAGCCACAATATATAAGCCAAACAAAACATACTTAACAGTTTAAATTTAGGCCTAAAGTCCACTGATTTTTAACCCCTGCCACAGAGGTTTCCAATTAATACTATCAGAAATTAATAATCCAGTGCTCTTTTCAATATACTATTCATTTACATTATATTAAATAATTTTCATTTTTCCTACTTTTTTCTCTTTTTCAGTTTCCTCTCTTTTCATATCCCAGGGTTTAAAAGACCCATCAACTATAAAAATAAATGACAAACAATGGTGGAAAAAAAAGCAACATTCTTTTGAATAGATACTAACACGTTTTTCAGTAAGAGTCAAATAGCATTCTTACGAAAAAAATCACAGAATGGTATTTCAAGTACTTCAGTTTCTTTGTTTCATTTGTAGAAACTGAAGGAGGTTTGTCAGCAAAGCCACTTAAGACAGTAAATTCTGAATCTGGCTGTCCATTAGATCCATTAGAACTATCTGTTTTAAAACTATGGCTTCACCTTTGTTGATTCCAGTTAAGTAGGTAGAAAGTAATTTCTAGAATATGTACTTTAAGATGTTGTTAGGTAATTCTAATTTAGAACCACTGGTCTAAGGCCTTGGTTATTCACAAGGTGGTCCACCCACAAGCTACCTGACAGTTTAGAAATGCATAATCTGAGGCTTTCACCATAGATTTACTGAATCAGAATCTGATTTTCACAAGGTTTCCAAGTGATTCATGTGAAAATTAAAGTGTCAGGTACTCTGGATTAAAAATCAAGAAACCCTTTTGGAGTTAGATAGCCTCTTACTAGCACTATAAATAAGACTTGCGCTTGTTAGATTCCAAAGGTGACCAGAGACTGACTAAAGAGGACTAAAAGAGACCCAAGTCTTGAGACTGACATTGACACCAGAATGCTGATGCATTAGTGTACAATGAGAAATGACACCTGTCACAAGGTCCAGATTATTCAAATCAATATAGTTAACGTCTTCTTTTCCAAAGGAGACAACTATATGAGAAGCCAAATTATAGTCAGAAGATATTTAGAGGATCTCACCCAAAGTTATTAAATGAGGATAGCTAGAGGAACTTTTCTAATGTAGCCACTGAATAAGAATAATTCTTCCAATAAAAATTCCTCTTCTGGACATTGAAAATTGTGTAGCAGCAAAGTTCTTTACCTATCCCCCCTTGTCTGTGTTTTCTTTCGTTTATCTTCTGTGGATATTTTCATTTCTATGTCTTTACCTGTATAATTTAATACTCTTTTCTGAATTATATTTAATACTGATGGTTCAGCCTGTTAAAGATGCTTACAATTTACTCACTGCTTCTCAACTGTCAGGCATTATTTCATTTAATATTATTATTCCCAGTTTTTGGTTCAGAAAATAAAAAAATAGAGAAGTAAATTGCCCATTTTTCACAGCTAGTAAGTGATGGAGCTCAGCATTCAAGCACAGGCTTTTCTGAGTCTAAACTCATAAAGCATACATAGCTTGGGGCAAACTCTTCTATTTACCCAGTGTAGAATTATCCCAGATCATCTGATTGAAAGAAACACTTACTTATTTTACATTATACATTTAACTCAGTGCTTTGGGGGCTGGTCACATTTCACCGGGTGTTGTTTCTATAGTTTAAATTACATTTTTCATCATTCCAATATTTTGGGGAAATCCATCAGTGTAATTCTCAAGTACTAACAATTATTATCTTTTCCAAGGTTATTAAATGCTTACAAAATATTTATTGAGTAATGTTTTAGGTTGGATGAAGACATAGTTAAAGAATCTCAATAATTGGGCAAAATGAAAAGAATGCGATTAAGTTACTTCAGATTTATTTTTATTACTCTCTGCTTTGTGCTGTTGAGTTTAGCAATGAGGAATTTTAAAGAAGAGATCAGTGATGGATAATTAACTATTCTCTATTTTCTTGATTCTGGGGTTTAAAAAATATGTTCTCAGCAACACAAATATTAATTAGATGCTAATTAATAATTTCACCCACGAAACATTTACAAAACAAATATGCAAATCCTCATAAACCAACTTGCACTCTAGTGATGATTAGGCTATCATTATATTCAGGAGCATTTCTGATGAATGCATAAGATTTTAAGAGTATGACCTAATGCTAATATAGTGAAAACTTAAAACATTTTTTTTCCTGTTTTTGTTTCTCTCTGTAGTTCATAAGGATGACAATACATTTCTAAGACTCATATTTAAACTCCTATACGTTATGATTTCATCTAAATCTTTAAAATTGTGTTACCAATTAGATTTATGTCAATGGTTCTTTACATTTTTGGTTCATGAACTGCTTTCAGAATATAATGAAAGTTGTAAACCATTCAACAATAAGTTATGTACTGTCCATGTAACAGAATTTTCTGCACAATACAGTTAGTTCAGAAGCTTCTCTAAACTCATACATGGATTTCACATATATAGCCGCTGATATAGAAGGGAATTAGGAGATCAGTTCTAGTCTTAGTTTTCCCACTAATGAGATATGTGATCATCAATTTACATTATATCTTAGAGTATATGATTCTTGATCCATAAAATTAGAGAGCTGATCGTTAAGGTACCTCTCCACCTCTAAGAAAATGAATACTAAATTTACTCTTAAATGTGGATATAGTGATTGCTTTTTTTAAAAAAATAAATTTATCAACTTAGATTCCAGATGAATATTATCTTTTAAAGTGCTCACCTTGGGAGGCTGTTTACTCTAGGGATAATGCAACATCATTCAAAAGAGGAAACAGTGCTCAAAATATTTTAAAAATCATCTTTTGTAACTGCCAGCCACAAAAGCATTTTACAACCCAGTATCATGAAAACACTTCGTCGAGAGATTGCTGAGCAACTTCTGGGATTCTCTGAATCACCACTAAAAATCAGGAAGCTCCAGAAAACTGATGCTGGACAAGATTCTCAATATTGTCTCAATAATAAAGATGTGTCCATGACAGAATATGGACCCACAAATTTGATATCACTCAAAGGAGAAATACTATAAGCACAGAGTTTCTAAACAATCATATGCTAGTAGTCAGAGGACTATTAAATTTTAGTTAATGCCTGTTCTATGGCAGGCATTCAACTAGATGCTCTTCACTTACTTACTCAAATCACTATAACTGCTATTAATGGGAAAACTCTTTATTAATGGGAATTATTCTTATTCCCATTTTGCAGACAAGAAAACTGAAGCTCAAAAAGATTAAATGAATTGCTAAGGTTCAGTTTTTTCCGTTTGAAAGATCACTATAGGGAATATTGGAAGAAGATGTATCCTGCATGGAAAGACAAGAAAATTATGAGCTTCATTTTGGATATGTTGTTAAGACATCCAAACATTTCCAACTAACTATGGGATATCTTATGTGGGATGTGTTGACATACATGGCTGTGATGGCTATTGTTTTTGTCTAGTCAACCTCTTTTCCCTCTCCTGGTAACAGAGCCTACTTTTCCACTTATTGGGTAAGAACACAATAATTCGAAACAACAACAAAAAATCATTCACGTTCCTACCCCCAAATATTGGTGCAAAAATGGATATTGATCCAGGCAGAACCAGTCAGGTTCTTCCTCACTAATTTTTCTGCTGTAGCCATGAGGAAAGAGTGCCCTTTCCCTACTTTATCATTGAAGCAATAAAGTCACCATCACAGAACTGTTGGTAGCCATGTCTCCACTCTATGAAAAAAGTCAGAAAATGAAGATGACTACCATAAAGGTCCCACTGTAAATCCCAAAAGTCCCCCCAAATTTATGTGATTCTGGAGGTATTTCTTTGAGTCTTTGCTGTGCTGCAGTTTTTTCCAATAAATTCCCTTTGTTGTTGAAGTCAATTTGCACTCTGCTTCTATCACTTGCAGTCAAAAGTGTCCTAACTAAACACTAAACTCTAGAGTTTCTTCCATTTCCAAGTGGAGGTTAGCTAGATGATTTCCAAAGACACACTGGCTCCTTGCCTTCAGCTGACTATGCTCTAAGTCATTTCATTGTTTTCAAAATCCAAACCCACCTTCAAGGGAAATAGTTTGACACTAACCTGCTATCCCAGGAAAGAGGAGGTCTTTTTTTTTTTTTTTTTAATTTGTTCAGGCTGGGCCTTTTATTACTGTGACTTATTCATCTTTATTTAAAAGCAAAACACAGATAACGTAATTGGAATAACTATAGTATACCAGGTGACTACATTCAAAGGGGAAGCATTCATTTCAATTGATTGATTTGCTATCTTGTTGATTAAATTTGACTTAAAATTGAAGATTCTGAAACCAATATTACCCTATATGTTAACTAGAATTTAAATAAAAACTTGAAACAAAAAAAATTAAAAATAAAATTGAAGGAAAAAAAGACACATAAATCGGACAACACATTAGGTGCATTTTATATTTTATTCTCTTCCATCCCTCTTCTTTCTGTGTATGTATGTGCAAGTACGTATCTGTGAGTATTTATAAGTATGTAGGTATGTATATAATTTTTACATTTTTCTTATGTTAGGTTTATACTCTTTCACTTCAAGTTTGTAAGTATTTAACCTTTAAGCATCTTTCTAGAAACCACTCAACTAAAATTAACTATGCCTTCTTAAATCTTTTCAAGTTCTTACAAAACAAATTATTTCTAGATTAAAAATATTTTTCTAATTTCTTCTCTTTAGTTACGGAGAAGTGTTTATTGTACACGTTGAACTTCGGAACAGATTTTTTAAATTGTGATAGAAGTTTAACATTGTCAGCTTTATCACTCATACTTTGATAAAAATGTCCTTTGGGGTTTTCACACTTTTAAAATTTCCCTATGCTTTAACTTCATTATAAGACTCTTCTATCATCAACTCTATTTCATGACCACTCTGTCTTAGATACTAACCTTATGGGCAGGTTCTAATTATCCTTGTTAACACTTGTTTCTTTGCCTTCCAGGGACACTGCCATAATGTGGGTGGAGTGCATTTTGCTTACAATGCATCTCAACTTCCCGACTGTCATGCATGCTGCATCTACTTATCTATCAATCTCCTATTTATTTGAATTACAGATGGCTTGCATTTGAAAAACAGAAGGTACTATATATGAAATACTTTTTTCTCACTATGAGCATTAAACCACCTCCATGGTATAAACAGGAAATTACTGGATGGGATTGGGTTTAAAAAGAATCAAGAGTGAGATTCAGTAAATGCACAAGGGGCTAACAGTTAAGGGAAAAAAATAAATAAATAAAAGAAGTAACAGTATACTTAGAGGCAGATCTAGCCTAGATCTCCGCCTTTTGGAATAAAAAATAATTTATAGGCTCCTTATCCCTTACCTAATAAAGTCAAACTTTTAAGCAAGGTACTGAGTCACTGACATAAGCTTCCTTTCTTGTTCAATCTCCAAAACTGATCCCAATCTTAGTCAAACTCCTTAAACATGCTTTAAGCTTTCTTTCCTGTTTATCTTTGTTAATGTGGTTCCATTTTCCAGAAAAATTTCACTCTGCCAAACTGCCAGTCTTCAGAAATATCTGCAAGTTTACCTTTACAGTATTTTGATACTTTCTCTATATTCAAACATGCTTTCCTTAGATTAAAAAATGAGATTGAAATGGAGAGTAAGCAAGAGAAGTGAAATTTTAACACTAGTCACACTTGGTGTCTTTCTTACTGAATTATATACATTCTGCTTTGTAGTAGAAGTTGGTATATAAGCCTTATCTCATATCATAGGGTCTATTCATTATTTTCTTTCTTTTTTCCAAAGACATTTGAGATAACTTATAAAATAAATGACTTTTATCTTATTTTCAGTTATTTTATTTATTTATTTATTTTACTAAATAGATGAGAGCCTTTTGGGGGATGTACAGAGATAAAAGCCCAAATCTTATCCCTCCTTTTCCATTGAAATTATCCAGAGTAATAACATGGGAGAAAATCGAGGAAGAGGATTGTCATAGATGGGAAAGGATACCATCTATATGACCCAAATATTCCCAAGAAATTCTTTCAGATGTAATACATGTGGGTCTAGTTAAATTGTGATTATCAAGGACATTTAAGACCTTTCCTTGCTAAAATTTATCTGGTTCATTAGACAAGCAGAAAGGGCTGCCTTGAGAAAAAGAAAAAGAAAATAAAATCTATTGATCAGGAGGAACAGGATTGCGGACAATAGTGGGTTTAATTATTCCATCTGGATTCTTTGCTTCCCAAATCAGCTCTTATAAAATCAGCACTAAAGCAGACCTGTGTTCACACAGCAGGTATCTGCACCATAAAACCAGCAAAGGGATATGTACTAGCATACCTCTAGCTTGTTGTAATGTATACAGACAGGTAGGGCTTAGAAATGAGGAGTGGGGATGGGGCCCCTGGGTGGCACAGTCAGTTAAGTGTCCACTTGGTTTTGGCTGAGGTCATGATCTAATGGGTCCTGAGACTGAGCCCTATTTGGGGCTTTGTGCTCAGAGGGGAGTCTGCTCAGGTTTTTCTCTGCCCCTTGCTTGGTTCTCTCTCTCTTTCTCATAAATAAATAAATCTTAAGAAAAAAAAAGAAGAAGAAGAAGTGAGGGTGGGCACTGAGGCGGAAGGAGACCACACTATTTAGGTAAATATTTTTTGCTGCTATGTGTATCAGTAGCATGTCAAAGATTTTCTTCAATACCTATACATTAGTTACCCAAAGAGAAAGCAGTGTTGTGAATAACAAAAACAGAAAAGATCCTGTGAAAAGCCACTTAGTGGGCCTGTTTTGGAGGGCCAGGTCGAATATAAATATGGGTAAAAATAAGGATATGCAGCAGACTCATCATTACTATCAATGAGAAAAACAGAAGGTACATGCTGAAGAGCCCTGCTGGTAATGTCCACTTTTGTACTGCTTGGTGGTTGTAGATTGGCTTCCAAGGTAGCAGACTTTGGTCATGCCAATTACATCATGCAGATTCATGGCCAAGATCAAGTGAAAATATTTCCATTGGCCATGAGGGTAATAAAGGAAACTGCTTGTACTTTATCTATATCAAGCATAAAGACCGTATATACTTCTACTCTAATAGAAGTGAGTAAACAAAAACAATAAACAACTTGGTGCCTATACCAAAAATCTGCAAAATACGCGAAGGTAAACATAGCAGTCTGGTTATAGTAGGAAAATATTTTCTAAAAATACTTAGTACAGGAAGGAAAAAACATTTGGTATTAAAAACTGCTTTATGTAAAAAAAATCAATAAAACATATCCCTCTGAAATAAGATAAAGTTGAGAGAATAAGGAAATAGTGCTGAAGTAAACTATAGACTTGCTTCTTCTGTAGCCATCCATTCTTTGTAGCTATACTTTGCATTTCTGTCTCCATCTTCCTTCACTCTCACCTCCACTCAGCCATTTACTTTCAGGGAAGCTAATTCTATCCTTGAGTATAGGCATGTGGGTGATGCTTCAGGCCTAGCTTTACCAAAGCAATTTTATGTCCAGGATATAGATGCTGTTTTGGGCGGGCTCGGGGCTGGCTTCATAGGGGGTTGGTAACCTGTGCATTACATAGGGTCCCTGTATTCAGAAGGGACTTGCACTAGGCTTAATGTTCTGTTGTTGCCATCTTAAAATTCTTAATTCTATATTTAAACTTGTGTTTTGCAAGCCAAGTCAATGAGACAATGAAGCATGTGTGGGAGCAGAGGAGGTACCTGTTCTAAGTGTGACTGCCACTAGTCGCGAATATAGCATTTGCAGTGGCTTATGAGCTGAGCACAGAATGCCAGTGTCCCCATGATGTGTGGGAGTTCAGCAAGTCTCAAAGTTAGTACAAGGTATTTTCTGTCTACAATTGGGTGAGAACACTGACAGCCCCAAGAGGCCATGCTTTCCATTTAAACCAGACTTTGCTCCACACAGAAAGAAGGCAGAGGAGTTCTAAGAAATGATTAAGTAGCCCATCATTTCTTTTCTCACTCATGTAACTTCTCTTACTAGCTAAACACTTACATTAAAATGATGATATAGAAAAAGAAATTAGAAATATAGAACAAGTCTTTCAGTCCTTTCCTTTCTTCCTTATGAATACACTGAAAGTAGAATTATGGTACAGTGTATATATAGAGAGAGCAAGGGAAAAAAAAATAGAGAGAGAGAGAAAAAAAAAAAAACCAACCAAGAAACAGACTCTTAACTATAGAGAACAAACTGATGGTTACCAGGAGGGATGTAGATGAGGGAACGGGTGAAATAGGTGATGGGGATTATGGAGCGCACTTGGGTTCAGCAGTGGGTGACGTGTGGAAGTGCTGAATCACTATATTATACACCTGAAACTAATATAACACTGTATGTTAACTATACTGGAATTAAAATAAAATAAATTTTTAAAAGATTAAAAAAAGAACTAAAACAAAAACATTGGTGTTGTGCAAGTTTTGACAGTACTGGCAAGAATAAAATATGTGTGCAAATACCACCTATAAATTATGCAGCTTTGGTGATTCTGCACAAGTTAAATACTGCTCTATTTGCATATAAGTCTGGCATTGCACAATATAATGATGAATGGTAAAAATGCTTACTAATAATTTACAGTTTTTATTTTTGTTTACTTAGAATCACATTCAATAGCAAATATAAATCACTATAATAAATCAAGTAAAGACTACAGGAAAAATGAAAAAGCTTTATATTTTATGACACTTAATAGCATTTTTAAATGACTTTTGAGCTCTTCATTTTCATTTTGCACTAAGCCCCACAAATTACATAGGCAGTATTTGGTAGGGAAGCATATAATCCAATTTGGGACAAGAAGATTGTGGATGATGTTTGCTAAGAGCCACCAGGATAAATGTTTCTTTGCCTGCTCAGTGTTTCTAGAAGAGACACAACTTCTCTCTCCTTGGACATATAGCTATAGAAATATTGGGAAGTACTGAGAGCCTAATTAGGATTTACCTTTGGATGAAAGTTACACTTTTGGAGGGTAGGAAAGAAATAAGGCTCTTGAGTCTTCCAATAACACCAATAAATATCCGTTGAATGGAAGACTAAATGAAGTCAACAGATCTTAAAAAGTCTGAGTAGGGTTTTTTAAAATATAATTTGTTAACTGCTGTTGTATAAGACTTAGATGAAAAGAGAGCTAGATATAAGTCAGAGATAATTTAAATACAGAACTAGGAAAAAATTAGAAAATATTGTGCAGAAGATAAAATGGTATAACAGAATCAGAAACTGCATTAAAATAATAAAAAGAAAAATCCACAAGCTGGACAAAGGAAATCAATAATGCAAACAAACTTGAAGTGCTATCTGCGGATGCAGAGAATGGCACAAGTTTAAAACAATGAGAGAAGGTTGATACAAAGGGTAGGTAACAGTGTTCCAACATGATACTTTTTCTAACAATAATCTAAAGTATTCTAAGTGCAAGAAAGACCCAAATCCTTTCAAAAGAATTAATCAAGTTATAAGCAAAATTAGTAAAATAGGTTAGCACTTGAAATAACCTGGTGATATTTTACATTTCAAGAATAAAGAAAGAATGTACAAGCTTTGAAGCAGAGAAAAACAGATTATCTTCAAAAGAAGTAAAATCCAGCTACTCAGATTTCCCTCGCCAATAGTAAATGTCAGAAAACAGTGGAGCAATATAAAAATAGTCTTGAGGAAAAGAGTTATGGTTCAAGATTCCTAAACCCAGCCAAGTTGTGATTAGTATGTGAAGTCAACACAAACATACACTTCCATATATAAGACTCAGAAAGCTCTCTATCCATAAACTTCCTAAAAAATATTTTTCAAAAATGCAGTTGAGCCGACCTAACAATGAATCAGTATAACCAGTGTCCCCAAGTCCTTTAAACTTTAGGATTACCCTTCTTATTAATGCTCAACTACGTATTTTTGGAGATTCGACCCAAAGAATGAGGAGGGAAGATAATGTTCTCCCAAATATTTCTTAGGATCCAAAGGATCTGTTTTATTAACTTACTCCCTTTGAAGTGTAGCTCTTGTGATCTCTTTACCGTATCTACACGGTATCCCAGATTTTGGCAATCTCGTTTATTTCAAAATAAGAATACAATTTTTTATTTCCCAAGCTTTTGCCAGCATAAGATTACTACTCAAATGTAGTGACTAATAAAATTTACTAAGGACTTAAGGGCTTCATAAAAGAATGACAACACAAAAAAGAAAACCTAAGTGAAATAGGTCAAACAGAGAAAGTCAATTATCGTATGGTTTCACTTATTTGTGGAACATAAGGAATAGCATGGAAGACATTAGGAGAAGGGGAAAAAAAGGGGAGAGGTCAGAGTGGGAGATGAACCATGAGAGACTATGGACACCGGAAAACAAATGGAGGGTTTTAGAAGGGAGGGGGTTGGGGGGATGGATGAGACTGGTGATGGGTATTAAGGAAGGCACAGATTGCATGGAGCAGTGGGTGTTATACAGAAACAATGAATCATGGAACACTACATCAAAAACTAATGATGTACTGTATGGTGACTAACATAACACAATAAAAAAAAAAAAAAGAAAAAAAGAAAACCTACATAGATATCTGTTCCTAAATTCCATTGTCCAGTCCCCACAGGATCTGTGTCCCAGGCCTGCCCCTATGTTGCTGGGAATCTTCTCATCACAAATATTAGCCTAAAATCTGTTCTTATTCTGCAAGTCCTAAGGCTCAGCCCCTCTCTCACTTTATGTTTTATCTAGAAAACCAAAATATCAGTTAACAATAATGTCAGTACCTAAGGACATCTATTCTTAACGTTTATTATTCATTCATTCAATCATAAAACTATTTTTATTTTTATTTTTCAATCTTGCCCTTCAAAAATAGTCTTTTATCTCCCACAGCCTTCTTTTGGCCTAGATAGTGAATCAATATTTTTTCCCCAAACAGTAAAAGTATCCTTACCAAGCAAGTATATTTGTATTTAGACCTTTAGAAATAACACACACACACACACACACCCTACCGGTTCCTAATTAGATTTTCTTTACTGAGCTCAAAGTTACCTGTAGAATTCTTTGTTGTGGCTCATGTTCAAAACACTTCTACTTTTACAGTCTTCCAAGATAGTACATAAATTAAAAAAAAAAACAAAAAAACCAAACCTATCTGGAATCCTAGTCTACTTTGGCAATGTGATCCAAAGAAGATATTTCTTCCCTACCCTAATAAACCATAGGAATAAAGGCTCTTCTTTTTCATCCATTATAAAGAATTCAAGAAAGTTTACAGTATTTCAACTATTTTTGTCATTATAAATAATGCTGGCACAAAGAAATTATTTTATTTCTTTGCATTGATAAATATAGAACACAGATTTAAGTTTGTAGTTTTAGAACTGCTAGGAAAAAGGATATATATTTTTCTGTAGAGAAAAACAAAGGAAGCATGATCCATATTAGCAAATACAGAAACACAAAGAGACCATTATAAACAAAATGACAAGATGACATATCAGTTATAACAAAAATCTTTCGAATAGGGTAAAAATTAAAACCCACTTCTGGCCTGTTTGTGTCCATTATACTAATATTCAGTAACAGACAAAAAAAAAAACAAAAAACAAAAAACAAACAAACCCTGAAGAAAAACAAGTAGGAAAATGACCTAAACTACAATGTATCCACATTAGGAAATACGTAGCAGTTAAAAAGAATGTGATTATGTTACATATTCTATGCATTCAAACACCGAATGTTCTTCAAGACATAGTAAATTAAAAATCAAAGTATGAGATCTATGGCATACTTTCACTTATTTAAAACAAAACTGTGTATTTCATATGTACAAATATATATAAGCAAATGTATAGAGAGTTCATATCCCACTCAGAGAGATAATAGATGTCATGTCTAAAGAGGGGAATAGAACTAAGTGGGATTCAAGGGGGCTTTCATTGGATATGTATTGTTTTTATGTTTTTACAGAGAGAATTTATTTACCTCTTATATTTAAACTTAGAAATACATTAAAAATTTTTAAATAGGAACAACAATGCCTTTTAATACTTGAAGTAGAAGACTCATTATTTTAAAATGTTATTGTTTCTTCCAAATTAATGTATAAGTTAATGTAATTCCAATCCAAATAGTAACATGATTTTTTGTTTTACATTTACATTGTTTCTATTTTTTTTTTTACAGTTAAAAATGTCTGTAAATTATTCTCATTGACCCCTGACTCTGGAGAGAGGACTCAACAATGAATTCTAACTTGGAACTTGAAGCTTCATATTAGCCCAACAGAAAATCTTCCTTTCATGCTCAAACAATAGCTGCCCCTGTGACAAATGGAGGAGGTGGCTTTTTCTCAAACTATCTATTGTTAGAGATGGAACTTTGTGCTAAGCGAGCATCTTTATCTCTATGGTACAAATTCTGTGCCTTTCACCAGTAGGTGGTTTGTTTTGTTTTTTAATTCTGTCTGTATTGTTCTCAACAATTCAAAGGGTATATTTTCTCTTCCCACATCAATTTTTCATCTCTATTTCCATTTAGAGGCAAAAGAATATATTTTATCCCCTCAGTTATTTTCTGGATATAAAGCAATAAAGTATATTCTCTCACTTAGTACTTCTAAGAAATATAGGCAACATAATTGAATCAAAAGGGATTTGGTGAAAAAAGCAGTAGATCTCACCTTTCTATTAAAGCAGAATGACCATTTGAATGATGAACTGGGGAGAACTGATCCTGTGTCATGATATCCAGGGAATGTTAAGAAGCATATTAGGAAGCAGACATGGGTTCAGATCCAAGATGGCGATGTAGGAAGATCCTGAACCTACCTCCTTCCAGGAACACATCTACAGCTACATACGGAAAAATTTCCTCTAGGAAAAAAAAAAAAAAAAAA
>CM052896.1:67336191-67391408 GCA_028534135.1 Potos flavus
ATTAGCAGTTTGAAAAAATTTCCATTTCATTTACTGAGAGATTTTGTTGTGGCTTTTAATCAGAAATGGATGAGAAATTTTTGTCAAACACTTTTAAGATTCTTCTTTTAAGATAATCACATGATTTTCCTCTTTTAATGTACTATAGTAAATTACATTAATTGATTTTCAAATCAATTATACCAACCTGATTTTCCTAAGATAAACCCACTAGGTTATGTATAATCCTTTATGTATATTGTTAGATTCCATTTCCTAAGATTTTTATAAAGAGTTGTGTTCATATTCATGAAGAACAATGGAATGTAGTCTTTTTTCTTGTATTTTCTGTTTTTGGAATAAGCCTAATGCTCCCTGTGGAATGAGTTGGAAAGTATTTATTCCTTTTCAATTTTCTGGAAGAGTTTGTTTAGAATTGGTTTTATTTCTTCCTTGGTAGATTTAAAAAGTAAAGCCATTGGGCTTGAGCCTTTATTTTCTCTCTCTTTTTCTCTCTCTTTTTCTTTTGGAAGGTTTTTATCTACAAATTTAATTTTTAAAAATAGGTATATCTTTGGGGCAATCTATTTCTTGAAAGAACTTTGGTAGTGTGTCTTTAAAGCAATTTATCTATTTCATACAACTTTTAAAATTAATTAGCATAAAGTTGTTCATATTATTTTATTATCGTTCTAATATCTGTAGTTATATTTGTACTTTTCTCATTCCTGATAATTGGTTATCTTCATTTTCTCTATTCTTATTTTTTTCTGGGATTTTAATGCTTATGATTTTATTAATCATCTCAAAGAAGGAGCTTGTCATCTCATGAGTTTTTCTTTATGTCTTTTCTATTTTCTGTTTCATTCACATCATCTCTTAGTTTTCTCATTTTCTTTCATTTGCTTATTTGGAGTTTAACTTGCTCTTCATTTTCTAGTTTCAAAAGATGGGGTTGAGGTCATTTTTTTTAGACCACTGTTTTTCCTTCTGAGAATTATTTTACCTATATCCCACCAATTTTGACAGGTTGTTTTCATTTTCATTTAGGTCAAACATTTTATAATTTTCCTTTGACCAATGAGTTATTTAGAAGTATTTAGTTTTCAAATACTTGAGGATTTCCAGATATCTTTTTTGTATTGATTTCTAATTTGGTAACATTGTGGTCACAGAACAAACTTCATATCATTTGATTCCTCTTAAATGTAATGAAACTTATTTTATGGCCCAGAATATGAACTTAGTCAATGTTCTACATGAATTTGAAAAAGTTCTGTTGTTGAGTGTATTGTTCTATATGCACCAGCTAGTTCTGGTTGGTTGATAGCATATTTCTGGTTGGTTGATCAAGTCTTTATACTTGTTGATTTTCTTTCTACTTATCTCAATTATTGAAGGAGACCTGTTATGTTTATGACTATAATTGGAATTTGTCTATTTCTGTATCCACATCCATTAGTTTTGGCTTCATGCATTTTGAAGCTCAGTTTTAGATATGTACACCAAGGATTGTAACATTGTGTAAATGAATCAATCACTTATCATTATTACTCTCTTTACTCTTGCTCATATCCATGTTCTGACATCTACCTTGGCTGAGTTAATACAGCCACTTTAGGTTTCCTTTGTTTAGTGACAGCATAGTATGTATATTTCCACCCTTTTACTTTTTGTCTATGCGTGTCTTCATATTTAAAGTGAACTGTAGGGGCACCTGGGTGGCTCGGTGGGTTAAAGTCTCTGCCTTCGGCTCAGGTCATGATCTCAGGGTCCTGGGATAGAGCCCCGCATTGGGCTCGCTGCTCAGCAGGGAGTCTGCTTCCCCCTCTCCCTCTGCCTGCCTCTCTGCCTACTTGTGATCTCTCTCTGTCAAATAAATAAATAAATCTTTAAAAAAAAAGATAAATAAAGTGAACTGTAGACTCACAGTAAGCACGTAAGTGTCTTTTAGGGTGGGGGCCTAGGCAAATATGTGGAGTGCCTCCCAACTTTTTAAAATCATGGTAAATTAAAGGGAAAATGGTTGTTTTATTGAGTTCTTCATCCGCTGGGCCAGTAGGGGATAGACAACTAAACATACTATAACCCAGAAAAGGTGCATGGGCTAAAAACTCTTAAATCAAGAAACCGTATGATTTCCATCTTAAATTATGAGAAGTCTGTTGCTTTCATTTCCTGAAACAAAGAAATCTGCAGGCAAGGTTGTCAGGGAGAGGTAATAGAAACTGTGGAGTCTTTTGTTTTGACCCCTACAAGAGTCAGTAGGTTTTTGGTTTTTTTTTTCCCCCTCTATACAGGACTAGATAATAAATATTTAAGGCTTTGCAGGCCATGCAGTCTGTGTAGCAAGACTCTCAACTGTGCAACTGTAATGTAAAATAATCCATAAATAACACCCACAGGAATGAGCTTAGCTGTGTTCCAATTAAACTTTAGTTATGGTACTGAAATTCAAATTTCACATAATTTTCACATGCCACAAAATATTAATCTTGTTTTGATTTTTTTCAATCTTTTAAGTATAGTACTCACTCTTAGCTCAAAAAGGTAGTGGGTTAGATTTGCCGTAGGCCAGAGTTTGCGGAATCTTGCACTAGAATGGCAAGTTAATAGCTTCATGTAATGATAAGGAATGACCATATCTGGAGGACTACAAGTGGAGTCAGAATCGAAGAGATAGGAAGATTATGACAAGATGGCTGTGAAGAGGGAGAGATGACATGGAAAGGAATGGAGTCAAAGGGAAGAATTCTTTGCAAATACATAGTTTTCCTTATAAAACAGTGACTCAGAGTATCCATATAGGTCTCCATGGCACTATACTTTTCTTGCTTTCCAGAGGTCTCAACCTCTGCTCAGAGAAACACTATCTTGTGCACTCAAGAGATCCTCTAGACCACCCTTTGTGATCTGCAGATCAAATATCATAGTTGGCTTCATATTTTCTTTCTTTCAGCAACCTCTTAGGTACACAAATCAACTAGAGATAGTTCTTCTAAAAGCTATGAATCTTAGCTCTCAAAAGATGGCAAGGATCGTTCTTTTTTCCCCAGAGGACTTAGATTTTTAACATCACACTTAAGAAAATTTTAAAGTCAGACAGTAAAGCAGAATTTTCTTTTAAATATCAATTTAAATGTTTCTTTCTATCTAAGCCCTCGATTCCCATGCACTCTTCTTTACCTTGCTATCATTTGGCCTTAAGGGAAACTAAAGAAGAAAAAAAGAGTTGAAGAAAACAGATTTGGAATGTTGTATCTAGCAGGTGGCAGAGTAGAAATAGAGACCAAAATTACCAGATCATTCTCTATCTTTGCCCCCCACCCATACCATCCAATTTTGTCTCATGATAAAGTCTAGTACATTAAAGTAAAGATGGAATGCTTTGGCCTTTAGGTTTGATGGGACAATGTGTTCAGGTTTTTCAAATTAACAGCTAAACTCATGGCCCTAGAGGTTTTTAAAATTATTAAATCATTTTTTTAGAAACACTATAACTTTATTTAAATTTCGGTGTGTGCTGTGTGATATTTCTGGTTCCCTTTCACACTTAAGGCTCTCATTGAGAATAAAGCAGTTTTCTACATTAAACTGTAACATGATTTGGCATTTATATATCCTGTAGGAGAGAGTGAAACACTACCTGCTTTAAATTGTGATTTCTAGGAGGGTTTCTGGATATAGTAAAGCCTCAGATACCAGAAAAAATAAAATAAAGATTTTGAATTTACCTTGCCAAGGCTAAGATTCATATGTGTATTTTTACTCAACACCAAATAAAGGTACCATTTCTAATCCAAGAACTTCACTCTGCTGTCTTCTAGCACATTGACATTTTCCACAGGCATTTCTTGTTTTACTTGATGTATTTTTTCTAGTTTTTCTTAATATGATATATGAGAATTTTGGTTGCTAAGTATTGATAGCAAAAATTTAAAATTATGGTTAAATTGTGGCTGATCAGCACACCGTCGAAGGTGATTTACTATTTTCAAAGTTTTATTGTACTTGACTCTGACTAAAAAGTAATCTAAAAAAAATTTCAAGAACAATTCAGAGAATTTTTTTAAGTTGTACAATGAAGCAGTGCTCTGAATGTAATAGTAAACAGAACTTTTCCAATACTGCAAGAGATCTCCATTGCCTTCCATATGTAGCTGGAAAAAGAATAGCTTTGGTCAAAAGATTTAATTTTCCTAAAACTAAAACATGCTGAAGGATAGTATGATTTCTCTAAATGCTAAGTTTAATTATTTTGAGGTATTTTGTACATTATAATTTAACTCCAAATTAAAGTAATTCATCCCATTGTGTTTTCAACCGAATGAGGTCAAATTACATCTTTCATAATTATTTTGTATTCATAGGTTATTACTTCCTAAGATTACTTACTTGGTTTCAAAACAGAAAACATGGTTACACAGACATGATTACTACGAAAAGGTTTTTAAATATTTGATTTCACAAATTCATGAGAAGGCAAAATTTTCATTTTGTTTTGGTTTTCCTTTGCTTCACTTAAATTTTCCCAAATTATTCCAAAAATACTTTCTGGAATTTAAAAAATGTCATTTCTGATATTTCAGTGATATCTGTGGTGTAATCTTTACTTTGCCCTACATTTTTTTCATGAAACATAAGCAAGAGGAATTCTCACTTTATGGGTAACATATACTTTACCCAGTGAAACACTCAACTGAAGGATGCTGCTAAAGCAATAGCTTTGAAAGTTTAGAAGAAAATGATTAGAAATGGATATGAGCAAAACTAACAATATCAGAGTAATAAATTAGGATAAAATAACCAGATCTATCCATGCTTATTCTGCAGAACATCATCTCTTAACATTTACAAAAACACTCAAGCTCTATTCTTGGATTAAGTGACATGTCTGCATTTTACCACTTGTTTAGAATGGCCCATTGGTTATATCATTTTCCCGGTATGATTAGACTAAAACCCCCAAATCCAGTCTCAATAACAGCCCTGTTATTCCTATATATCCCATAATCCTAAAAGGAAACACAGAGGTAAAGGTTACAAAAGTGTTTTCTCTGCCACACCATGAAATCTGTCCTACTTGCAAGTGAAAAGGCTCCTGTAGGACCCTTTCTTGCCATCAAGAATCCAAATTAGCAACAGCTTGCAATGATAATCAGTTCATTTCAGTGTACTCAAAATGGGCTCATTATTATTAATTTTTGCCAACTCCCAAGCAATTCATGAACCATTTTTAGATTTTCAAAAAGCAGTTCATGAATCAGACAAAAAAAAATTTAAAAGGAACCCATCCCACAATGAGATGATGACTCAGAGTCCTTTGCTGTAGCTGTGTCAACTGCCGAGCATCTGAAATCTGATGAGGATGGGGCTGATGGAGAAAAGGCCATGATGAGCATGAAACAATGTGTTGAATTTACATGTTAAAACTTCTTGTTGGTTTTGGCAATTTTTGCTGAGGATTATTGAGAAATCCATAACATCTGGATGTGGGGGAGAAGCTCCACTAAAATGATGAAGTTTATATTGGTCGACAAGACTATAAATGGAAAAGAAAGTAGTTTCTTAACACAGCTGTTTCCAATTTTGTTAACATTTTAGGCCAAATTCATTTGGAAAAAAAGAAATAACATAAAACTCTAATGTTTGAGATATACTTTACAAGTCTGATTTAATGTACACATGCTGAAGACATTCTTGACTCAAACTAACATACCCAGAGGATGGACAAATGAACCAGTGGTCTAAGTCTAGGCCCTAAACCTGCCTTTGAAATGGACACTGGCAAGCCATTTTGCCAAGAAATTTGGATTTCAAAGTCAAATAATCCCTTTAGGTTAATTTGTTTTTAAGTGAAATAAAACCATCAGATTCCTGGCACTGTCTTATGTTTCAATACATATCGTATCTCTCATGTCTTAAAATTACTGAATGAACAGATCATTAATTGAATTTCAAATGAATTAGATATTCCCATTCTTCCCACTGATTGGTTGACTTCTTATTCATCACTTACTCTTTCTACACTTTATTTTCTCCCTCTGTGAGATTAAAATTATATAAGAAGACAAATATATGCAAACATATTTTCTTATGTTCTTGAAAGGAATACAGCATAAGACAAATATAATAATATATATACACAAATGTACACATTCCTACACATACAAATATATTTATTTAAATCAATGCTTTCTTTGGCTTCCGAATTCTCATTTTCCTATTATTAGTTTTCTGACAACTCTTTTCTCATATTTTAGCAGAAAAACTATGGCAAACATTAAAAAGTTCTCTATTCCATTTTCTCTTTGCCTCTTATTTCCTTCTTTTCCTTTCCTTTCACTTTTCCTCTACTGTGGCCTTCAAACACCTTTTCAGTTTCTTACACAAAGAACAAAAGCAAAATAGAAAGCTCAAAGACAAATAGGCTTTCCTATGATTTTCACTTATGAATTTGTGAAGTCATTATGCAGTTGAATAAAATGGGAGCAGCATCTTTGTAAAATGTTCTATTAGCTTGTTGATTCTTTTTGGCTAGAGATGACTCTTAAATATTGATGACAATTATAATCTACTTTCTATGCTTTTTTTTTTTTTTTTAGAATTCAAGATTTGGTAGCGGCATGAACATACCAATATCAGATAGATTTGTTAATTCTCCTTGACATAAGTAAAGTCTGGGATAGCAAGATGTTTTAAAGATCATCAACAATATGATCAATACAGATTGCCAAAATCAATTCTGGAGTCTGACTCTGCCTGCTGTGAGCAGTTGTCACAATGTTCTTTGAGAAAATTGGCAAGAAATGATAAGGATTCTGTCAACAGATACCCATCAATAGAAAATAATCCCCTGAAGAAATATTGCACTCTTTTTGCCTTTTCCTTACAAACAGGTCATAAATAAGGAAAGTCTGATTGAACCCTGCAATTAATCAGGTTGATATAAAAGATCTTATATATGATCTTTGTTATAAATAGATTAAAAACATTAAGTGGGAAAATGCATTTCTCAATTTATAGTGCACTTAAGAACTCAGAAGCAGCACCTACTATATGAAATGTATTTGAAGTCTCCTTAAGTAATTTTTGAATTCAGTGAGATCAATTCTATAGGTATGAAGTTTAACAATTTAGGTAGCTTTTTGATTGACTTTGGTGAGTATCATTTTTTTTCTTGAATTTCATAGGTTTAACACACCTAAAAGCAGCTAGGTATCAGGTTGACTATAGCATTTCTGGTTTCACTTTTTTTTTTTTTTTTAATTTTCAGTTGAGACCTAAGGATCCTAGGAGTTTATGAGTGTCTCCAGTATACCTGTGAATTTCCTAAACTGAATAAAATTTTTGTGTGTGTGTTTACATACTTATACTGCTTACAGAAACAGAAATCCTAACCGGCTGACATACCAAGGCGTCTATGAATTTTTTTTAAAGGAAGGAAGGAAGGAAGGAAGGAAGGAGAGAGAGAGAGGAAAGGAACTAAGGAAAGAACAACAGAAAACAGTTATCTGGAAAAAAAAATGATTTTATAAAAATTGTAACTTAACCCTACCTAGGCATTTATTTATTTAAAAAAATAAATGTTTATTGAGTGCGTATTATGTGCCATCACTGAACTATAACAATAACAAAAAGCTCTGCACTTAAAGAGCTTATATCAAGTGACAGGAGAAAGACAATAAAGTATGTCAAGTTTTATGTGATGCAAGTCTAACATATAACCCTCCAATAACTTTATCCATTTTGTAACTATGGTATTAGGAAACAGTATAAAATTGTTATACACATAAAGAGGCTTTTTTAGTAAATACTTTCTAATATCCTCTTATAATTCTATAACAATAGAATCAATGCCTTGTTTTAAAGAGTTGCCTCTTTTCTTGGGCACTACTGACATTTGAGCCAGATAGTTCTGTTATGAGGAGCTGTCCTAAGTATTGGTTTAGCAGCAATCCTCATCTGTACCCACTAGATGCCAGTAGCGTCCCCATCCCCAGTTGTTACAGCTAAAAATGTCTCTAGAATTGCCAAATGTCCCCCAGGGGACAAAAATCACTCCTGTTGAGAACCATTACTCTGAAGCATGCACTGTCAATAGTTGAAGCCAATGGCAAGGTATGTAGCAATAAATGCAATCTTTTAATTGTCATGGAGAATGTTACATGTCTCAGAGAATTCAGTCTTGAAGGAATCAAATCTGGAATCCATCAGTCTACAAAACATATACTAAAAATACATACCTTGTCCTTGAAGGAAGTTTTTTTCTCTTTTTCCCATTTTCTTTTTCTTCCTATTTGCTTACTTAACTTTTGCCTAGTTTTCTTCCACACCTAAGTTCATAGAGGGCCAATGTCATAGGCATTCTCTTAAACAAAATTGGCTTTGTAACAGTAAAATCTGGCTGTTTAAAATGTAACTAATATTGGAGATACTTACCTAAAGAAGGATTTGTAAGTAGTATCTAGAAATGCGAGAAAATAGCTAAAGGAGTAAAACTTAAATAGAGATGGATATAGATTTGTTGATATTTTTCTTTGAAGATTAAAATTTCTAGCTATTTCGGAAATTCTGAGCATAGCAATATCAGCCTCTTTTGACTGTCACTGTCATCCTTGTAATGGAAACACCTCACCTTCATTTCCAGAAAATAAACAAAAAAACAAACAAAAAAAATGACGCAGTGTTAAAATGATTAGACGAAAATGAAGAGAGACCATTTAAGTAAAAATAAACTACTGGGACTGCATCAAGATAAAACGTTTCAGCATAGCGAAGAAAACCATCAACAAAACTAAAAGGCAATCTATGGAATAGAAGATATTGCAAATGACATGTTTGTCAGCAAAGGGTCAGAATCCAAGTATATAAAGAACTTATAAAACTCAACACCCCGAAACAATCCAATTAAAAAATGGGCAGAAGACATGAACAGTTATTTCTCCAAAGAAGACATATATATGGGCAACAGACACATGAAAAGATGCTCAAATTCACTCATTATCAGGGAAATACAAATCAAAACTACAGTGAGATATCACCTGACACCTATCAGAATGGCTAAGATCAACAACACAAGAAACAACAGGTGTTGGTGAGAATATGGAGAAAGGGGAACCCTCTTACACTGTTGGTGGGAATGCAAACTGGTGCATCCACTGTGGAAAACAGTATGGAGTTTCCTCAAAAAGTTAAAAATAGAACTACCATACGATCCAGCAATCACACTATTAGGTATTTACCCAAAGTATACAAAAATACTAATTTAAAGGGATACATGCCCCCTGATGTTTACAGTGGGATTATCTACAATAGCCAAATTATGGAAACAGCCCAAGTGCCCATGGACTGATGAATGGGTAAAGAAAATGTGGTGTACACACACACACACACACACACACACACACAGGAATATTACTCAGCCATAGAAAAAATGAAATCTTGCCATTTGCAATGACATGGATGAAGCTAGAGTATTATGCTAAGCATAATAAGAAAAACAAATAAGCAAAGGGAAAAAAGGGAGAGAGAGAGGGAGGCAAACCAAGAAAAAGACTCTTACCTATAGTGAACAAACTGATGGTTACCAGAGGGGAGGTGGGTAGGGAGAATGGGTAAAATAGGTGACAGGGATTAGGGAGGGCACTTGCTGTGATGAGCACTGGGTGATATATTCAAGTGTTGAATCATTATATTGTACACCTGAAACTAACATTACACTGTATGTTAACTAACTGGAATTTAAATAAAAACTTGAAGCAAAGCCAAACAAAACAAAACAAAAGAGATCATATCTTTTACATGGGCGACAATGAAGATACACTTTTGAAAAAGAAATGCTAAAAAAAGAATAGAAGCAAGGAAAAGAAAGAAGGTAGGCAAAACAGAAGATGAGGAAAAACTAGATGTAAAATAGGAATAGAGTTCAGGAAGAAAGTAAATGGAAATGATTTTTTTTTTTTAAGGAGGAATAAATGGAACCCTATGCTAGTAAAGAGAAAGAATAGAAAATTGTATTCACAGAACAAAAAGGAGTTTCTAAAGTAGTATGCTACATAAATTTACTACTGGTTTCCATTCTGATTTGCAAATAGGTATTTAGAAATTGACCCTAGAAGGACACTCAAAACACAAATACGACTGACATTAAACAGGGCCATGATTCTTTTCTGATGCAGGCAAAGCCTGTCCAGCTCCTCAAACTAAATGACAGTCTTTATAGACTCTGTCTATGGTCTAATCTATCAGTACCTTCCCACACACACATTCAAATACCTTGTCAGCTCTGTTCACCATCCAGAAGAATTGATTCACCCTCTTTTTAAACTTGTTATTGTTCTTTAGAGTTAAATTCACTTTTTTGAGCAGCCATATGACATTTTTTTACTCACGAATTCTTATTGCAGATTCATAACCCAGGTCTTCTCCTTTTATTTTGTATCCTATATACCCCTTATATTTTGACCAAACAAAATTAGGGTTAGATTCCAAATGCAGGTTTTATAATTACCTATATCGGATTGAGTACATTACTCAAGGCTGTTCAGTTATTCTGTTCAGACTTCGTCATTCAAGGTATTTGCAATTCATCCTGATTTTATATAACCTGCAAATTTGAATAGGGTGGTAGGCACAATTTTTTTTTTGCTTAACAGTCCTTCTGTCTTCTTGCTGTAAAAGTCTGTCTCCCAATGTAGATAGAGGTTGAAAGAAATATTCATTTCCCTAGCCTTCTTTGTGAAAGGTCAGAGACATGTAATTTAATCCTGGCCAATGGAGTTTGACCATTGGATGGCTCCTAAGGTCTTTGTGGAAAGGGTTTTGCTCCATAAACATTCAATGGGTATATTAGTGCCTGCATATGATGCCTGGAACTGCTACAGCTGTCTTGCAACCAGAAAGGGAAACAACACTGATAGACTGAAGGTAGAAGAATGGAAAGAGAAAAGCCTGGAGCCCAAAGAATTCCAACTGATACAATACCTATGTCTTCTATATTTTCATCCATGCTTTCCTTGTATTTATTTTTCAATATATTAATTTGGATTTAGAGACATGAGCATATTTCGACCTGGCTCTTTGGAAGACTTTACCCATCCTAAGTTTCAGATCCCTTTATTCAGTCCCTTCTACATTTTCAATTAATTCCATCACTTCTTATCTATGACTCGTTCTGGAGCTATGGCGTTTAGTCAAAGTAAGAGAAATATGCAGAGAAATAATATTTGAAACCAAAGTGTATGGAGACAGTATCTGGAGGAAACAAGGAAAAGTCTAGAGTGATAGCTCTAGAAATTCCTATTTTTATTGGGTGTAAACAATTATACAGTGAAGTAGACTAAAGAAGCATCTGAGAGGAAGGGGGACAGAAAAGATGGTGCCATATGGTTAACAGGAAGTAGGCAACTGTCAGAAAGAAAATTTAATAGTTTCTTGAATTGGGACTTTCAATGTCCATTTTGGCCTCATTCTTTTCAGTAGGCTAGGGATTTAAAATCTATATTTCCGGAATTCCCTGGCAACTGGGCTTTTGGATGTGACCTGCATTCTATTAGATGCTCTCATACAATATCCAAAAGGCAGAAGAGAGACAGAGGTCATCTTCCTGTAACTTAGTGGCAGTTAAGCAATGGGCAGATCCCATATTCCAGTGTCTAGTTGCCAGCCTTGCCGGTGGGTGGTCTTCACAGCAGTGGCAGTGGCAGGAGCAGCAGGAGCAGCTGCAGATTCCTGACATCTGCATCACAGCAGCATGACTTTCAAACCAATGATGCAGAGGCAGCCTCCTGAATTCTACTCCAGAACTTCTAACAAGTTTGAAGCATTTAATTCCCTAAAAGAAATTCTTTCCAGTTTAAAATATCTAAAGTGACACAGAAATATAGGCAACATGGTCAATTGATACCGAAGGGTTAAGATCATGACTATTAAGAAAACTCTGAATGCCAATTAAAATATCTAGAGAGCATTTCAGCACACTAATGAGAGTACATTCCCAGTTATCAGGAATTAAAGAACGTAATTCAGAGAAATGTTACAAGTTAGAGAAAACAAACTTGAACTTGGATAAAAAAGACATGTGCCACAACCTGGGTTGAGGCATAACCTAACCAAGGGACATAAATAAGTTCATTAAATCTCTCTCCCTCCCTTCGCCCTGAACTCTTGGCTCTACTTATCTCTGAAGATCCCTCTCTCTCTCTCTCTCTCTCTCTCTCTCTCTCTCTCGATGGCTTCTAACAGCCCTAAATTCACAATATCCCAGCAGCCATTCATGAACTGCACAGAAAAACTCTGATTCACCTTGGTTGGTTCACCTGCCCACTCCTGGATTAATCTGTTTTCAAAAGGGACTTGTGTGTCACTTTTCAGGTTATGTCAGGTGTTCTCCTCTTTGGAAGCTTAGCCAAAACCAAAACATTAACAGGGGAACAAATTTCTGCAAAGAGAGGGAAATACTATTACCATATGAATGAGGGAAAGGATGATGCTGGAATAAAAACCAAGAGAAATCTTCTACAAGGAATAAGGCAGTAGGGGAAAAAAGAAAACACTAATGTCTTCAGTGAGATTAAGGCCATTGTAGGATGTAGAAGATATTAAGAAACCTGATATGTATATAGGCTGGGAGAAAGAAGCATTTCAGAGGAAGGAATGTCATTTTTTAATGGAAGGAAGACGAAATATTTGCTCAAAGTTTCTAAGTGGCTGGGGAGGTGGAGGGAGCTAATTTGGAAAATAAAGCGAAGAACTTATTCACTTAAATATATATCTATGAATTGTCATAGATCACTATAGATATAGATATAGATATAGTTATAGATATATCTGAATGGTCTAGAAACACTTTAAGCAGAGAGGGGAAAAAGCTGAAAGCTTCTTTATTCTTCTTCTTTTTTTTTTAATATTTTATTTATTTATTTGACAGAGAGAGAGAGAGAGATCACATGTAGGCAGAGAGGCAGGCAGAGAGAGGGGGGAAGCAGGCTCCCTGCTGAGCAGAGAGACCGATGCGGGGCTCGATCCCAGGACCCTGAAATCATGACCTGAGCGAAAGGCAGAGGCTTTAACCCACTGAGCCACCCAGGCGCCGCTTCTTTATTATTCTTAAAAGAAAACGAGATCATTTGCTGAGATTTAGGCTTTAGGCAGGCAGATTAGAACCTTAGGGAAAGAGGAAGAGGTTTGACTTTTACTTTCATTTAGACACTTTGTTATGTTTTCAATATCTACGATGATCAGGTAGTACATTTATTAAAAACAAATAATGAGGGGGCCTGGGTGGCTCAGTGGGTTAAGCCTCTACCTTCAGCTCAGGTCATGATCTCCAGGTCCTGGGATCCAGCTAGCTAAGCTGGGAGCCTGCTTCCTTTGCCTCACCCCGCACGCGTGCTATCTCTTTCTCTCTCAAATAAATAAATAAAATCTTTAAAACAACAACAATAACAAATAATGAAAGAACCAGAGTAGAAAGTGAAGCATATCTGAATAATGATAATAAATAATGGGTGGCTGTTTCAGTGAAAATCACAGCACAGTGTTACTTGAGTCGCACAACAACTCAAGGACTTTTGCCCCTAGCATTGCCTTGATGACTCAGGGGTAGTTCAAGAAATAGATGCCATTGGAAATGAGTGCTGTTGTTAAAGGAAAAATCCAGGTTTTAATTGGGGAAAGGAGGCTGAAAGGCAAGCGAGAAAAGCCAAGGATAGAAACGCAAAGTGCAAACTGGTGGCCCATGTAGTGTATGTTCATTTTGATGCTTTTATCCCGGCCTTGCATTTCCTTATAGATCAAAATTTCAATGACTCTATTTTTTCCCTCAGTTCCGCTACCTACCTGGTCTCTGAAGGCACTATAGCGCAGTCTTGCAACTTTTCGAGTCCGATATTTTTACGGTAAGCATTTCTGCCGCTAGCGTCCTTGCCGCAAAACTAACTCGCCGTAAGGCAGTTTTGCCGTAAAAGACAAAATTACGAAAAATCAAAGACAGACATACATTTAACAGGATCTAGTGAAACATAAAAAGTGAGTAACAAAATTATACAGGTTTTATTGCGAAATACAAACTATTTGAATACTTTTAAACTGTGGGTAGATTCATGGCAATATTGTGCAAATAACTGATTTTATTTTGTGGGTTTTACCTAAAAACTTGTCTTCACAATCTTTCGTTCAATCTTCCATTGTTTCGTTTTGTTTTTGTGGGTTTTTGTTTCTTTGTTTTGGTTTTGGTTTTTGCCTGTTAATTCTTCTTGCTCAGCACCGCACTGTTTCTTTTTTGGTAAAGTATCTTCCTTTCTTAAGGGAGGTATCACTTTCCAAATACCAGGATGCATGTTTTTAACTGAGCTTTGCATCGCTTCGTAAAAGCTTTCCACACTGTTGTTTGTTCTTGGCATATTGTCACATGTCCATTGATAGACGTTTCAAAGTTCTATGAGAAACCTGAGTTCAAAACTCTGCCCCACTGTACAGATCATTAGGAAGGCTAAGATTCATATAATAGGAAAATGGGAGTACTACACCAATGGAGAAATGAAACCAACTGTCAGTTGAAACCAACAAATTGTCAACCCAAACTGTCAATCAGTAATTATTATGTTTTATCTTTTACAACAAAATCACCTTATGGCCAACTAGTGATGCAGCAAAAATGCTTGTGGCAAGATGCAGTTTTCATTTTCATTACCTCATTCATGCTCACAACAATTCTATGCTCATAATAGATGTTCCCATTTACAGATGAGCATTACTGGATAGAGGGGTGGACCCAGTAAGCAAAATGGTTGTCCAAGATCCCTTAATGTTGTCTCCGAATTCTTCGCTTTCCATTTAGAACCCATGCTCTGTGGACGGTGAGGGAGCATAAGGTCTGAACTAAAAATTTAGCTTTAACACGTCTTCTTTCTCTCTTCTCTCTAGAATCTAAGGTATGATCTCAAAGAACTCTGGGCTTGGATTCAGTATATCTGAATCCTTAAATTGTATTCCTGGAAATCTATGCTACAAATCGTGAAAAATAAAACAAGGCTTATGAGTAAAGATAATTTTTTTAAAGATTTTATTTATTTATTTGACAGAGAGAGAGAGAGAGCACAAGTAGGCAGAGCAGCAGGCAGAGGGAGAAGGAGAAGCAGGTTCTCTGCCAAGCAGGGAGCCCCACATGGGGCTCAATCCCAGGACCCTGGAATCATGACATGAGCAGAAGGCAGTCGCTTAACTGACTGAGCCACCCAGGCACCCCATGAGTAAAGACAATTAAAGCAACATTATTTATAAAGGAACAGAATTAAAAGAAATTAAAATTTCCAGCCATAAGGGAATGGATAAGCAAACTGTAATAAGAAGACACCATGGAGCCATTAGAAATATTTATGGAGACATAAAAGATTAAGTAATATAGTAATTGAATAAAGCAAGATATGTTACATATGTGGTACAATGTACAATTAACAGTATGTAAATGAATGCATTTATTTAAATGAAATTAAAATGGTGGCAACACTTTTGCTTAGGTTATACAACTGGTTCAGCTTCTCCTTTCAACTTTTCTATATTGTCAACATTTTTAAAATAAAAATAATAAAATACAAGTAATAGTCATTAAATAAAAAAATTCTCAGAGTATAGAAGAATGCCAACTACCAGAAAAAGTACCTAAGACCTAATACAAGCTTTTAAAAAAGAGCTAGATGAGAGAGAGAGATCAAAAGCTTTGTAGAAAAAAATACACATACAAAGGTCTCAAAATGGAGTTACTAGATGCTGAGAAGGATAACAGGGTCAGCTGGGGAGAGGGGTAAAAATGTGTTTTTCAAAGGAAACAAGTATATTTACTGTTTTCTTCAAATTTAATATTCTACTACTAGATATTGAATACCTATTGTCCATGCAAATAGAGAATAAGTTACCCAAAAAGAGGTGTCAGAGAATTTTATTTTCTTTCTCTCCTTTACTCCGTCTGACTATTGCTATTGACCTAACTGCCAGAAAGAAGCACACTGCAAGGAAGATATTACAATTTTATGAGTTAAGATTAAATTAAGATTTATAAAGTTCTTAGAAAATAGTCTGGCACAGAATAAGCACTATTTAAGCATTTGTTATGAAAATACCTTATTTTTGAATAGACTGCCATATTACATTAAAAAGTCTTTAAAAAAACTTCTCAAAAAAACAAAAAAACAAAAACAAAAAACTTCTCAATCCCTAAGTACCAGAAAGTAACTTGGAAGTATTATACATTTTTTCTAATGCTTCAGACCAACCAATAAACAAACAAACAATAAGTACAAAGCAAATAAGTTTTTTACGTTGCTTCATTAGACTCAAAAGAATGAAAATGGGTATATTCCAATTTGGACTTAAAAAAAAATGAGAAGGCACACTATCTTTAAAGCTACTGTAAATCACCAGCTTAATAAATTACAAGGAATGTGTGTAGCTATTTATTCTTCTGTTCAGGAAAAAAATATATAGTTACCATGGCAACTACCAAATCTCATAATGTGTGTGCTACCTCTAGGATATGATCACTTTTTATTATACAGATATGAGTAATATATCATCTGGGCTCTGGTATTAAATGTTTTGAAATGCTTTAAAACACACACATTGCTGATATACATATTCCCTATTTTTGACTCCCTTAGCTCTCTGACATTAAACACACTTTAAATTTTAAAATTTTTGTGTTTTAGATATATTCTAAATGTATAACCACAAATATCGAGTCTCTGAGTATTGTACAATTGTAGTCGACCCCTCAAATTTTTCAATGATTCGTAATTGGCTTTCCATGAACACTATAGATACAGATAAAAGGAAGATTTTTCCTAAAGAATTTTAAATCGAGGTCCATCTTGTAAAAGAAATTAAATCTTCTATAAGAAAATAAAATACTTCTTGTATTTTCTTAAAACAAAGAAAAATAACAATTTGTATTAGAAATTGACCAAGAGTGGTACCTGGGTGGCTCATTCAGTTAAGTGACTGACTCTTGATTTTGGCTCAGGTTATGATCTCAGGGTTGTGAGATCAAGCCCCACCAGGGACGCCTGGGTGGCTCAGTCTGTTAAGCATCTGCCTTCAGCTCAGGTCATGATCCCAGGGTCGTGGGATCAAGTCCCACATCAGGCTCCTTGCTCAGCGGAGAGTCTGCTTCTCTCTCTCCCTCTGCCTTTCCCCCTGCTTGCACTCTCTCTCTGTCTCTCAAATAAATAAATAAAATCTTAAAAAAAAAAAAAAGCCCCATGATGGGTTCCCTGCTGGGCATGGAGCCTGCTTAAGATTCTGTTTATCCCTCTCCCTCTGCTCCTCCCCACCCATGCTTGCACGCATGCTCACTCTCTTTCTAGAGAGAAAGAAAGAAAGAAAGCTGACGAAGATACTATTTTCCACATCTTCATGCTCCTGTTATATTTAATGCAGGGTCAATTTATGAGATACCTAAAATACAATATAGAAGTGCAACGTTTGTTCGCAGCTCTTATTAGACAAAATGTTATGAACCCCTAAGGTGAACGTGTGCCTTAGAAAGTGTTGGGACATAAAGTCATGTCTCACTAGCTGATTAAGCTGAAGCTTCAATAGAGCACTGACTCATGTTTTGTCATCTGTCCTGGATTTCTATGGAAAAACTCAAGGGGAAGTTATTCGCTCCGAAAATTTTACCAGGTAAATAACAGGGCTTGGACTCCTGGGGTTGCTGATGGAATCTCTTTCATAAAAAGTTTACCTAACCAAAACATGGTAAATTTCTTTGCCTTCTTCCACCCAAAATTAAGCAGGAGCAGGGATGACCAAAATTCAATAGGTATTTCACAAATTACAAGATGATTTTAAACATTATAGATGGTTTTTGAGTTGTACTACTCTTTGTTTAATTTTTCTGACCTTCTCACAAAGAAGGAAGGGCTTTATTACACTTAATTTTTAATGGAACTAAGTTAAAATTAAATTATTGTTACAAAATATCACGCTTTAAGATAATTGTGTATGGCCTTCACCGTTGCAAAACCAAGGTAAGGAATCAGTATTATTAAGAAGGTATTTGGATGCTACACCAAATTTTTTTATTTTCTTCCATGCCAACTTACTGCAATGCCTATTTACCTCACTTTGCCACTGGAAAAAATGTCACTTTTATTCTTTTACTAACAATATGTGTTATGTGCATGTGTATGTGTGTGTGTGTGTATGTGTGTAGAGAGACAGAGATTTAAATTCCACCTTCGAAATCATATTCTTACAAAGTTTGCATTGTTCTGTCGTTAATCAGTGTTTTAGACAGATACATAAATTTGAGGAAAAAAGAAAACAGGCATTTAAGGTATAGAAAGTCCTGTGCCAACTTGCTTGATTCTACTGTTCTGGTAGCTTTTTCTCTTTTAGAATTCCATAACCTTATTTCTCTTACATTTATCTAACAATTTAGAGTTCACGTGTGCTTTCATAGACATGATTCCTTATGCTTCTTACTACACCTCTGTGAGGGGACAGGATTCACAATATTTTTTATTTCTGTTTACAAAGACTTAAAGAGGTTACTGTAAGAGGAGAGGAGAATAGAATCAGAGATGGTGGATAAAGATGGAGAAAAGTAATAAACTATTTCACTGTACCACCTGCTAGGTCAAATTTTTCAATAAATATTGGTCTCTATTAAAGCTACTAAATGAATATCATAGCTAATATACTACTGTTCTTCTCTGTATCTGATTAAGCACTTGCAGATGGGCCTTAAGAGATTATTGAATTGTGGCAGGAGCCAGTTGCACCTGAATCAAATTACACTGCAGCATTGAACCAAATGAAAACTCCCCATAGCAGCCAAATTCTTAGAAGAAAGGAGCAGAAGAATAGAATTAGATCAAGTACCAACTCCAAATATTTAAGAGGGAAGTCAGACCTACTAGACACTCTCTCTGGAGAGCAAAAACAATAGAGCCAAGGTATGGGTTTCTTAGACTGCCCATCATGCTACTGGGAACAGCATCGTTCAATAAGGACTCATGTCTTATTTTCATATGTGTAAGTGGCAGCCTGTACCATCCATACTCTCATCTTAGGAGTAAAGGAAATAAAGGGAAAGTGAAATAAAGGAAAGAAGGAAGAGTTTCATCAGTTATGACCCTAAACCAAAGGATAAATCCAAAATGGCTTGTCAATTGGCTAGTATGTCAATCTACAGTAGGGGTTAAGAATGTTAGGTGAAGCTAGTTTGGCTGAGATTGAATCAATAGTGTGACTTTCAACAATTTATTCAACCTCCTCATGCATCAATTTCTTCATCTGCAAAATGAGTAATAAGAGTACCTACCTTATGTAGTTTCTGTTCATTAAATGAGTTAATACACGCAAAACACTCAAATCAGTGGCTGTCACATAATAAATAGTTAATAAACGTTAGCTAATATTATCTCAGATAACCTGAGGGAAAATAACCTCAGACACCCCAAGGGCTGTATCGAAAACGACGAAGTGGAGATTGGGTATTTCTACAAAATATTGCAGTACTGGTGCCCACGAAATAGCCAACCACTAAAAATGGTCCAGTGTTCTTCGGTGGACAAGTTAGTGCCTGTCAGTTTACAAACTGCAATCAGAGTTCAGAGAAGATCCCCTCATGGTGAGGAGGAGGCCTGCTAAGACCCAAAACACTAAGCCCCAACTCAGAATTTGTTGGAGAGAGGTGAAATAAGATCAGTAGCTTACAAAGGCTTTAACCAGAAATTAAGGTAGGGCACACGAATGTGAAAATTAGTCATGAAGCACTAAGTTTTAAATTTCTCAGATCCTGCTAGAGACTGCAAATGATGATGAAATTGAGGAAAAGATGATAACTTCAAACAAGAGAAAACAGGGGCACCTGGGTGGCTCAGTCAGTTGAGCATCTGCCTTCGCCTCAGGTCATGATTCCAGGGTCTTGGGATCGAGTCCCACATCGGGCTCCTTGCTCAGTGGGAGACTGCTTCTCCCTCTGCCTCCCTCTCCCTCTGTTTGTGCTTTATCTCTCTCTCTCTCTCTCTCAAGTAAATAAATAAAATCTTAAAAAACAACAACAACAAAAAACAAGAGAAAACATTGGCTCCGAACGCTTGAGATATCTCCTAACATTGAGTTGGTTTTAATGGAAAGGTCTCATCTGGGTGGGCTGACAGTTTCTATGAGTGGAGTGGTACGGACTTAGACACCCAAGTTGTCTTTACAATTGAAGGTCATGGAGAGAGGCAGCACCTGCCTTTGAGAGAACTCAAAATTTTGTAGGGAGTTAGGATGCAGACTAGCTTTTCTCTCCCTGTGCTCACTGCCTGATTTTTGGAGTCTGGTGCTTTCTCAAACTAAAGTTAGGGAAGAGGGCCTTTTTTTTACTGTATCTCAAAGAGATATTCTTCTGGAGTAATGAAGTACAGAAGATACACAGGTGGGGGAATAAAATTCAAAATGTGAAAGATCTGATTGTCAAATATTACAAATTGATCTTATACTACCATAAAGATTATAATGACCTACTTTAAACTCTTCATTTATCATCTCCAGTCCCACCCAGTAGTGGAAACTGACAGAGAATATATTGACTGCCAGTCATACCAAGGTCCACGATCAAGGGATAACAAGGCAGGTGTGGGGGCTGGCTGAAAAGGCAGGGAATGAGGAAGTTACCAAGACAAGAGACACTGGAAGGGGGAGAGATGTACATGGAGGCACATGAAAAAGGACTATGGTTCTGGGTTGAATTTATATAACTAAATTTTACAGTATCAGATCATCTTGAGTATTCTCTTTTTAAGGCAATCTCAATTTTCAATATTTCTTAAAAATGTGACATTTATAATTAAAAACAAAACTTGAAATAGACTCTGAATATTACATGGTACAGCATAATATCCATTTTTGTAATCTGGATATTATACTTCTAATAGAATCTTAGATTTTAGAATCAGAAAATATTTTAAAGAAAATGAAAAGAAAGTCCAACTCAATCCTTATACCTCCAATTCTCATTCTACAGGCTAATGTACAGAGAGCCAGAGTCACACAGCTTGAACAAAATCTGGTAGCTAAGTATAATAGAGTGGTGATAAGTATAAGAATCTGAATTCCCAAATCACACAACAGTCCCCATAATTAATTCTAAGATCATGTTACTTTTTCCCCCAAATTGCAAGATAAAGCTTATGGTTAACTAAAATCCATTTTTTTCTTTCATTTTAAGTTGTACTGTCTATTTACCAAGTAAATACTATCAGTTATTGGCTCTTTTGTTACTTAAATAAAAATATACATTAAGAGTAAAAAACACACGTGAATATTATCAAATGCTGAATCGCCTGTCTTTACAAAGCTTTACAAATGCAATTGTACTGCAAAATAACACCTGGGATAAACATATTTATTTGTATTTGTATATTTATCACAAATTAGTTGAAGATTGTACAGCATTGTATTTGGTACTATCATGAAATTCTTGTGGCAGCAAAGGTGTCTCTATCACTACCTGAAACTTTAGAAAAACATGTATATCTAAAATCTATCCTTACGTCTCTACATATGTAACGTTTGAAACCCACACTGTGTAGCTCATATAGAGCCCTCACACATATCAAATATTTAATCCTGGTGAAACCTTGTTTTATTAACTTTTTTTCTAGAAAACATCATTATTGGGAAGTGTCTATGGTCAGTTAACTTTGAGACCGAACTAGTTCCTCTAATTCCAAATAAATTTTAACATGCGTTAAAAAATTACATTATTATAACATCTATAAAATATATAATAAATGAGATAAAAATGTAGTGAAAACCCATGTAACCCTTGCCCATCTTGATCAAGTCTCAAAATATGGCTATATTGCTTTAGTTTTTCTTTTTTGTCTACATACTTTCTATTCGAAGCGCCTGTATACACTCTTCCAATCAAGTTCTTTCTCATTTCTCCCTAAAGGTAACCACTCTCTTAGATTTGGTATTTATCATCCACGAGCATATTTTTATACATTTACACTTAGTAATTTTAAAACATAAATCACATAAGTGTATGTTTCCCAAATCTGTATGCATGGTATCATACTTTACGTAACACTTTTCAGACTTTATATTATTATGATTTATCTCTGTTGATATATTCAGTACCAGTTCTACTTTAATTAAGATTTTTCTTTTGGCTATGACATCAAAAGCAAAGCAACAAAAGCAAAATTCAACAAGTGGGATTACATCAAATTAAAGAGCTTATGCACAGCAAAAGAAACAGTCAACAAAATGAAAAGGCAACCTAAAGAATGAGACAAAATACTTGCAAACCATATTATCTAATAAGCAGTTAATATTCAAAATGTATAAGGAACTCATACAACTCAGTAGCCAAAAACGCCAGTGATCCAATTAAAAAATGGGCAAAGGACTTGAATAGACATTTTTACAAAGAAGACATAGAGATGGTCAAGCACATGAAAAGGTGTTCAGCATCACTAATCATCAGGGAAATGCCAGTCAAACTCAGCTATCACCCCACATTTATTAGAAGAGCTATTCATGTATTTATTTATTTAAGTTTATGTATATTTTTATTAGTGATACTTTTTATTATTATGAATACCAGACAGTTGAAGAAATTGGTTTTTCATTATGATCAGTACAATACATTCCATTAATTTGTTATTCTTTAGAGAGAGGCAGGGGTGGTGGGGGCGGGGCTGAGGAAGAGAGAGAATCTCAAGCAGGAGAGCCCAACGCCTAGTGGGGAGCCCACAGGGTCTCACAACCCTGAGGTCATGACCTGAACCAAAATCAAGAGTTGGATGCTTAACTGAGCCACCCAGTTGCCCCTCTTATTCTTTAAACAGTATATTCTCATCTTCAAATTTAAGAAAAATTTATTCAAAGTCAGTTTTTGCTTAGTCTTTTTACTTTTATTACCAAAGGGAAAAACATCGATGACCATTATATCCAACTAACTTGCTCACTGATGATCATAGCAGTAGAAACTGTATATACTGTCTACCAAAGCTGAAGAAAGTGACCATTTAGAAATAAGAGATTAGAACTAACTCTAGTGGTTCATATAGTCTGCTTCCTCCTTTTATATGTACCCTTAGATGGTAAAAGTATCTTGGCCATCTAAGAAAACCTTTAATAAGTATTCACAGTAATTTCTTTGAGATGGAACTTAGATGTTTATTTTCTAAAAATGCTATTTATACTCTAAGAGTTATTAAAGTGATCTGAAAATACTTAAATTCAGAAAAAGTACCCCTTTTCAAGTCTGCTCACTTTATCACAGGATTAGTATGCACAAAATAAAAAATTCATACATAAACACGTGGTGATGGAGAGTGAGTCATCGATTTTGTTAGCATGTATGTTTAGACAGTCAAGATATATAACACCCTTTGCTATAAATTCTTCAAAAAATATAGAACATCATCATTTAGACTATAAATGTGAAAATGCCTATGGTGCATTAATGATTCTACTTCCCCTGGTTAGGGACAGAGGCAGATATGCCACAATGTTTCTTATTTCTACTGTTCGAACCATATTAATGAGATCATCATTTGGAAAACTATTTCTATTTATCTTATGTTAAATTTTATATATAATATACTTATCACATTTTCTTTATCCATTCATCCATCAATGGACACTTAGGTTGTTTTTATGTTGTGGTTATTGTGAATAACACTGCAAGAAACATCGGAATGCAAATATCTCTTTGATATAATGATTTAGTTTCCTTTAGATAGATACCTAGAAGTGGAATTGCTGGATCATATGGTGGTTCTCTTTTTAATTTTCAGAAGAACCTCCATACTATTTTCCAAAGTGGCTGCACCAATTTATATTCCTACCAACACTCCACAAGAGTTCCCTTTTCTTCAAATCCTCACCAGCACTTGTTATCTTTAGTCTTTTTTAGCTAATCTAAAGTATAGCATGGTGACTACAATTAACAATATTGTATGCTCGAAAGTTAGTAAGAGAGTACATCATAAATGTTTGCTCCACAAAAAGAAAAGGAAAGGTAATTATGCAGAGTGATGGATATTTTAATTAACATTACTGTGATAATCATTTTGTAATACGTATGTATCAAATCATCACAATGCACACCTTAGGCTTACACAATGTTATACGTCAATTATATCTCAATAAAGCTGAAAAAATAATTTAGGTATTTCCAGGTGGTTGCATAAAGCACAAATTGATTCATCTTACCTGTTGCCTAGTAGTCTATCAAGCTAATTTATATATTTATACTTCGATTAATGGACATTCGGATGCTGGGAATTTTTCGCTATTTTAAACAAGGCTACAAATGAATACTCCTTTACATGATTTCTAATATACTTCTTCAGCTTTGCACTCTGTTATATTTATGCATCCACATTGAACTTTCTGGGTCATAGAGCTTAGGTAAATTCAATTCCCGTAGAAAAGGCCAAATTGCTCTCTCATTTGGCTTTACCAACTAACTCTCAATTCTTTTATTGTTTTTTTTTTTTAATATCATAATTTAGACCATGGTATGATTTATATCCTAACTCAAAGGTATGATTCCATTTTAACACTATATGACGCTACATGAACCAACTTTTAAGTATGTCTTACAGGAGTGCCTGGGTGGCTCAGTCGTTAAGCATCTCCCTTCTGCCTAGGTATAATCTCAGGGTCCTGGGATCGAGCCCTGCGTCAGGCTCCTAGGGAGCCTGCTTCTCCCTCTCCATCTACCCCTGCTTGTGTTCCCTCTCTCGCTGTCTCTCTCTGCCAAATAAATAAATCTTTAAAAAAAATATGTCTTACAAACCAATGACTATTTCCTACCTAGCAGAGGACAAAGATAGGGATAGACATATTTGGGCAAGTCTTAGAATTTATAAAATATCAGGTCTGCAAGAGAATAGAAAGGAAACAACAAATCTAGAATTTTTTTCTGGGTACACTTGCAGAAACAGTAAAAACAGACTTCCTGGCCACAATTATATTATTTTTATTGTGCCTTGTCTTTCAGTAATTTTGTATCTTTTTTTATGTAATGGCAGACAATTCAAAAATAGGATAGGAAATGCAGAAATACACCTTACATATGATTCCACATAAAGTTTCTATATATTAAAGCACTCATTAATCATTACAACATATTTATATTTAGTCTGTACTTAATATTCAAATCTGTAACAAAAAGCAAGGCTAGCAAAAATTTTATTTTCATATATAAAACATAATTTTGATTTTTTTCTCCCATGTTTCTCTTTCTGATGATACGTTTTTCAAAATGAGTACTTGAAGAATAAAGACGTAGACCACACAGGCAATTCTTTCTGCTTAGAAGAGACAGGAAATGAGAAAAGAATAAAGCAAAGTAAAGGGTTTTCAAAAGTCCTCTGAATAAAGCAAGATACTGCAAAATGCTATCACATTAATTCAATAGTCTAGGCAAGTTTTGTTCTAAACAATTTTTCTACCTTACCTTGCTAACTGCTCAAAGACCTATATGCATATTTTTCTGTATATTATCCATTCTATGCAGATCCCATCATTTAAGTATCTTGAAATGATTGTAATAGCAAATTGCTGATTTTTAAAAGCTGAATCAGTGATAGTTTCAGTGGTGTACTGTCATTATGTTAGAAACTTTGGACACTGAGGTATAACTCAGATGTTTAGGACATAGAAGTGTTATTGCCTCTCTTTCCATTTAATATAATTGTTCATTCAAGAAAGCCCTTCATTTGTTATTTTTTTAAATCTATGCAATGCAATTCATTGCTTTAAAT
Source organism: Potos flavus (assembly GCA_028534135.1). NCBI lineage: Eukaryota > Metazoa > Chordata > Mammalia > Carnivora > Procyonidae > Potos > Potos flavus. Next base: position 67,361,955 of record CM052896.1, read on the forward strand.
GTTTTTGCCCTTCTGTTTTGCCAAAAATAATTGTTCTTAACTAGCAACACGAATGAAGTCATTGAGTCTCTTACCACCCTTATATTATCTGTTAAATTGTCCACTGTTCTGTATTCTTTTGTTTTATTATCAAACCACAAAGGAAAGACTGATCTTGCCCTCTCCTCCATTCATAGCGTAGATGCCATTTATCCCAAGTCAGGTGTGCAGAATTATCGCAATGATCTTAAATAATATTATAAAAGAGAAAAATAAATGCTTTAAAAATATCAAAAGATTCAATGACTTGTTACAGAGGAATGCACTACAATTTTTTTTTTTAATTCTAAAGTAGGAATTTGTATGAAAGGAGCGCAAAAGAGAGTGCGTAGTATCTTAAGATGGTCTTCATAGCAATAGTTTGTGGAGTGGACGAAATGTTTATCTTTCATTTCTTTGGGTTAAATAATAATGTTAAAATAAAAGTATCAAAGTCTGAATATTTTCTTAATTTTCTTCATTTTCTCTATATTTGTCTTATACCAGTATTAGACTATCTCAATTACCCACACAAAGAAGTACTCATAATTGCTTAAAATTTTTTATAATAGAAGTTGAAAGTAAGTGGAGAGCTTATCTCTTTAACTCATACATCTTTAGTATAAATATTTTTAACTTTTGGCATTGAATGTGAAATGAACAACTCATTTCATAAGTAGAAAACTTCACAGGGCAGGCAAACTGCTAAACATAACAATTTAAAAATTATTTCCTCTTTGGGAAGATTATTTCAACATTTATTTAATATAAGATAGTTTATCAATTATTTGTAATTTTAGAAGTGTTAAAGAAGATTCTAAGGAATCTAGAATACTAGCCCTACTTCTGTCACTAACAGTGTATTTTAGGAAAATGACTTGGTGTCTCTATTTTAAAATGTATAAATATTGCAAATGTAGACTTTAGTAACATAGATTTGAAGATTCAGAATAGGTTCTTTGGCACAGTCATAATTACAGAGTGTGCACTTGGCGGTGGGAGAAAGAAGGATGCCAGAGGGTTGAAGGAGCAGGAGTATAGGACCCAGTGCCAGTGCCCAGTTTCACAACCTGGGCATTCATGAGCCTTCTAATCTTGACCTTCAGACAGGTCAAGATTAGAAGGCTCATCAGTTTGATAGGATCAGGCAAATCTCTGTACAAATGTCCCCTTTTTAGGCTTCAAATAATATTAATATGAAATGAAAGGTGTTTTTAATGAATTGAATCTGTTTTGCACTGCTATAAGAAAAACATGGAGACTATATATATATATATATATATATGAATGAATTGAATCTGTTTTGCACTGCTATAAGAAAAACATGGAGACTATATATATATATGTGTGTATGTATGTGTGTGTGTGTGTGTATATATATATAATATGTGTGTATATATATATATAAACACACTTTTTGTGGAAGTGAAAAGCAGATAATGATAATAAAATTTCCTTTCCTAAGATAACAAATATGGTGATGGGAACACATCCTCATTAATACCTAATGAACTCAGACAGCCATATGACATAGCCTTCTCTCTTTTTCCCTCATCTTAAATTTATTCTCTATTTTTTGTAATCTTTACACAAATTTATGCACCTAACCGCTACTATGATGGTACCATTTTATTGTGGTCAATAGAGGACCCTACATGATCAAAGTCTTCACTACTGTTGCCTTCCTTCTCCTCAAAGGAATCATACAAAAATGCTCCCACTTCTTTCTTTACTATTTAATTCAAAGTCAGTTTATTTTTTTATGATATCTTTGTGTCCTATAAACACATACATCTTTGTAAATATCTTATTTCTCTCCTTTTTCCCACAGATCTCACATACTTACCTAAGAAAAATTCTGTTCTTTTCTCTTCAATCTTCACTTCTTTTTTCCCACCTCTACCCAAACAAATCTAATGTAGTCTATTAGTGCATAAGGCGTCCAGGGTCAAGGAAATGGAAGTCTGGTGTTCCATTACAATGAGACAAACCAGATTTGGTGTCATCGGTTTCTATAACTCTGACTAGACCCAGCATCTTTTACAAGCTTCGAGGAGCTGTTTTCTTGCTTGCAGTTATTCATTCTTCTCATCACTCGGTGAACATTTCTGAAGCACTATGCATTCTTACTGTGTTACCTAGTGGCAATGTGGTAAGAAGTCAGGTACAGTTCCCGACCAGAAGATGAGGAAAACAAATACATTACATAAGGACTCACTTTTCCACTTGGCTTATTTAATAACATTTATTGTAGCAATACTGTTTATTTTTTTCAGGGCAAATAAAGTTTACTAAGTCATATCACAGGTTAAATAGTTTGTGTGATAACTGGCAACTGTTTACATCGGAAAAAATATTTCTATAGCTCTGTTTTCGTTTAAAAAAAATAGTCTGAATTCCAACGCACTGCTTATAAACGTGGTTTTGGAGCACAACTCATTTATTTGTAGCCTGCCTGTAATACTATCTTGAACTTTAAATTGCACCTTTTCTTGGAAGGACTCAAAATATCTCCACGTGTAATATCACTAGGTCTTGTTTGTTTATACTCTGCCTTCTTTCACAAATGATTTGAAACAGTTTATACATCTAACAGAATAATAATGCAATGTAAACAAGGTAAAGAGGTAGGACTAGGGAAAAAAAAGTAAATAAAAGCAGGATCCAAGCTTGGAACGGGGCGGGGCCAGGTGAGCCAGCACACGTGTGCAGATGGTAACTGCCAGCTGAGTTGCCAAAGGGGACCGTGAAAGGACACTGGGCATTTGCACTAAAGACTCTCTCTCCTTTGGAGTCTCTTCTGAATTGCTGCTTAAGAGTGAATCCATATATGCTTGGAAATTTGACAAGTAGATGAAAGGGTTGGCATTCTTTCAGGAAAACTCAGAAGGCTTTTGAAAATGGTCCCTAAAACATGCAAAAGTCACAGATACCTAGAGGTGCAAACTTCACGGTGGCCCACAGCAAAATTTGAGAGCCTATCTCAATAAACCACTCGGGGTTCTCTCTAATGCGTAAGTTTTTGGTTTCTTTAGTCCCTCAAATTTTATCATGCAAACCTGACAAAAGATGATGAGGGGCCGGAAGACTTCTCAGAGCAGATATTTTCAGGGAACTGACACAGAGAAACAATAATATGAGAGGCGCCTGGGTGGCGCAGTTGGTTAAGCGTCTGCCTTCTGCTCAGGTCATGATCCCAGGGTCCTGAGATGGAGACTCCCCGCTCAGTGGGGAGCCTGCTTCTCTCTCTCCCTCAGCCTGCTGCTCCCCCTGCTTGTGCATTCTATCTGTCAAATAAATTAATAAAATCTTTTTTAAAAAAACAATAATATGAATTATAATGATACTGTGGAATATTTAACTTTGGGTAATATATTACGATGCTTAAGGTTCCAGAAAGAATTAATTTCTAAAAGTATTAGCAAGGAGCTCAAAATGTAGCTTGCTACGTAGAATTTTTGGAAATCAAATGCCTAAGCTTAAGAGGTAATCTGCAAAACTACAGTTTCATTTTTAAGTAGCATAATTCTTTCCAAAAAAGATGGTGAGAGCAATTGCCTTTTATGTCACTTTTACAATTAAAGGATGACGTAGTATACCATATGTAAATAATATGATGTTATTTAATCTTAAAGTAAATTATCTTGTGAATTAGAATAAGACAATTCATCGTTCCCTTTTTACAAAGACACAGCTGAACAGATAAAGAAAGAAACTGCAGTGAAAGGGAAGCCAAAGATGGAAGGTGTTGTACTCGGCATGTGGTATACATGACTTATTATTTGCTGACCAGTTGGTTGTTTCATGGCTACCTGTGTAACAGCTAAATCAAACCGGCCAGTAGGTTTAAAGAACTCAGCTTTTTTATGTGCATAGTCACAAATCTCAGTGACAGAAATTTAAAATATTGGTGTCTTCCATTTTCATAGCTATCCTCATATAGCAGTCACTGAACCCTAAATAGCTGTCAATCAGAAGGTCTTAATGAATTTTGAATGCTAAATCAAAGAGAGTAAGTTTCTAAAATGAGCCACACGTGTATATACGCCTTCCCTTGGAAACTTTCAGGGTCACTTTAGAATTTGCTTTGCCAAATTAATTATCGACGTAATAGGTGATGAACTTTTATAATATGCATAACGTTCCTTAGCGTTTAAAATATATTTTACATTGTAACAAATAAGAACATTTAACCCAATCATATTTTTGTAATATGACCCCAAGATTCCCATGAAAAACTGTTTTTGACAAATTAAAAAAATAATTATTTTTTACTTTTGCCCAAATATATTAGGGCTCCTTATCCATATAAAATATAATAAATTCTTAAGTATATCTTAAAATGCCTGTCTTAATTCCTTCCTTTTTCTTTTTCTTCATTAACCTACAAAAGTGAAAATCAATTACCCTGATGAGAAAACTCTATATTTAAATTTCAGAATGCTACATAAACAATGACTTTCCCCCTCCAAAAAACAAAAACAAAAACAAAAACAAAACCCAGTGGAATTAGAATAGTTAATAGTTCAATTTTTCAACTGTACTGAAGTAAACTCTATTTAAGATGTATTTCTGAGCAATTGATAAAGCTGTTTTCAAATAAAACATTTGTTTGGAGATAGAGAAAACATTAAAGATCAGTTTGTTTTACATAAGCAGTTTTTTTTTTAATTTCCATGCAAAATAGAGCAAACACAAATGTTTCTACTGAAAGTAGATGATAGAATATTGACTGACACTGTTTTGTAGCTAGATATTTGTGTTATTATAATTAAAAGATCTAAATTTTTATTTGGGAAAAAATTCATTGTGAGTATAATCAATCAACCAATATTTATTGACCATCTGTTATAGTCTTAATACTGAACAAGTGGTTTTTTTGGCTTGAGGATGGAGAGATATTGAAGGAATAGAGAATATGGGGTCTGTTTTTAAGAGAAGTAAAAACTTAGGTTTTTATTTGCAACCCTACATAAACTGATACTCAACTCTTTAAAACCATTTTAAAGAAAACACAATCCCTCTCAGAATAAAAGAGAAACCAAAAGAGCTAAAACACCAAAGATTTAGGAGGTGTTCTGAATAGTTAATAAATATTATGATCTGACTGAGATGTGATTAAAACCAAGTGTAGGAAAGGTCTACATTCATTGAAGTGGTAATTGTCACATTGCCACAAAATGGTAATTCACCTTTGAAAATAATTCTCCATTAGGAAAGGTATAAGTCAGCTACTTAGATATGGTTACGCAACTCTTTCTTTCAATGCTAAAAGCAGAACCGCAGTTCCTGTTTTTCTTTTCCGCGAAAGGAGGTGAAAATTTGACAGCTCAAAATGAAGCAAAAACTCAAGATAAAACAGACACCATTTTGTGCCCACTCAGTCTTCTTTCCAGGGTCATACATGTGTAAGTAGCTGTTTGTTTATAGTCAAGACCTTCTGTGGGTAAATCTGGCAGGATATCAAAGACATTTAGCATAGATATTTCATTTTCAATGCATGTGTCTATTTTTTCCCCTGTTGATGAACCAAATATAACACATGCAGATGATTTTTAGGAATTTATTTTAAATCATAAGTATTTCTTTTTTTTTTTCTTTTTCTGAATGTTCACAGTAGCTAGAGACAAGTATTTGCTTACCACTTCCCTCCCATCATAATATTGAATGGTTAGATGAAATGAAACACAAAATTTTTAATTTGTTTCCCTCCTCTAATATGTCTATGAGTTTATTAATCAATTAATTAATAATATAGCTATCAATTTATCTACTAACCATCTATTAATCATCTATTTATACAACCCATGGCATAGTATTTACGAATATGGGCTTTGAATTCCATTAAACCTGACTTTGAAGTCAGCGTCTAACTTGTTATAAACTGAACGGCTTTAGTTACATTAATTACCTTTCCTAGTCTAATTATCTTAGCAGTTAAACCAGGCAGTGGAAATATTTATTTCATTAGGGAAGTGAATGGTTACGAAGATTAAATGAGATAACTCATGCAAAGGGCTTAGCACATTGCTTGGCATATAGTAAATGTTCAATAAAATTTAAGAAATATTCTTATTTTTTAATAACAATAATCATTTTCAGAATAATAGGTCATAAACATGAAGTAGAGATCAAAGACCTTTGTTTAATATCCTTAGTAATATTTCAATTACTTATGAGAAAAACCTATGATTTTAATTAACTCTAGGGAAAACCAAGAGGTAGTAAATTTTTCCTTGGTGTTTCAGCTTCCCATTTCTGATATTTTCATAACAATGATGCTGTTTTTTTCTCTTTTCATAATCAGAATAACATGTTTTCCTAGTGTTCTTTCCCTCCACTAGAAAAATATTTGTATTTATAGTTTATTAAGATGCAACGTCAATACATGATCTCCCTATAACATACTTTGGTAGAGGTTTTTGTTTGTATTGGTTTTGTTTTGAAATGCTGCCTTGACCCAGTTGGAAGCCCTAGCTAGAAGACAGTTCCTTCGAGCAACTGATTAAGTTCAGAACCCAACAACTTCCCTACTGGGGCTCTCACACACCAGGACCACTCTGCAGGACCATTAATTGCCCCAGGGCCAGGGAACAGATAAGTAAGGGACAGGTCCTATGCTCCAGAGGTCAGAAAATTGCTAAAATTAGCCAATCTAGTGGGAACCTGAATAGATTAGAGAGAGAGAGAGAGAGAGAGAGAGATAGGCAGAGAGACACACGTTCAGACAGTAGTATAATTCCACTCCAAGTGTGATGGAAGTAACATCTTCTACAGAGGACAGGTGTTATTTGTTTCTTGTTCAAAGAAAGAGGGGTAGAGTGGTTTCTGCATGTGTATAGAAATAATAACATGAATAAAGATGGAGTGGTGTTAAATGTGCAATGGAGGGTCTATAGCTGGAGGGTGTAGTGTGAGACAAAGATGGACAGGTAACTTGAGATCATACATGGGTTTATTAATTAGGCTGATTTGTTTTTATTTTATCCTCTATGTAGACCAGTTCTCAACTGGAGGCAGTTTTGTCCCTCTGGGGACACTTGGTAATATCGAGAGACAAATATCTTGGGAATAGGGTGCCACTATAGCTAGTGAGAAGACAAGGATGCTGCTAAATGTCCTATGATGAACAGGACAGCATCCTCATCACCAAAAAAAAAGATTTTGCAGCCAAAATGTCAGTTGTCCAAGATTGAAATCATGGACTGTACCAGTGGTCTCCAAAATGGGATGCTTGCACCTGACAAGTGATGCAAGATAGTACATTAGGGTGGAAAAAGCAAATATTAGTATTTCATAGTTATTTTATCTCATTTAAAGAAATTTTTGAAAGTATGTTTTGTAGCATACAAAGTCTATATTTACAGTATAGAAGTAGTAAATTATGTATGTGTACATTCGTAGTAGTACTTGTTCAACATTTTTTACTAGTGGAGTGCATAGCCCAAAAATTTGTAGATCCCTGCTGTCAAAAATAGGAAATCACTAAAAATTTTAGTGGGTAGGTTATAGAAAATTAAATGTGCTGGTTATGTGAGAAAGAATGAAGACAAAGATTGGAAGCATGGAGAAGAATTAGGCACCTATTGCAATATTGAAATGAAAAGTGCGTGATTTAAGACATTGTCACTGGAGATTACATAAGGAGATCATTCAAGACACATTTTTTTCTAGTAGAAACTAAGGTTTCCAACTTGGACATGTTCATTGTTCTTTCTGCCTCATATTCTAGTTGATAATATGTAGTCTCTCATGAGAAAGTGTGAGGAAATCTAGTGGATATCTTTTATTTGACAGAAGTATAATAAGTATGTTTGGATCATTATCATTTTGATTTTGTAGTTCCTCTGGAAATTCAGGTCAATTGTCAGATGAAGATTTGGAGTTTACTTTATCTGCTTCATAAAGGCAAAGTTGAAAGGATGGTTTTGAGGAGGTGACTACAAAGACCAATGTTGTTAGTAATAATATACTTGAAATGCTGTGAATTCTTTTGTTTATATAGTTTTCTTTAATTCTCCTCATAGTAACCAACAGAAAGAAAGATTTTGGATTAATGCAGAGCTGAGTATTGAAAGGATTGGTGGGGTAAGAATATAAGGTTTAGAAAGGAAGATTGCAGTAGAAAAAGATTAATAGACATGATTTCAGGCTATAGCATGTAGGGGAAAGTGAAGAGAGATTACTTTGAGTAAAGAGAATATGGAAGGTTTGTGGACAAGGCCTTGGTGATGGTGAAGAGTAGGTCCAGTTGGATTCATGGAATGGGAAGAATGGAAAAATTAAGGATTGTGGTCTAAGATACAATTTCTGAGTTTACAAAATTTAGTTTTAAAAATTATTTCCATAGGACTATATAGAAGACTCTCATATATGTCAACATACACACACAAAAATAGCCTATGAAAGAAATTTGGAAAATAAACCACTCATTACAAAGAATGAGTAGAAAAAATAAAGAAAGGGAATGTAATATTTGGTCTTAATAAATGTCATCTTCTCCTAAATTTTCCTCTTCCTACACAGTTTAAGTAGTATTAAGTATGTTTCATCTGGCCTTCCAGATCTCTCGGTATATCAAAAAAAAAAAAAAAAATTCTTTAAGGCGAATCCTGCAACTGTATTTTCTCAAATAGAGATAGAATAAAAGAGAGGGATGGGGGAGAGAGAGAAATTCATCATAGACACATTTGCTGAAAAAGTCTGGCAGATGAACAAAACATGATTTTTTGAGAGGTTCTGTAATGGATAGTTCTTTTTCTCACTTATGTACTTATGTGAAACTAGGAAAGATAGTAAAGTGCAAAAAAAATCTACCAACTGAAAAAAAATTACAAAATCTTAACAGCTTTGACTGTAGTGACTTATAGTTAAGTTATCCAAATGCACTTAAAGCTGCCTTTTTATTTCCTTTCATTTTGACACCATAATATAATGTTTCATTTCTCAAAATCAGGATGCGAATCAGGTAGATACAGTTAAATTGATAAATTCTACATCTGTGATTTTCTCTTCAGCAGTAAAAATAATGTCATATCTTAAGGTCAAAGATTATTAACCACAAAAAATTAAAACTGCCGAGTTTAAAATATTTGTTCTATCTCGTAGAGGAAGAGTCCAAAAAGCACATTTGAAAATTTCACATTTTCTTCCCACACAGTCGTTGGGCTACAGTTTTATTTTTAAGGCATAATTAAACAAATATGCCCACTTTAAGAGATTTTATAACCATTCAATTCAGTGTAGATTAACAAGACATTGAAATCCATAATAAAATATGTTGTTGAACTCTTGTTATACTTAGTAATTTCTTCATAGTTTTTTGCATGTTTGATGTATTTCCCTCACATTATTTTGGAAGGGGAAGTATAGTAAAAATGGTTTTTGATGCTAACAAATGCAGTGAAATCCTTCTAGTTACCCAAGACGGCATATCGAAAACATGTTTTCTTAATAATCTCTACATGTAATCATTTAGAAATTGTAGAAACTCTAGTGAGGCACATCACTATCATTAGAATAGAAAGTTTGCAGGATCCTGTCATCCACAGAGTTTATTCTTTTAGTCTTGCTCCCCCAAATCGCTACCCACAATTTACTTCAGGGCTATGTTCCCTAAACTATTTTTATGATTGTCAAGGACAAGTTGTTCTGCTATTCAAACTGTGCTGTTTTCACATTGCTCCATTAAGAAGAGGTTTCCTAGGGACTAAGGAATCTGTTTGTTTTATTAGATTCCTTGTGTTTGTGGTGTTTCTTGTAATGAGATGATCAGTTTATGGCTAGGATTATGGTGAGAGTCCAGAGCCTTCTTGTTGGGATAAAGGTTGCCTCTCCATGACGGAAAAATCCTTCAGTGTCTCTGACATGCTCTCTGACTATAAACAAAATACAGAATAAGACTTTGAGGGGGGTGGAAATGAAGAACTCTCTAGAGCATTCATCCCACTTCAGGCCCTATCCTATGAGGGTGACTCTTACATGGCAGCCCCAGAGTAACCTGGATGCCTGTGCTGGATTATTAATCCTAATTTTCAAACCAAAATCGAAACCAAGAAATGAAAGCTATACCAAACGAATTATAATCTAGTTAGATTCTGATATTACAGCCCAAAGGACAAAGCAAAGGATTTTCCTTAACAGATTAGAAATACTGAAATGCGGTTTATGCACAGGAAAAAGGAAGGAAATCAGAAGACGAAAAGGTTCTTAGAGATTTCTAGATAAAAATGTTGAGAGTGGGAGAGACTTTGCACTTTTTTTTACATGGGTGAAATACAGTATTAGCTTGTTAGACTCCAGAACCTGAGTGTGGAAGCCCATGGCAATAAGTGTTGCAAGTGGTGCCCTCAAACAGCCACTCTTCAGGGTCCTAATTGGGGGGAGTTTGATGGATACCTGGGAAATACCGCTTTACAATTTATCCTTTACCCTCTCCCTTATTTTTTTTTATTTTTTTATTTTTAAAGATTTTATTTATTTATTAGAGAGAGAGATCACAAATAGGCTGAGAGGCAGGCAGAGAGAGAAAGGGGGAAGCAGGCTCCCTGCTGAGCAGAGAGCCTGCTGCGGGGCTCGATCCCAGGACCCTGAGATCATGAGCTGAGCCGAAGGCAGAAGCTTAACCCACTGAGCCACCCAGGTGCCCCTCTCCTCTCCCTTATATATAAATCAAAAAGCACTATGAGATACATATGAAATGATGAAAAAGCATTGTTTTGTTAGCAAAACAAATGTGTGGCCTTCAAGTGTTATACTAGATTTAAGAACAGTAGAGTTGAATGGACCAGTCATCTTGGCTGGCTCCTAAAATAGGAAACTAAATACATGACTGAATCTCTGAAAATGCTCAATTCAATATCTGGTTTGGTAAAAGACTTGGCCTTTTTAATTGCAGGAAAGCATTTAAATCTTAATCTGTAAATGAAGGAAAAAAGAAGGACTCCATGGAGAAATATGCAAGAACAACATCACACATAAATGCTAAATAATAGCAACAAGGGCAGTATTAGTGCCAAATAAAACTTTTTTTTTTTTTTTTTGGTCAATTAGTTTAATGTCAAGATTGAATCATTTCAAACACTCATAAAACATGACTTTACTACTTGCTATCAAGTGTGGCCCAGTCCAGGGGAAGCCATATGTCTCCCCAGTTCTCAGACCAGCATTACACAGATTTCTGAAAGTGCTTTCTACGAATGTCCATGAGCAGATAAACAGCACTCAACAAACAACATTTGCAGAGTTTTTGTGGCTTCATTTTCTTCTCTCTTGCTTCATACTCCTATACTCTCCATAGCAGCAGGGAGTATAACCAGCTTCGTGCTTACAACAGTGCTAAAGAACAGAGAGTAGCTCTCTAATTTAAAGTCATGAAACGGGGACGCATGGGTGGCTCATTCGGTTAAGCGTGGCCTTTGGCTCGGGTCATGATCCTGGGATCCGGCCCGTGTTTGGCTCCCTGCTCAGCGGGGAGTCTGCTTCTCCTTCTCCCTCCGAACTTCCCCCCTGCATGTGCTTTCTCTCTCGCTCACTCTCTCTCAGATACATAAAAAATTTTATAAAAATAAATAAAGTAATAAAACCTAGTATGCATAGAGCAACATTTTAGCTGCTTTTTTTTTTTTTTCTTTTAAAAAGGGTTTTCTTAACTTCCGGACTAAGGAATTTGGGCACCTGAGTTCTTTTGCTTTTGGACTCATCTAGGAGATGTTCTATATCTATTGCTTAAACATCTTAAACGATTTTTTTCCTAACCTCCTCTGAATGCTAAGAGGAAGTTTATTATTGTTTCTAATGTGTCAGAGAAAATGTTTTATATTAACTCGTGTCTGACCGTGCATGAGAGGCCCTTTTTATCTCCTAGGGAATAAAAAACGAGACTGTGCTACATGGAAAAGGTAAATTGCTCATCATTTTGTTTCTGAGAATTGTTTGGGAGAGGTTTAGATCCTTTGGGAAAGCCCACTAAAATGGAAAAAAAAAAAAAAAAAGAGGAAATAGTCTGTCATTTAGATCTAGCATCCCTGCACACAAATTCTATGATATGGTCAAGTTCAGTTTCCTCTTCCACAAAGCTATGGATAGCAATATATATTTCTTTTAGTAAAATAGTATATGTGAATGCACTTGGTAATAGCTTGAGCCATAAAACAAATCTGAAGAGCAAAATGGTCAAATATCAGCAAATTCATATGGTTGCTAGCACATAGCAGAGACTAAAATTTGATTAGATGAAAATCCATAATAGTTTCTCCTTTCTTCTTTTGCCTTTTGTTTTCTCCCCAAAATTTTGCATATGAAATATCTGCATATTTGAATTTAAAATATTCTTTTAAAACTCCTTATCTTTCCACTAAGTGTAATATCTGGTTAAAGCATACCTCACTGAATATATGTAGAAGTATAACAGTGATTAAATAAGTCACCTACAGTTTGTCTCTTATCCAAACTCACTGAGATGGATCCACTGATATTCATGCTGGCTAATATTTTCTAATAATCTGCAGAGTTTTTTTTCTCCTTTTGTTATGTTTGGAAAATATGAGCATTAGATAGCATGACTGTGTGTTCAGACTGCCAAATGCCAATAGGAGCAGACTGCACAGCAAGAGAAGTGCTTTTGTTTGACAATGTGTTATACACTATTGATAATGATTTCGAAATTGAAGTTGGTACTCTTGCCTTTTGCTTAGTGATATGAAGTTTTTAAATTGTCTTTATTTCAATTAAAGAGCAATGGTTAGTGCTGTTGTTTATGTTCATCCCGCCTGTCAGTGTATGTGTGTAATTATAACATGTAAGGTTTTAGTCTCCCAAATGCTTTTGAATTTTGTCCAGGACAACATATTTCTGAAGGTATTTGCATTTATTCACCAGAGACTATTCATGATGTTGCTTGGTTTCTTGATTAAATAGTGTTTACTCAGAGCCTCCTATCTCTCCTCTTCCTGATTCCTAAGCCAGGAACACTCATCATCATAGCCTGTGATAGATGCAGGATGGACCCACAGCACAGGACTTGGGGATTTTCTTCCTGGCAGCCTTTGACTAACATTAAGTAACTTAAATTCTTATTGCTTACATTATGCTTTAAAGAGAAATGTGGAAAGAAAAGAGTTGGGATTCTCACTTTCCACCAATATGCAAATTGCTTAGTCTATAAATGTCAGATTCTAAGAGTAAATGACTTTCATTTTCATCACAACAGCTCCTGTAGCTAATAAGTGACGATAATTGTACTTGTCTCATGCTTGAAACCAATGCTGAAGGTCATGCAAAAGGCTGTAGAGAAACAGGTAAAGAAAGATTATTGATTCGATTGTGTGTTTGTATTTGTGTGCATTTGTCAGCCTTCAGGACAAAAGTGGGACATCCAGCCTTGATCCAGAGCAAATTGCTAGATTTCAGTGAGCCCCAAAGGTGATATAAAGGAAGAATTTCTACCTTAGGTAGTTCTCAGTGAATTACCCCAGAGATAGTTTCTAGGATGCTGAAAGTAATTCCAGGTTGCCATTTCAGGTTCCTAAGAATGGATTCACATGGTCTACACTGTTCTAGTGAAATGGCATATACATATTAGAACCTCTCTAAATATCCCTTCATACGGATCTGACAGGAGAATCCTGGCTTGAATACGTGGTTAATATTTGAGGATTGCGAAGGATCTCGCAAGGACATTAGGGCTTCACTATTCAAGTTTTGTTTCCCTCTTACTATAAAAGATAACTTAAAATATATGTACTTCATGAGCTATTAGCTGAGGAAAAAATACGTACCCAATAAAGGAGAACTTTTTATAGGAGAGCTTACTAACTGGACACTCATTCCCGTTTACCACACTTAGACCTTTGTAACTCAAGAGGCGCATGATATGGTTCTTACTGATAAGTGGGCAGAAGTGCCTGAAGAGGCGTCCATTTTTGTTTCATTCTACCATAAAATAAGAACAAAATATAGGAAGGCAAATCTTTGTACTCTTGCCCTGTCCCATTTCCTTTCCATGGGGTTAGCAGTATAGAGCCTGGAAGTGGAACAGCCACTATGTAACCCTAAGAAGAATGATGAAGTAGAAAGCTGGAAGGAGCCTGGGTTCTTGATGGCATCATTTGGTCACTGTGCCATCCCTGGACTGTATTTCTTGGGAATTCTTGTTGTTGAACATAAATAAGCTCCTCAGTTAAGCTACTGTTGATCAGATTTTCAATTTCTGGTAGCTGAAAATATTTCTACTGAAACAATCCCCCACCATTCCATGCCCTACACTAGTGATTTTTAGACCTTCGTGTACACCAGAGTTACCTGAAGGTCTTGCTAAAATATGGCTTATTGGGTCCATAGTAGGTCTGTGATGGCATCTGGGAATTGCTCTTCTAACAAGTTTCCAGATGATTCTGATGCTGATGCTGATGGTCTGGACATCACGCTTTGAGAACCATTGCTCAGAAGAATGATTTTTCTAAAATATAAATTTTAATGAAAATCATTTGCTTAAAATACATTAGTACTGCACCCAGACCCTTCAGAGCAAAAGCCAAGGTCCCTGCAAGGACATCTAGATCTTTGTCTTTCGTATTTCTTCCATGTTGACCCTAAGTTCCTGACACACTCAATTGTCTGGTTTGCTGATAACAACCTATTATTCTCTGTAGCCACTTTCTAATAAATTTTTCTCTCTGCCTAGAATATTCTCCTTTATTATTTTCTTGACCATTCTTACTAAGTCCTTCAAGACTCGGTCTTCACTTGGCTAAGTCCCTGAGTTAAATACCCTATACTATAAAACAATTATTTATTTACTTTTCAGTCTTGTTCATGTGATTTTCTTGGAGTGCAGTCTACGGCATTCAGGCATTTCCTCCCCCCCCCCCCCCATAGCCCTAGTGCCCAGCATAGGTGCTGAAACATAGGAAAGAGTACAAAGGCTTGCTCAGTGAAAAACTATTTGCTGAAGCATCAACAATGCTATGTGTTTATGATATGGTTCTTTTTATTCCCTTGGGCTGTAATAGAACCTCCCTCTTTCTGTATAGATCTGTTTATTGTTTATAAAATATACAATTTAATACTTTATTATAATCACTTTCACCACTGTGTAAAAATAAATTTGATGAGTGACCTTTGAATGTAGTCCTTTGCAAGGGACAAAGCCCTTATTTTATCTCTCTCCTTTTTTTTTTTTCAATGCAACAGAAATTGAAACCAGAAAATTCTCACAGAACAGATGCCCTTGCAATTGAAAAGCACTCCCTCTAATAATGCTTGGCATAATTTTTGTTAGGTTTGTATCTCTGGTATAATTACATGATGATTTTAATGGAAATTATAAAGAAGTATTTTACAAAGGAACAGAATATTTTATGTGTAGTTATATGTAAATTTACTCTTATAAATATGCAAGCTTTCTTTCTCACATGGGTATTTGCTTAAGGATCACTCTGATAAATGCAAACAAGACTCATATTATTTATTAGAAGATTGCTGAGATATATAACAGTAATTGTCATACCACTCTGTAGAATTCACTTCCAGAATCTGCTGTTGTTCCTATTGACTGATAATGCACAGTAAAAATTGCCACATTTAAAAATTCTGTTGAGATATTAAAATATCTAAGTTTTTATTTTCTTCAGATGCATAAATCATTTTTATATGCATGTTGTTATTTACCAAGCCAATCTGGCTTTCAAATGAGGCAATAGCTCTAGTTTGTACAGTATGATTTCTGAAGGTATCATTCATATCAATGTTAATTCAATAATAGATAAGAGAAAAATACTAAAAGATAAAGGAAGTTTAATCTTTGGAACCTGGTATTATATGTACAATATATCATAAGACGAATGTTTCACTACTGGCTATGTTTTCCCAATATTAAGACTGAGGTACAAATAACATTAGTGCCCATTTCACAACAAGATATACAAGATTATTCTTTCCTTTTAAAAGCTTAATAGCAGCACTTCTATAAGAAAATTAAAAAACAAAAAAAGCTTGAGTTCAGTTCACTTCAATTAATATAACAAGCACTTGTTAAGAGACTTCTACTTCATTAGGACTGTTTAGAGGGAAGCACATGAATGCATAGATGCATAAGGACATATGGGTAAACACTAAAATTATTTTGCAATGCTTGGTATTTTAAGCCAACTTCAGAAGAGCAGTGGCTTGGTTTCAGCCATGGCAGGTGTCCATTGCTTATTTCCTAATTTTCCTGTGCATCAAAATGTTTGATTATTAAAGAGATGCTCTTATTTTCTAGGTAAAAATAAGGAAAAGGCCTGATGGGTCCCTAAAGTTCATACTTAGCTATTGTCATATAGACTATCTTTAAATCGTTTAAATTCTGAGGTAAGGTCAGAAAGTGTTATGAGGTTAAGTACATGTCAAGATATATAAAGCATGTATTGTTGAATTCTCTAAGACATACATACTGTGTCCCTCTTTCTTCATTTTATGGCATGATATCATTTTGGAATAATGAGGTTGCACATTAACACTAAGGCAGAGGAAATTCCAAATGCTTTCATGGGATGGTTGGCACCATCTCTTCATGTCAAATAAATCTCATGCAACCTAGAATCAGAGTCCTCTCCAGGGTAGGGCCAATGGAGGAAGTTCCTCCAGACCGACCTCTTCTCATGTAAGTAGCTACTAGGGAAGAGTGAGAAAAGTATGGAAGCACTTTGTTCTAGGGGAACCCATGGCTTTGAAACATTTATAAATCTTTCCCAATTACCAAGCAAATGAGAAGGTTTTGCTGTCTGTCTCAGGTTACTAAACTTGTATGTGGCGTTTATGTGACTTATTTCACCACAGTTATTTTATTTTATTTTATGTTATGTTTTTTTTTTTTTAAAGATTTTATTTATTTATTTGACAGAGAGAGAGAGATCACAAGTAGGCAGAGAGGCAGGCAGAGAGAGAGGGGGAAGCAGGCTCCCCGCTGAGCAGAGAGCCCGATGCGGGGCTCGATCCCAGGACCCTGAGATCATGACCTGAGCCAAAGGCAGAGGCTTTAACCCACTGAGCCACCCAGGCACCCCGACCACAGTTATTTTAAACCTGATTTGTATTTTTATAAGAGTGTAGATGGCACCAGCACCTTGTGCTCAGCCACCTTCCTGCATGCATACTTTCTCTGCTGACTGGGCTCTGACAGTTCAGTGTGATTTGCACCATCTGGGA
The DNA here is from genome assembly GCA_028534135.1 of Potos flavus. Lineage (NCBI taxonomy): Eukaryota > Metazoa > Chordata > Mammalia > Carnivora > Procyonidae > Potos > Potos flavus. The sequence goes on from CM052896.1 coordinate 67,379,160, forward strand.
GTCACTGCCTCAACACACTTGATCCAGACACCCTACGCTGGACTACCACAGCCCCCAAATCGACTCTTCACCCTTGCACCTCCCTAATGGCTTTTGGACTGAATTTTTTATGAAGGGAAATGGAAGAAAAAACAGGAAAAACTTTTTGTTAAGTCTTAATTGTTTCATTTATAAGTATTCGAAAGGGTTTTTTAAAAAATGGTCCTTTGAGGACAAGTCTCCTGCAGGAAGGTAGGCTTTGATTTGTTCCACAGCTATAGTTTTAAATACCAACAAAATAATGATCAGGGTTGGGATACACTAACAAGACAATATTATCTTCAGTTTCAGTCCCAGTTTGGCCCAAAGAGAAGCAGATGGAGTGAGGAACCTTGTTTCATTTAAATCACGCATATGATCAGAGGACACCCAGGAAAATAAAGACAAGATCTAAACTATCAATAGAAGAGGTCAAAACTTAGATTGTCCAGTTGTGATGGCCTAAATCTTGAGGTCCAGTTAAATTCTAAATAGTTGTAAATGCTTCAGATCCCACATATAGGGACTTTAATACCTTAATAACAGTTTTAGATGAAAGTAAATAATACTTGAAAATATTTGAAAGCTCTTCAAAATGCATAGGAAATATTTTATCTTTAATTCTTCCTTTAAATGTTCTGTTTCTGACAAACCCTAGTGCAGATAGACTTCTTAATTATACAAACATTTATTGACTTTTGATTATGTGCTAATTAGGTAGATAAGTTCAGTGTAATCTGTTAAGTGCTGTGATTCAGATGAGAGAAGGGTTCTCTGGATGTGCATATAATCATGCTTCATGGTCAGAAGAGGCTCCCTGGAGCCTGTGTCAGAGCACCACATTGAAGGGACCCAAGTGAAGACAGGACACTGGGTCAGGAGGTACGGTAACTCAGAAGCTTGAGAAAACATGTTTGCAGAATCGTAAGTCATTCACCTGATTGGTTCTTAGTATTTGAGGTGGAGGGGATTGTGAAAAGCAGTATTCTGAAGGTGTTCCCTCAAGATTTGTTTACCTTAGTTATTAAATCAAACACTGATGTAGGGACTGCTAGAAGGGACTTTGTAGATGTAATCAAAATTAGGTTACTGAAAATGGAGAAATTATCTTGGGTTATTTAGTGGGACAAATCTAATCATATGAGACATTCAAAGCAGGAAAATTTCTCCAACTGAAGTCAGAGAGATGCACCAAGCAAAGAGGAAGAAGGGAAAGTAAGGCATTGGATGCATGAGAAGTAGTTCACCCACTGTTGCTGGCTTTGAAGAAGAGAGACAACAGCCAGAGGATGTGGATGACCTCCAAAAGCTGAAAACGACCCCTAGCTAAAGGCCACCAAGGAAATGAAGACCTCAGTTCTACAAATTCAAGGAAATGAATTCAACTAATTTGAATGATCCTGGAAGCCAGTTCTTCTCAGAGCCTCCTAATAAAAGCCCAACTAGCTAAGACCTTATTTTCATCTTTGTGAAACCAGGAGCAGAGAGACTAGCATAGTCAACCCAGACTTCTAATCTTCAGAAATGTGAGTTAATAAATTGGTGTTATTTTAAACCTCTAAATTGTGGTAATTTGTTATGGCAGCAATAGAAAACTAATATAGGAGTAATCATGAAAAATGAGACTAGAAGCAGTGATTTTCAATGGTACCTAATATTGTTCCCAAGGAACATCTTACAGTAAATAGAAACATTTTTGTTTGTCACTACTGGGACAAGGGGTAGAAGTGTGGACAGAGTTGGGAGGCATATTTGCTACTGGCATCTAGTAGATAAAGCCCAGCTATACTGCTAGAATTCTATAATGCACAGAATAGCCCCCCACCCCATAGTAAAGTATTATGTGTCCCAAAATATCAAGTGGCAAGATTGAGAAATCCTAGATAAAAATTAGGCAATCACTGGCTAGAGCATCAAAGGTCTTACGAGTCTTGATCCAACGGAGTTTGCATTTTATCTCCAAAGTTATGAACAGCCATGGAAACTTGTGCTCTTTTCTCCCTCTGGCTACATGAAGAACATTCTATACTTCTTTTGTTGAAAAAAGGACAGCAAGCAGGACTGAGATAACTATTAGAAACATTTCTATTATTTAGTAAACATCAACTGAAAAAAGTAGCTAATAAATTAAATCTTATCAAACTTCTTTGTTTTTGATCTAATATAAATAATCATTTGTTATGCAAGTGGTCACTTAAAAAGTAATAATTGCCAAAAAACTGGTTTATAGTGATGAATCATTCTAAAAACTGGAAGCCTAATGATATTTTTGAAAAAATATTTTAAGGAAAACACCAAAAGGAAGTGTTCACCTAATTAATTTCCTGTGTCTTTGTGAGGATGGCTCATCATATCAGTGATTTTTCTTATATACAAAATCCTCTGCTTGCTTGTTCACTGTATAATTAGACTATTGAGCATCTACTTCCTTTAAATCCCTTTGTCTTAATCTTTTACATTTTCTTTTTAATAAATAGGAGCATGATCACTGGATCTTATGGTTAAGACAATGTTTACATTTGTCAGAAACTGCCGAACCATTTTCCATAGTTACTATACCATTTTGCATTCCCACCAGCAATGAATGGCTTACTTTTTTGTTGTTGTTGTTGTTAACTTACCTCCAACCTGCATTCCCTAGGTGAGCCTAAGACTTTGTTGATTCTGTAAAAGACTTAAAAAGTCAGGAATAAAAATAAAGTCTCTTTTATCTCCTTAATCTAACTCTCACAAGCAAATTAGCATGTTTCATATTGATAAGGATAATTGATTAGAATAACTTGAAAGTCCGGGTTGTTTTGATTTTCACTAACATGATTAAAATTTCAATTGAGGGGCGCCTGGGTGGCTCAGTGGGTTAAAGCCTCTGCCTTCGGCTCAGGGCGTGATCTCAGGGTCCTGGGATCGAGCCCCGCATCAGGCTCTCTGCTGGGCGGGGAGCCTGCTTCCCCCTCTCTCTCTCTGCCTGCCTCTCTGCCTACTTGTGATCTCTCTCTCTCTGTCAAATGAATAAATAAAAATCTTGATAAAAAAAATAAAATAAAATTTCAATTGAAAATTTAAAAAAATATATTAACCATATATCCACTTAGTATGGGCCTGACTTAACTTGCCACGGACTAACTTCTCCTTTAAAATAATGGTTCCTATTGACTTGTCCTTGTTGATTATAAGATTGTATTATTTTTTGCATTATTACATCTCATAGTTACTGGTACCATATCATATCATCATTGGTGCATATAGGCTGTCATTGATTTGTTTAGTTTGTATGTGTTCATGCTAAATGAGTATTTTTTCCCTTAGGGATTTTAAATTCATTTAAGTGGTATAGAATTACATATTTAATTATGTTTTATTTTTCACTAAGCATTCTGTTTTTCAGCTGTATCCACTCCCTGCACTCATTCCCTGCAGTTTTCAGCTGTCCCAGTGATGCCCATCCAGGTGATCTCCTCCAACTCTCACCACACAAATGATTCTACTGTGACCTCTTCATAAACAAACATGGACACTTATTTGACTAAGCATGTAGGGCATATTAGCAATTTCTTTAGAATACATACCATGGAGCAAAAATTCAGAATTACAGGATATTCATCTTCTATAATTGGCTAAAATATGTCAGCAATCTCCACCCAGTGTATACTCCAGTTCACCAGCAACAGTGGTACCATTGGTTTTCTGGTTTTTTTTTCTGGTCTTTTAGCTATGAAATAATAACATTGTAATTTAAATTTATGTTTATTTGATTATTCATGGTTTTGAACATTTCTTCCTGTGTGTATGACATTTTGGGGTTTCCTTTTAGGTAAATTGCCTGGTCATAATCTTTCCTGCTTTTCTATAACAGTTGCTCTCTGTCTCTTGTTAATTTGTAGGAATTCCTTATATATTATAATTAACCCTTTGTAAATGTAGTACATTACAAAGTGTCTTCTGCATTTTGTCTTCTGTGTGTTAACTTTGTCTAAAGTTACCAGCATTGGGCACCTGGGTGGCCCAGTCGATTAAGCGTCTGCCTTCGGCTCAGGTCATGATCCCAGGGTCCTGGGATTGAGCCCCATATAGAGTCCCACATCAGGCTCTCTGCTCGGCAGGAAGCCTGCTTCTCCTCTCTCTCTGCCTGCCCCTCTATCTGCCGCTCTAGATGTCTACTTGTGCTCTTTCTCTATCAAATAAATAAATAAAATCTTTAAAAAAAACAAAAAAATAAAGTTTCCATCATTGAACAGAAAGATAATATTAATTTAATGAAATTCGCCTCTTCCTCACCCACTCATGGTTTGTTCTTTAAATTTTGTTTTTCTGGATTTTTTTTAGTCATTTGCTGACCTTGGATCTCAAAGATATTTGCCCACATTTTACTCTATTAACTTTATAATCTTGCCTTTCAAATATGGGTGTTTTTAATTTTTTTTTTTTTGGTTTCAGAATATTTTAAACTTAAAGAAAAATTGTGAAACTAGTTCACAGAGTTCCAATATATCCCACACCAGTATTCTTTATAATTTGTATTAGAATGTTATGTGACACCATTAATGAACGAAATTGATACATTATCATTAAGTAAAGTTCATGTCTGATTCAGATTTCTTTAGTTTTTACCAAGTGTCCTTTTTCTCTTCCAGGATGTCATCCAGGATACCAAAATACATTTAGTGGTCATGTCTTCTTAGACTACCCTTGGCTGAGACACTTTTTCAGACATTCCGTGTTTTGACAATTTGGAAGAATACTGGTCAAGTATTTTATAAAATGCCCCTCTCAGGATTTTTCTGATGTTCTTCTCATGCTTAGATTGGGGTTATAAGTTTTGGGGAAGAAGAGTGCCATGATAAAGTGTCATTTTCATCACATCATATCAAGGGTAAATAGTTTCAACATGATTTATCAATATTGATGTTGACCTTAATCACCTGGCTGATACAGTGTTGCTCATGTTTCTCCACTAAATAGTTTACTGTTTCCCCTCTTCACTCATACTGTACCCTTTAAAGGAAGGCATTGTGCTCAGCCCACTCAAGAAGTGAACACTTATACTCAATCTTATTGAGGGTGAATTATGAACAAAAATTATTTGGAATTCATCTATATAGGAAATTTGTCCATTCCTCCTATTATTTATTTATCCAATCATTTATGTTTAGTAGTATGGACTTATGGATATTTATTTATACACTGAGTTATAATCCAATATTATTTTATTTTGATACTCAAATTCTGCCAGCTTTGATCTTTGGGAACTCTTTCAGTTGGCTTTTACACCCTTTGGACATGTTCCAATCATCATGAATTCTTTAAGTACTTCCTTATTTTCTGGCACTGTAAGATGTGCCAGGCATATCTTACGTATTTTCTGCCCCTGTTCTCGAATCAGCCATTTCTCCATAGAGCCTTGGTTCCTTTTATTGGAAAATGGTATTAGAAACCAGTATCTAGGGGCGCCTGGGTGGCTCAGTGGGTTAAAGCCTCTGCCTTCGGCTCAGGTCGTGATCTCAGGGTCCTGGGATCGAGCCCCGCATCGGACTCTCTGCTCAGCGGGGAGCCTCCTTCCCCCTCTCTCTCTGCCTGCCTCTCTGCCTACTTGTGATCTCTCTCTCTCTGTCAAATAAATAAAAATCTTTAAAAAAAAAAAAAGAAACCAGTATCTTAGCACTAGATATACTCATTGCTACTGGACTGTTATTGGTTTTAGGCCCTCTCAGCTGACAAACCAAGGAAATCTCTATGTATACATGCAATTAAGTATTTCTTTTTTTTATTAACATATAATGTATTATTTACTTCAGGGGTACAGGTCTGTGAATCATCAGTCTTACACAATTCACAGCACTCACCATAGCACATACCCTCCCCAATGTCCATCACTCAGCCACCCTATCCCTTCCCCCTCCCCCCTAGCAACCCTCAGTTTGTTTCCTAAGATTAAGAGTCTCTTATGGTTTGTCTCCCTCCCTGGTCCCATCTTGTTTCATTTTTTCCCTCCCTTCCCCCCACAACCCCCCGCCCTGCCTCTCAAATTCCTCATATCAGAGAGATCATATGATAATTGTCTTTCTCTGACTGACTTATTTCGCTTAGCATAATACCCCTCTAGTTCCATCCACGTCGTTGCAAATTGCAAATGGCAAGATTTTGGGGGTTTTTTGATGGCTGCACAGTATTAAGTATTTCTATATATGATCATGTGTACCTATATTGAGCTAAACATGAGTTTACACTGATGTCTCCAACTATAATCCATTACCACGAGCATCATTGTAAGCCTCCTCTTCTTTCTTATTTGTAACTTCCTACTCCAATGAGAAACCTGGCTTTACTATCTACCATCTATTTATTTAACTGTTCAATTCTGGTAAATGTGTATATGCTTCAGAATTGTTAGCTTGTAGGTCCATAGAATACTTTATCAACTAAAGTATTGTACTTGATTGCACTTAGTTTTTTCTTTAGTCTTACATACTTCATTAATTAACAAAGTTGCTTAGGTCAACACCTTCTTACCCATCTCCTTCAGTGAGAGTGTTTCACACTTTTGTAGTACAGTTACATTATTTTACCGTATTTTGCATTCCATCCTGACCTCTTAAAGGTTAATTCTTTGTGATGTGAAGTTCTATTGGTTTTGACAAATGCATAATGTCATGTACCCCCATTATATTATCATACAAAATAATTTCATTGCCCTAAATAATTCCCTATATAATCCTCTGCCCCACCCCCACTCCTGAATTTTTGACAACCACTGATTTATTTGCTGCCTCAATTTTTTTGGTCTTTTCCAGAACACCAGATTAGTAGAATCCTGCAGCATAGGGCCTTTTCAAAATTTATTCTTTCACTTAGCAATAATCACTTAAGATTCAGTCATGTCTTTGTATATTGATAGCTTATTCCTTTTTATTGCTGTATAGTTTTCCATTGTATGAATGTACCATGGTTTAACCGTTCACCTTTCAAAGGACATCTTGATTGCTTCCAGTTTTTGGTAATTGTTCATAAAGTTGCTATGAACATTCATGGGTTGTTTTTTTGTGTGGATGTAAGTTTCAAATCAAATCCAGTAATTGCTAGATCATATGGTAAGGCAATATTTAGCTTTGTAAGACACTGCCAAATTGTCTTTGAAAGTGAATGTACTACTTTGCATTCCCCCTAACAATGAATGAGTTTCCATCTCAGCATCTTTGCCAGCAACTGATATTGTCAGTCTTTGTTGGATTTTAGCCATTCTAATGCATGTTTAGTTGTATCCCATTGTTGCCTTAATTTGCATTTCCCTAATGACAAATAATGTGGGAAACATTTTCATATACTTATTTGCCATCTGTATATCTTTTTTGGTGAGGTGTCTGTTCAAATGTTTTATTCATTTTTTAAATTGGATTGTTTGTTTTCTTATTGTTGACTTTTAAGAGGTTTTTATATACTTTGGATACAGGTCCTCTATTAGATATGTGATTTCCAAATATTTTCTCCCAGTTCATGTGCATCTTTTCATTCTCTTGAAGGTAGTTTTCAAGGATCAGAACTTTTTAATTTACTGAAGTGCAACTTAAAAATTGTTTCTTTAGTGGATCATGCTTTTGGTGTTTTCCCTAAAAATTTATCACCAACCACAAAGTCATGTAGATTTCTTTTTATATTTTCTTCCAAAAGTTTTATAGCTTTCTATTTTGTATTTGGTTCTATATTGAGTTACTATTTGTAAAAACAGTGTAGGTCTGTGTCTAGAGTCTTTTTTTTTTTTGCATAAGGATATCTGAATGTCCAGGACCATTTGTTGAAAAGACTGTCGTTTGGGGCGCCTGGGTGGTTCAGTGGGTTAAAGCTTCTGCCTTCAGCTCAGGTCATGATCTCAGGGTCCTGGGATGGAGCCCAGCATCGGGCTTTCTGCTCAGCAGGGACCCTGCTTCCCTCTCTCTCTCCCTGCCTCTCTGCCTACTTGTAATCTCTCTCTCTGTCAAATAAATAAATAAAATCTTAAAAAAAAAAAAAAAAAGACTGTCTTTCTCCGTTGAATTGCTTTTGAATTTTTGACAAATATCAGTTGACTACATTTGTGTGAGTCTATTTCTGGGCTATTTATTTTCCTTTGATTAATGTGTCTATCTTCTCCAGTACTATGTGGTCTTGATTACTGAGGCTTTATAGTAAGTCTTAAGTAAGGGGAGTCTCCAGTTTTGTTCTTCATTATATTGCATTGGATAATCTAATTCTTTTGCCTTTCCATATAAACTTTAGAATTATTTTGTCAATATCTATAAAACAGCTTGCAGAGATTTTTATTGAGATGTGTTGGATCAGTAGATTGATTTTGAAAGAATTAACATCATTATAATATTGAATCTTCCATCCATGAACATGGAACATCTGCCCATTTATATAGACACCTTCTTTTTTCTTTTATCAGAAAAGATACGTTTTGTAACATATCTTGTTATGTTTTGTAACATAATAGGTTTTTAATATAACCAAGTTAACCTTTGTGTATGATCTTGGTAAGGGATCTGGTTATGTTTTTCTTCATGCATTGAACACCATTACTCAACAGTCCATGCTCCCCTGTTGATTTGTGACTTCATGTTTACTGAATATTTAACTTCATAGACACATTTGCTTATAAGCTCTCTAGTTTGTCCAATGGATTTTTCTATTTTTTACATTAATGGTATATATAATGTTTTTGACTAAATCTTTGAAATGAGTCTTAATATCTGGTAGGAAAGTCCTATTCTCTCTTTTTAATGTTGAGTTGGTGATTCAAGTATTTTAATTTTAAAATTTTATGGTAAAATTTTAAATTACTTAAAATTTAAGTGAATATATAAAGTTCTTAAATGTTAATTGGAGTTTTGATTATAATTTCAGTGAATTTTAGGAGAATTTATATCTATATAAATTGAAAAACATAGACTGTTGAAGGACATAGATTACCTCTCAATTTTTCTTTATTAAAATTTTGTTTTATTTTTATATAAGTTAATTAGCATGTACTTTATGTTTTTGTTATTATGAATGTTACATTATATTTATTATATTTTTCACTCACTACTACTTGAGATGAATGTTATTGATATTTGTAGGCTTGATTTTTTTCTAATAGTTTTTTCCAGTGTTTTTAATTTTTTTTTTTTTTTTTTTAAGAGAGAGGGAGTGTGAGCAGGGATGGGCAGAGGGAGAGGGAGAGAGAGAATCTTAAGCAGGCTCCATGCCCAGTGTGGAGACTGATGCAGGGCTCAGTCTCACAACGCTGAGATCATGACCTGAGCGGAAACCAAGAGTCGGATGCTGAAACAACTGAGCCACCCAGGTGCCCCTAATTTTTTTTTTTTTTTTTTTGTAGTTAGATGATCATATCATCCCAAAAAATGTCTATTTTTTCATTCACCTTCCAATTCTTAAATCCCTAGTCTTTTTCTTTCTTTCTTTCTTGCATTGGCCATGACCTCTAGAACTAACCTTAGAGGAAAACTTTTAGAGTTTCCCCAGTAAATATAAATTGATTGTAGAATTTTGGTACATAATGCTTAATGCATTGAAAAAGTTCTTTCTTATTTGTAGCTTGCTGTGTGTTGTTATAAATAATTGCTGAACCATATGAAATGTTTTCTTTCCTGGATTAAGGAGATAATTACCTGATTTTTCTCTTTTAGATGATTAGTATAATAAAGTACATTGCTATATTCTGTGATGTTAAACCAACCATACATTCCTTGGATTAAATCTACCTATTCATGATTCATAATTTTTAAATGATGTGTTCATTTACTATTATTTTATTTAGTGTTTTTCAAATCAAGGGTCTTAACCAGAGTTACCCTGTATTTCCCTTTCTTTGTAATTTCCCCATATAGTATTGTGTCACTATAAATAAGATTTAAAAATTGACCTGGCATGTTTTTATTCTTTTTTGTGTATTAGTACAACCTGATCAGGAATAAACTATTATATGAACTACCATTTAAAATTTTGTAGAATTGACTTATAATGCCATATATAATTTTGTGTTCTTAAGAGGGGACATCTTTGACTACTGATTTCATTTATTTATTACCATTCTATATGGTCTATTGACATCTTTACATTTTTTTCTTGCACCAATTTTGGCATTTATGCATTTCTATTAGTTTATAATTTTCTTAAGATCCTTTACCCGGTGTTAACTCTTGTCCCAGCTACTTATTAGGTGAGTCTTCCTTTCCTTTTTTTTTTTTTTTTTTAAGATTTTATTTATTTGACAGAGAGAGACACAGTGAGATAGGGAACCTAAGCATGAGGAGTGGGAGAGGGAGAAGTAGGCTTCCCACCGAGCAGGGAGTCTGATGTGGGGCTTGAACCAAGACCCTGGGATCATGACCTGAGCCAAAGGCAGACGCTTAATGACTGAGGCACCCAGGTGCCCCTTCCTTTCCTAATTTATAAATAGGGATATTACCACTAGAATGGTCTGTCTCACAGAATTATTGTGTGGATCAAGACTATAAGGATAAGATTATTGTAAATAACTTAGTATAGCCATAACTTAGTATTACCATTTCACTTCAGGTTAGAAATCTTGTTAACTAAGTGAATAATAAGTAATCATTTTAATAATGCTGTCTTAAGGTATAATGAATTCTGAGTCTAAGTTTCATCAGAAAATGTATAGTTTTGAAGATGTAAGTAGGGTCCTTAGAAATTGAAGTCTAAGCTTTATAACCAACATCTTAGTGCAAATTAAATTAAAGAAAGTGGAAAAGATTTTCTAGGAAGGGTTAGTAGTGTTAGAAGTGGATAAAGGTATTCTCTCTCCTGAGGGATACCACATTTTTAGTAAAAAAGTTACTTGATGTAAATGGGATGTTCAGATGTAAATGGTATATCCAGAGTCATGAGGAAAATCCAATTTGTTATTATTTTTTTGTAAGTAATCTCTATTTCCAACATGGGGCTTAAACTCATGACCGCCAAGATCAAGAGTCACATGTTATACCAAACGAGCCAGCCAGGTGCCCCAGGAAAACCCTATTTGAAATATATCTCAGGCCCTGAAGGCCACCAAAATCTGTATTATTTATTGCCATACAGCAATATTACCACAAAGTTAAGTGACTTCAAAAAATGTATTTTTATCTCATGGTATCTGTGGATCTGGATTCTGGGCACAACTTAACTAGGTTCTTTGGAAGAGTACAATCAAGGTGTTTTACCAGGGCTGGGCTCTTATCAGTGGCTTGCCTAGAGAACAAACTTTTTTTTTCCTTTTCTTTAAGACTTTTTTTTAAAATAGCAGTTTTAGGTTGATAATGAAATTGAGAGGAAGATACAGATTTCTCATATATTTCTTCCCTCACACATGTACCCTGCCATTAATAACATCCCCAACTAAACTGTATTTGTTATAATTTATCAACCTACAATGACACATCTTGATCACCCAAAGTCCATAGTTTTATGAGGGTTCATTCTTGGTGTTGTGTATTCTGTAGGTTTGGGCAAATGTATTATGATGTATAGCCATCATTATAACTCCTTTGGGTAAATATCAAGGAGTGCAGTTGCTAGATCATATGATAAGAAAACATTTAGTTTTATAAGAAACCATCAAACTGCCTTCCAAGAGACTCATTTTGCATTCCCATCAGCTATGAATAAGAGTTCTGGTTGCACAATGTACTCACCAGCATTTGGTGCTGTCAGTGTTCAGGATCTTGGCCATTCTATAGGAGTGTAATAATCCTCTTTTAAACACAGGTAGCAGTTGGTCTTGTGTTTATAGGATTGCAGGCTTTAGTTTCTTATTGGCCTCAGTTCCTGGAGGCCACTCATGGTTTCTTGCTCCTTGGTTTCCCCAATATGGCTGCTTGCCTCCTCTAAATCAACAAGAGAGTAACAGACACAAGGATATTTAAGAAGCAATGTCATATGAAGTGGAGAGTTCCATTAAGTTAAAGATTTTAAAAACTCTTCAAGTAATTTTGTAACTACACTTAATTGGATTAAGAAATGATTTGGAGTTGTCAAAATGAAAACCTGATGTGCACACCAGTCCTTCCAAAAGTTAGACTGTACAAAGAGATAAGGCAGCTCTTAAAGGAAGGTACAGAGAAAGGAGAGGTATACTGTTGCTACTTTTGCTTTTTAGGTAGGAAAAATGCTGAACAAAATTAACATTCCCTCAATGCTTTCATTAAAAATATATTTTATGGGGGGCTCCTGCATGGCTCAGTGGGTTAAAGCCTCTGC
>CM052896.1:67391908-67409408 GCA_028534135.1 Potos flavus
TCTTTTTAATTCTTTTTTTTTAAAGATTTTGTTTATTTATTTGACACAGAGAGAGAGATCACAAGTAGACAGAGAGGCAGGCAGAGACAGAGGGGTAAGCAGGCCCCCCGCCGAGCAGAGAGCCTGATGCGGGGCTCGATCCCAGGAGCCTGAGATTGTGACCTGAGCCAAAGGCAGAGGCTTTAACCCACTGAGCCATCCAGGCATCCCTGTCTTTTTAATTCTTAATAATCTACCCTGGGATGGTTGTCTAAACTAGTATTATTTTTGATACTAGTTTTTATTTAAATGATGGCTTAGATTTTACTAAACATCATATATATATATATATATGTATATATATATGTTAAATATATATATATATCTAATGTGGCAAGTTTTAAGCCAAATGTAACACTATTTTTTTAATTTTTCATTTATTTATTTCATTTACTTTTCATAAAAACTTCATCTATTGCATTCTTGTGCACGACAGTGCACTATTATTTGAAGTAGATTAAATACTAAAATGTAATTTATTAACTCATATACTGGAAAGGGCAAGGTATCCATTTCCTAGTTATGGCTATGCATCCAGGAGCAACCTCAGGCCACTGAGTCACCTCTGTCACGCCTTAAGTATTCTGTTGTAACTCAGGCAGCTACTTCCCGGAAAGAGCAAGGTGGCTACCAGCCTCTCCAGACATCTCACATCTCTTTTCCAATAATTCCAGCTGTAGTTCTGAGCTGAAATACAACTGAGACTAATTGGCTAGTATGGGTTTTGAGCCCACTGATTGTGTAAGGGAAGCAGGATCAGCTCCACCCTAACAGGTGGGGAGGAAATTTCCTCAAGGAAAGTCAGAGTGTTGTACCAACTAAAGAAAGGGGAAAAGAGGCTAGGCAAGAACAAGAGATGTTGAGTGTAAGAGTGCTCTTGGAGGTTAAGAATATTTCCCAGAGTATATAACTTGTGTGTGGTAGGAGATGGCCCCAGACCTTGAGCTTATGATTCTAAATTGAGGGCTTGTTTTGCTACACCATAATTTCCCGATTCAGGAAGAAGCCTGTGCTTATTTTGTGGAATTTTTAGGATCGTTATTTACAATTTATAGAGCATTTCCAAACATGTTATGTCACTTGAGGAGGCAGTAAGATATGAATAACATATATGTTTCTTATTCTGAATTCCTTTAGCTGTTCCTGGCTGCCTTCGCCACTAAACCAACTGACTATGTGAATCAGAGTAGCACTTAAACTCATAGCTATTCTTTGTCTCTCAACTTTCCTGTGGTTCAAACATTTGTTTAAGTCATTATATTATATATGTACTGTGATGCAGCCTGAATTAAAGTAAAAATAGGAAGAGAGATTGGATCAACCAAAAAATAAATAAAATAAAGTTGGATATGTGCTTTCAGCAGAGCATATACTACAAGTGCTATTAATAAATGTTGAAGCAAAATTCCCTGAAGTGTGGATAGTCTGGTATGAGATAACCAAGGGTTGATTAAACGTGGGAAATAAGTTATAGCTTCACATTCCCAGTCAAGATTCCTGACACTGAATTACTCTGCAGTATAATGAGAGGACTATTTTAACCCAGCAAGAACATTCTATTTCAAAGCAACTCAAAAATTGAAACCAACATATTACACAGGGAAAACCTAAATGCAAAAATGGAAAGAAAAGTAATGCAAAAGGATAAAATTTCATACTTTGTACATAATGATAATCATTATTACATTAGGTTGAATTCTATATTCAGAAATGTTTCTTTGTCTTCTAATATGAATTTAATTCCTTAAAGGTTTATTCAGCAACTTATAATAAATGATCAATGGAAACCTGAAGAAAAGTTTCTAATGGTTTTATTACTGAAATGTATCATTTCTACAGTTTTCTTTAGTATTTATGTAAAACTAAAGTGTAAAATTGTAAACTTTAAAAATTTCGGATTTGTAAAACTAAAACATGGTATATAAATTTAAAATTTTTCACTAAAAATATTTTGAGTTTTTTTAAAGTCCCAGTTTATCTTAGGTCAGACTTATATGTTTATTAATTTCTTTCCTACAAAGATAATGGTCATTCACTGTATAATTTCTAATGACTGCATTTTTTTTTTTTCATTTGAAAAGTTACTTTAGGGGATGAACAAATTGACTTTGACACACTTTTCCCCCGTAGACAGCTTATTGCACCATCATGATCATGGAGACCATACACAATATCTATCATGGAGTATGCAGGGATACAGAGTATGTTTGGTGAAAGAAATGATTACTTCCGGTTGGTAGCAACAGAGAAAATGTCTTGGAGAAGGTGGCATTTGAGCTAGACTGGACATATGGATATGGAAAATAAAAAGATTTGAGGTAAAGGAAATAACAAGAGGAAAATCCTAAGCTTGCTGTTTGTGCATGCTCTCTCTCTCCCTCTCTCTCTCTGGTCTACCCTTTAGAGACATCAGACTATATAACTAGTCCCTAAACACTCTATGCTCTTTTAGAGTTCAGTTCACATTAATGTCTGGAATGCCCACACCTCCTCTAAGAAAATATTATCTTCAGAGGTCAATATCAAATGCTACTTTCCCTGGAGAGACTTTGAAAGTGTTAGAATAGTTTTATGAAGTGACCAGAGCTGTGCTTTTGGAAGTATAATATAACCGCAGGGTAGAAGATGGTTGGAACCAGGAGATAAATGCAATTGTGTTAATGCGAGGAAACCGGAGCTACATATTAGATTATACCCATGTCCAGGAAGAGATAGAGATAGTTGTGAGAGAGATTTGGTTGTTAATTAGTCATATTATAATTTGTGCTGCCTTATCTTAAACTGATTAAGATAAACCAGAAACACAGAAGGGAAAATATTTGGGATGGAAAGTAACCTATTGGATTCTAATCATATTGAGTTAGATTTGTGGGGCATCTAAATGAAGATATTCCCTGGACACCTGGAAATGAGAATTTGGAGCTTATTAGGACGAAAGTATCGAGAGTTTGGCCTCATATAAATGATCATTGAAATAATAAAACTAGACTAAAATCATAAGGAAGATACACAGAAATGAGAAAAAGTTACTGCAGTTTTAACTGTGTTGCTTTAAATATATTGTGCTTCAATGTCAGTATCAGATAACATGGGAAGTGAAGAAATGTTAATACCTGAAGATGTTTAAATAGACTCCTTTCTGTAGTTCCCCTATACTAAGGATTTACTGAGAACTCACCAAGACCATCTGATTCTAATGTATTGGACCATTTAATGAGCTAAATATACAATCTGAAGTTAAAGGTTACTAGGCAACTCTCCCCCCCAAATAAAAGGAAGCAATAGACATGCATTCCAATGACCATCTATGACATTTACTGAAATAATTTTGGTAAATTCTAGGTGCCAAATTTACATTGTTAAAAGATATCTCCACTAGATGGTGATTGAATTTTCAATAGGAGCAAACATTCTTTGTACGTAGGGTAATGGAATCATCCACTTAGTAAGTTACTTTTAAAAACCTATATACCATATGCAAGTGTCAAATGCATTTTAAAAGAGCATAAGTTGCTTTATTTCTTAATCTTGTTCAGAAACAAAATATCTGATATTTCCTAACCATACTTTTTTTCTGGTCAATGGTTTTTACTGTAATCAAATTCTGTTGTTTTTGCAGCTTATATTTAGAATTAACTAAAAATTAGAACTGATACAAAAAAATGTGGTATGACTAGTGTCACCAATATCCCATGTGTTATTGTCACCAAACAAGGGTTGAGGAATTGGTCTACTTTGGTCCTGTCAGCAGTCTTTTTAATCCAATTTCTTTTAAATTGGATTTTTATTAAACACAAAACATAAATTATAATAGATTGGATAGTTTCTATATGTTTATCTAACTTGATAATACACATTTTAAAGTATGATTGACTGTATCTAACTTTGAAGAATCAAAACTCTCTAGTTTTTATCTTCATTTAACTTTATAGTTTAAATGTTGAATTATCATCCCTCTTGGGCAATTTCCTGCCTAGCAGTAGAAGCAAAATGACAGAACACCCCCAATCCTAGTCCCTGTGGGCTCACAATATTATTTGTTTAAATAATACACAAAATAAATTAGACTTTGGGGGCCATGACCTATATACCATTGTTGAGTTTGTTGTAAAGCTAATTAAATTCTTAAATTCTTCCAGATTAACTAAATACTTCATACAGAAGTGATTCCGTGATTTGATTTTGCAGAATGAAACAGAATTTTCTAACATGTTTAATCCACATTATCATTTTGAAGAGCCTCAAAAACTATCTCTATGGGGTGCTGAGCTAAATATACACAAATGAGTAAAATAAATATGGCCCAAATACATGATGAATTTAAATTTGGTCCCAAAATGCTGACATGTTTATTAGGCAGGAGTTCCTGTTGGTATGACTAACCATTGAAAACAACACCAGGTGATGGTTGCTCTTTTTTTCCCTTTCAAATAGGTGATATGAATGTGAGCTAATGTCAACACAGTGCAAAGCAACCATTATCTTATTTTTCATCTATTTTGCGAGCTTTCCTCTTTAGAATATCTTATTCTCCCTTCCCTAGCAATGTGACCTTATCATGTATAGGGAACTTTTCATTTTCTACATCTACTTTTTAACCATGTGAATCTGCTTTTTACTTAGCAACTCTTCCTGGCCAGGTCTTTCTCCAGGAGTAAATGTGAGAGTACAAAGGAGAAAAAAGAGTTCCACTGGTCCCTCTCCACTAAGGGAAGAAGTCAAAAGTTGTTTGCACATCATCTTCCCAAGAGTTACTAATGAGGACATCTCAGTCTTGCATCTAGAGATTGGAGGACTGAGGTATCCCTGAGCAAATGTTACAACAAACTATTCACTTATGGATCCTGTCTCGAAGGGTTTGAGGTGAATAGGAATGTAATCAGGATTTAGATAAGCATCTCCTTCTAATTCCTTGAAGAAAAATGGGTTTGAGAATTTTAACTCTAAAGATGGCTACTCCTGGATCTGGAAAGAGATCCCTGGCACTTCCAAGGGCATTTAAATAGATAGCAGTGAAGTGATTCATCTGTATGTCTAATTTCACTTCAAATGTTGCAATAGATGTTTAGCAGACATGATTACCATCTGTCTTGACTCATATAAAAGAAAAAAGAAAAGAAGCTTTTCCTGGCCTAAGTGGCCTTAGATTGGAAAAAAGGAAAAGGAAAGAGAGAATGTGTGAATATGCCTGAGAAAGACATTTCCAAAAGCAGAATGAACTGACTAGGAGAGGCAAAAGAAAAAAAAAAAAAGGAGAGAATTAGTCCAGGAACTCTGGACTAGAAACCAGACATATTCATTGGAATGAGACAGGTGGTGGAAAGAAAGTGAATTCTAAGAGCTGGTAAGAAGTCTGGATATATAATATTAGGCAAACCAGTGAAGCAACCACATTTAGAGTAGGGTTCTGCCAGACAAAGAGAATCAGGGACTCAAGCACTGGCAGCATATAAAATGGCTATAGGCAGATAGGACCTAGACACTGATCTGGGATTCCAAGTTTGCTAGGACTCCGTCTCTAGTTAGAATTGAGATAATTAGGCAGAGTTCTCCGCATAGAAGAAATGCAATATTATGCAGGTTATCAATACAAGATTTTAAGCCACAGCTTAGCTGAAACAGTGTAGGTACTTCACCATTGTAACTGCAATTTAAGGTAGGGACTTGGTCACAGGATTAAGGGAATAAGGGAAGCTAGAACTGATGCTCATCATTAAGGGTATAGCCAGTTGGACCTACTGCAGATTTCCTAAACCAGAACTCCTTTATTCTCCACTGATTGGGACAGGATTAATTCCATATATTAGAGTATATTCATGGTTTTATGTGGAAGTTAAGTTGCTCCAGAAGAAGTCATGAGAAGGAAGTATGAAGAGCATATTTTGTATTTTATTCATTAATGATTTATTCAATCAAACATTTATATACTTAATGAGATTCTCCTATATTCAAGGCTTTGAGCTTAGTAGGGTTCAAAATGTTAAGGTATCAATCTAACATCAAAACATCTAAGCTACAGTTGTGAGATCAATAAAGAGATAAACTCTGAAAAAATACTACATCAGATATTTTTTTTTAATATTATGGGTATACAGGAATTCCACTAAGTTGGAGGAAGTCAAGAAATATCCCTGAGCAGGTAACATTTGAAATCAACCTTAAAGGTTAAGTTTATTTTTTTCTAGCTGAAGAATCAGGGGAAAAGGAGAAGTAATAAAGTGCAGAGTAATTAATAGTAATAACAGCTATTACTTAGAGTTATACATGCCATCTTATTTAATGTTCACAACTCTTTGATATGTACCAATATCTCCATTTTATAGATGTAGAATCTGAAGCTCTAAGAGGTTAAGTCATTTACCCAAGTTTCTACAGCCACAAAAAAAGAGCTGGATTTTGATTATTTTTGTTTTGTTTTTCCTCAAAACACCTGCACTTTCCATCATTATACAATAATACTCCTGACATGTCCTAGGAGGCATGAGAATTTTATGTCAGGAGCATAGACTTCACAGACAATGTTTTCATGGGAATTGTTAACTAGAGTGGCACAGCTAGGGTGTGAAGAAGGCCTTTGGGTGAATAGGAAAGAGAAAAGGAAAGAATTAGGTGTTAAAAGAAATCTCAGGTGATACGGTTTACTGTTTTCATCATTAAGACGATGAAAACTTCATTTTATTCTAAGAGTTGTAGTATTTTTGGACTAGAAATGATTTAGAAAATTAGGTCATTCAACTCTTCAGATTTATAAGTAAAAAGACCAAGACCCATGTCAATTAGACCCATAAATTAGCCTGAAATTAAGGTTTCTCTAGTTCTTTGCGGGAGCTCTACTGAACCTGCACTTCTCCCTTCTAGTGTAAGTGATATAGGGCCATGGTTTGAATGGAGAAGTGAGGTCAATAAAATGAGGGAAAAGGAAGACAGTGTGTAAGGTTGTTGAGTATCATGAATGAGGACTAAGAAATAGGGCCACGGTTTGAATGGAGAAGTGAGGTCAATAAACTGAGGGAAAAGGAAGACAGTGTGTAAGGTTGTTGAGTATCATGAATAAGGACTAAGAAATAGGGCCATGGTTTGAATGGAGAAGTGAGGTCAATAAAATGAGGGAAAAGGAAGACAGTGTGTAAGGTTGTTGAGTATCATGAATAAGGACTAAGAAATTAGGCAGCCAAGTACTCATTCCTTTGGTTTTCTGACACTTCCAATTTGATGGTTGAGATCTCACAGGGTGTTTGGGCCCTGGGAGATTTTCAGATCATTAATAAGGCAAAGTTCATTATAAAGTTGATTTGCAAGTGACCAATACAATAATAGAAAATTCAATTGCCTAGATATGTACCTAAAATTACAGCCTTTAATTCCAGGATGATTTTGATAACTATAACTACTAATAAGCCTAAGAATAATTTATTTGCTTATTAACCAAGGGCTTTCTCATCAAAAAGAAACTGAACTGACTGTAAGTTGATCCTAACAAAAATACAAGAATTTAGAAAGAAAGAAAGAAAGAAAAGAAAGAATAAAAGAAAGAAAGAAAGAAAGAAAGAAAGAAAGAAAGAAAGAAAGAAAGAAAAACAACTCTCAGCTGTATCCTAACTGTAGACTTTTCATCACTGTTGACAATGAAAATGAGAGTCATAAAGAACACAGCTGGAATTTTAACTCTTAAGTTGAGATCAAAGATTTGGCAGTTAGAAAAATCATCCCTTTGACTTGTAAACAAAACAAATCTTATATGGATGTCAGAATAAATAAAGTATTTCTTTTTTAAACAGTTACTGTTTTGGCTAAACTGTACTCATACCTATTAAAAGATTTAAGATAGAGAATTTATCACTCTTATTGCCATCTTAACCTCAGACACAATTATTTAAAATGAAATAAATATATACTTAGCAAACAAGAAAGATATATTACTAATTGTCCACTGGGCAGTCAATTGCCAGTTAGAGTAGCCACTTGTGTAAACTCTGTCAAACATGCTGACCCAAACACGTCTCTAGCGATTTCCAACATCTGGCTTAAAAGCTTCCCTGTAATTATTTTCATTTTGCATAAGCAAAACTCACTAAACCCTGCATCTGTGGTGGTGATATACAAAACATATAAATTTGGAGGAATTCATTAGATAATGCCAAAGAAAATGTACCAATGGCTCAATGCCATTGAACTTCTCTACTTTTCATGAATTAGCCAGCAGGAAAGGCCTTTTTCCCTTCAAAAGTTTACATAGATTATGCAGTGCTGCTTGACTTTGCTATAGCTTTGCTGGAGTGCTTAATACATAGAAATTGACATATAAGAAAGTTACAAAATGCAAGTACTTTTTCTTAATGTCTTTGCCATCTCTGAGTTTCTATAGAAAAAAAAACAGGTAATAAGATGATACAGTTATCAGATACACAGATAAGAAGTATTACCTAGAATTTTTGCTATTATAAAGCTGTGAACCTGATTTGGTACAATTTTCTTGGGAGAATGCTTAAAACACATCTAACACATTGTTTTATTAAGCATTTTCCAAATTCTATTGGTGTACAAACATATAGATTCTCAAAAGACTGCAGCTCGTCTAAAATCCTAAATTACAGATGCATATAATGTAGTATACATATTTTTTGATATATGGAAAGCCTCCCCATTATATCAGAACTTGTTCTAAATATGTTTTGTTCTAAGTGCATGTCAGAATGCCATAATAAAATACTACTTGATTATACTTTGACTTATTAACCTTAGCTAAATATACTCATCCATATCAAAATGTTCAGAATTGTTTTGAATATATGTTTATTTTCTTAGCTCTCATATTTGGTTTGCTATTTCTCTCAACCTGTTCTAGGGGAACTGGAATAGTCTAGGTTGGATGATGTATATTTATTAGCTTCAGAACCACATCTGTGTGCTCAGATTGGAGGAAAGGTCATAAACACAATGAATGTTGCTAGGAAACCATGCCTTTTAGTCAATTTAGTTGTGAAGATGAAAGGGTTTTTTTGGTACAAAGATGGGCTATTTGTATAGTACAATGAATAATCATTTTATTTTGATCTTTGAATTTATCATTTAAAAATAACACTTTTCATTAGTAGCTTTTCCTATTTATTACTTACTTGGATTTCAAATGTTTGAAATTCAAGATGTGAATGTAGCTTTCTATGAAAAGAAAGAGTTATTACAATTTTCATTTAAAGAAAATAACCTTGTTGGCAAAATTTAAGGATATCTAATCCTTAGAGAAAGACATGTGAGTCATAAAAATATTAATAATGAAATAATAAAAGTCAAGGAACAAGTAGCTAGGTCCCTTGAAATAACTATTAAAAAGATTTTGTAAGTTCAAGTGCCATAAACAACCCGACACTTCTTTTTGTGTTTCAAAACGACAGACCACAATCTTGGCAACTCTTCACAAAGATTAAAATAAAACGGACATGTTTTACTGGTCAATGATGATTCGATGATCCTTGGACATAAGTGAGTACCCTAATTCCACAGGATTGTATTAGCCCACTTAAGTACCTAATTAGAAGCTTATGTTGGCTGTGCCTGTATCTGTTGATTTTGAATCAAAATGTAATTTTAACCATGTAATTTTTTTATTGGCTCCCTTTCACTTGAACATTTAAGTAATATTTGGTGGCATAGGCTATACTGATGATGACAAATCCATCAGGTTAGTACGGCAATAAACATGTTAATCACTTGGCCGAATCTTTCCTCTACAGGAGTGAATATGTCACTCAGGTCAGCCAATCAGAATAATGTGCTTGAGGTCACATGTGTTTGAGGAAGGGAAAGAAGGCCAGTGTAAATGGAGCATAATGGGATTGAGGTGATAGGAAATGAGTTTGTAGAGATAGGCAAAAGCCAGACTCTGTAGAGCCTTGTGGGCCAGAGTAAAAAGCTTCAACTTTATCTAAGTATGATGGGAAACCTGGGATCAGGTAGAAAGAAGTGTGACATGATCTAATTTAGATCTAATTTATGGTCTTGAAACTCACTAAGGAACCAAACTAGCATTTCGGAGCTCTTATGGTGGTGCTGGTGAAAAATGATGCTGGCTTGCTAGGGCTTGCTAGGGCAGTAGCAGCAGAAATGGACAGGAGTTGATGAACTCAAAATAACTTTCAAAGGTTAAGCTAACAAGCCATGCTGGTGGACTGGATATAGAGTATGTGGTTAAGAGTGAGATCAAGGATAAGTCCTACATTATTAGCTTGGGCAACAAAGTGTGGTATTGGCATTGAATGAATTGGGAAGATAGAAGGAAAAACAGTAGTAAGGGTGCAATTAAGAGTTCTGTTTTAGGCAAATTACATTTGAGTATCTCCAAGTGAAAATGTTAAATAGGCAGTTGGCTATGACATTTGGAAAGACAGGAGCAGTATATAAAAATGTTTGAGTCAATTGCAAATAGTTAATATTTAAAACCATGGTACTGAATGAGATCATCTAGGGAGAAAGTAGCCGTAGGAATGAGAAAAGGATGGCAGAGTTCTTTAACAACACACTTAATTTAAAAGACAATAGATGATTAAGAGTAATTCTGATCATGAAATAAAATGCCACTTTTTACTCTTATTTACAAAATGCTTTTCTTATATTCTGTCATGCACATAATATGAAACTAAAATGTGCTAAGTATTCATTGTAGTCTATTCTTACCACTGTATGGATGGGAAAATTGAGCACTCAGAGATTATATGTCAAGACTCAAGATCTCACTGCTGGTTAGGCCAAGAACAGAGACCTTTATAACTCTGATTCATTGCTTTTTCTATTATACCATGTCAGAAGCTCTTCACTTTCAAAGATACGAGGCTATTACTGGGGTTATTTGCCTCTACACTAGCATCCCCAGTTTATGATGCTTGAGTTCCAATGTCTAATTAGTTTTCTATCCTAGCCTTTGTTCTCTAATGTCACTTCTTGCTGCAACCTGCCTCAGGGAGTTTCTCCCTCTAGTGATCTTCTGTTATTATGCTATGAGCTGTGAAAATAGATAATATTAGAATTATTACGAATATAATAAGTTAAAACAATCTTTGAGAGACTCTGATTAGTTACATGCCATGACCTTACTGCATTGTCTTGAAACATATATTATGGCTGTTCAGGGCCTTTCACTTATTTATTACCTCATTATTTTTATATTTTTTGCATTTGTGTTATGAAGTGATCAGCTTGTCAAGCAAATGACTTCTATGGCTAGTGTAATTTTTAACATTTATGTATCTTTTTCTTGGCCATACTGTGCCAGTCCACATTGATAAGAATTCTATAGATAGCTTTCATTCTCAATTTCTGGGATATCAGTTCTAAAAGATCAAAGGGAAGTTTTGATTATACTCTTCAGATAATGGAATTTATAAGACAACAAGCCCACGCTAGGTCTTGACAAAGAAGGCAACATTAAAAAAAAAAAAAAAATCACCCCTTTGTGTGTGAATCCAGTCTTCTAGGAAGCAAGGCTTTCTCTACTCAGCTTGGGTGTTTAGGGTACTGGTCACTACTCCTATCTCCTTGATTTTTCCTGAAGTTGTCTTCAGTTTCCTTGGCAGGAAGAGTCCTGTGCTCCCACCATTGCATCCTTTTCATCTCTCATGTAGTCTAGATCACCATTATGTTTAATGGGTGTTGATGGCCGGTCCACACTACCTCCTCTCGCTAAAGAGAGCCCAGAGTTCTGGATATGCCAGATGCTTCCTCAAGCAATCACCAAGAAATTTCATTTTTATTCATTTGGTAGTAGGGAGTTACTGGCAGAATTTTAGCAGAGAAGTGGCATTGTTTTGCACAGACTGTGTCAGCAGCAGTGCAAATGATGATTCTGAAGGGATGATAATGGAGGTGAGTAGAAACTTAGAAGGCAGAGTTTCCACTGGGAGTTGAAAAGGGCATGAACTACCCTACCCAATAACAATCAGGATAGATGTGAAAGAACATATTTTAGAGTTATTTAAAAGGTAATTAATGTGAGACTTGACTATTCATTGGACTGTGGGATGAAGAATAGGGAATAATTACAATGACTCCTTCATTTCCAACTCGAGTCAATAGTGAGTCATGCCATGAAATGTGGTTGAGATACAAGGGAAGAGATGAGGAGATAATGGGTTCTGTCTTAAGGTGGTGTAGTTTGAAGTGAGTCTGGAATTTTGGAGAGAGTTCTGGGGGAAAAAAAAAAGAAATTTGGGAGACTTTAGAATATAAATGGACATTAAAGCCTTCTCAAACAATGAGATTACCCAGAGAAAGTATTTCAAATAAGAAGGGAGAAGATGGAACACTACAGAAACACCTTTAGAAGATAGGGAGGGAAAGATTTCACAAGGGACAGAAAGTGAGGAAAATCAGGAGAGGTGAGTGGCACATGCTAAGGGAAAAAAGAAAATAAAGATAAGAGTGACCACTAGTGCTGAAAGCCTTAGAGAGGTAAGACAGATGAGCACTGAAAATTACCCACTGACTCCGTCAATTGGGAGGTGAATGTCTTAGGGAAACTACTAACTGTGGGGTGGTGAAGAAGGAAGTCCAATTACGAGAGTTGTGAAACAAATAGTTTTAGGTGTTGAAGAAAGGCTAGACTGTTTGAAACCCTGTTTAGTAAAGGAAAGGAGAAAGACAAGGCTATGGTTATAGTGGGAATGGAGTTTAAAAAGGGTTTAGTCATTTTTTTCGACTTCTAGATAGGAGATGTTTGACCTTGCCTGTGTGCTAGAAAAGGCAGTAGAAAGTAGTGACAGAGTGGAGTCTCTGAGGGACAGGAGGGATGGCATCAAATATACAGAGAGAGGAATTGCCTTGTCTAGAGGAAAGGATATTTTATCCATGGAGAACAGAAGGCAGTAAGGATAGGTACAACTCACATAGCTCTGGGGTGAAAAATGAGAGATTGCCTTGCTTAACGTGCTAGACTACAGCAAGTATAGAGTGTTATGTATCAAATCTTCCCTATTTCTGCAGATCCTTACCAGTATTGATTATATCTACAGTTAAGTTCTATGCTGGTGAAGTTATCTTTTTGAAAGACCTTTGCATTAGTAATCAACTGACAGAAATGTCTACCTTTGGTTGTTCTGCTTTTAAGTTAAAATTAGCCAAATCATACAATTTAAGAAATAAATTTACCCTAGTTTTATTTTAGTCATTATTCAAACATAACTGTAGGAAGTAGCCACAAAAGTAACTATTTCTCCTATATTTTAGTCATATGAATTTTGATTGAACTACATATTCCAATTCAAATTTGCCAGTTATGGACTACAATATAAATCATTTAGTTGTTGCCCACCTACTTAATATCTGTAGAGGTGCTTGCAAATTAGAAAACCAGAAACCATAAATTCTAATTTCACCTCTGCTATATACAAAAAACCTTTCTGAATGACACAGTGAAGTCTTAAAGCTGTTATTACACACTGCTATAAAAAAAACCCCAGATATTTTTCAAAATAGATCAGTAGCAAGGCTGTGTGGTATTGCAGTTAGAAGTAGAGACTATAATGTTAAAACAGTCCTAGAGTGGAGTCATCCTTCCACCACCTACAGATGCATGACCTTAGCTTCCTTCTTTATAAAATGAGATTGATAGGAGTGTTTACTTCAGTGTTACTGTGAAAAGATCATTCATGTAAAACATTGATGACAACGGTTGACATAGTAAAAACTCAAATAAATAATAGTATGATTTACTAACCACCATAATAAAATAACATAAACATTCCTGCATAGAATGAATCATCTTATATACTCACTCTCTCAATGAAGATATGGCTTGTTATTCGAACTTCTAGTCACTTGCTTCCTAACGAAAATAAGAAAGAAGTTACGATCTTCTATGAGTTGAAGATAAGTTCTATGAAAAATCTTTTGATCTTGATCTAGCGAAGCATCTTTTTTAAAAAAATGACAAAGAATGTGGACAAGTGCAAAGTTTAGGATGTTCTATAGAAACAGGTAAAAATACTGTGTGTGTGTATGTGATAAAGATGAAAGAATTTATGCTGATGTAGAATTTAGATCAGAATATTACAAGAGATGTATGTTAATGAGAAAATAAGGTACACAATTGTGTCTATGAGAGATCAGTATTGATACTCTTAAATACTCCTATGAATTATCTGTAATCAGAATTTCACGTGCTATCCAGTGACCTTTCACTACACACAGAGTCACTTTTAGGATACAATATAAACTTTTATTGATTAGTCTTAACCAATCTGGATATGACTTTCAGAAGAAGTGTGTATCTATAGGTATAGTTCTAGTATCTAGATCTAGGATGACCTCAGCCTGGCACACTCCCTAGCACTTCCAGGCAGAAATTTCAGTAAACACAAGCATTTTATATCCATCCAGTTATTTGAAGTGCCTGATATAAGAAACTCTGGATGCAGCTGAAGCTCTGTCACATACTCTTTGGAGTTCTAAAGAAACGATATAATCTCAGTAGATCAAAACCTCCAGGAAACAAACGTTTTTGTTTATCCCGTGCAATGCTGTATCCCTTGTAGAGTGAACAATTTGTAGTGCATAAAGGGGCTCATTAAATAATTTTTTGATGAATAAATGAATCCGTACCTTCACTGTAGCCTATGAAGAGAGAGTGGCTGATAGAAGGTGGGCAGTACCAAGGCAGACTCTCCAGCCATGCAAGAACAATAACGAGAGAGTAAAGGCTGGTTATAAATGCCAGCAGGAACAGAGAAGCATTGGCTAAATTCTTTTAAAAAGGGACAGAGCAGTTAGGGAAGAATATAAAATTGAGCATTAGTTTTGAAAAATGCAAATGAACATAGCTCTTGAAAGACACCAAATATTAGTATCAGCCTACAGAGGAAATTAAGAAAACAAAAGAAACAGGTAACATAGAAAAATAACTAACATGTTTTAATGTGTACTTCTTTTCCAGGTGCTGGTCTGAGGGTATGACCATTCCTTTATCTCTCCTGACTAGAAAATGAGGTGCCGCCTTCGTTTTCCAGATTAGGAAACTGAGGCGTGGAAAGTTTGAGGGACTTGCACAAGGTGACCCAGTTAGGAATTGGGGAAGCCTGGATTTGAACTTAGGTCACCTGGCTCCAGGATGCACATTTTATCTCATCTGTCTTCCACACACACCAAAGGCCTGCACGGTCATTGGCAATGCCTCCCTCATAAATAACCCACTCAGTGGAATGAATGCAGCACTACTTGGCATGTGCCTATGCCTTCTGCCACTAAATTGCTGATGGCTAGACAAAATGGTAGTGTTTCTGTCAGTTTCCTCATCAATAAAATTACTATTGTCCAGACCTATCCAGACTGCTTTGCTTGGATATTGTGTGAAATAACCAATCAATAATCGTAAAATGCTATGAAAACATGGAGTGCTAGATCCAAGTTCAATATTATTATATGAGTTTACAGTGTGACAGCACAGCTGTAAAGGTCAGAGCTATTTTGAGCTGCATACAGAAAGGCTGATGTGGAACAGAGGAGAAACTGCTGTCTTTATAACAAGGAGGTTAGGAATTGGGGATATTTTAATGGAAATACTTCTCTTATTTACAGGTGCTTAGGAACCCCCAGACAAGAAAATTAGTTGGAAGACAAAATAAATGTAAAGGAAGAAGACATAACACCACTGTGCCAAGTAGTGAGGGACAAGAGTGATGGGATTAGAATGAAGAACTAGAGATGCTGATCTGGTTAAGTGAAAATCCATACGAATAAGCCAACATCTGCAAACATCTGAAGTGTGTGAATAAAAAAAAGAGAAATTCAGTCTGAGAGTTAAAGGAATGACTAGAAATAGAAAAGAGAGGAGAGAAAGAGAGGAAGGAAAGGAGAGAGTAAGTCACTCATATTTGGGCCATAAAACAATAAATATTTACTGAAGCAACTCCAATTTGATTTGATCCATTTTAAAGATAATGAATCACTGACTAATCAGCTTTGTTGTAGTATTAGCATCGACGTGTCAAGGGCCAGTGATATGGTGACACACAATCCGAGTCATCTAGAGCTGCAGCCTTAAACTGAGGCAAATGGCCCCCACATCCAGACCAGCTCAAGGGATGTAAGTAAAGCCTTGCCCTATGGAATAATTAAAGAAAGTCTGGAAAAGGATCCTCAAACTGCATCATAACAAAGGATCTCTGTGCTAGCAGAGCCAACTTTTTAGGTTACTTTTCCATCTGCCTTATATAATTACCACGACTTTGTGAAATAGGTACTATGTTAAATATTTGAAAATTCAGGGTTCCAGAGCAGTGGTACTCAATTTCAGTGTCTTACTCAACATGTGGATGTATCCCAGACAAGTGGGAGATCAGTAAGATGATTGTTACTAGCAAAGGCAATAGCAAAGATGTTTTTGAGCCCTTATGTGCCAGGATCATTATGAGATAACTCAATTTATCCTCAAAACAGCCTTTTAAGTAGTTACTCTCATTACCCCATTTTCAGAGATAGAGAAACTGAGCCATGGGGGAGTTAAATACCTGCCTCAATGTCTCAGCTAGAAATGGAGAGGCCAGGAGTTCAAAGCTCAAACTTTTCCTGCCAATAATTTATGAGTAATTTAACTTAAATATAGAGATGATTTAAGATCCGTTCTACAAGAAGAACATTTTGAAAGTAGACTGGTGGTTACCTAAGACTGGTGGTGGGCCATGGGATATTGATCAAAGGGTACAAACTTTCAGATATAAGATGAATAAGTTTGGAGATCTAAAGAATAGCATGGTGACCATAGTGTTAACTAAACTTATTATGGTAATCATTTTGCAATATATATGTGCATTAGATCATCACACCTTAAACTTACATAATGTTACATGTCAGTTATATCTCAATAAAACTGAAAAAATAAATTCAAAATAATAATAATAATAGTGTATACTTGAGGTTTGCTAAGAGAGTAGATCTCAAGTGTTCTTACCACAAAAAAAAAAAAAAAAAGAAAGAAAAAAGCTATGTGAGGTGATAGATATATGAATTAGTCTGATTGGGACAATCATTCACAATGTATACATATATCAAAACATGCTATATACTTTAAATACATATAATTTGTTTGAAAAAAATAAAGCTAAAAAATGAGAGCTCATCGCGGAAAATAAGAAATTTTTCTTTATTCTTTTTATCTCCTTAAACTTTATTTCTGTTACTTTCTCCATAAAATTTTCTCCTATTGTATTTTTTTTTAAAAATTGGGGGAGTGGTAGGTGGAGGGAAAAGGAGAGAGAGAATCACAAGCAGGATCCACACTCAGCATGGAGCCCAATGTAGGCAGGGCTCGATCTCACAACCCTGTGATCATGACTGGAGCTGAAATCAAGAGTTGGATGCTTGGGGTGCCTGGGTGGCTCAGTGGGTTAAAGCCTCTGCCTTTGGCTCAGGTCATGATCTCAGGGTCCTGGGATTGAGCCCCGCATCGGGCCTGGGTGGCTCAGTGGGTTAAGCCTCT
>CM052896.1:67414408-67461908 GCA_028534135.1 Potos flavus
TTTCTAGATGTTGACGGGTGTTAACAGTTCTTGCCTGTACCTGCCATTAAGGTATTTCTTTGAGATTTAGGATTACTAGGTTTTTGGGTGGTTTTTTTTTTTTTTTTTTTTTGGTACTGCCTTACTGCCAATTTTAACAACTGATTCACTAGCCATTAGTAGGAATCTCGATATTTTGAGGTTCTATTGTCTTCCAACATCTCCATTTTTACAAATGTGTCAGAGAAGTGGTACAATTAGTGCTGCACTTAGTTGAAGCACATCTTTTCCAATTGTTTGTGAAATCTTGGAATCCCTTGCTCCCTGTTTTCTCACACATGATATTGCCAAATATTTGGATCTATTAGGATGGTAAATATGATTCACTTTATGATTGAAGAGGGAAGGAAAGGAGCAAATATACTGAGAAAATAAAATAGCATGCCTCCATAAGTTAATTTTGCTTCTTGACATTCTTAGGGTTGCCTTTGTTCTGTTCAATGCTAATTTTTATTATACTGAGCTCGCAGAAATAGGCATCTCAGAATCAGTGCTTAATGCATTTCATCCTTTTGACACTTCTAGGGGAAAATGCAGTTTTGAAACTACCTACTACCTCTCCGTTTCCTAATCTTATTCATCCCACACTTCCCAACCCGTCCCCTAAATACGACCAAATATTGACTGACAGCTTGAAAGTGCTAATCGACTCGTTCCCAATCATATGTGTTCAATATGTTGGCTTTAAAAAAATTAGGAGCCCAAATCTTTCATCTAATATCATCGCTCAATAGACAGACAGAATTTTAACCAGAGCAAATTCAAGTACAGCTTTCAGACCAGCCAAACCCAGGAGACAGGCAGGAGGTCTGCCCTTCCCCAGCCGTTCTTCTGTCTGCATTAGCCGTTTCTGCTCAGGCTCCATCGACCTGTCAGAGCCATCACAGTGATTGACTGCCCCGGCAGATGTGCTGCTATAACAGGTAACTTGATCATCCAGACCCATCTGTCTCTAAGTCCTCTTCAATTCACACTTTGAAAAATATTAGAGGTTGGGAGGGGTTGGATTCTTTGTTGTCATTTAAAAAAAAAAAAGTAGGCTATCTGTATTTCACAAAAGGTTATCCTCTAGTAAGTGGAATGGAAATAGATCGTATTTGAGCTCTTTAGTGAGATGAGCTGCTTCTAGGGCCTATTACTATCAACACTTTAAATGGGCCAATGAGATCTGAGAGAATTGGAAAACCTGATTTCCAAAACAAAATCCAAAGTTAAGGACCAATTTTAAAGAACCACCATGATAATAATAGAATGATGTTGCAAAGATAACAGTTTCCGGGCGAGCGAGACAGATGGGCTGTTTGCGTAGAGGGAAAGGAGGGGAACCTCAGGCAGTGGGAGCAATCCTGTGTCTTCTCTTCAGTGCCCACAGCCTGGCAAATGTTGTGACATCATTAAGCTGAATTGCTGATTTCAGATGGGTCTGGAACAAGAATGGGCAAGGGTAACTCAAGCTTCATGCTGAAATGTAGTTAACTAATTTACTAGTGTCACTCTTTCTGATAATTACTTTTCACCAAAATATTTTGCTGTGCTTGTGTGCAGAGGATTTCATTCTACAAGTCAACACCACAAGTGTGGAGCTGTTCAGGATCTATCAACAGCTTCTATTAAGAGAGAATATAATCCTGGTGAGACCAGAGGCTAACGTTTTCTATTTCTCAGTAAAGTCTCTTGCCTACTCACTAGCAAGGGATGAACACTGACCGAGAATGACATGGCTCAACATCTAAGGGGAATAACATAGTGAAGCAAACAAAACAAGGTAAAATGAATAACAATGGACAAAAAAGCAAGTGCACTCAATTTTTTTTTAAATGAGAGGAATAAAAATATGCCAAGTATTCAGTGATACTTGTAGAACCTGAAGGAATAAATGAACATGGGGAAAGACATAGATAGACAAAGGTATTCATTTCTTAACAGAATTCCTTTACAATTATTTTGTAGGCTAGCCCACAACTTCACAATTCGCCTTGGAACTCGAATACGCCAATATTCATACTGCTCCTCCAATCAAAAGCAAATAATAAATACATTTCCCAAAGCTCTCTTTCTTGGCTAAGGGATCTAGATTGTGTTCTGGTCATAGTTTGCCACTGCTAGCCAGATTCCATGGTTTGACGGAAATGAATGTACTTTTTCCCCTTCAGATTAGAAATAGAAAACATATTATTTTATTATTTTAAATTAACAGTAACTATTCTTTCCCCCCTCCCTTTTTCTGGCCTCAGGGAGTTCAATTTTGCTATTGATAATGCTTGAAAAGGCAGTGAGTGGCAAGCAGTTGCTTGGGTTTAGTAAAGCTATTTATCGCATGCTTCAAAGAGTTATTTACCACATAAAGCTCTGGCTGATTAATTCAGTTAGCAGTGCTCGCTCTTCCCCTCCATTCCTCAATTCCAACCCAAAGTGAAAAAAAAGTCATATATTTGAAACACAAATCTGTCCAAAATTTAATATGAGCTGAGAACATGATGACACAATTTAAAAAAAAAAAAATCAACAATGTCCTCACAAAGTTATATTTAAGAGAGTTTACCATTTTTATAATAAAAAAGTTAAATAAAGGGGAAGTGATCACTATTTTAGTAGTGTTTGTCATTGCATACTGTGCAATTATTTGCTCTGAAGTCCTTTTAGACGAAATGGTATTTGCAAGCCATAGAGATCTTCAGTACTTGCGTGCCATGAAATCAGATCTGTAAGTCTTCCTGATATGGAACAAGAGATTCTTTTTTAAACTCTTGCATTTTCATCTACTTCATATCATATAACTCACATTCTTAAAAAACGACTGAAGATTTTTCTTATTTCCATGTGGTTCCTGCTTTCTAAATTCTGTTGCTTGTTTTCTCCTTGGAGTTCTAAATGTTGCTTTAACATCTTTAGGTGTGATATAGATAGATTTAGAGTGATGTAGTTAGCAAGTCTCAAGCTGCAGCTTTTAAATACATTTGAAAACCTTCTTCTGAAGGAAAACAAGACACTCTTATGGGAAAGTTACACTTTATTTTGGAGGCATCTCTCGCAACTTTTCTTTCCAAAGATGCTGAATTTACTATGACTATTATTAACACATGTATGTAATTAATCCTCTGTTGCTCAAGCTTTTTCACGCACAGCTAATCAAGGTTAGTTTCTTCTTGGACAGAAGAAATACCAAATTTTTTAAAGAGGGACTAAGGTCTATTTTCCAAATCAAATTCAGCTGAATGTTTGAGAGAGTGCCCCTTTACATGGGTTTACACCATATGATGTGTTGATCCTCTTGGGCACAACTTGCCTCTCTGTGCTCTACCCTGTAACTATCGTCCTGCATTCATCTCGACCCTGCCCTTGTAACTTTTTTTCCAACTAATTATATCCATAGAAAGAGTTCAGTGTAAATATGGTTTTAGCAGTTTATCACAAGAAAAGTGGTTTCCACTTACTTTAAATTCAAGTTCTGTGTATTCAATTACTGTTAGCAAGCACTCCACCTACTGGCTTACATGATGCCAAGCAAGCCGACCAGGATCAGAAGCAAATCGGCAGTAAAAGATATTTTCAACTCTGCTGGTAAGAAAAGGATTTCAACTTCCAGATTGTCAACCAGGATCAAGCATGACTCTGACTTGCTGCTCACCAGGGTTAGGGTGATTCTTGGTATTGTCTAGACCAAGTGACAA
Organism: Potos flavus; assembly: GCA_028534135.1. Taxonomy (NCBI): domain Eukaryota; kingdom Metazoa; phylum Chordata; class Mammalia; order Carnivora; family Procyonidae; genus Potos; species Potos flavus. Next base: position 67,418,119 of record CM052896.1, read on the forward strand.
CTTAATTGTGAGGAAGATTCTCCGTAACAATGTGGTGTAGGTGGGTAGGATGGCTCAATGAGAGGTGGATCTTTTTAAGTACGACAAAGAGAGAATCCTATTCCAGAACCTCAAAATGCCTTGTATGCATAGTTAGAGCAAATATGCGTGCACGCAAGCATAGGTATGCCAAGTATTTCTTGTCTTTAAAAAATTATTGAAGAAAACGGGAGTTTTAAAATGAGTCAGGATTATCAACATTGCGTATGGCTACTTCTCGTCCACACAGATGTCAATTGTAAAAATGTAGTATTGCAGTGGCAAGAGTAAAATAAATGCTTGAAAAATTCCTTTGATCATTGCCCCCATCTCCATGAACTTTTTAGCTTATTAGTCTTGGTAATGAATAATTATATGACAGAGAGAGATTAATTTTAGGCAATAACAGTGAAATCAAAGAGAAATTGAACCAGCTCTGTTCCACAATGTCAACATAAGGTATAAATCATAACTTTCTGCTACCCCACCCACTCACTCACCACTACCCATCTTGACATCTTTTTTTTTAAGTACAGCCTACTATGTAATTATTGCCACTGTGCCCATATTACGGTATGTTCGAATATGGCAATAAACAATATGGCAATTAATGGGAAATAATACAAGAGCAAATCAAGGCACACAGGCTAGATATAGAGGCAAAGCAGCAGGAACATTGAAAATAACCTTAATGGGCTGTTGATGTGGAAATGCTTTTCCTAATATTGTCTCAGGGTGCTACTGTGAGCAGAGCTAGAAAAAAGAAATGCTAAAGGGAGAATGTCTAACTCTATGAAAGGTTTCTTGGGGTCAACTGTATTTTATCGCCAACTTTCCATCTCTCCCAGGATTAATGAAGAATCATCATATGCTTTCAATATCATGGGAAGGTCTCCTGACTCCAGAAACTCTCGTAGTTTGCAACTAAGCCAGGATACAATATGGCACTAAGTAATAGAACCTATTCTGGGTTGATGAATACTTGTGCACTGATACGGGAATAGCTTTATAACTGCTTTAGTAAGAGCCCAGTAAACTGCATCCCAGATGCATGAATTTCTCTTTTGGCTTTGCAAAGGAAGTGTTCACAGTTAAGGGGGAAAAAAAATCAGTTCCATTAAGCATTTACCCTGCAAAACAGAGATTGAGGAATCTTAGCACATGACGACACAACAAAATTTACCTGACCCTTCCAAGCTAAGGAAAACAAGACAGAAGGTCCTCTCGTGAGGCTGTATCATATATATGTTCTGAGGCTGTGCTGCCCATATGTTCAATAGGACTGTTGAATCTCAAAGTTATAATAATTTGCAACGAGGTGCCAGAACCAATTATTAAATATCATATGATCCAACAGAGATGAAATAAAAATATACAGGGTCGATTTTACTGGCTTTGACTATTATAAGGCATTTAAAGTACTTTGAATTTACAGTGTAACTTGAGGGTTGTATTAACGACTTCCTTATGCTAGAATTTTGTTCCCAGCTGAATATCATAAGCTAAATGCAGATGGCATACTTTTCCAAGGACAAAGAGAGTCTTGGCCTTATCCTTTCTTTTTGATTTGTATATCAACTCAAGAAAAGGAGATAGGCTATTATGATATCTTTCACTAATGTAAACCTTTATTCAAAAGCGCAAATGACAGCCAAAAGTACAATTCGAGTGAGAAAAAAGGTAGTTGTGATAGTATCACAGAATGATACAATCTCAGCCAAATCGCTGCCTATAGTGTAGAAAAAGGAGCCTCTTAGTCTTCAGTATAAACAGTTATAATTTATTTACCATGACATCTCTAAAACACGAATGAGTCAGTGTTTTAAATACTATTTCTGATCTCAAAGCCAAGGTCAGTTCTCTCTCCCCGATTGCTGAGGTTCCACCCTTAGCGAAATCAAAGGCATGTGGATCAGTGGTTTACCTCCAGCAAAGCAAGACATGCAGAAGACCGAAGTGCCTCTTGGGTTCTTTCTGCTACTGTTATTTCAGAAGTACCAGGAAGGGTTTCAGTCAAGTGCTCGGAATCAAAAGAGGATTGCTCTACCTTAGTAACTTATTGCCAGAACAACACCATCTCTCCAGATGGATTTTCTTGAGAATCAAAGTTGAAAGGCAAGCTCCTGTCGTTCTATGGGAAATAAAAATATTTATGGCCTCTTCTTCAATCTCAGCATAGTGTGTCTGCAAAGTCCTCAGTGTGATCACCTTGGGAGATTAAATACTGTCTTCCCTCAGTCACTGGAGCACTGCTAGCATAGGACCATGTTTGTCTATGTATGTTTACAGCACCTGTCAGTCGATACATGCGGAACAAGAAGAGTAATGTAAACTGATCCCCCCCCTTTTGCTGAATTTTTAATGCAATTCACCAGAAAGAAAAGCACAAACATTCTACTTTTCCAATGCTTGCCTTCCATGCCCTCTTCTAATATTCTCTGGGGAGAGGTGGGTTTCGATCTTGGTCAAAGCAAGTACCCATTTACTTCAGAATCCTCACTTTCTTGTCTCGGCTTCCTTCCTGTCTCCTAAAATGAAATTTATTTTATTTTAGCCACCTCTGAGCAGACTTGTGTGTATATATTTTCAGATAAATTGGATTGTCCATATGGATTTTTAAATCAGTTTTCGGATCAAGTTCAGAAATACGTAAACTGTTGTGTTGTTGGACCAGGCAGGAGTAGAACATATCACTCAGATGAAGAGCACACAATACTATAAAGTGATCTTTAAATGAGAAAACTAGAGTATAAGTCAATTAAAGCGACCAATAATGGGAAAACAAGTGCCCATTCCAAGAGCAATTGTAAGACATTTAACCCAAGGAAAGTTGCATTATACATTTTTATTAAATTGAGGCTATATTCACACTTATTGTGGTTTGAAATGTGAACCAATATTTTCTATCTTTGGTTTCCTTGCCTTAAGATCTCTTAATGTGCCTAAGATGTAATTCATAATATCATATGACTGTTTTAAGTTTGCAAGTTACTGTCTCCAAAGTTATAATTTAGTTTAAATCAATAAATGCCCATTAAACTACAGTGCCCTCTCATAAAACAGTATCTGACTTGAGATTAACGTAACAAGACTCTGGGATTCCTAAGATCTTGATTCTTTGTATTTAACCTTCTTTACAACATAACGCATCCAGTTTTAAAGAGCACTATCATTTAGCACAATATAAAGTATTAGCTTTCAAAGATGCATTCAATCCTATTTAAAAGCTCAGACCTGCTGTTTTTCAATAATCTGTAACAAGGGAAAGAGAAAAAGATTAAGGTCCTAGTAACAAAAACAAAAACAAAAAAAAACACCCCACAATTATGCCCACTCAAATCCTTCCTGAAAGACATGCAAAAATATTACTAACGCTTAAAATAGTTTGTAGTAAAACTGCAAACTAATGGATCTTAGGGAGGGTTTGAAAAAGAGAACTTCCCTAAATCTAAAAGGCATAAAAGGATTGGTAAAAAAGATCTCCACAGGCTTTCCAAATGGAGGTCTTCACAATGAGAGGAAAGGTAATGCCACATACCAAAAACAACAACAACAGTAACAACAACAATAACAACAACAAAAGGAAAGGAAGAAAAAGAAAAGAAAAAGGGAAGAGGAAAAAATAGAAGAAAAACAACAGAAAATGTATTAAAACTCCTGGCTGAACAATTGCACTAATGTCATTGGGGAAATGTTAAACTCCAAAGTAACAGCTTGAAAACTGCAACATGTCTATATGTTAATTTCTTAAATTCTGATAGTATTCTAGTTTTGCTCTGGGCCACTCTGAAGGGTGTGACTTCTTTTCAAGCTATCAGTTTCATTTCTCCTGGCAGGTAATCTCCCATGAATGAAAAAATTGGGAAACATGATAAGGATTAGGATAAAACATAGAATGTAATTTAGTTTTGCCATTTCATGCCATCCTGTTTATTAATACTATTCAGTACTTAACCCCATAGTAGACACAGTGCCAAGCACTTTCAGTATACTATCTCATTAAATTCTTTCAATAATCTCAGAAGATATTTTTCTGCCCATTTCCTATAGGAGGTAGTTGAGACACAGGAAGGATAAATGAGTTGTTGCAGGGCAATGGCATAGAGATTCTCACAAAAATATGCCTAATTCCCAAGTTCATGCTCAAAAATCTACTCTGCTGCTTCTCATAAATTTCACCCCTTGAGAATTAACCATGTAATTTGGAATTGTAAACATCACATGCTGAATGCAGGAACATGGTTTGCTTCCCAGAAATGGGAGTGAAGTCACAATAGGACAATTTCTAAGTTTTGAGGATAAAATGAATTAGTACCAGTACAGCATATAACACAGAAATGCTATTCCAGAGTGTTAGACATTATTACTGTTAGCAAAGCTCATCAAATGACATGGGCTTCAACTTATAGAGCTCATGTAATGAAAATCAGCTCAAGAAAAAGATACAATGGCCAAGAAGGGGAAGAAAGTGAATGATGCTACCCCCAAGTCCTTTCATTTTATCTCCCACACTTTCAATCTTGAGCTCAAGAGGGCCATGTGATCATGTGGTGTGATTCATCCTCGATAGGTTGATTGTGTTGGAAGACAGAAAACAATACCTCATTTTTACTTCCATTAATAGCACACTCACAAAGAACTTGAAGCAAGCACCATCTTTTCAATAAAGCCTTAAATTCAAGAACTACAGAAAACAAGGATTTGTGATCTGTGAGGTTTCCTTTTCTTTTTTCTTTAAGCAGAGAATAGTTGGTCTCTGTTTGGGGGCTTTAAATAGCAATCAAGAAATTATCTAATTCTATTTCCCTCAGTTTGTGTCTCATCACTGCCATCCAGAATATGTGTATGTATTTGTTTTAAATTAAATCTAAGGCAAAAATGACTTAAGTTTAATTAAAATAATAGTAAAAATGACTAACTCACTTGGGTAAAGCAGAAGAGAATAAGGCATTTTTGCATTTGGGTAAAAAGGGAATTGGGGTCCTAAGTTTAATAAGTGATACAGAAACACACAATCTTATAATAAATAATATTGAAAGACATCTGATAGTCAAGAAAGATGAGATGACTGATAGTTCCAAATAACTTAAACTTGTAAACTTGTTGATCTGTTTTGAATATTCATTTGTCTCCTTAACATTCAACACTTGGTCAAAAAAAAACTCAACCACACTCGATTCTTTTCATTTTGGAGAAATAAGGGGTCTGAGTTTCTTCTGATTATAGAAATGCTGTGGAAACTGGAATTTTGGTGTTCTTACTTCAAAAGTGGATTAGGCAAGCAGTTGTGAAAACAATAATTCTTTTTTTTTTTTTTTTTCAAAACATGAATTCTAAGTGGTGGAATGTTTCCAGGCCATGGAGAATGAACTGATGTGCCCCTGCCATGTAGCTGTTTTCACCCCTGGGATTACACGTACTCTACTCAACCATCAGAGAGCACACAGGCACTGAACTAGACACTCTTATATAAGAGGTCCCTGCAGATCTAAATGACAGACTTAACTGACCCTGTATTTGATTAATAGCTTCCTGTAATTTAGGTAAACAGGTATTTTCAACATTATTTAACTCACAGAAGGATTTTGGCAAACAGAATTTAGATTTTCCAAATGAATATAATGATATTTTTGACGTTTTGGATGTTAAGAATGTTAGTATAAGTGATAAATGTTGTCCCTAATTGAACTGAGTATATATTTATGACATGAAAAGTTTGACTTTGGAATTTCCAAAGTTCAAATAAGAACATTTCTTCCTGTAAAAGACTAAATGAAGTCTATATCACTTGCTATAGTGATATATCACTTTATAGTGTAATTACCAGAAAGTCCAAAATACCTAATATCTCTGGTGATAATTAGCTATGTCAGTGACAGATGATATTAACCGAGAACTTAGTTTTTTAATAAACTTTAGATCGTCTTTTTTTTCACAACTGGAGATACTACTAAAATTTTTTTCTCCAGTTCCCTTCCCATCACAAATAAACAACAAATAAACAATCTGGCTTTTGGATTGTGGTCTCTGTTGACTGTCCAAGGGTTTTATGTGACTTGATCAATGTAGGTTAATTAGTAAGCAAAAAGGGTTTTTGGGAAGTGAGAATTTAGTTAATCATCAGCACATTAAAACATCTTAGTGACCTTAAAATATGCAAAAAATACTAACTATAGGGATAAATCAAATAGATACTGTTTGTTTAGAAGACGAATTATTTAGCTCTGTGTAAGCCCATATGAGATTGTATAATTTCTTAGACTTCTGTTAAATGAGGACACAAATAAGCAAATCCAAACAATGTTCTTTGACTTACTAACAGTTGGACTCATCATCACATCGTTAAGAGTAAAAAATTCAACCAGTTATCTCATATTTATATTTGTGTAAGTATATATCTGTATCTTCAGATGTTTGGGACACATAGGAATAGTTTTAGCTGTTTGGCTCTTCTGTGTTGCCAGTGACCAATCAGACCAATATTAATCCAATCAATTCACAGTACTTACTTAATAACTGCAAGTGCAAACAGGGCAATAAAATATGAATTTAAGAAATATCAAAGTAGGATAGTTATTAAAATTTAGACCACATGTTTTTGCCATATTAAAACTCATTTGGTTTAAAATGTGTGTCCCATATTTCTAAAGAGGAAAAGTTAGTCTTTTAAGGCGATATTGCATTACATTATATAGATCTCTTAGTTGACTTCAGATTGACTAATTAATAAACGGTTTGATAATATGTATTAGAAAAAAAGATTGAGTCGATATTTATTTCTTGTACGCAAGTCCATACAGGCTCATTTATTATGAGAACATATACACATGTACGCATATATAGGGGTGCCTGGCTTAGTGTCTAGCCCTTAGCTAAATTAATAAATGAAGTCATATAATTATATAGCTAAATGTATACTTACTTCTGAAATTTGTAGCCAATTTTTAACTAAAAGTAGCTTTTTAACCTTAACAGTCTCACACATGGTTGAAATATTATAGTCCAATAGACTATAAAGTATAACTATAATGATTTCTCATTTTTAATAGTTAATTTTATTGATAAAATATTATATGTGCTTTCATCCAGAGAGGCAATGTAGCATTTTATTTGTTAAAAAAGGAGGGGGGGAGGCGTATTCTTATTCCCTATTCCCTGACTCTAAAGCTAGTATGATGCTCTAGCAGATCCAATTGCCTTACTGTTAATTTGGGTTACATAAAATGTAATCAATATATTTTAATCCCAAAGACTAAGTTCCCTGAAAAAAATCAATAAAAAAATATCATTTTCAATGCCATTTAATTTACATGATTTGACTATCCAGCTATTCTACAGTTATGTTTTGTTTTTATTCAATGGGTTGAATGCTGTGTTTTGTTTCCAACAGATGTGACTTTGAGTGCACTGGAGAACAATTTATGCATTTGGCTTAGAATTTTAAATGAACATACCATCTAATGATTTGCCCAATACAGGCAGTCACTTTAAAAAGTAGTATTGAAAGCAAGAAAAATTACTTAAAGGATCAGTTACATCTAAAATGATGAAATCAATAACAATATTTTCTGTGGGATTCTTTCTCTCTGATAAGCAAAATCTTTGCTTAAAAGCTACATTAAAATTTAATCACAATCTGTGTGCTTTAGCAATTGATAATTTCTGGGCAGCTGTCTCCTGCTTTGTTTAAGTTTTGTGTTCCTTCTGTTTAAGTTATGCCTTTTAATAGCTGGATTAAGTACATTTTGTTTTAAAATATATTATTAGAATATGATCATATTTTATAATCTTCCAACAGTGGCTTGTGGTTTTGCACTCCTTTGCACCAATGTTGAAACTCGGGTGAAGCCCTGATGGGTGGAAACTACTGGAAACTTACATTAGACCTGCCAGTCTGTTTTGGCTTTAATTTTTTTTTTTTCTTTCTGAGTTCTATGTGAGTAGGTAACAATTTATGCCAATGATGTTAAAATAGTGCTTTAGCTTTAGACTCTGAGCTGGAATCACCTCTAATTTATCTTTGTTTACTTGGTTCCCGGTATTTTGTCTGACACATATGGAATAATGAAAATACGTGTTCCAGGATTTACTAGATAATGCTTAAAGACATTTCCTTATATACTTTTAAAATTCCCTTTCAAATTAGCCCTAAGAACCAGCTCAGCTATAGCGATCGAATGTATATGTGTACTGACATCCTCCATATTTAAAGGGATAGATGATCACTTTTGAAGTATCAGTACTTGATCGTTCAGCACAGATTATGTAACAGCCGGTTCAGCAGTTACTGCTCTTGCAGAGTTCCCCTCTCTGTGGGCTTCAAAGGAAGAGAATAAAGAAAGATGATCTTTCAAAGTACTTCCTCTGATTACATCCCTACTCTCTAATCACCTAACACAACTGCCTCAACTTGGAGTGATAATGTCATATTTATTAGAGGATGACTATTTAAAAGAATCAATACGTTCGATGTTGGGCTATGCATTTAAGTTTTGAAGGCAAAATAGCAGCCACAGTGGTCAGATTATAGTGCCTTGCGGTAAAATAGTTTTTATTATGTTATTTTAATGTACTCCACTAAATCAATAAGGTTAACTGCATTTGCCGGTATTAGGACCAATAAAATTTGTACCTTTTCAATAGCATCATTTACGTGCTCGTATTTACTTTTATCTTTGCATCAGATGCTAATTAATTAAATGCTTTTGCTGAAACTAATAAGTAATAATTAGATAAACACATTGCAAAAACATAATTCGAAAGAAGCAGATTGAAGTGGCTAGGGAATATAAGTAGCCATATAGTATGTCAATTAAGAGAAAAACTGAAATATTCCAAATATGTCCACAATATGTCCAAATATGTCTGCAATATGTCCAAATATATGCACAATATTGTAAAATTTAAAATAGTGCATATTTTAACATATATAGAAAATGTAACATGGACCTTTAGGGTAGTTATCTGAAAATAAAAGATTATTGGTAATGTTGATTTAAAAGTATAATTTACATAAAATTTAATCTATAGGTCAAAACATGTTCTTTAGATAACATAATTTTTGATATGTATAAATTATGTAAGACAGGTAAATTATTCAACCGTAAGTGGGTAACTGATTTCCTTCAATAAAATTGCTCCTTGGGGGCTGGGGGACACTGAAGTAAGTATGTCTTAAAATGCTGTGGCTGGCCATGTGTACAACACGCCTCATTTTTAACATTGCATCATAAAGGAATTTACGGATAAAGAAATTTAAGAAATTTAAAGATGCTCTGTTAGAAAGCTTACAGCAACTGAAAACTTGAGAGCGTAATCTCCATAAATTACCAATGCTAGGGTTCTTTTCATCTTTATTTTCTCCTCATCATTTTTTAGGTTCTATATTCTAGTGTGTTATGTTTAAATGTTCAGGAACTAAAACTGCTTTTGCAAAATAACCCTAGAAAACCATAAAAACTGCAAATCCTTCCAGGGAATTAATCTGAAGTAAAATCATTTTAACATGCTTTCTTCCCCCCAGTAATTTTCAGAAGCATTTTTTCTAAGATCAAATTTTGACACTATCCTTTTTTTTTTCACACTATGATGTGACTCCTCCTATTATTAAACTTTATGGTTTGAAAAGTCGTTCTTATTTTACTCCCTCCAACATATTAGGTTACTTTTTTAAGAAAAGGTGAACGTATTAGCATTACATAAAATGCTAAAGTGACAAAGAGTTAAACTAGGAATTTTAGATGAATACACTAGCAGTTTGCCATTCTGACAGCAAAAGCCAAGCTAGTGCTTTAAAAAAAAATGCAAGTTTGAAAAATGCAAATGGTGTTATCCAAATATGCAGCCATATGTCCATAATACACACATTTTTGGGGGAAAAATTTGTAAAGATTTCTATCACAGAATTGTATCTCAAAATGGTGGGATTTTTTTTTTCAATACCTATAGTGTTCCCAAGATGATGGTAAGATATTGAAATTATCTTTCAAAATTTCCTATATACATTATAGTGAAAAAATTCATTATTTTCAGGTTTACATGGAAATTTGGCTCTATGTTTTAATATTCCATTTGAGTAGGTGCGCTACTTTGTCTATAACATAGTCAGCAAAATTGTCCAAAGTGTCCAGATTTTAGTCATATAATTTTCAATTCAGACAAGTAAAGTTGAAAACACAGTCTCTTCGAGTGATAAATTAACAGTCCTTGGAACTCAAGGTCTAAGAGACAAGGAAAAAATATAATTAGTTTGAGTAATGTTAAGCTGTGAAATTTGGATAACCTTTGAGCAACTCTGCTCTGTTGATCACAGCATCAACAACAATAGGAGAGTGGAAGCCAAATGCAAGTGGTGAAACCTCCAACAGGAAAATATCAATTAATCTTTTTCAATAGAGTTGAAGTATGGGTAATCCTCTCATTAAATAGTTTGAACCTTTTTCTAAGTAAACAAAGGAGGGATAATGAGTGATGTGGTCTGACTTGTTTACATGGAGAATCTTCAAGAGGCTTAGCATAACCTCTCAACACAGAGGTCTTCTTAGCCACTGGTCACTAATTACCCTCTTTTAAAGGTATTTGTGTAAGCAAAGAGACTGTGTTTTCAGACTTAACATGAGAATACCATTTAAGTGCCAATATTTTATACGGAAGCCAATATATTAAGAAGTGTCAAAATCTATGGAATCCTCCCCCCAAAAAGAAAAACAAAAATTACTTCCAATACATATTTGAATAAATGTTCATTTTCTCACAATCTTTATCAAAAGAGTTATTTCCATTATAAGAAATAATTTGCATCTAAGTGCTAGACATGGGGTATAACTATTTATTGAGCTATTCCATCACCTGTAGATCTCCAATCCCTGAAAATTCTGGGTTGGAGGGGAGAAGAGAGGGCTGGAATTAACATTTGTTATGTCATCTGCCAACCAGTTTGCCCTGGATATTTAAGCAATTTGAGGGTAAATAAATGTATTTACATTTTTTAGTCCTCTTGCAAACCATGCAAGTGCCATTTAAAAACCACTTGATACCTTCAAATTTATGTATGATATAAGAATTAAGAGTCGTTACCTATTGCTACAAATATTTTTAATGTACCAGGTGTACATCTATAATGGACCTACAAGAAGAGAACTTTACCATGTTCTTCAACCAAGGTTCACGTTTCTTACCACGCTTGGTCATAATGCAGGTATTTCAGTGAGCTTTTATGTGACCCGATATATAGGAATTAAATGAGTATCAGTAACCTTAATGTCTGCAACAGCACCGTAATAATTTCTAAATGACAGCCTCTGTAAGAAGTTAGAATCAACTAAATTCATCGGCACAAAAACTTGCATAAAGAGGCAGTCAAAATTACGAATAAGGGACAAGAGAGTTGAATTCCTTAAATAATTTTAGCCCTAGGAAAATGATTTTTTCTTTCTTTCTTTCTTTCTTTCTTTCTTTCTTTCTTTCTTTCTTTCTTTCTTTCTTTCTTTCTTTCTTTCTTTCTTTCTTTCTTTCTTTTTTTCTTCCTTCCTTTCTTTCTATCTTTCTTTCCTTCCTTTTTTTGCTATCTGCTCTTCAATAATTCACATTGATAGTGCTATTTTGATGTTTTTTCTGGATTCTGTTCTGTGGATTAAAACATGGAAAGTGGAAGGGTTTTACAGGAAGAGTTTGCTACAAAAAGAAATTTCCATTTCCACATCTATGATGTGTGATTTACTGCTGTTTGCTTTATATCTGAAAACTTCATTATTTATTTTGAAGTACAATTTTATTTTATTTTGTTTATTTTTAAAGATTCTATTTATTTATTTGAGAGAATGAGAGACAGAGAGCATGAGAGGGAGGAGGGTCAGAGGAAGAAGCAGAATCCCTGCTGAGCAGGGAACCTGATGGTGTGGGACTCCATCCTGAGACTCCAGGATCATGACCTGAGCTGAAGGCAGTCACTTAACCAATTGAGCCAACCAGGAGCCCTTAATTTTATTTTTTAATAGAACAAATAAGCCATGAGGACATACAGTTTATACATTTATGGGTTCCTTTAAATCTATAATACTCTTGAGGATAAAACTTAGGGACAAACCAATTTAAAAGAAAATTGAGAGAAGTCTACAGCTTTGTCATTCGTTGTCCAATGTTTTAGTAATATCTCATCTTGGAAACGATATTGGATTTTAGCATCAGAAATTTGTTTCTTATTCCATTTGAGTGCTTTACCTACCATATAAAGTTAAGAAAACACTATATAAAATGTTTTGGATGTAGATATAGCTAATTATGTGATAGTATACAAGTTGCTTAATTGCAGTTTTTTATGAATTAGAGAGATTTTATTAAAACATCTCTAAGAATCATTTTAGCTCTATAATCTATGAATATGATGTAGCTGTTTACATGGAAGAATCATGATTTCACTTCACCGTTATTTATGTTAATGTATCCCAATAATTTCTTAACACTCTTGACGGAAATTTTGTGTTACTATAAAACTTTAGAAAAAAATAAATATACGTTGTGTATATATATATTATATTGGTATGTTATGTATAATATATATACACACAAAATAGGAAAATAGGGAAATACATCTGAATAAAGATGTTAAATGCTCTTGAGTGGATAATGCAGTTACTGTGGGGGGAAAAACAGAATTGCTTTTTAATAAAATAGACACAGTAGATTTTTGCCCTTAGAGCAATTTTTTGTAGTGACACCAAAAGCTCAGTGTGTGGGGGAAACCTTAGTCAAAGTTTACTTTTGTTATGCTTTGTGTGGCTGATGAAATTCCACAGCATCTAAACACAAAAAAGTGGTACTTATTAAAATCACAAACAAAATATCCTTCCTGCCCTCATGCTTGTTTATTTTCCAAGTTTCTGTTTGTTAGAGTTTGTCTATTATTGGAAAATTAATTTAGAGATGCATTTACACCTACACAGGTACCATTTGATTCCCAGATACTTGTGGAATAGTTCATTGTTGGTTAAATGAGAGGTGTGTTGGCCAATTAGCATACAGTTGAGTTTAGTTGATTTACATATTTCTGTATCTAGTACTAGAAGCTATTTTTATGCCACTAAAAATACTATTTGGTTAGATTTTATTAGTTGTAGAGAGAGTGTTAATTATGAAATACTATCATATAACAAATAGAAATAAAGCTTACTCTTAAGTTATATTTTCTCTTAGGTATTTGTGTTTCTTATGAACTCACACAAGCTCAAAGAATATAGGTAATTTTGCCTGTTTTTTAAATATATAGTCCAGAATGATGTATCATTCATATAACACAGAGAAGGGAATGCCTGGGTGGCTCCGTCACTTAAGCGTCTATCTTCGGCTCAGGTTATGATCCCAGGGTCCTGGGATTGAGTCCTGCATTTGGGCTCCTTGCTCAGCAGGGAGACTGCTTCTCCCTCTGACTCCCGCTCACCCTGCTTGTGCTTTCTCTCTCTCTCTCTGACAAATAAATAAATAAAATCTTAAAAAAAAAAAAAAACACAGAGAAGGTATTTGGTATATTTGTTACATGAATGAATGGAAAAAATATACGAGTCTTCATGCATACTGTTTTATCATTGTTAGCAAGACATTTGAATTTTTTCCCCATTTATAATGCAGAAGACAGCTTCATAATCTTCAGAAGATTGCTTGCCAAGCCCATCCCCCACCCCGACATTCTTAAGTACAATATTTTTACCTTATCATACCATGTAATATAAAACCAAAAATTATATGTCTATTCTGGTTACTTAAACTCTTATTTCTCAGAATAAAAAAAAAAGAAAACCCTATATTTTATCTATCATTTATTAATAGGTCTGATCCTTTTAGAAAAAAGAAATTTGTTTACTTTGGGACAAACAACTTGTTTTCCAAAATATGGTAAGAGTGTGTCAAAATAGCAGAAAGTTGTTCACTGATCCAAATAAAATTATTATGAATTGTTTACCACCATCACCATGCACACACCCACAGACTACAGTTTAGCCTCAACATCGGCCAACCTCCATTGCCAGTAAGGCAGGGAGGCTGTCGTAATGCCATAAAGAGAAGATGGAGTGTTGGTCTGCACACAGAAACAATCTCCGCAATTACCTCTAGAATATAAGTAGAAGCAGAGCACCATTTCTGCCCCTGATTTTCCATAATCAAACTCTTATACTTCCTTGAAAAAAATTCAGTCTTTAGACATGATAATTACCTTAACTTCATTATGTAGAGAAGGGAGACCCTGACAACTCTGTGATATAACCCATTTGGGAAAAGCCTCTCTATGATCCTCACCCCTCTGCCTTTTTTACAGTGAAGAGAGAAGACATTCATGTTTTTTCAGCCCCTGTTCTCCTTGCTTTGAGTGAGGGGGAACGAAACACTTTAAGCAGCAAAGAGAAAGAAAAGTCACAAATGAATCAGAGTGGAATAAAATCTATGCTTTAATCAAAACTTTGTGTGACTCATCGATACTTTTTTCTCCCTCACAATATACCATGGTGAAGTCACTGCCTTAGTCACTCAATCAAGGGAGAATTGAATTTGAGTTTATTTCTAAAAATGAAGTCATAAAATTTCCCTGAGTGAAAAATGACGAACTATATTAACTCAGTTTGCATACATCCCAAATAAGGCAGGGAAGAAACTTGATTTGTAACTGTTGATGTCACTGGAATTCAAAGATGTGTAAAATTCCTAAGCTTGTTTTCTATTCAAATTTGATGAAAGAAAGTACTTTCTTCACTCTGTGGATTTCCAAACTTAAAAAAAAATTTCTTCAAACATAGTAGCTAATTCCTAGGATCTAACTCAATAAGGCTATGATATGGAAAAAAAACAATAAAAAATGTAGTAAATGGAATGCCTTAGTATTTATAAAATTCATATCCCCTCAAAACAAACCTATTAATACATATTAATTTATCCATGTCTTTGTAAACAGCAAGAACTTTTAAATTTGTTACTCAACACCATATAGCCCCCACTGATTTCTTTTTTTTTTTCCCCACTGCTTTCTTTTAATTCAGGTTAGAAACTACAAACCTCAATATTATGAAATAGAAAATGTTAAGATTATATATATATATATATACATATATGTATATATATATGTGTGTGTGTGTATATATATATATATATATGTACATACACAACCATGCACACACACACAAAACAACTTGTAAGAGCTCAGAACAAAAAATTAGCAGGTTTCTCCATGAACAGATTTTATTAAGATTCAAAAAAAGGCTTTAGAAAGACCAATTGAAACTATGGTCAGAATAAAATGAGAATTGGTCATTAAGTCAAATAAAATACTCTCCTTCATATATCATTTTGACTTGGATCATGTGCATGGGATCCCTCATGAGACTGTAGAGGAATTAAGGTATTTATAATAAGAAAATGTTTGGACTCTCTAAAATTGTGCAAAAAAACCCCAATTTCTTTGGCATTATAGGTAAAATAGGTACAATACATAAAAAAAATCATTATGTTATTTTCTGAATTAGGTTTATAGATATTACTGAATAGATAGTGTTGGTATATTTGGCAAAAAATATATATTATTTTTATGTGTAATGAATGTCTTTTGACATTTTGAGAGGTTAAAACCCTAAAGGTTGTCTGTAAATAGGCCATATTGTTTGATACAGTTTTGGTCAAATGGATTATCCGGAGTAGTTCTCTACTGCTTAATTCAGCAGGGAAACTTCCAGCATGAAGTCAAGGACCCTTGTGCTTTAGAAGTTCATTCTGAAATGTCCATTGCTACTTTGAGGAAGTTCAGTGAATGCGACTTTGGGAACTTAATCCCAATAAAGAAAGATCATCTCTTTAAAGTCCAGAAGTGCCATCATTTTGACCTTTGTCACACAGCAGAAAATGAAGAGTAGCACCATGTCCTTTCTCACTCTCTTCCCTCTCCATGTTTCTAAGTTCTTGACCCCTCCATCTTCTTCTATACAAGAGAAATGACCTTATTTTATCCCTGTAATCCCCCCAATAAAGGCGATGAACCCAACTTCTTGGGGTTAATTATCTGATCCTCTCTGACCATCTTCCTACTCAATCTTTTGTGCTGTTAGAATTTCCCTCTGCTTGTTTTGTTGATTGCCCATTAGGTGGGACCCTAGCTGAGTAAACAAAAAGATCTATATGTATTTTCTTCCAGAGTGAAATATCCTTTATTTCAATCTCAGCCTAAAATGAGATTTACCCACCCCCCTAACAAAGCCCTTAGGAGATTCTGCTCAAAAGCTGAGCCAAATGACTTTCAGGAGAGATATATTACTTACCAGGTTCTCAATTAACTACCTAGATTGTTAGAAAATACAATAATCCATGCGCACACATTTCTTTTGGCATTTGAGACAGTTGAAGTTTAGTATTTTCTTTTAAAAGTACACAGGTAAATAATTCTTTTAGTCAATGCAACTCAGAGAAAGAGGAAAAGGATGGAATTTTAGAGCAAAAAACAAAAAGTGCATCCTTCTTTAGGTTATCACATTCCCACAATCCCATTTCCATAAAGCAAGACTTTTACTCCATAGCACAGAGAAGCCTGGAATGGTAACTCAGACATTTAAACTATATATGGTTTACCTGGAAGGGCTTTTATATAAGAATTTTTAAAAATTAAATAATTAGTTAAGAGATGCCAAATCGACTTTCTGAGATAAGCACTGG
Organism: Potos flavus; assembly: GCA_028534135.1. Taxonomy (NCBI): domain Eukaryota; kingdom Metazoa; phylum Chordata; class Mammalia; order Carnivora; family Procyonidae; genus Potos; species Potos flavus. Next base: position 67,434,820 of record CM052896.1, read on the forward strand.
GTATTATATGTAAGTGATGAATTGCTAGATTCTACACCTGACACTAATATTATGCTGCATATTAACTCACTGGAATTTAAATAAAAACTTGAAATTTTTTTTTAAAAAGAGATGCCAAATCTTGTTATTTTGAAAAACAGATATAGTTTAAAAATAGAGGTTAGTTTTACCTCAGTTATGTTGATTTCAGTAGAATTTCTTTAAAGGCCCGAGGCATTTAAATACTCCTCAACGCCATTGAGTCTTCTATCCAATTCTCAGTCCTAGAAAAAGTAAAAGAAATAGATTAAGACTTAATAGTTGTTAGACTAGGTGAGTTTGACAATTTCCAGGTGAGAAAGAGAGTTTAGATTTGCTCAGTGTACAGAGTTGATATTTAGCTTTGTCCACACTCTGTGTGTAGTATTCACTACTCTGGTTCTAAACAACCATGCCTGCAGTCTTTCTCTTTCCCACCACAGAATCATCAGCAACCAATGAAAGGATCAGATTCCACAAAACTATAAGGGAAAGTCACCAGACTGACTTACTGATAATTTCCTCTAGGGTACAAAACCGTGGAACTTTCAGCTTTGGGGGCTAGCCCAGGAGCAAAATCGTAATAACAATAATAACACCATTAACATAATAATCTAAGGAGTATATTTCTGATATACCTTGTATAAGCACTTTTTGAGAAAATGTAACCTTAAACAAAATATTCTTACAGGGAGGCATATGGGTATAGGTAACCTAAATCGGTGGTATTCTGAAACAAAATTGACAACCTTTGTGACTTTTCAGTGTGACAAAGTAGACCCATATTCCAGACATAAATTTCTTCAGGGTGAACTTAAGGAAACAGGTGTCAGTTTTGATAAAATTCAATCTCATAAGTAAAAATCAACCACCTTTCTCTTATACTTGGTGTTTATGGGAAACTATGAACTCTTTAGTGTTCTTCTTAGTTTATTCTAGGTCTCCACAGCAATGGAGGAAGATGGGAAACCAATCCTGAGAAAACAATATCTATAGAAAGATTATAGCATTTGTAGGTCATAGGGAATTTCTATTTCAGTGACTCAGGCAAATATTTTTGCTAACATATTTGGTATCAGGTTATGTCTTTGGGAAATCCTATTTTTTAATGTCAATCTTTATTATCCAAAGGAAAAGGAGACATAGAAAATAGATGGAGAAACATATTTTTAATCTAATGAATCACATCCTAAAAAATGACAAGCAAGCACAGCAGAGACATAATAAAGATTTCCTATAGTTAAAATTACTAGTTATTTGCATAATCCCAACATCCGTCTGTTAAAACAATATGTACCCACATATTTTTTGTTTCAAAAAAGAACAGCAGGCAAAATAGCCGTAGAGTTAAAATTCATGGATTTGAGAAAAAATTATATATGATGAGGTTTATTTATGCTGAATAAATCCCAAATTTACTTTTTCTTTATTCAAAGTTTGAATATAGAACTGCTTCTTAGTTTTATGCCAACTTTTGAATAAATGAGTCATAAGAGGTAAAGCTATTGGTTGATAACAGAAAATATAATAACAGTACTCACATTTTGACATTTCTATTGCACCTTTCACCTTGAGAAAATCCAAGGCAATTAACCTGAAAGTCATTTCTATACTCTAGGGATTTGGAAGCCCCAAGTGAATCCAGTTATCTTCTAAGTTATCTAAAAGTATAAGTAGAGCATCCAGTCCTGTCGACCTGTCAACCTACCTTACCGACATTTGCTACCAAAAGACTTCTAACGCCTGGTGAATGTACCTGACCCTTTAAATGATGGCCAATTACATAAACCAGAAGGAAAGCCTGCCTTTTGTGACAATATTCACCGGCCTTGAGGCCATTATGCTAAGTAAAATAAGTCAGACAGAGAAAGACAAATACTGTATGTTCTCATTTTCATGTGGAATTTAACAAAGCCGAACTCAGAGTAAAATGATGGTTGCCAGGGTGTGGGGGAAATGGGGAGATGTTGCTCAAGGGATACACATTTCCAGCCATAAAATGAGTAAGTTCTGGGATCTAAAGTACAGCATGATGACTATAATCAACAATGCTGTATTATATACTTGAACGTTGTTAAGAGAGTCCATCTTAAAAGTTACCACCACACATTCATTTAAAAATGGCAACTGTGGGGTGCCTGGGTGGCTCAGTGATTAAGCATCTGCCTTTGGTTCAGGTCATGATCCCAGGGTCTGGGGATGGAGCCCGCATCCATTGGGCTTCCCGCTCCGCAAGAAGCCTGCTTCTCCCTCTCCTGTTTCCCCTGCTTGTGTTCTCTCTCTCACTGTCTCTCTCTGTCAAATAAGTAAAATCTTAAAAAAGAAAAAAAGGTAATTGTGTGAGGCCATGGATGTGTTAACTAACCTTATTGTGCTATAAACATTTTGCAATATATGCATATCAAATCATTATATTGTACACCTTAAGCCTTCATGTGTTATATGTCAATAAATATCCCAATAAAGCTAGAAAAAATATAGATATAAATGATGCTAGTTTAAACAAATGATGCCCAGTTGGTCATAAAAGCTAATATCATTGTTTACCCAGGAATGAACCATACAAATTCACTGACTTTATACTTTAGGGCTAGGCATACCCAGACATTAAGCAGTTTATTTGTCAATCAAATAGAATATTAGTAAAGGTTTTAAGCATCCTTCTATGTTATAGAATTCAAATTCTTACTAAGTACAAGACACACATGATTTCTGTTGCATCAGTCCTCTGTCTTAATAGCCCCAGTACATATGCAATTCTACCAATCAGGTGAGAATCTTCTGCTCTTGTCCATACCTTTTAATCAGTAAACTCTCATTTTTTGTATTGCAAAAAACATAAAATGTAGATTCTTGCTTTCTAAGCTTTTACGGTTGGTAAATTAAAAAAATATGAACATAATATTAAAAGTACTATGTTAGAATATAGTATCACAGAGCAGTGAGAACACAAAGGAAGGGAGTAGCAAGTCTACCTGGGCATGAGAGTTGCAGAAAAGGCTTCATGCACATAAAAAAATTCAGACAAAATGTTAAGCAAAAACAACAAAAAATCAAATTATTAAATTACGTTTATTGTATTAGCTCCGTTAAGTAAAGAAAAAAATAGAAAAAATAAAGAAGTCAGTATATTAAACACAGTGCCTTTGCATACTGGAATGATGAGTGATTCTTTGTTTTTTCATTTACATGTAATACTTTTATGCTCTGGGGGAAAAAACTCAAAACACCAACAAAATTTGCAGAATCAGAATGAAACACATTGAGTCTACTTGAGGGAGAAAATAATTTTTTTCATAATTGCCTCACTCTTAATTAACTAGTTTCAGTAAGGAGTCTTTTCAAAAGGAGAAGATATGAAGAATACTAAACAGATCTACCCAGGAGACAAACTTACCAATTCTACTACCACTATAGTCAGATAACACTCATGGTGTCACCATTGAGTATATATCAGCTTCTAAAGTATAGCATTCAAGCACGTAAAACAGTATTTGTTTAAACATACTCTTTATGGAATGAATATGAAAGACTTTTCTGAGTTGTCCTAAAAAAAAAAAAAAAAAAGAAGCAGCCTCCCACAGCTGGCTCCTCTATTTTTGGCTTCTCCTATCCTTGTTTTCATGGCAGCTGAGAAATATTAATGTGAGAAAAGTGTCTTTTATTTTAGTCTTTAGAAAAGAACTCAACAGAAAACCCTGCATCTTTAGTTGTAGAGGGTAAGGGTTCCAGGATCAGGCTGTGGAACTACATTCCCGGAACCACCTGCAGGAAAGAAAATGTTACATAAAATAATAAGTTCGACTTACATATGACTTCCTCAAGGCGTACGCTGTTTACATGTAATGCTAAAAAAATATTTCACTGGAAGTTAATATGTCCCCCAGGAATAGTTATATAAAATAGGTATGTAATCAATTTTATACATAGAAAAGGCAAAGTGGAAAAAAAAATCCTTTAATCCACCACCAATTAACAGAAACAAATGTTTACCAGATCCATTTGAAAACAGGAGAAACATTTAGCTCTATGAGAGACTTTTTTCCTGACCCTACCTATTAATCAGACCTACCTATAAAATTAAATGCCTCAAAACATTAATCTTGAAAAAAGTACTGATCACATTTGATCCAGCAAATTAGCTTACAAAAAACAGTGCAGAATTGTAGTCATAGCTCCAAACCACATCTGAAAGAGTAAGAACATCTTACTTCAGTTTTATTGACTCAATCAGATCATACGGTGAGTCATTTCCAGACATATCGATAAACTCATTGATTCCTCTCATTCTTGTAGTCACTGGACTATAGAAAAAAGGATCAGTAGCCATTTGACCTTCATTGTGTATTAAACAAACACCAGATGGCAAGGATTCATTCAGGAAATCCATTCTTTCTTTTTCATAGTCATGTTCACACTGCTGCTTCCCACTGAGCCTTTCTCTCTGCTTGTCATGGTGCCAAAGCTGCCTGCATAGCACCTTTCATGCATCACAGCTTTCAAATCTTGTCCCATTAGTTTCATTTTGTTTCCATCATAAATAATCTCCCACTTTCTCATACACTCTTTCATTATCTAATAATGGGCTGGGTCATTATACAAAGGAGCCAAGTATTAAAGGGTTAGTGAGTACAGTTTGTCCACTTGGTTTCTGGCCAGTGTATGAACTATTTATTAAACAGATAAATTTATGCACCTAAAAAAAAAAAGAGAGAGAGAGAGAGACAGACCTAGAGGATGCAAACATCTCCATCCTAACATATTTCAGGAGCACAAGATATAAAGAAGTGAGGACACTGGAATCTCAAATTGGAAACTTTAAAACACTATACCATGAGTGTAACCTAATTCTACCTAATTATTTCAAGAAACGCACAAAGGCAAATACCCTATCCTCTGTAAAATTCCATCACAATTCCTTTCCTTGGCCATTCCCTAGACTCATTTGGACATCAGCCAGCCATCTAGAAGTGTTGAAATGCTGGTAAGCATTTACAAGCCAAGTGACTCCATTCTAAGAGTGTTATCCTATGACGAAATTTCACAGAGTCCAAGAAGGGAGATTTGTCTTTTTGGAGAATGTTGTAAAGAGACAAAATAAGAACGCTGGACGTTAGGTAAGATTTATTGCCAACACTGCAAAGTTTAGTACAAACAAGGAGCATTCTTTGGGCTTCAGCAGAGCGGTTCTTCAGTGTTCACAGGAAGTTAAATATTGAGCAAATAAAGTATTCTAACAGAATCAGATTCTTCCATTATTTAAGGAAACGTTAAGAAGTTTAGAATGCAGCGTGTAGGATACTATAAATATAAATATGTCAGCACTGAGTTAAATCATCCCAGCCTATTATTCCCACAGGCAGGCCAATTATCAGGGGGTAATTGGACTGATAATGAGCATTCTGACTGGTCGAGAGGTCCCTCTCGGGGTACGGCACCCCTCAACCTTATAAGGCTGTCCTCTGTGCCAAGAATGCCCTAAGTTATAAATGGGGACATTTGAAAGAATGTAGTATCTTTGAGAAAATTCAGTTTACATTGATTGAAACAAGGTGTTGAATGCTAAGTATTTTTAATAAAGAAGCAAAGATACAAGCTATTTAATAAAACACAATAGAGATAACGCAATTATTTTGTTTGTTTTTTCATAAAATATTCCATTATATGAAATAATTTCAACTATATTTAGAAAAATGGAAAAGAAAAAAGACCCACTCATGATCTCATCTCCCTAACAGAGCCAATTTAATACTTTCAGAGTTTGAAATACATGTTTAATGCAAAGTCAGTTGTATCATTTGTGTAAGCAATTATTCTATTATTTACTGTTATATGTTGATAATAAACTCATATTAAGCCTTGTCTATGCCAACATATTTAACTAAATATTTTTTACCTAGACTACTCTTTCCTGCCCTCTTCCACCAGATAACTATTTATTCTTTAACTTCACCTTAATTTTCACTTCTTTGTGAGCAGTTTTTTCTGATTTCCCAAGCTGAGTTCCTATGTACCCTCTTACAGATTGCCTCTTGCTAGCCCTTAACACTGAACGTGATTATGTGATTCATGTCTATCTCTTCCAGTAAAGAGTAATGTCCATGAGGGAAAGTGATTCTTCTTGTGCTTAGAATCATATCTCAGAGTAGCACCTTGCACATAATAAGTGCTCAATAAATAATTATTGAATGGATGACTAAATGAATGAATTTAAGCATTTTCTGCATAGCTCTAGATGAAAGTGGCTTATACACCTATCTATGAATAAGAATACACATAGTTAACGACAGCATCTGCTCCAGTAATTCCATCGCCTTAGCACTTTACACTTTGTCGTCAGCCCATCAGCTCCATATAAAAAGAAAATAACAGGGGCGCCTGGGTGGCTCAGTGGGGTAAAGCCTCTGCCTTCGGATCGGGTCATGATCGAGCCTCGCATCGGGCTCTCTGCTCGCGTTAGGGAGCCTGCTTCCCCTTCTCTCTCTGTCTGCCTCTCTGCCTACTTGTGATCTCTCTCCTCTCTGTCAAATAAATAAATAAAATCTTTAAAAAAAAAAAAAAAGAAAATAACAGAACTGTGAGTGACTGTACAGGAAGGAAAAAAAAAAAAAAACTGGAGAAAAAGAAACTGCTTAAAACTCCCAGCAAAAGCTGCCAATAATTATTTACCTTCTACTTTGTTTTCTTTTGAAAGGAAGAAACATTTCTTCACAGTTTTCTGGATGGCTGTTTTCACATACAGTCCCTTATTTGGGAAAGGTTATAAACCTGAAAAATAAATTAAAAGCATTTCATCATATATTGTTTGATTCCACTGAGTCAAACTACAGAATAATACATAACCGACCATTTCCAGTCTGAATGTTATATTACAAACCTTGCCCCAAGCGTCTCCTCACATATTTTTAAACGCGTCTCAATTTCCTGCCAACATTCTCTTTTCTTATTCTGTTATGTTAGTCACCATACAGTACATCATTAGTTTTTGATGTAGTGTTCCATGATTCATTGTTTACGTATAATACCCAGTGCTCCACGCAATCCTTGCCCTCCTTAATACCCTTCACTGGGCTCACCCATCCTCCCCCTTCGAAAACCCTATGAGGCATGTTTTGTGTTTCAGTTTTGTCTCAACTGCTAATACTGCCCTGAAGTCCCTTTTTTTAAAAAAGAACAATTTTTTATTGTCTTTCATTATATAAATTGTAAACCCAGTGTAAATCAACATGAAAATAAATTATATGTTTTATCTCTATATCTTATAGTTTTGTTTTGTGGAAATACATGCTTAAAATTCTGAAAAATTATTCTGATGTTTCTTCACCAGAATATTTCATTAGAGAACTCAGCCATACCATTTCATTTTTTTAAATTATAAACTTTTTTAGAGCAATTTTTTGTTCACAGCAAAATTGAACAAAAGTACAGGTAGTACCCATATACGTCCCTATTCCCACAAGTATATAATCTCCCTCACTATTGACATCCCACACCACAGTGGAGTGTTTGTTATCGACATTTGATGAACCTACATTGACACATTATCACCCAAAGTTGACAGTTTACACTAGGTCTGACTCATGGTGTTGTACATCTTATGAGTTTTGGCAAATATATAATGAAATGTATCCACCATTGTAGTATCATATAGAATAGTCTCACTGCCCTAAATATCCTTCATGCTTTGCTTATTTGTCTCTTTTTCCCCTCCCATTTCCTGGCAACCGCTGATCTTTTTACTGTCTCCATAGTTTTGCCTTTTCCAGAATGATATAGAGTTAGAATCATATAGCATGCAGCCTTTTCAGACTGCCTTTTTTTTTTTTTTTTTTTTTTAACTTAGGAAGAAGCATTTAGATTTCCTCCATGTCTTTTAGTGGCTTGACAGTTCATTACTTTTTAGCACTGAAATGATATTCCATTCTCTGGCTGTACCACAGTTTACTTACCCATTCTTCTACTGAAGGACATCTTGGTTACTTCCAAGTTTCAGGAATTATGAATAAAGCTCCTATAAGCACCCATGTGCAGGTTTTTATGTGGATATGTTTTCATTAGTAGTATGAGTAAATACCAAGAAGTACAATTGCTGGATGATATAGTAAGAGCATCTTTAGTAAGAAATTGTCAAACTGTCTAACAAAGTGGTTGCAACATACTGCATTCACACCAGCAATAAAAGAGAATTCCAGTCACTCTACCTACTTGCCAGTCTTCGGCATGTCCGGCATCTAGAATCTTGGCCATTCTAATAGGTATGTAGTGGTAGCTCATTGTTTTAATTTACAATTACCTAAAGACATATTATGTCTTTTCATCTTTTCATATACTTACTTGTTTTCTGTATATCTTCTTTAATCAAAGTTTTCAAGTCTTGTGTCTATGTTTTAGTCAGGTTATTTTCTTCTTGCTGAGTTTTAAGAGTTTTTTGTATATTATGGATAATAGTCCATTATCAGATGTTTCTCTTGTAAACATTTTCTCCCAGTCTTTGGCTTGTCTTCTCATTCTTTTGACATTGTCTTTTGCACAGCAGAGATTTTTAATTTTAATAAGTCCAGCAAATCAATTTTTTTAATGGATCATGCCTTTTGTGTTGTATCAAAAAGTCACTCTCATATCCACAGTCACCTAGGTTTTCTCTATTTTATATTCTAGTTTTATAATTTTGCATTTTACATTTAGGCTTGTGACGCATTTAGAGTTAATTTTTATGAAGAATATAAGGTCTATTTCTAGAGTTATTTTTTTACATGTGGATGTCCAGTTGTTCCAGAACCATTTGCTCAAAGACTACCTTTCCCCCAGTATATTGTCTTTGCTCCTTTTGTCAAAGTTCAGTTGACTATTTATGTGGGTCCACTTTTGGGTCTCTGTTCTGTTCCTTTGATCTATTTGTCTAGTCTTTCACCAATACCACACTGGCTTCATTACTATAGCTTATAGTAAGTCATGAGTCAGGCAGTGTCATTTCTTTGACTTTGTATTTATTCAATATTCAGCTGGTTATTATGGGTCATTTGAATCTCCATATAAATTTCAGAATCAGTTTGTTAATATCCATAACTTGTGGGGATTTTGAGTGGGGTTGTAAAGTATCTATAGATCAAGTTGGGAAGAACTTACATCTTGACAATATTACATGAACATAGACTATCTCTTCATTTATTCAGTTCTTTGATTCTCCTCATCAGAGTTTTGTGGTTTTCCTCACATAGATCTTGTACATGTTTTATCAGATTTATATCTAAGTATTTCACTTTTTGTGGTATTACTGTAAATGATATTGTGTTTTTTAATTTCAAATTCGACTTGTTCATTGCTGGTATATGGAAAAGCGATTTACTTTTCTTTTTAATTGAAGTATAAAAGATATCCAATGTTACATTAGTTTCAGGTGTGTAACATGGCAATGCGACAAGTCTATATATTATGCTAAGCTCACCACAAATGTAGCTACCACATGTCACCAAACAACGCCATTACAATACCATTGACTATATTCTTTATGCTGTAGTTTTTATCCCCATGACTCATTTATTCTATAACCGGAAGCCTCTATCCCCTACTCCTCTTCATCTATTTTGCCCATCTCTCCCACCCCTCTGGCAACTATCAGTATGTTCTCTGTACTTACGGGTCTGTTTCTGGAAAGCAAGTGACATTTAACCTTGAATCCTACAAGCTTGTTACAATCTGTTATTAGTTTCAGGAGTTTTTTTGTCAATTCTTTTGGATTTTCTACATAGACAATTAAGTAACCTCCCAAAAGTTTTATTCTATTTATTATCTCAATTATTGTTTGTCTAAGGAAGTCTTTATTTCTCCCTCACTTTTGAAGGATTATTTCACAGGGCACAGAATTGGAGGGCAGTAGCTTATTTTCTCCCAACACTAAATATTTCACTTCACTCTCTTCTTACCTGCTTGGTTTCTGAGAAGTATGATATAATTTTTATCTATGTTCTTTTATGGGTAAGGTGTTTTTTCCCCCTCTGGCTTCTTTCAGGATTTTTTTCTCTATCTTTGGTTTTTCTTTCTTTCTTTTTTTTTTTTTTTTTCTGTAGTGTTATTTTTTTAATTTAATTTTATTTTTTCAATGTTCCAAGATTCATTGTTCATGCACGACACCCAGTGTTCCATGCAATACGTGCCCTCCTCAATACCCAACCCCCCACTCCCCTCCTCTCCGAAACCCTCAGTTTGGTTCTCAGAGTCCACAGTCTCTCATGTTTCGTCTGAAATTGAATATGATACACCTATGTATAGGATTTTTAAATTTATCTTGCTTATTGTTCTCTGTGCTTCCTGGATCCATGGTTTAGTATCTGACATTAATTTGGAAAAATTCTCAGTCGTAAATGCATTAAATGGTATTGTCATTAAATATATGTTACACCTTTTATTATTGTTCCACAGTTCTTGGATATTCCTTATTTTTTCAGTCTTTTTCTCTTTGCTTTTCAGTTTTGAAAGTTTCAATTGTCATATCCTGAAGCTCAGAGATAGTTTTCTCACCTGTGTCCAGTCCACTGATGAACCCACCAAGGCATTCCATATTTCTGTTACTGCTTTTTATATCTAGGATTTCCTTTTAATTCTTTTTTAAATATTTCATCTCTCTGCTTACATTACCCATCTGTTCTTGCATGTTGTCTACTTTTTCCATTGAAGCCTTTAGCATATTAATGAGAAGCATTTTTTTTTAATCCCTGTTTTAATAATTCCCACCACTAGAGTATAAGTTCTATGAAGTTAGGAATTTTTTCTCTTTGGTTCACTGTAGTTTCCAGAGCCTGGCATATAGTAAGTTTGCAAATATTCATTGAATGAATGATTCCCTCAAAAGTGAAAAGGATTTTCAATCAAATTGATTCTCTATTTAAGATGTCAATCAGTTTGGATAGTTTTAAAACTCAATTGACTTATTTTATTTGACTAACAAATGCATGCAATCAAAATGTCGTTATGTAGGCATAATGTATGTGATATGTTCTCACATACTCAAACTCTAGAACACAATACGGAATACCTAAATGAGAATTCAGTAATGTTTTAGAGAATACCTAAATGAGATTCAGTAATGTTTTAAATATGATCATATTACTATAGAAATACTTATTTTATATAAATCTGAAATTTAATAAAATGTTAACATTTTAGAAAATAAAACGCTAAAACCTTAAAAAACTTCTTATATAACTGGGTAGTGAAATTGTAGGTATTACTTTCTTCTCTACACTTTTTCCAAGTTTTCTACAATGAATATGCATTAATTTTATAATAAGGGGAAATATTATGTAAAACAAAGAATTTTAAGATGCTGGAGGTAAAAATATAAATTGCACAGTAAAAATAAAGATAGAAAAGAATGGTCTATTCTCTCACCTTACTACATTGAGAATAAATGTGGAAGTTTTTTGTCATCTCCATTTTGACTACTAGTTCTAAAACTATTTACTCATCAGGTGGATGATTTAATTACTATATCCTTCCTTGTTTTTTGATGTAAAATTTTTATTAACATTAATTATTTAGAGGCTCTTCTTTCTGTTTATGTAAGTACCATATTTCGTTAATAAACTTTATTTTTAGTACATTTCAGATTTATAGAAAAATCATGAAGATAGTTGTGATTTCCCTGTACAACTCTGCACCCAGTTGTCCCTATAATTAACATCTTACATTAATATAGCACACTTGCTATAATTAATGAACCAATATTGATATACTATTTTTTCCATTAAAACTTTATTTATGAAAATAGGTGACTAACATAATAAAAAAAACCATTACCTATGGGTTGGCCACCTATTTTGATATACTATTTCTAACTGAAGTCCATACTTTATTTAGACTTCTTTGGTATTTACTCAATGTCCTTTTTTCACTGATGTTCCGAAATCCCATCTAAGATACTGCATGGCATTTCAGTTGTCAGATCCCTATAGGCTACTCTTCACTTTGACAGTTATCAGATTTCCCTTGTTTTTGGTGACTTGGACAGTTTTGAGAAGTACTAATTAAATATTTTGTAAAATGTCCCTCTATTGGGATTTGTCTGATGTATTTCTCATGAGTAGACTGGGGTTATATGTTTTTTGGGGCAGAAAGATCACAGAATTGAAGTACCATTATCCTCACATTATATCAATCTACGTACTATCAACATGACTTATCTCTGTTGATGTGGACTTTGATCATCCCGCTGAAGTGGTTTGTCAGGCTTCCCCACTGTCAAATAATTGTTCTTACTCCTTTCCATACTGTACTTTTGGGATGGGAGTCTATGCACAGCACTTAAAGATTGAGGAATTATGTTTCATTTCTTTGAGGACAAAGTATCTACAATTTGGGGAAAATTATTTGGAATTCTCCTGTAAGTGATCTTCATCTATTCTCCCTCATTTATTCAATCACTTATTTACATCAATATGGATTTATGAGCATTTATTTTATACTTTGGATAAAGTCTCATGCTATTTTATTTCTCTGTTCATGGTTTTATTCCGTTACTGAGACCTCTTTCCAGTTGGATTCTGTGTGCCTTTTAACATACCCTCGTCAGTGTGTATGTGTGTGTGTGTGTGGGGGCAATGGGGTGGGTATGTGTAAGTGGGGGTGTGTAACACTTCTCTACTTTCTGGTACTATAAGTTGATCCAGGTTCATCTTATACATTTCCTGCCTCACACCTAGAATCAATCATTTCTCTGTGGAGCTCTGATTCCTCTTATTGGAGATTAGAAACCAAGATCTAGACACTAGGTGTACTCTGTGTTAATGGATTGTCATTTCTTTTAGGTCCTCTCGGCTGACAGAGCAAGGAAATATCTGTGTGCATATTAATCCATGTATACACAGAGATCTATATTATTAAAACTATCTGTATCCATATTAAGCTAAACATAAGTTCATACTAATGTCTCCAACTCTAATCCATTAGCACATTCACCATCCTATTCCATCTCCTTTGCTTATTTGTAAATTCTAACTCCAACAGTAAGAAAGCTGACTCCCATAATCCACTTTCTATTTACTTAATTATTCACTTCTAGCATACATGTATGGCAGTATCCGAAGTGTTAACCATGGGGGAAAACTTTATAAATTATAGTTTAGTGTTTATGCACAGATCTTCTGCATTTAAGCTTATAAATTCTACTTATTTCCAAAGTTACTTAAGTCAGTATCTTTTCCCCCACCACCTTCAGCGAGGTTGTTTCATATACCAGTAATAAGGTTATATTTTTTATCACCTACTTCATTCCATCCTAAGATCGTGAGCCCTAAATTTTTTTAAATTTGCATTTATTGTTTTACTCTTTGTACAGCATTGTTCCCTGGGTTTTGACATGCATAATGTTATATGTCCATCATTGCAGATTATGCTGAATAGTTTCATCACCCAATAAATCCTCTGTGCTTCACCTATTCAATTCCTATCCCTCCCTCCCTTGCAACCACTGATCTTCCTACCATCTGTAGGCTTGCCTTTTCCAGATGTCACATAGTTAGAATTATATAGTATATAGTCTTTTCTGACTGGCTTCTTTCACTTAAAAATAGGTATTTAAAATTCATCTATGTCTTCTCATGGCTTGACAGTTTATTTTTATCATGCAGTAATATTCCATTGTGTGGACATAAAATTATTTATTCACCTATTAAAGGACATCTTGCTGCTTCTAGGTTTAGGTGATGACAAAAAAAGATGTTGTAAGCATTTATATGCAGGTTTTGGGTGGAATAAGTTTGCAAAAGTGTTGGATAAATATCTAGAAGCATGACTGCCTGTGATATGATCATCTGGTAAGACTATGTTTAGCATTATAAGAAATTTTCCAACTGTCTTCCAAAATGACTGTAGCATTTTGCCATCTCACCAGCAATGTTGCTCCGAATTCTCATCACCTTTGGTATTATCGGGTTTTTTTTTTTTTTCAAATTTAATTTGTTTTTAACTTTTACATTGTAAGGGGTATGTAGTGGTATCTCACTGTTGCTCTAATCTGGAATTTTCTAGTGACAAATGATATTGATCATCTTTTCATAAACTTATTTTCCATCTATGTATCTTCTTTGGTCAGATTTTTGTTTTCATTTTTAAATTAGCTTGTTCGTTTTCTTATTTGTTGAGTTTGAAGAGTTATTTGTATATTTTGGATACGAGTTCTTTTTAGGTATGTGTTTTGCAAATATTTCTCCTGGTCTGTAACTGCTATTATTATTCTCTTAGTGGTGTTGAATTCAATTTGCTAATATTTTGTTGAGGATTTTTGATCTGTGTTCATGAGAGAGATTGATCTATAATTTTCCTTCTTTGTAATGTCCTTGTTGGCTTTGGTATAAGGGTAACGCTGGTCTAAAAGAATGAGTTAGGAAGTGTCGTGCATCTATATTCTGAAAGAGATTATGGAGATTTGGTATAATACCTTCCTTAAATGTTCGGTGGAACTCACCAACGAAACCGTCTGGGCCAATGTTTTGTTTTTTGAAAGGTTAGTAAATGCTAATTCAATGTATTTAATAGATACAAGCTACTCAAATTAGTCTCCTTTTAAGTTTTGGTAGTTTGTATCTCTCAAGGAATTGGTCCATTTTTTTCTGTCAATTTGGGGCCACAGAGTTGTTAATAACATTCTGTTATTTTCCTATTAACATCCTTGGGACAAGTAGTGATGATTCTTCTTTCCTTTCTGATACTGTGAATTTTTTTATTCCCTATTTTTACTTGGTTAACTTGCTACAGGTTTATCAATTCTATTGATCATTTCAATAGAATTTCAACCAGCTTTTGCTTTCATTGATTTTTTCTATTGATTTCCTATTTTCAATTTCATTGATTTCTGCTCTGATTTTTATTATTTCTTTTCTCTGATTTGATTTAGGCTTCAATTGGTCTTCCTTCTCTAGTTTCCCAAGGTGGAAACTTGATTAAAGATTTTTAAAACTTAATTATTTAATGCTATAAATGGTCCCTCTCAGCACTGGTTTCACTGAATCCCATAAATTATGATAGGTTGTATTTTCATTTTAATTTAGTTCAAAATATTTTAAAATATCTCTTGAGATATCTTCTTTTACCCATATATTATTTCAGAGTGTGTTTGTTTAACCTCCAAAATTTTGGGACTTTTTCTAACTATCTGTGTGTTACTGATTTTTAGTTTAATTCCACTGTGGTCTGACAACATACCCTCTATGATTTTTTTTTTTTTTTAATTTGTTAAGTATGTTTCATGACTGAGCATATGGTCTATCATTATGAAAGTTCCAGGTAACCTTGAGAAGAATATGTATTCTGCTGGTGTTGGATAGAGTATTCTATGAATGTTAATTAGTTCAGGTTGACTCATAACGCTATTCAGTTCAACTATATCCTTACTGATTTTCTGCCTGCTTTATTTATCAGTTACTGACAGAAGGGTGCTGAAGTCTCCAACTATAAAAATGGATTTGTTTATTTTTCCTTGAAATTCTGTCAGTTTTTATCTCACATATTTTGATGCATTTTGCTGTGTATGCGTGTGTGTGTATGTGTGTGTGTGTGTGTGTGAATTGTTATGTCTGTTTGGAGAATTGACCCTTTATCATTATATAATACCTGTCTCAATCCCTAATAATTTTCTGAAGTCAGCTATAACTGAAATTACTATAGTTATCTTTGCCTTTTTTTTTTTTTATTAGTGGTAACATGGTATTTCCCTCTCCATCTTTTTATTTTCGGGCTGAGTTGTTATCCATAAAGTGGTTTTCTTCTAGATATCATATAGCTTTGTCTTTTAGTTAAATAAAATAATCTCTGTCTTTTAATTTGTATGCTTAGGCCATTCATATTTAAAGTGTATTTTGAGGGGCACCTGGGTAGCTTAGTCTGTTAAGCGTCTACCTTCAGCTCAGGTCATGATCCCAGGGTTCTGGGATCCAGCCCTGCGTCAGGCTCCCTGCTCAGCGGAGGGTCTGCTTCTCCCTCTCCCTCTACTGCTTCCCCTGCTTGTGTTCTCTCTCTTTCTCTGACAAATAAATAAATAAAAATATTTACCAAAAAATTTTTAAAAATTAAAATAAAATGTATTTTGATATAGTTGGATTAATAACTACACTGTTTCTGTTTTCGGATTAATAACTACCCTGTTTCTGTTTTGTTTTCATTGCATTTGTTCTTTGTTCCTCTCTCTCCCATTTTTATTGCATTCTCTTGTTTTAATTTAACATTTTTTATGACTCACTGCCTTTCCTCTCTCAGCATATCAATTATACTTAACCATTTTTTAGTGGTTATACTACAGTTTGCCACATACACTTTTAATTAATCCATGCCCATCTCAAATAAAATTAAACCACTTCATATCCAGCACAGCACCCTTGTTAACAGTGTTCCTGATTTCTTTCTCTCCCTTATGATATTGCTGGTATCCATTTTACTTATCCATGGGCTATAACCACACAATATATTATTACTATTATGACTAAAAACAGTAATCATTTAGATTAATTAAAAATAAGATGTTTAAATTTTAACAAAATGCCTTCATTTATTCCTTCTTTAATGTTCCTCCTTTCTTTATATATATCTGAGTTTCTGAACAATATTATTTTCTCTCTCCCTAGAGAATTAAAAAAAAATTTCCCTGAAGAGGCCTATTAGTGATGAATTTCCTCTATTGTTGACTGAGAAAGTCTATATTTCCCTTTCTGAAAAATAATTTCATTGGATATTGGATTATAGGTTGAGTGTTTTTTTTTCTTTCCACATTAAATACTTTACTTCGCTTGCTTCTTGCTATCATAGTTTTAGAAGGGATATGTGCTGTAATTTTTATTCTTTTTCTTCTATTAGTACGGGGTCTTTAGAATCTAAATTCTGGCTATATTTTTAACATTTTTTCTTTGTCTTCGGTTTTCTACAGTTTGAATATGATATGCCAGAATTTTTTTGTTATTTATCCTGCTTGTATTTTCTGGGCTTCCTATATCTGTAGTTTAGTGTCTGTTATTGATATTGGAAAATCCTCACCATTATTACTTCACATTTCTTTTTAAAGATTGTATTTATTTGAGATAGAGTGAGTGAGCATGAGTAGGGAGCAGAGGGAGAGGGAGAAGCAGACTCTCCGCAGAGCAGGGAGTCCAGTGCAGCGCTCGATCCGAGGACCTCGAGATCATGACTTGACCTGAAGGCAGACACTTAACCAACTGAGCCACCCAGGTGCTGCCACATATTTCTTCTGCACCTTCTCTCTTCTTCTGATGTTCCAGTTGCATGTAGGCTGTATTTTTTTAAAGTCCTACCACACTTACTGGATGTTCTGCTCATTTTTTTTTTCGTTCTTTTTCGCTTTGCACTTGGTTTTTGAAAGTTTATAGCAATCTGTCTTCGAGTTCACTTACTGTTTTCTCAGCTGTATCAAGTTTATTGATGAGCCCTTCTAAGGCATCCCTCATTTTCATTAGAGTGATTTTGGATTTCTATCATTTTCTTTAGATTCTTTCTTAAAATTTCCACCCTTCTGCTTCCTGTACCCATACATTCTTATATGCTACCTAGTTTTTCCCTTAGCACCTCGAACATATCAATCATAATTATTTTAAATTCCCTGTGTCATAATTTCAACACCTGTGTCATATCTGATTCTGGTCTAATGCCTGCTTTATCTTCAGATTGCATTTTTTCCTCGACTTTTAGCATGATTTGTAATTTCTTGTTGAAAGTCATACATGATGTACCAGGTACTAGAAACTGAGGTAAACAGGCCTTTAGTGTAAGGTTTTATGTTAAGGTGGCTAGGAGTAGGGCTGTGTTTAATGATTGCTATAGCTGTTCCAGAGGCTTCAAATTCCTTTCATGTCCTTGTTTTTGCCTCCTTCATTGTCTTTGGCTTCTTTACGAACTCTTGCTTAGGTAAAGTCTGTCTTTCAGCAACTTAAGCTATAATACTGTTATCACAGTGGACCTGTTCTGATGTGATAGAAGGGAACTGGGAAGAGGAAGCATTGTACACTATTACAAATGAATCTCTGTCTTTTTGTGGGCCTGTGCACCTGGGATGTAACCTTTGCAAGTTATAGTTCTTATATTTATTCCCACTTAGGTATTCCTGGGAAGCTACAGGAGGCTGGAGTAGAGAGAATATCCTTCCCTTAGGTAGCTAAGACTCTGGTGAAGTCTCTCCTCTGAAGAGTAAGTAGCCCTTGTTATGAGAACATTCTTGGAGTACTTCACAATGACTACTCTTCTCCTCCCCTGTGAGAGTCAAGAAGGGATCTTTCTTGGCTCTTCAAGGGAGAACCCAAGAAAGTGTGAGGGGCCTCTTAAGACTACAGCCCCAAGAAACCTTTTACTCTCAAGCTAGTCCAGACTCAGCCTCTAACAACTGATCAAAATTATCATTTAAGAGTGCCCAACAATGTATGACCGTAATAGCTTCTTCTTAAGGAAAGGAGATTGAGACTGTAACTCCATATTTGCCTTTCTTTCTGGATTTCAGCATGCCAGTTTGTTCTGCAACCACAGTCCTCTGATAGGTCCAAGAAAAGTCATTGACTTTGTTTGCTCAACATTTTTTTGGTTGTAAAAATGGGAGTGACAAACTTCCCGGCTTTCACATGTCAGAACCGAAATCAGAAGTTTGATTTCTTTTTATTTTTAAATCACTACTGCTAGACTACTTTGCCTGCACAAAGTCTCAATACCTCTGAAATTTACTAGCCAAGTCGGTTGGCCTCATAAACACAGACGTCCATGGATGGGCTTGCTTATCTCAAGGCGACAGAAGAAATCCATGTGCCAGAGGAAATTTTAGCCCTGGAGTCATTCTCAAGCCTCTGGAAACCCCCACACTTGAAAATATAAAATTGATATCATCATCCTCCAAGTTTTTATTTCACTGCTTTTAAAAGTAGTGAAATATATGCCACAATATGTCTCATTCTAAAGGTTGAAAAATTTATGCTATGACTATAATGACATCATCCTGCCTCCCACAGAAGGCTTTTGCTTGGAGAGTTCAGCAAAAGAACAAAATTAACAGGAAACGTCACTTTCACACACAGATGGAAAAATGTTAACATCTCCTGAATTCTATGACAGTCTCCTTGATGGGAACATACATGTCACCAAAACGTACCAACAATGTGCAAACACATCTTATGAGCAGGTGCTAAACTGAGGTCACTGCTGGAAGATGGGAGCTTTGGCAGCACTGAGAACAAAAGATTCCTCCTAGGTGTAGTTTAAAGCTGAGAAATAAGAATCATATGTAAGGAATGTTCCAGGCAGGATAAAACTTCTGAATGCTTGAGTGACAATGTACCAAGGAGGCCTCCCATTACTTCTATTCAACCTTCATTTCATAGATCATGAAGAAATCCCACTCCTTAAAGATTTTGTGAAATAAAGTTAAAATTCTCTACTGATTAAATAATGTTGTGATTGTTCCAACATGAAAAAGAAATATGTGACTCCTTGAGGACTGACTTTAATAACATTAAGCTATGAAAACAGTACAGAAATATCTAGCAGATTATTTTGCTCAAAGGTTCCATATGTATTCCCTAAGTGGTCTAACCTCTAAAATGTATTCCATGTTGCCAGTATACTGAGAATAAAAAAGAACAGTCAAAAGCATATATAGTCAGTTCTATGTCTAGGGAGAATTTTAATGTGAGTTATCTATAAGTAAGATAAAAAAAACACATTTCTTTTCTCTTCCTGTTTAATCCTAAGAAAGTTTTCAAATGTCCACAGGGCAATAGAGTTAAGTTTTTTTAAAAAAATTATTTGTGGAAATATAAGACAAATGGAATCCATATCACGTTATAGTGAGAAGGTGGCAACATTCTTGGATCAGTGCATGGGAAAGATGTATAGGGATATCAAATATTAATAGTTTATAAACCTGAGTGATTGTTCAAAGAATTGAATGTAAAATAAAAATATTATCATATTACCATGACCTAATCCCTCATTCATCCACATCACATCACACACATACACACACCACATACACACACACCACATACGCATACACCATATCTGTATACACCACATACATACAAATATATAAATACCTTCTTCTAGTACTCTGCTCCATTAATTTTTTCCTCTCTATTGCCTGTTTAGCATTTTCCTTTCTCCTGTCTCCTTCCTTCAGGCTAGCAAAATCTTTTCCTCAATTCTACTTTCTTTTCAAGCTATAACACTATCTTCTTCCTTTTGGTAACTCATTTGCTAACCCCTTAACGTTTGAAATTGTGGAAAATTTGTTCCTATTAGACAACCGAGACACATCAAATACAAAGAATGGTAAACAAAAGTTCTCTACTTTTTCCCTTCAGCAGGATCTCCGTCTCCTCCAAGGAGAATCAGGAGAAAAGTCCCTTTACTAATAGCTTCCTTCTCATTTGCCATGACTCCTCAATGACCTCTACCCCAGGATGATTTACCTTCTTTTCTTAAACTTCATCCCAAACTATCAATCCAATCCATCTGGTTTTCTTTATACGGAAGAGAGAGAGAGAGTGTGTGTGTGTGTGTGTGTTGCACGTGCGTGTGTTCTGTGGTGGTGAATGGAGTTTCAGGTCCTCTGTGTATTCCTGAAGTATGAGAGTAGTGGATAAAGGACCATAGTTATCTAACAGTATTCAATAGCTCTCCTCAAACTGTTTCATTAAGATTATCAATATGATTCTGTGTCTTTTTAGTTTTCTTCTTTCTCCAGTTTATAATGGTAGTATTTGAGCCTTGCTATTAACATTTTTTCACTTTAGCTGGACTCTGGGACAAAATTCCCATTGCTTTTTATCCTATAATTCTAAAAATTCCTTTTCAGTCTCCTTCATGGGGCTTGTTCCTAAAGAAGGGGAACTTATTCCTAAATATAGGCATTGCTGAAGGTATGTTTTTGGCTTTTGTCTCACTTTGCATATATTCTTTGAGTCATCATACCTCTTCTGTTCTGTCTCTGTTTAGATGATGTTCAAACTGGTACTGAGGAGGTAACATCTAAACCGGCTCTTGAAGGACAAGTGGGAATTTATTAGGCTGATGATGGGATCAAAATAAATGTGAAAAAATGGTACTGCATACCCAAAGAGACAGAGAGACTGATTAGGACGGCAAGTTTAGAACTGTCGACAGTGCCCATGAGTATGAACTGTGCACTGGTGTTGTACAATGCTTTACCCTTGATGGAATATTAGGAATATGAAGGAGCCATGGAATATGAAGCCACAGCAATACTAAGGTCATTCATAATAATGAAGTTTGAACTTTATTCTTTATGTCAGTATAGCCTAAAGTATGTCTTCAGAACAATTGATTGACAAAAAATTAATAGGTGTATTTAAAATAGTCCATAATCACATGAATCCGGGCCATAAAACTGGCCACATTTAAACAGATTTCTCTGCTAGAAAGGGCTCTTATAGCCAATTTATCCCGTGATTATCTTAAGAATATAATATGCAGTATTTGTCATGGGAACCCTTGACATTTTCTAGAATATTCACTGGGAATTTGCTTAAACAATGGGGGTCATAGTGGATGGAACTAGAGGGTATTATGCTAAGTAAAATAAGTTGGTCAGAGAAAGAATTATCGTATGATTCTACTCCCATTTGGAATTTAAGAAACAAAACAGAGGAACATAGAGGAAGGGAGGGAAAAATAAAACAAGATATAATCAGAGAGGAGGCAAACCGTAAGAGACTCTTAACCATAGGAAACTAACTGAGGGTTGCTGGAGGAGAGGTAGGTGGGGGGTGGGCGGGCAACAGGGTGATGGGCATTAAGGAGAGCAAGAGATGTAACGAGCACCTCATTTATATACAACTGATGAATCACTGAACTCTACCTCTGAAACTAATAATATACTATATGTTAACTGAATTGAATTTAAATTGAAAAAAACAATGGGGGTCATAGAAGTATTTAACTCGTATTTTTAAAGATGACTCAGATAACAGTACAGAAAATGGCTTGAAGATATAAATAGGATAAATATTGCCACATGTAGTCACATAAGAAAGGAAACAAGAGGATAAATGAAGCAAGATGAGTAATGAGTAGTTGATCTCACTATAATTGGTGAGAAAATGATGTTCTGGGTAAAGCAATGACATAGGCAATGATAATGGAGAGGAGTAAGTGATTTTTCAAGAGCTTTTTATGATGTAGACTCAATCTCCTTGTTTGGCTTT
This sequence comes from Potos flavus, assembly GCA_028534135.1. NCBI lineage: Eukaryota > Metazoa > Chordata > Mammalia > Carnivora > Procyonidae > Potos > Potos flavus. The sequence goes on from CM052896.1 coordinate 67,457,040, forward strand.
TTTTTTTAGGAGGCATATTCAACAGGATTTGGTAGATAGTAGATACAGGTGGGTCCAGAGGCTGAGGTCCTCGCTTCTGATGTAGGTGCTGTTTGAAGGACTACAGCATGATAATAGACATTCAAATCCAGAATGAGGTGGTGGCAGTAGGGGTAGGGTAGTTGCAAAGAAGGTGCTACAGTATGAGAAGCATGTGAAAAGGCGGTAGAGGAAAATCTCTACAATTTTGCATGGAACTACACAGCTCTAAGAGGAACAATTTTTTCATGTCATGTGACTACGTAGGGTGAATAATTATCTCATGTGATTTACTCTCTCAGGGATTACTTCTAATTTATTTCAATGGTATTTGTTCTTATATAAATTTGATATACTAAATTGCCAGTAAGACTTAGACAGAACTCAGATCTGATACTACAATGAAAACTCACCATTATTCCCTTTGTTGATCTCTTCAAATAATCCCATTTCTGTCAAACAAACCAACAAATGAATTATTCTCCAAAGAGTATGGAAACCATGGTTTTCTCTGTTTCTCTCCTATGTTCCAGTCCTAGTGTTTCACCTTTTTAATATCTCTCATATCCAGAAGACTCCAAAATAATCCTGAAAGACACAAAAGTAGAAGTAAATGAATGAAAAAACACACTATGTTATATGATGGGAAGACTTAACAACATAAATATGTCAACACAATAAAATATCATTAGGATTTTATTTTCCTTAAAGCTAAACAGAGTTCAGTTGGAAAAATAAAACATAAAAAGGTAGCAGTAACCCTGAAATAAAAGATAACTCTGAAAAAGAGGAGAATGAGAATAACCTATCCCTAAAAGTTATTGGCACACATTATAAAGCTTCTGCAGTTAAAACAGTATGGAATCCATACATGGAGAAACAAGGGACCTAACACAAAAAGAGAAAATATTTATAGTGACTTTAAAATACAATTTGATTGTATATCCTTAGTTGAATATATTCTGACATGCAAAAAAATAAAGCTTGAAAAAATAATTAACCATACATTATAAGGATTTATATTATAGGAAGCAGTGTTGTACTGCTACTATAAGACTGTTGTCTTTGTACTGAAGGAGAAAGCAAATGAGGTTTTATATGATTATCATGGAAAACCAGGAGTGTTGGCATGAGAGAAACAGGAAACAAATATAAGATCAATAAGGTTAGGTAATAACCATGTACACCTGAATTTGAATTAGAACTCACAATAAATATAAAAAACACAAACTCATAAAATTTTTTAAAGATTTTATTTATTTATTTGAGAGAGAGAGCATGAGCAGGGGGAGAGGGAGTGATAGGGGAAGAGGGAGAAGTAGACTCCCAGCTGAACAGAGAAACCGAAGCAGAACTTGATCCCAGGACCCTGAGATCATGACCTGAGCTGAAGGCAGACACCCAGCTGACTGAGCCACCCAGGTGTCCCCCATTTGTGGTCTTTAACTACCATTTCACAACAAGTAATAACAAGTAACAAGTAATAACAAGTAACAAGTAATAAAGTCTTCTTGCAGAATGGGTGATTCTGAGTGTTGGGTAGAAAATTTAAAAGATGATCCTGGGGCATCTTATGTAAGAGAGTCAGAAAACTCTCGAAGTCCACCAAGGTTGAATCAAAAAGGTGCAGAAGTCAATTTAAAGAGGTTCCCAATCAGGCAAAGATAGGACAATCTGAACATTAATAAGGATAATTGCAATAGATTGAAATGCATCAAATATGTTTTAACATGAGTTTATAATAATTCTTTTAAAATAAAGAAAGAAACCCATTAGTAACAGTTCCTATAACACACACAAAGAAACAGGCAAATATTATGTGCCCCCTGATAGTACACAGCACAACCTATAAACAATTCTTGTAAAAAAAAAAAAACAAAAAATCTAAATCTGATCAAGCTTTTAAATTTAACCATCATTTTGTGGGGAATACAGGAGACAGAAGAACATTATAAATATTACCATGAGTATGAAATCAGCAAATATTGTCTCTGTCATTTTAATCAATTTTAAGATTAAAAAAGAAATGGAATATGAAATTAAAGATTACAAATATTTAAGAAACATCTTAACTAATTATACTAAATGGGCCTTATTTGGATACTGATTCAAAGAAATGAATTATAAAAAACTCATATAAAAATTAGAGAAACTTGACCACTGACTACATATTTGGGATTATGAAGAAATTATTAATTATTTGGGCATGATAATGGTATTATGGCTATGTTCACTAATAAGTCCTTATCTTTTAGAAATTCATACTCAAATATATATAAGTTAAAGGATTGATAATTGACTTCAAAAAACCTAGAGGTAAAGAGATAGGTAGGAATAGAGATAAAACAAGATCGGTCATGAATTGGTCATTTTTGAAGCTGGGTGGTGAATATATGGGGGCTCATTATTCCATCTACTTTTTTATTTTTTAGTTTTTCATAATAAAAAGTAAGAAAAAAATCTCATGTTATTTCCTCCTCCTTTCTCGCATAAGGTTCTCTTTTTTTCCCTAAAATATTGCCATAGTAACTGGTCTTATCAATGTGAATTTTCATCTCTAAGATGAAACCAGAACATGCTCATTAGATTCATCCTCTAAAAACTCTAAAAAACAACTTTCCACAAGTAGCTACTTTGGTCAAAATTTGTAAGTGATTCTCCACTTCCCTTGAAATAAGTGATCATAAGTCTATTCAAAATAAACCATCATTAGTTTGACATCAAAGACACCTTACAATCTGTTTCCATCCAATTCTCTGAACACTTCCTTTACTTCTCTTTATAAACTTGATGCTTTAGTCAAAGCATTTGTCCACTTGTCTGCTTGTCCTTAAAACAGATGTGGGAACTCCACCTCCACTTTTGCTCTTACGATGCTGTCTGAGTAGTTGCCCTTCCTCTATATTTATCTTAATTTGTTCCTTCCTTGAAGGCCTATTCAAGTCTCACCACCTCCATGTAGCTTTTCCTAAAGACTTTTCAGCTACGCTCAACTCTCTTATTTGAACTCCAGCAGCAATTACTTTCCTATAACTCATTTTATCACATGCTACTCTACATGGTTAGTGTATTTTAATGCATATACTCTACCCTCTTTAATGTCAGGTCAGGAAGTATGTCAGATTTCTCTGTACTCAAGAACACACTATAGAACCTTATACAGAGTAATTGCTCAATAAGTGTTTGTTCATGTTGTCGTTGTCACTGCTGCCATTATTACTGATTGTGGTGGCAGTAGTGATGAAAATAATAAAGGAAGTTCATTTGATGATCATTACCAGTTCATCACTGAGATGACCTTGGACCTAGAGATTTATGGCTGAGTTGGGGAGTATTGATTCATAAAACCAAATATTCAACTTCTGTATGGTCCCAGAAGTCTATTACATATGTCCCAATAACTTAGTGCTGCCAATTAAAATGGTTTAAACATACCTACAAACAAAAAGAAAAACAAAACAAAACCCTTTTTCCAAAATTTGTCATTGACTTTTACTGCTTAAAGAATTACAAATGTCTTGATATAGGATTAGAGATTTACAATCTGGCCTAAAATCCAGAATCAAATTTCATTCTCATTATTTCCCTATATGTACTCTGCTTCAGTTAAAATAGTCTAATTTTAAATATCTTTGGAACCATTTCTCTTCTCTGTATTTCCATTAAACTTCCTTAGTTTAGAGCTTCATAATTTCTTGGATTGTTTCAATTCCTTTTCTAATCCACCACCTGGCTTCCAGTCATGTTCCCTTCCAGTTCATTCCCCACCCACCCTCCACTGAAGCCCAAAAAGGATTTATCTTGCTTAAAATTCTTCTACGACTATCTTAGCTATAAAGGCTAAATGCCTTAACATGGTGTACAAGACCCTTTATGATATTCATTTTCATTACTTCAAATGCCTGCTATGTGCTAGGGGCTGACCACAGAGTGGAAAATACTCTATGGCTCATCCCCATGAGTTTATTGCCTAGTGAGAGAAAAGGGGAAAAAAAATCAACACACATAAATATGTGATGAAAATCAATAAGAGCTATGATAGAAAGGAATAAATAATGCCATGAGAAAGAAATTTAGGGAGATCTCATTTAGCTTGATCAGAAAAGATCTTCCTGCTGAAGTACCATTTAAATTGTTTCTTTCATGTGGGAAAAAGTTACTAAGAGTTTGAGAAATCTGTGAGGCTAGAAAGAGCAGTGAAGTTACAAGATATACCATCTGTTTATGTTTAATACCTACTTGATATAATATTATTATATAGGAAAATGATAGTAAGATATCTATATAAATTATGATAACTCTTTGTATTATACACTGTAAATATTTTCTATTCTGTTGTGGGTCTTTATCTTTATAAATATTTTTTTCCAATAGAAGTTTAAAAGTTAAGCAATCTTCCACAGGTCTATGGCTTTGTGCTTCCTACTTTCCTTTAATACAAGATTATCATCAATATTCAGATGTATTGTCTTTTCTACTTTTATAGTTATCCTTTTAAAATGTAACACTTTAATCCATCTGATTTTATTTTTCATAGATATGACAAGGGAACTCCCTGTTGTTTTCTAAGTGGTTCACCATTTATTGAATAATAATAAGGACTAGTATTCACAGTGGTTTACTAGGAGCCAGAAACTCTGCCAAATGCTTTGCATTTATTATCTCTGTTAATTCTTACAACCCAACAGGTAGGTAGTGTTATCCTCTCCAACATTCAGATAAAGAAGGTGAAGAACAGTTAAGTGATTTGCTCAAGGTAATACAGCTATTAGACAGAAGAGCTAAAATTAGAACCAAGAGGTATGACCTGAGAATCTATTCTCTTCATAATTACTTTATACTGAATTCCAA
>CM052896.1:67466908-67494074 GCA_028534135.1 Potos flavus
GGCTCGATCCCAGGACCCTGAGATCATGACCTGAGCCAAAGGCAGAGGCTTTAACCCACTGAGCCACCCAGGCGCCCCTGGATGCAATACTATCTTAAATAACATATAGGGTGCAAGATATTCAGGTATTATAGAAGACCTGGACAGTCAATAGGAAGGCCATTAGGACACACTGTCTGTACTTCCTGTTTGTCTTTTCTTCTCTTTCTATTTTAATTACCTAATCTCTACTGACTGTTCTGACCATTTCTGGTCCAGGGAGTCACAGATAAATACCAGTACATAGTGCATAGCTGCTAGAGGTACATCTCATAGACAGCATGGCTGGGAACAGGGGGATATCTGAGAAGGTTTAAGGATCTATTACATTCTGATATTTTGAAATAAAAGCAGCATTACTATTTACTTTATTTAGCTCTAGGCCCCAGGAGAAAGTATATATTTCCCTCTTCTATTCTTTCCTTTTCTAAATTAACCATACCCTTGGGATAACCATTCTTAGGGAAAACATGTAACTTAGTCATATTGATCCACAGTACTACAATGATCCATAGAGCACTGAATATACAATCTGGGTGGTCACATTCTATGAATTCTACAAGCAGGGGTTCCATACGCTTACCAATGAAATAACTTTTTTAAGCTAATTGCCTAAAGGTTTTACTCTAAAAAGAACATTCTAACTAAGATGCATTTGTCATGTATACTTATAGAATATGATGAATTTGTGGCATGAACAGCTTGTCTCATTGACTTAATACTGACAAACATTCAATTTGAAATTTGAAGAGGTAATGGTGGTAGTTAGAAGGAAATGAAAAGCTTCAAAGCTTCACATTTTCTTGGCATGACCTCTACAATAGCATCTGTTCTTGTCTTCTTTTTTAATTCTTGAGTAATACTAGGAAGTTGCTAGACCAGATGAACTTCCTATGACCTATTTAGTAGACCCAAACAATTAGCAAATGGTTATTCAATCACTCCTATGAGTAGAATTATGCGAGACAAGTAGAATATCATGACCTTTTGATTTATTTTATATAACTTTCCATATACACTTCTCTTGACAATGCCTGGCACATAGTCAGTGAGACGCGATGATGGTCTGCAGCAAGGCTTTGCATAAGATAAAGAGATGATATGCTGCTATTTTCCATTATCCCCAGTTCCAGTCACTAGACAGTCTTCACCTCTGGACTTGGAAGGGCAAAAATTACAGACTCTATGTTCCTGACTGTTAGGAACAGTCAGTATAAATGATAAATAAATCTTAGGAGTGAGTGGATGTGATCATCTAAGGATATATAAGGAATGAGAAGAATATAAAGTGGAATTCTGAGGTGCACTCGTGTATAATGAGTGTATGGAAGAAGGAGTCCATGAAGGGGACTGAAATTTAGACTTTTAGGTGGTGAAAACACTAAGAGAAAATGGGACCAAGAGAGAGTCACAGAACTGAGAAAAAGAAATATCAAGAAAGGATGAATGAACAGCATCAAATGAAACAAAGGGAATACTGGAAAGCATCTGCTGAATTTGTCAGGTCAGAAGTCAACAATGTCATTATGAAGAGCAGTTTCAGTGGAGTGATGAGGAAAGAAATCAGAACACAGCCTATTAAAAAGAACAGGAAGTAGAAAAGTTTAGAGAATGAGTCTCAACTCATTTTAAAAAGGTTGCATATGGCCAAACTAAGTATAAACACTAATTTTGCATATTCCAATATGAACTAGAAATTCCATAAGCTTAAGAATACTTTAATTAAAAAAATTCACCAATGACCTGATTGAGACTCTATATAAATTGTCCCTAGGAACTCAAAAAAGCAATTGCTATTCTTCAGCTTTTCTTTTTTCTTTTGTAATGATATCACTTATTTCTTAGTCATTTCCAAAGCACCTACCTGGAAAGTCAATCCAACAAAGGGAAGAAAAGAGAAATTATATATATGAATTTTCTCCCTTTCAACAAGTCATTTGCTGACATTTAAAAATTTTCCGCACATCGTAAAGTAGAAGACATATTGTGTCAGTATTTTGTGTTTAGTTAATATGGATTATAGAAAAATAATCTATCAACAGCTGGTTCTGTCATTTTCTTACTAAGGATGTTGTTATAGATTACCAAAATGAAAGGAAATTATAGGCAGTTTATATCATTCTGTCTTTGTTTTAGAAACTTTAGCATTCCCCTCCTAGTATGTTTTATACTTTTATAAAGTAGTTATGCTTTCTCTAAGCCCATCTTCCTGGAGGTCCTGTCTAAAGCACTGGTGAAGAAAGCCCGATAAACTCATTCACACTAACAAATGATGGCGAAAGCAGTCTAATGTGTTACCTTTCCCAAGTTGGCTGCATATGCAAGAACTAAAGTCCAGTAATTAATTTCAATTTGAAGAATTTTAGTTGCATAGGACAATGAAGCATCACAGCTACATGTGGTCCTACCAAAATATCACAAATTAAGACTTACCCTACCTAAAAAAAAGGCAAATATTACATTGTGTTTTCAGCTAAAAGAACATATACCTTCAAGAAAGAGATTTCCATGATGAAAGGGAAAGTTGACTTTTGTTGGTACTTTAGAAATATTTTCAATGAAATAATCACTAGATTTTGATTTAGACATATACAATAACACAGTTGAAGATTTCAAAGGAGTATGTGTACCAGGTTGACTTTTGACATTGTCACAGTTCCATGGCTGTTGTTCTTGTGAACATGTGAGAGCATTTCAAAGAAAATGGTGGAGAGTTCTAAATTAAAACTTCTTCAATGTGGATCAGGCTATCACCTAACTAACATTTTCAAGGCTTCTGCATCCTTTAGGTGAATGGCAAGCCTTAAATGGCAGCCACAAGACAGCTCGTGAACATGATTACAACAAAACAATTTGCCTTAGTCGGATAAAGACTTTCAGTAATAGTGCTCTCTTGGCTTAATAAAATCAAGCACCACTTACAATCAGTACTTCAGTTTGCTTTTCTCTATCATATAGCATATTGGTTGTTCTGTTGTTATGGTAGACACCTGCATAGGTGTTCATTTGTACTCCCCCATTTTGTAGGTACTCAAACTCTCAAGCTTCTAGCTATAAAATAGTGACAGAAAATGTAGTATGAATTTTTATAAGCCAGTAGTCATCATCATTACTTAATGTACCAAACATTTATACTTCCCAATATCATTTTCTTTCTTTTTTTTTTTTTTAAGATTTTATTTATTTGACAGAGAGAGAGAGAGCACAAGCTTGGGGAGCAGAAGGAGAGAGAGAAACAGGCTCTCCGCTGAGCAGGTAGCCCAATGCAGGGCTCGATCCCAGAGTCCTGGGATCATGACATGAGCTAAAGGCAGATGCTCAACTGACTGAGCCACCCAAACGCCCCATATCATTTTATTTCAACTCATATTCATATGCATTGAAAAAGTCTTCAGACTTTCAATTTAAGTGTTGAACATTATCACCAAAACCGCTCACTTCAGCAGCACATATACTGAAATTGGAATGCTATAGAGAAGATTAGCATGGTCCCTTCGCAAGGATAACACAAAAATTCATGAAGCATTCTATATTTTTTAAAAAAGGATCACTGAAAAACATGAGCCACATAAGTGAAAAACAACTACTCTCAGGCTTGAAAAATCATATAAAAGATTTATGAAATGTACAGACCATAGGAAATTATTTTCAAATAATGACAGGTTTGATTACAGTTTAATCAATAATGATATAATACGCAACTTAGAAATTTTTATTGATGAAAAGTTTGTCATTCTATTATTCTGTTAGTAAACTATCTTGATTGAACATCTTTGGGATCTTCAAAAGTATAGAATAAGATTTAGATTTGTCTTTTGAATTTTTTCAAACATCGTTTTCCTCCAAAATTATTCTCATGCGACAGCTAGCCACTATATACTTTAAGTTGAACAGAAGTATACTAAGTTGGACTGGGACATAATAAAAAGATTTTTATTATTGATTTAAGGAATGATGAAATATAGTTGGATATAGTTTTTATTTTATGAAGTATTACTTATAGACTACCAGTATGAAGCCCGTTAAGTTCCTCTCCTTTTTTACTTCCTTAATTTTTTTAATTCTTTCTATCCCTCTTCAACTTAATTTTTCTCTCTTGGGAAGACACATTGTCAAAACATCAAAGTAAGGGTCTCCTAGGATTACCGGTACTTCTGAAAGCTCAGTCTTCTCTGCTATATCTTTGGCTTCCTTGTGTTTTTTTGTGTCATCAGGACTGAAGAGATATGTGATGGTAGAAATCTAGTTCAAAAGCCAAAGAATAGTTAAATAAATTGGGTGGCATAGATATTTGAGAAGACAGGTAAGCACTTGATATTACACAGGCTTCTTCATGACAGGAAAACCTTAACTTCCTCAACTTCACAATTAAACAACTAGATAACTCTATGCACTTCAAAATGCATTCCTAACTTGAGAATCACACTGGAAAGGAACTGCCTTTTCTCCAGGGCTATAGGGAAATTGTACAGGGGCATCTAAATGGAAGAAGGGGTATGGAGTTAGTGGGATTGAACATTAGGCAAGCAACAAATGTACCTACTAATAAGGGGAATTTAGAAACCTCTTTGATTACAACGTAGTGCCTTTTTAAATGTATGTTTGCTCATCTACAATGCTTAGAAAAAGAATTTCCTATTGCTGCTTGTGTTTCCTATACGGCAATTTTGAGAAGTTGCCAGTGGAAGATTTTAGAAGCCAAACAAGTAACTTTAATAAATTAGAGTGGTTTACATGATGTATAAAATCACAGAATAATATCCCACAAAGATTCAGGAATATTTATTTATTTATTATTTGTCAGGCTCATAATGTGGTTTATACTGAGTATGGATCATTTTACTATACTATTATAACATATATAATAATTTTATTAATTATTGTTGTGGTTTTGGATTTCAGAGGGGAAGGTAATGGTCTCAGGTTTAACTCTTATTTTTGGGAAATGAAGATGAAGTGCATTTGAGGCATCCCTAGGTGTGTTTCTCTGCATGATTCTAAAACTGGAAATCCACTTGGGAGAGAGGCCATGACAAAATGAAGGCATAGCCTCCAGTGCCATAGCAACTATTTACACATATCACTGGGCCTGGTAAGGAGGGCACCAGGATATTTTCAGAAGAGGAAATACTGCCAATACCTGCCTTTGACTTAATAAGGGGTAAACCCTCCATGTTGTATGTCTCTAGGATCAGGTAGAGCCTTTTGAGGTTTACCTAAGTTAGATAAATATCTATATCTACATCCATGTCTCTATCTATCTAGCTTAGAGATATAATTACACAGAGGATATTTGTTAACAATCAGGCTAGTATTTACCCAGGATCCAGTCTAATTTAGAAGACATCAAGTTTTTTTCACTCCTATAAACCTCATTTTCAGAACTGGGAAGAGTAATTGCTTTCATTTGTCCACTGATTCTGACTTCAAAATTATTCTCAAAGTCTTAGGCACTCTTTCAACTCAAACAAAATTGGATTGGGGAAACTATTTCCAGTGTTTGGTAGTATTACTATACTAACCCAATTTAGGAACATCCATTCAAAACACAACGTTTGGAAAGGAATGAGTTAAATATAATTGTTTTGCTTCTATTTACCCATTTCGATTTTATTTTGTTATGTTTTGTTTTTTGAAAACTAATCTGCCGTCAACAAATAACCAATAACTATGTATCAATTGAATAGAAGAAAAACATACTGGTCAGTGGCCTACCAACAATCGATGCTGTTTGCCACCTACAGAGCCACATGTACTAAAATGTACTAAAAAGACTGTACAGGATATAACTAAAATGAATCCATGGTGAGATTTCATACCAAGCCCAGGGTGTTCTGGGGCCATTATTTGAACAGCCATGAGGGGTGGCTGTTGATTCAGGTGGCTATAGAAACAACTACTCTACAAGAATTTGGATAATCAGCTTTAATAAATAACTTTCTCAGTAGTTTATTCCAAAGACTGGAGACAGCAGTTGGCTACCTGAGATACTTAGAGAAATCACAAGCAACCAGACAGTTACATTTAAGTAAGGTACTAGATCTTAAATACAAGATTAAAAATGCCATACTGTTATGACCTAAAACATCAAAGATATTTTGTCAATTGTAGTTGGTTAAGAAGATACTACCATTTCTCAATATTCCATTTATTCTTAATCACTGGCAAGATGTCTGGCCTTTCACTAATAGATTTAGGCAACAAAATGAGGGCTTTTTTTATACATGTTAGCAAGCTACATTTATACTCAGGGACCTATAATATATATGAGATGTATCTCTTAAAGCCATTCACTGCAAAGTAGATAATTGTATAAAAACTTATCAGGACTTGGTTTACCCATTGGTAAAATGAAACTAAAAATTGTATTTATTTCAAAGAGCTATCTGGAGATTAAATGAGGTAATGGAGTAAAGGGTTTAACATACACCTTCCACAAACCAAGCTTCTAATAGATTTAATTATCATTAGCAAATGAGATTTCTCTTTTAGTTACTAGTATAGTTTGGAAAATTCAACTATATTTACTAATAGTCACATAAATGATACTCATTATTCTGAATGATCTTTTCTTTGTTATAACCTCTAACCAATTTAGCAGAATTACAAAATTCTTCGAATTAATCTGGGAGTAAGTAATAGTTGCCCCTTCTTAAACTTGTCCAAAATAGTAATGGTAAGAGACCATTCTTCTAAACCCTATTTTACACCAATGCATGTCTGTGAACTTCCCTCTTTGACTATTTCAGAAGCTTCTCTTAAGTCGTTATAGCAAGTCCATCCATGCTTCAATTCAGCACAACAAATTATCTAGTGAGTGTTTACTATATTCGAAGCATGAGTAAAATACGAACCCTGTCATCAGAGTTTATAAACAGTGTATAATTTATATTATCAAGCTGCACATTTTAAAGTGAGTCAGCAAACTTTGTAATGCCTGCCTCTATAATATTATCGGCAACCTTTAAGTTTAGATCAACTTTACTTGTTGCTAACCTTAACAGAAATATAGCCCATCCTTTCAAATACCGTGTGTCCTTATTATCACATTACAGATGAAGGAACTGAAACAATGAGGGTCAAGTGAGTTGCTCTGTGATTAATGAAGCAAAAAGTAGAATTCATTGTCTCCTCATATGTTTAACCAAGAGCTCTAGAGATAGTAAATTGGGAACAATTCAAATTAAATGGAAGTATTAAAACTTATTGGAGCAATTTTGAGGCAGGTATTCGAGTTAATAAAGGATGCCCAGAAGCAATTTTAGTTATGTGTAGTACTTGTTATGCTCTCAGAATGGTATAGTTTGCTTCAAACAATGATTAAAAAATAGAAATAGTATCCATCAAAGAATATATTTTCTTCTTGAATTTACTGACAAAAAAAGGTGCAGATGGCACCCCAAATAAGAGACTGGCATGGACCACTATCTTCTCTGTGAAAATGACTAATGCATTACAACATTTCTGCCAAAACTTACATAAAGAGACTGCCGAAAATGATCATATCATTATCAGCTAATGTTCCCAATTGTTCACTGTTTGTATCACATAAGGATCCTCCCAAATGCAGAACTCCTACCTACAGAAGCCCTAATATCATTATAAAACATAAACTTTTGCATGTTTTTAAAATGTTTTAAGAAAACTGTATTTGCTCTACAATAAACAGACATATTTCCCTGGTGTCAGTTAAAAAAAAAACAGTGCAAAAAATAAATGAGATTCAAGTTTCAAAATTTGTATTTAGAAAACCAAATGAAAAGAAAAAGAAAATTTGATATAGGGATATAAACCAATCAGCTTTGTTCTTTCGTTTCCTCTATATTTTTCGCTAATAGCCATCTACCAAACATCTAGCACTAACCATTTGGTCATATAGGGTCACTGATTTCTCTTAATTTGTGAGGCTTTTTTAAAAAAGATTTATTTATTTATTTTAGCGGGGGAGAGAGAAAGAGGGTGGGGAGAGGAGCAGAGAAAGAGAATCTTCAAGCGGACTACCCACTGAGCATGGAGCCTGACACAGGGCTCCACCTGGGGATGATCTCACCACCCAGATCATGACCTGAGCGAAACCAAGAGTTGGTTGCTTAACCAACTGAGCCACACAGGTGCCCCAATTTCTGAGGCTTTAATACAGATTAATTGAATGGGATGGTGCAATGTACCCAATTCTCACAACATACTCCATGATATTAAAATGGAAAGAATATGAAAAAAGAGGTTAGTCTATATATGTGTAATATATAACACAGTAAGCACTATTCAGCTTCTCAATGCAAAAGTTAGTTGTTTTCTATGTGAATATATATAGCTACAAAATCGAACAATAAGGAACCAGATAATAATACACATCTATACACACATACATGCAAGACACACACTCATACATAGACACACAACCTTTTATATTACCACCTATAAAATAATAGAAATTGAGACATAGAACACCTTTATATGTAAAATATTTCAAGAGAAAAATGATAGTAGGATAGAGTAATTTGAAAAGTAGTCTTGGGGAATGGAGGTAGTTGAATAGGTGAAACACAGAGGACTTTTAGGGCAAGGAAAATAGTCTTTAAGATATTGTAATGGGGGATATATGACACAGTACATTTGTCAAACCAAAGGACTTCAAAGCAAAAAAGAGTGAAACTTGATGAATAAAAATTAACAAAAAAAAATTTAAGAAGACAGGGGACCACAGAATGTGACAAAAAAGATCTAACTATATTACAAAGGTATGAAATAATCTCATTGAAGGAGGTAAAGGAAAAGTGCTGACCTAAATAACTGGAAATGAGTGGACTCTGTAACACTAAAAGCAAAAGAAAGTATGCATAAATACCATAACCTAGCTCATAAAGTTGGTAAAGATTAACAATTCTGAAACCATTATACATGTATGCTGGAACTGAATAATTAAGTAAATGGGTGCTGGATGGTAGGAGCCAGGTTTCTTGATGTTGAAATGGGAAATGATAAGCAAAAAAAGGCTAGAATGATTCATGTGGTAATGGATTAGAGTTAGAGACATTGATTTAAACTTAATATAGATACAGATGGATATATACATATATATGGAGATTTTACATGTATGTATACATATATACATATCTACACACACACACACACACACACATAGAGGAGGGTATAGATAGAAAGACTGATATAGAGATAGAATATTCATAGATATGTGTATATACACACAGGTTATTTTATATATTTTTTTCTTTGCTCTGTCAGCTGAAAGGACCTAAAAGTAATGGCATCCCAGTAGCAATGAGTATAACTAGTACCACATCTTAGTTTCTAACACCCGTTTCCAAGGAAAGGGACCAGAGATGCTTGAAAAAAATGGTTGATTCTAGCACTTGGCAGGAAATATACAAAATGAGCTTAGAGTATATAGAACTGCCAGAGAGGAAGGAAGTATTAACTAACATGCACACATCTGTACAAAGATGCGTACACACACACAAAATGGCAGGGGTATGTCAAAGGGACATAGGAGCCAATTTCCAATGGCCAAAAGTGGTATAATTTGAGCAACAAAATAAGTAAAATAGTATTGGATTTTACCTCCAAATCTAAAATAAATATTCATGTGTCCATACTGATATATAAATGATTGAATAAAGGGAGTTAATAGCCAAACTTCCCATGAAAAAGAACACCAAATGAATTATGTAGATATTTCATCCTCAAAGAAGTGGAAGATAACTTTCCACTTCTTAAGTCCTGGCTTCTCAAGGACTTTCTTCCAAAGAAAACAGAACAAATGGAGAAATTTTAAAAAGTTAACTATTCAGTGCAGAAACTTGACCAACGCTACCTCATCCAAGTGATCAAAGACAACATCAATAATAATAAATCACGTTGACAGATGTAGCGTTGATGAAAATGGCACTTTACCTCTGTGGTCTCCCTCCTAAAATCTCATCACCCCAGTTTAATCACAATGAAATCATCAGACAAATCCTCTCAAATGACATTCCACAAAATACCTGACGAGCAATCCTCAAAACTCTCAAGGTCACCAAAATCAAGGGAAGTCTGGGAAATAGTAACAGTCAAACAGAGTCTAAGGAGACATGACAACTAATCTAAGGATCCTGGAAAAGAAAAAGATATTAGGTAAAATGTAAGCCAATCTGAATAAAGTATGGACTTCAGTTAGTATTGAGGTATCAATATCGGTTCAGTAATTGTGTCAAATACCATTCCACTGTAAGATACCAATAATGAAGTATACTGGGTGTGAGGTATATGGGAAGTCTCTGTCCTGTCTTTGTAACTTTTCTGTAAATCTAAATCAATTCTGAAATAAAAGTTTGTTTAATGAAAACGTGGTCTTGTGGACGAATTGAATAATGGATGAGCTTTGAAGTTCTGTATTGTTACTGAGTATAAAATGAATGGAGGGTGTAATTTAATGGATCAGAACTCAGAAAGAAAAGATTTTTATTTGAATATCAACTTGAAACCCCTGTTTAGCTAAGCAAGTCAGGGCTCCAAGAAGAGTGTGAGCTGTCACCGTGCCATGGAAGCAGATGGCCATGAATGCACACAACTGGGAAACAAAACCCCAGGACCAGTTGGAAATAATATAGGATTCCCAGTCCAGCATGTCCAAATTGTGACAGACTTTTTGTTTATTTTTTATTTTAGTAAAATCAGTTTATTGAATTAATTTCAAAGAATGTTATAGGTTACAAGCACACCCAATATAGTGATTGGAAAACAGTAAAAACATCTTACTGGATTGGACTATGGAATTATTTCTGCCTTTATAAGAAAAATAAATATCTGCTTATTTTTAATCGCATGTACTCTAGGGTCCCTTTTAGCTCAATCATTTGAAGATTTTAATTTCCGGTATATAAGACCCTCTATCCATCAAAATATATCACATATTTTAAAAATACTGTTGTGATAAAACTATGGTGACCTTAAGGAGAAAGAGCTCACCATTCCAAAATTATAGTAGGTTCCTATTCAGTAGACCTCCCAGGTCAACCTCAGTCTTCAGTCTTCATGTTCTTTGAGTATTAGGCAACTGGTCTGTCTCATTGCTAAGCATATACATTAGACATATTACGCCTTTGTTCCTGAAGAATTCTAAAACCAGCTTATGATTACCCACATCTTATGGATATAACAAAAAGTCTTACAAATACAACCCAATTGCATTATATTTACATCTTTCCCCAAAATATCCTTGCCATTGTCCATTTATATTTCCATTTAAATTATATTATTATAATATATGACTAAGTATAATCTGTGTTTGTATGACTAAGTCATATATTCAGATGTCTTTAATTTTCATATCTAGAATATCAAATTCTAAGGCAGCTGACTCAGACATAACAACTATCAGATTTTTTCAAATGCTTAGTGATTTAAAAAAAAAAACATATACTTTTAAAAATAATAAGCAGTTTTCTGAGGCCCAAGATAAATTGCCACAGGCCCACAAAAATATGTAATAGACCCCAAAGACTTTCCTATTGTTTGCCATTATGACTTACTTTCCTAACAGAACTCTATATATATCTCCCTCAGAAACATAGCAGGGATACCTTAAGTCAGAGAAGTGATACAACACTACGAATTTTCTGAGAAATAACATCCTGGTTAAAAGCATGGGCTCTGGAACCACATTTCCTGCTCTGAAGCTCAAATCCTACAAACACTTGCTGTGTGACACTGAAGAATTACTAAACATCTTTTGCTTCATTTTTTTTACCTGCAAAATGCTACCTTGTCATAATCTAACAATATGTTGTTTACCTGTAAAGCAGGTAGAAACAATTCTATGGGAGCATGGTGACTAACATATAGTAAAGTTTTGTTCAAGGAAAGAATAAATGAATGAATGAGTCATTACTAGTAGAAAAAGAATAAATATCTACAATAGGAAATATGAGCAGAACCAGTAGAAACTGTGAGTACTAAGTGGAATTTTAGCAACTGTAATGATAGCAGAAATGTACTGTCAGTATTGCTCAGTATTGGCCCAGTGGAGCTAATACTGTCAGCCTTCTTTCTGGAGATGTATCTGAAATGTTAGCTGTGTTGTTTTCTCAACTTATTTCCATTCAAGATGAAACTTCATCAGCTTCACACCTAATATAGGTGGTTCACAGGCTTTCGGTAAATTTAAGGTAATTTATGATTTCATCTTTCTCAAGTAATTTTCAATCAAGTAAAGTTATCCAACAAGACTGGAAGTTGCACATGGAAACATTTTATTTTAAGATTTCATTAGTATGCATAAATTCACAGCCCCTCCCAATCTCTATCCATTTTTGCAAGTAATTGAAAAAAGTGACTCAACATATGTGGATACCAGTTTTTAGGTTAGCAAATGGGGCATGGCATTTTAAATGTTTTAAATGTGGAACATTAACTGTGTTATAATTTAATTTCTAATAATGAACCTGATTCTCCTTCCAAAATGAAGATAACATCCTGCGGTAAACATGAAAAACAGGAGGGTGTCATAGAATGCACATTATAGCATGAGGCAGGACATCTGTCTTCCAGTCCCCTTATTCATTACTTATAGGCGATGAATTTTACTTCACTTGGCCTCAGTTTTTTCTGTAGAACAGGAATCATAATTATGTACCCACACAAAAGTAGCTTAACGAACTCCTTGCATTCACTTAACTATCATATCATACCCTATAATGTGCCATGTTCAGGCTTTTTCCTACTCCTTTGTGATTTGCACAAGTGCTCACAAAGGTGTGAACCGCGAAAGGACCACCGGTGCAATCAATCACAATGGGAGACATGGGATTATGGCTGCTTACTCACGCAGCTTACCCATACATCTGGTCCTGCTTGGGCTCAACCCCAAAGTTCCATTTTCGTCTTAGAATGGTTGCTGCTGAGTACATCTGACTTTGGCAGTTCTAACAAAATCTAGTTTATAGTGGGCATTTCCAGACACCTGGTCACTTGGTGTTTGCTCAAAAGTCAAGCATTCCATCTCTACCAAGGCCCAATAGCATGTCAAGAGCTATTTCTAAAAGAGTATATAATCTCTGCTACAGTTGGCATGGTGTTCCAGATTCCAGGAACCCTTAGCTGAATTCTCCCATCAGGCCTTGCCATAATCTCTATATTGCTTCTTTTCCTGATATTGACACCTAAATACCTTAAAGTCTGTGGGATCATATGACCCAAGTGGCCAGGCTGAAACCCTGCATAGCTATTCTCTGATCCCAGCTCAACTTAAAGCTAGCAGCTCCCATGTCACCACCCACTACTGCACTAAAGCGGTACTCTTAAGAGTAGAATGTGCTCTTTATCCAGAAGCCAAAAAAGATCTATTAAGGTACTAAGTTTTCTTTCTTCTTGTAGGGGAGGCAAGATGCAGCAATTTATCTTTTACTTTGGAAGAGATATCCTGACACACTGCTGACTGACCACTGTACCCATGAATTTCACAGAAGTAGCAGATCCCTGAAACTGCCTAGAATTTATCTCCCACCCTTGGAGTATAGGTGTCTTACCAAATTCACCAGCATTCTAGCCACCTCTTGTTCATCCTGTCCAATCAGAACAATGTCATTTTTGTAATGCATCTTTGTGACATTCTGTGTGATTATCACGCATTTCAGATTTCTTTGGACTATATTAAGACAAGCAGGAAAGTTAATGTATCTTAGAGGCAACTGTTTCTGATCTACTTATCTAAGGGGCATGGAGAGGAATGAATATGCTAAATTACTGGCTGAATACCACGTACTTAAAATCTTAATAATCTGCTTCTAACAGTGATACCACATTGGCCAGAGCAACCATGCCTAAGACTACTACTTGGTTAAGTCTGCATTAGTCTACAGTTACTCTGCAGGATGGGGTTTCTATATCCCAAACTAAACAGAAAATAAAAAGAAATATGATAAGGTAAATATGGTAAAACAAACAGAAACATGATAAAGACTACCATCAGTACAATGGTTAGAACTTTAATAGTGGCACTAATCTCCCTCCAACACCTACTATGATAGCTTTTATTCCATAGATCAAGGACCAAATGTTGGTTTTGTTCCAACTGCCAACTATATCAATTCCAATTATATACACTTGGTAACCGGAAATGACCACTCAGTGGGTGCACTGATGCAGTGGCTATACTGTGAACTAGATCTTATCCAGGACTCCCTAAAGGCCTGCACTCTAAATGGGGTGCCATGATACTTTCAGTGTTTAAACACACCATTTGACTCTTTCTTTGGGTCCCCATCATTACAAAGATGTTAATGAGTCTACCTCTGTGACTGTCTCCCCAGTGGTCACTCTGGACTGAGAAGGAAAGACACCACTGAATTTCCTTATGATCTTGATGCCCATCTACTCATCTATTCCTGATGGCCTGTGTGAATGGTATTTCCTCTGAGCCCTTCTGTGGAACATTGTCCTTTGATGGGTCCTCTGGCTTTACATAAGACATCCATCCCAGGATACCCAATTCCCTCAAACCCTTTATTCGCCTTTCATCATATTTCAAGGCAGCTCAGGATTTCTCTCCACTTTGCTAGATGTTGTCCATAACTTTCTAGGCTTCTGAGAGTCACTTTAGCAACAAGTTTGGGCTATTCCCCTGGGCCTCCTATTAGGATTTTAATCCTATATCCCAACAAAGTGCTCCCAAATCAATGAATTATTCCTACCTACTTTTACATTCTGGCCCTCTTGATCTCTGGTGTATTCCCCTGGCTCCTGCTGATACATGCTAATGAATTTTTGCAAATCTTTTGTCTTTTCCTTCCTTTATCAGGCCCAGCTGGGTTATACAGAGATTTAATCCTAGTTAGCACCTTGGCAACCAAGACAGAAGGTGAGACAGCCCCTGAGGGAGGCACCCCTTAGCCTATGAAGGAAAGACTTCAGTGTCATCCAGCATGAGGAAGTTCTAGCTGTTACTAGGGAAGGCAGACCACTTCTGCAAGCCCAGAGAGTCTATGGGTTCTACAGAACCAGTATAATCAAAAGACATAAGCCATATGCTCCTTTCCATTTTCACAGTACTAGGTTTTCCCCACAACTCTGACCTTTGCATAACAGATCTGTACGGGCTGAGTATTCAGATTTCTCTGGAGCTCTGCGGCTCTAACAGTGACATCTTCCATATATCTGCTGTTCCACTACAGAAGATGAGGGCCTTCTTTATAAGTAACCATGAAAGCTCGTTGGTTATCATGCTTAGTCATTTATTGCCCTTTGTTTGTCATTATCATTTATGCAACTTACCATTAACCGGCCAACTGTGTTTTGTTGGCATTGTTTCTATCATATCTTTCAAACACCTGCACTACTTCACTTGCCAGAGCATTCCCTTCCAGGGACATTTTCCCAGATCACCACTGGTGAAACACTTAGCAACTAAGCTATCATCTGGTGCCAGGAACTGTTCATAGCCCATCTATGGACTAGAATAGCATCTTCTTGACCCACCAGGTTCTAGGTCAGCCAGTTTCAAATCTTCATCTACCACAGCCAGAGTTTCTCAAACCACTCCCAGAACTGCTTGTGCGAGTCCAAGAAGCCAATGACAAGCAGAATTAGACACACAAGAAATACCAGCTAGCAAACATGAAAAAGGAGCCAGGGGAGTCTGAGATAGCCACTAGACTGTGATGCAGATCTGACACTTCTGAAGGAGGATGGGAAAGAAGGAAGTGTGCTTGGAGAAACTTTAGACTGCAATGGAATTCTAAGGTAGTTCAGCAAGGTGGTGGGAATCCCGGAGACAAAGTTTGAGTGTTCCCACGTTTCCCAAGAATGGGCCTATCTTAAACTGTCCACACCACATTTCTCACTGGCTGAGAAGAAGCTGTGGGAGATGCAGCCTCAGGGCAAACACGAGGATGCATTTCAAAACACAGCAGATGAGGCTATGGGTCAATGATGCTCTGTAGTCTGCAATCTAAGAGGTACATTTTCACGGCTACCACAATAGCTAGCATTTATTGGACACGCAAAAGATGCCAGTCAATATTCTAAACACATGGTAGGCACTACCTCATTGATTCTTCACAGCAACATTGTAAGATTGTTTTTTTAATTACTCTGTTTTTATAGATGAGGCAACTGAAGCTAAGTGGCTTGCCCAGGTTCACACAGCTAAAACGTAGTAAAAACGGATTTGAACACAAATCTCTCTGAATACACAGCTAGATGCCTTTAACCACCTGTTTTCCTCTCTTCAGAGGGCTTAGAACTGGCCAGGTAAACATACGTGGGAATAGACAAACACAATAAAACATAATTCCTCTTGATGCTGATAATTACAAATTGTGAGTAAGAAAGACTGTTTCTGCATATCTGGAGGAAGTCAGAGAATACTCTGGTTTATACCTAAAGACGGAATAGAGATTTGTGCAGAAAACAGAGGATTCCAGGGAAACAGGGAACAATGTTGAAGAGGAAAAAGAATGTAGAAGTATCACAATGCTAGTTCTAGCATGGACTTAAATATTTTCAAATTATTTGAAGCAAAAGCATTGTCCCGATTCTTCTCAAAGGGTCAAAAAATGAGGAAGCTATGTTCAGCCCAAGCTTCTAGCAGCAAGTGACTTTTTCCACCAGATAAGGTTGAAATAAATACTGCCAATGTCAAAACAGGTAAAGAGGTTGATCACAGCAAATAAAATGCAGACAGGGAGGAGTCAATTGAAAAGTGACATCTAGGGGCATCTGGGTGTCTCAGTGGGTTAAGTGTCTGCCTTCATTCAGTTCAGGTCATGTTCCTGAGGTCCTGGGATAGAGCCCAAATGGGGCTCCCTGCTCAGCGGGGTGTCTGCTTGTCCCTCTTCCTCCGCCACTCCCCCTGCTTGTGCTCTTTCTCTGCTCTCAAATAAATAAAATCTTTATTTAAAAAAAGGTGACATCTACAGCATCAGTAACAGCAGCAGCAGCCCGCTGTCATTCCCAGAGGTAAAAGTAAAGGCAGCATTTGGAGAGAATGTGGAAAAGAGGCAAAGTCTTCGGGAGAAGTCTACTGAATGGGAGTTGGTACTAAAGATTGCAGTGGAAGCCCCAAAGACAAATCACTGCCCACAATTTGAAGTGCAACCCTTAGCACTAAAATAAATATTAAATAATAACTTTATTTAAAAAGAAATACCTCATTGCCTGAGTAAGGAAGGGGCACCCATGAGAAAAAGATTTGGGCTGAATAAGATGGAGATTTTCCTCTTATAGAGTTAACCTAATTAGTGTTAAGATTCTGATTTCTAGGGGCGCCTGGGTGGCTCAGTGGGTTAAAGCCTCTGCCTTCGGCTCAGGTCATGATCTCAGGGTCCTGGGATCGAGCCCTGCATTGGGCTCTCTGCTCAGCAGGGAGCCTGCTTCCCCCTCTCTCTCTGCCTGCCTCTCTGCTTGCTTACTTGTGATCGCTCGCTCTCTGTCAAATAAATAAATAAAATTAAAAAAAAAAAAAAAGATTCTGATTTCTAACTACGAGAATCTTAAATGGCTATATCTAGGACATAACCCAGCATTCCCACTTCAATAAATCATTCTTATAAAATTATAGCATGAATACATGGAGATGGATATATAAAAAGTCCTATGAGGTACTAGTTGCGATAGAAAAAGTTAAAAATAAATATTCATCTATAGGAGAAGTATTATGGTATGGTATATCAAAATGCATCAACCTGGAAGAAGTTATTTAAGTGTTCAATAAATATTTAGTGAGAAATTACAAAGAACCAAGCGTTGTGCCAGGAGCTAGGGACACAGAAGTGAAGACTGATATGGTCTCTGCCCTTACAGAATTTGTAGTCTGGAAAACTAGACAGATAAAAACCAAGTATACAATGATGCATGCAAACAATGAGGAAAATGAGATGTTGTGATGGAGAATAACAGGGAGAAATGGGGAGAAGGAGAGATACTTCAATATTTAATTAAATAGATCTTTTAGAGGTAATATTTAAAGTGAAATCTATGGAATAAGAGAGGCACTGCAAAAAAAACATAATAATAAATTAAAAAGCAGAAAGAATAGTATTCCAGGCAGGGGAAATTAAGGGTAAGAACCTAGGGGAAGATGTAAGAGAGGGGCTACCCAGGAGGGTCATATATCCAAATAGACAAGCGGCTATAGGATCCACTTATAAGTGGAGGGATGGACCTTTAACAGCAGCAAAGACACAGACTACATTTTAATATAAGAAAATAAATAAGATGGTGACAATGGTCATAAGCATATATCTATTTACTGGTCAGAAGATGAGGGTATTAGTTCTAATCTACTGTTTTCTATTTTCTTCCATGAATTATATATGAGCGGAGAATGGAGAGATAAAAGTTAGGTGGAAGGTGAGAAGAAAAATAAGTTATAAAATAATTTTCCCAGAAAACAGGCAAGAGAATCTATTAAAAAATATATAGCAGAATTTTCAAGGCAGTGTTGAAAGTCCATAGATAATTGCATACAGTGCAAATATGCATATTAATTACTCTTGCTGTAATTAATATACTTCATTCTCTTTGTTTAGCTTTCCACTTGGCAAAACCTCCAGATTTAACACATGTGGAAAAAAAACTGTGGAAATGACAAATACAAAACAATTAAAAACATAATGAGATTTAAACAAGGACATATACATTATGAACAACCATGTAAATAGTGCTAAATAGAATTACATTCAAATTATTAAAATAACTAAAGTTGCAAACAAAATATGACTCATTTTAACATTATTTACCAAATGAAATAAACTAAAATGAATCTATTCCTAAAATAACTTTTAAAATAATGTTACCTTTTAAAGTGTCTCAGGTTTAAAAGAAAAAAAAAAACATACGGGCAGGTAGGAAATTTAAAATAAAAAGCAGAAGACTTTACAGCCTAAACATAGATACAGTGTTGTGCCAGGTTTCAGTTGAAATTTCTCTATATATAACCTGTAATAGGTCCAGTATTTA
Source organism: Potos flavus (assembly GCA_028534135.1). Taxonomy (NCBI): domain Eukaryota; kingdom Metazoa; phylum Chordata; class Mammalia; order Carnivora; family Procyonidae; genus Potos; species Potos flavus. The sequence goes on from CM052896.1 coordinate 67,485,908, forward strand.
CTTTTTTAAATGTTTTATTTCTAAAGAACATATAATGTAACTAATTAAATGCCAGTTGAGGTTTTAATTTCTAATTATTTTTAATTTTTAATTTTTAAATAATTTATATACCCTTTACCCATTTCTCTTACTCTCTGTTCCCCACTTATGACAACCACCAACCTGTTCTCTGTATCTATGAGCTTGGTTGTTTTGTTGAGATTCCATATATAAGAGAGATCGTACAGTATTTGTCTTTCTCTATCTGACTTAATTCTTTCAGTCATAATGTCCTTGAGGTCCATCCATGTTGTCACGAATGGCAAAATTTCATTCTCTTTTATGGCTGAATAATATTCCATTGTGTATGCACACCACATTTTCTTTATTCATTCATCCATCAATGGACACTTCTTTCCATATCTTGGCTATAATAAATAATGCTGCAATGAACATGGGGGTACATATATCTTCTCAAGTTTGTATTTTCTTTTTCTCCAGATAAATATTCAAAAGTAGAAATGTTGAATCATATGGTAGCTCTATTTTCAATTTTTTGAGGAACCCCATACCCTTTTCCATAGTGGCTACACCAGTTTATGTTTCCACCAATAGCGTACAAGTGTTCTCTTTTCTTCATATTCTCACCAACACTTGTTATTTGTCTTCTTGATACTAGCCATTCTGACTGGTATGAAGTGGTGTGGTATCGGGGTTTTGGTTTGCATTTCCCTAATGACTAATGATGTTGAATATCTTTTCATGTACCTGTTGGCCATCTATATGTCTTCTTTGGAAAATATCTATTCAGATCTTCTGCTCATTTTTTAATTGACTTGCTTGTTGTTTTGCTATTGAGTTGCACGAGTTCTTTATACATTTTGGATATTAGCTTCTTATCATATATATGATTTACAAATGTGTTCTCTCATTCAGTAGGTTGTCTTTTCATTTTGAGGATAGTTTCCTTTGCTGTGCAACCTTTAAATATGAGATAATCCCACTCATTTTTGCTTTTGGAGCCAGATTCAAAAAATCATCTCTAAGACATATGTCAAGGAGCTTACTATGTTTTTTTTCTTGGAATTTTATGGTTTCAGGTATTTCATTCAAGTCTTTAACTCATTTTCAGTTAATTTTTGTGGATGGTACAAGATAGTGGTTGAGTTTTATTCTTTTGCATGTTGCTATCTAATTTTTTCAACACCATTTATTAAAGAGACTTTCCTTTCCCTACTATCTATTCTTGGCTTCTTTGTCACTAATTAATCGACCAATAGGTGTGGCTTTATTTCTGGGCTTTCTATTCTGTTCCATTGATCTTTTTGTGTTTTTATATCAATACCATACTGTTTTAATTACTATAGCTTTGTAATATAACTTAAAAGTTTAATATTGAAGTCAGGGAATGTGATCCCTCCAGCTTTGTTCTTTTTTCTCAAGATTGCTTTGGCTATTCAGGGTGCCTTGTGATTCCATAAAAATTCAAGATCATTTGTTCCATTTCTTTGAAAAATGCCATTGGGATTTTGATAGGGATTGCATGGATTCTGTATATTGCTTTGGGGAGTATGGACAGTTTAACAAGATTTATTCTTCAACTATACGAGCATAAAATATCTTTCCATTTATTTGTGTCTTTAATTTTTTTCATTAATGCTTAGTAGTTTTCAATATGTATTTCACCTCCTTGGTTGAATATATTTGCAACTATTTTATTCTTTTGATGAAACTGTAAATGGGATTGTTTTCTTTTATTCTTTTTCTGATAGTTCATTATTAGTGTATAGAAATGCAACACATTTTTGTGTATTGGTTTTGTATACTACAGCTACTGAATTCATTTATTTGTTTTAACAGTTTTTCTATGAAGTCTTTAGGGTTTTCTATATGTAATATCATGTCATCTGCAAATAATGACAGATTATTAAAGTGTCAGTCTGAGGAGCAGAGATCTTATATAACACATACATTTAGGAGCCTGCTGGAACATTCTCCAGAGGTAGGGAACTGGCAGGTATCATCCTTGTTCTTTCACTTTGACACATTCCAGAGCACCAGGGTCTCCAAGAAGGGAGCTTTTATATGCATCTGGTGCTCTAATTTTTATGGCTGCCACCAACGGGATGCCTCCTGACTGCCCGGCCCTGGAGGCCAGGGATGCTTGTATTTGGTCCCATGGGACTGTAATAATTGATGTCATCCAGAAAGGAGCTCGGCGCCCTGATTTTTGTGTCTGCTGCCAGGAAATACCTCTATATTGTCTGGCTTTGGCTACCAGTGGGGTTTTACACTCACAAGACTTACAGGACTGTAACCGATGAGGAAAGAGTTCTTCAACAGCCACCACCCCTAAGGCACAGCAAGAGACAACAGATCCAGGAGCTTGGTCTTTCTGTGAAGGAGGCCTTTTAGCTAACCACCATGGCTGAGGTCTTGGGGACAGGCTTCTAATTATACACACACCTAGAGGCTGACTATAATTCTTTCCAAAATCATTGGAGGATAGGCGTTTTCTTCACCCTCTCCGTGTGCTGCACTCCAGAGTTCCAGTGTCTCCTGCAGGGGAGCTTCACACACAGTTAGTACCCTGGGTTTGTTTGTTTGTTTGTTTGTTTACATCTGCCACCCAGGGTTACATAGCTGCCACCCAAGGACACCCCTTGGTTCTGGTGGCTGGGGGGGGGGGGGGCGGGGTTGTGTTCTTGGGTCCCATGGGACTATGGTAATCAGAAAGATGGTTCTTAGCTGGCTGCAACTCCAAGGGCAGTGTGAAAACAGCAGATTGGGCACACCCCTACCAGTCGTTTTGTGAAAGAAATCTCTTGGCTTGTCCTGGAGGTTTGGTCTGAAGGGCAGATTTCAGGTTTGACAACATCTAGTAGGCTATGGATTTGCTCTCAAGGAACACAGGTTGTAGATGAAATCTTGGCACTCTCCCTCCGCTTTGTTCCACCTCACTAATACCTTCCAGAAAAAGGCTTATACATTCATCTTGAACCCTAATTTTTGTGACTGCTGCCCAGGGGACACCACCAAACTGCCTGGCCAGTGGGGCTGTCCCAGAGGACTGTTTATATTTGCATACTTTTAATGCTGCTGCCTGAGGATCTGACTTCCATATAAACTGAATTTAAGTGCTGAGATCCTCTCCTTAAGAATACTGAACAGGTCCTGACACATTCTAAACTACTGGGAGTTATCTAAATATAATAGGCTGCTTAGATAAGCACAAAGCTTTGAGAGATGACAAAGAACTGGGACCGGGTTGAATGACAAGATTCATTTCCTATGTGAGGCCCCTCCTTTAAGACTGGGAAAGCTGTTTGTCTCATCTACCATACAGAAACTACCACAGAGAGCCAAGCGAAATGAATAAACAGAGGAATATGTTCCAAATGAAAGAACAAGATAAAACCTCAGAAAAAAATTCATGAAATGGAGATAAGTAATTTACCTGATGAAGAGTTTAAAATAAAGGTCATAAGAATGCTTAATGAACTAGGGAGAAGAATGAATGACCAATGGGAAGTTCAACCGAGAGATGGAAAATATGAGAAAGTACCAAATAATTCGTAGAGCTTAAGAATCAATAACTGAAGTGGAAAATATACTAGATAGGTTCAACAGCAAATTAGATGAAGCAAAAGAAAAGATCAGTCAACTCTAAGGCAAGGCAGTGGAACTCACCCAATCAGAACAGCAAAAAGAAAAAAAAACAGAAAAGGTGAAGATAGCTTAAAGGCTTATGAGACAACATCAAACAGACTGACATTCATATTATAGGGGTTCCATAAGAATAAGAGAGAGAGAATGGGGCAAAAATCTTGTTTGAAGAAATAATGGCTGCAATCTTCCCTAACCTGAGGAAGGAAACAGACATCCAGTTCCAGGAAGCCCAGAAACTTCCAAACAAGATGAACCTAAAGAAAGCCATGAGAAGACACATTACGATTAAAATGTCAGAAGTTAAAGACAAGGAGAGAATATTAAAAGTAGTAAGAGAAAGGGGCACCTGGGTGGCTCAGTCAGTTAAGCGACTGCCTTCAGCTCCTGTCATGATCCCGGAGTCCTGGGATGGAGTCCCACATTGCATTGGGCTCCCTGCTTAGCAGAGAGTCTGCTTCTCCCTCTGACCTTCCCCCTCTCATGCTCTCTCTCTTTCTCTCTCATGCTCTCTCTCAATCAAATAAATAAAACCTTTTAAAAAATCTATAAGTCAAGCAGAGAGAGTTAATTATCATATGGTTTCACTTACGTGTGGAGCATAAGGAAAAGTATGGAGGACATTGGGAGAAGGAAAGGAAGGGTGAATTGGGAGAAATCAGAGAGGGAGATGAAACATGAGAGATTGTGGACTCTGAGAAACAAGCAGGGTTTTGGAGGGGAGAGGGTTGGGTGAGCCTGGTGGTGGGTATTGAGGAGGGCACGTATTGCATGGAGCACTGAGTGTGGTGTAAGAACAATGAATCTTGTAACACTGAAAAAATAAAATAAAATTTTTAAAAAAATCTATAAAAAAAAGCATTAAGAGAAAATAAATTATTATTTACAGAGAAATCCCCATAAGAGTATCAGATTCGAAGGGAGTACACGATATATTCAAAGTGCTGAAAGGAAAAAAACTTAAAACCAAGAATATTTAACCTGGCAAAGTTATCATTCAAAATTGAAGGAGAGATAAAAAATTTGCCAAAGAAGCAAAAACCAAAGGAGGTCATCACTACTAAACTGGTCTTACAAGAAATGTTAAAGGAACTTTAAGTTGAAAAGAAAGAGTGCTAATTGGTAACAAAAAAATAAGAAAGAATAAATCTTATTAGAAAGGTAAATAAATAGTAAAGGTAGTAGATAAATAATAAAGTTAGTAAAATTAGTAAAACTAGTATGAAGGTTAAAAGATAAAAGTACTTAAAGTAACTATTATTGGTTAACTGAACATAATATAAATAAATAAATAAAATAAAGTAACTATGACTAAAATAATTAGCTAATAGATACACAAGTAAAATGTGGTATCAAAATCATAAAACATGTAGAAGGGAGTAAAAATATTGAGCATTACAATAGGATCAAAATTAAGTTGTTATCAACTTAAAATAGCCTGTTACAGATATAAGTTGTTATAAACAAACCTCATGTTAAAGATGAAGCAAAAATCTATAGTAAATATGCAAAAGATAAAAAGAAAGGAAGTGTACCACTTAAGAAAGTCATCAAATCACAAAGGAAGAGACCAAGAGAAGAAACAGAGGAATTAAACAGCCAATAAACAATAAGATGACAATAATTATTACCATGAATAATTAATGTAAATGACTAAACTCACTAATCATTTTGTGATGTAAGCATTCATTAAAAATTCATTTATTCAGTGCCTCAGTTTAAAAAAATGTAATGTCAAATGCTTCGAAGAGCGCAAAGGTGAGTTACATAGAAGTACTTCCCTCTGATAATAAGGAAACATCTATTCTTAGAAAACGCTCTTTTCAAATTCAGCACACCACCCTTTCAAATTCCTTGTCTTAGATTACTGCTCCTGCTCCCATCTTCCCAGTTTCTCTTGCTTGGTTCCGTATTTTGGGATAAGGTAATTGACGATTTCCTTTACTAATCCATGGAATATTCCTCTCTGGTGTACTAGTGAGGCTCAGCCCCCCATACTCTCTACTTGCATTACCCTTCCCCCTCACACACATGGAGCACAGAGGACCCCAACAGTCAAGGACTGCTATTAGTGTGGCTGGTCAGTCTAAGGTGGAAAGAAATAAGAGTGAAAGAAGTGGTCTGAGTTAATTACATCAAATGAGGAACTCCTTGCTTTTTACTGATTCCTATACCTCTAAAATACATAAAAAGATGACAAAAGTACAATTTTCAGAAACTGATGGTCTCTGGTAAGAGACCAAATGGAAATGTATAAACTAAATAGAACATGCTAATAAATGCAATTGAGAAATAGTTTTTGTAATGGTTGGAATTAATCATTATTTCCCTCTGGACCCCTCACCTTGAGTGCTGGCTGTATAAAGTATGCAATATACTTGCTTCAAAAAAATAAAAAATAAGAGACTCACCTATCATAAAAACTAAAAATGTGGAATTAGTGCAGCATCTGGCAGATATTTAGTAAACATGCCAACTAAAACAGATGGAAGTCAAGTTTTAAAATCTATTTATTTTTTTTATGGCCTGGAATGGCAATGGACAATAGGTCAAATATTACACTAAGAGTGGTAATTGTCCTTTACTCAAGAATAAAATGGGTATCTTCAAACTTTGTTTGACTAGTCGTTTGCTCTCCAAAAGAGTTCAGATTAGTTTATATACCTTTTAATTTACATGATAGAGTATCACTTTGAAAAGTTGGTCATGATATTTTTCATCCTAGAAAAATAACAAGCATAGAAGTTAAAGAATATTATTCTACCTTATAACCCATATCTCACAACTCCAATGCCCTACCTACAGATCAAAGGACTACAGAGTCAAAATGAAGCTTCTCTGAATATCAGAGAAGTATATACATGTTACACACAGATACATACAAACACACATATAGGGTTTATTTATATGACATACAGCATCATGCTTATAAATCTTAATCCACTGCAATAATTTAGCCTTCTAAATCTTCAATGCCATTGCTGATCCTTGGCTTCCATTCCTGGTTGCTCAGTCTCTGATTTAGACCCACTCACTCCTTGGAACATCCAAATGTCATTGCAATTCATCCATCAACTTTGCATTCTTTAATCACATGATTTGTTGTCTTTTATGAGTTCAAACAGGTTTTGCTTTAATGTGTAATGATCTCATAACGTCCTGAACCTCCAAAATACAGTAAATACAGTAAATACAAAATACAGTAAAATGTATGTTTTTGCCATCATATAAAAAAATAATAAACAGTCACTTTCAGTGTTGTTCAACCAAGGTGAGTTAGTTTGGGCAATTTGAAAACCCTAAATTTGTAAAATTTTCTTAATGGAATCTCTAACAGTACAGACTATCAGACAGCTTTGGCAAAATCATACATAGAAAAAACATAGATTAATGAAAATCTCTCAGTTGGATGATTCTCACTTATTCTGTAAAATTTTCCACTTGATGCTTGAAAATGTTCTCAGGGTTTTATTTCTAGTTAATAAACTCAGTATTTATTTTACATCTACCATTTACAGAGCATTGTGTTAGGTACTTTAAGGAACAAAGGAAACTGAGACTCTACCTCTAAGTACCTTGTCAATTAAATTGAAAAGCAAGGTAGAAATTTGTGGTGAGGTTTCTAAAATAAACACAAGAGAAAATTTTGTGAGATGGTTTATAACTTTTCTTCCCTCTCCGTCTCCCATCTTTATTTTTATTAGCTAATTTACATGAGGGCTTTTAGTAGTTTTGCTAAGAAGAAAGAAAGGCTAATAAGAGAGGCGTGTTGCTTTGTGCACAAACTCATGGGAGAGGAAAGAGAAAGATACAACATCAATTACTGGCAGGAACCATTTTTGAGCTCTGGTTAGAACTGATGTTAGAGACAGAAAAAATTCAGATGATTTTTCTAGCAAGATTCTACGAGACCTAGAGCATAAAGTCATGCAGTTTCATGGGGGAGAATGGAGAGTGGGATGCAAGTAATTAAATTCAGTGTGAAGTTGGAGAACAAGCTCATTTTTACCCTTCTGTTATATCCTAGGGATCTGAGCAGTTTTGACTCACTAAGAGGTCAAAGCATCCAACACTAGAAATCCCTGTGCTTAACAGAACATCAGGAACAAGTACAATACCCACTGAGGGGCCTTCTCGCAGTAGTGGTGGCCATTTTGAGGCACGACTCTCAAACAGTTAGTGCAGAAGAATGGAAACAGCTTTCTTCCCAATTATATTACAATGGCCCTTGGGACCCTGGAAATAACAGAGATGCCAAGAGGTGGTGCCTAAGTCCTGCAGTGATGTAAGATTGAGCTGATGAATTATTAAAATCCACAGATGAGGGGCGCCTGGGTGGCTCAGTGGGTTAAAGCCTCTGCCTTCGGCTCAGGTCATGATCTCAGGGTCCTGGGATCGAGCCCCGCATCGGGCTCTCTGCTCAGCGGGGAGCCTGCTTCCCCCTCTCTCTCTGCCTGCCTCTCTGCCTGCTTGTGATTTCTCTCTCTGTGTCAAATAAATAAATAAAATCTTAAAAAAAAAA
>CM052896.1:67494574-67529553 GCA_028534135.1 Potos flavus
AGGGGCGCCTGGGTGGCTCAGTGGGTTAAAGCCTCTGCCTTCGGCTCAGGTCATGATCTCAGGGTCCTGGGATCGAGCCCCGCATCGGGCTCTCTGCTCAGCGGGGAGCCTGCTTCCCCCTCTCTCTCTGCCTGCCTCTCTGCCTGCTTGTGATTTCTCTCTCTGTGTCAAATAAATAAATAAAATCTTAAAAAAAAAAAAAAAATCCACAGATGAAGCCCTGAGAACAATTTAGGATAAAATATAGTTAAATACAAAATTGTGTGGTAGGAACCCCATTTGTCATAGAATTTCATAGATGGTGGCTGAAAGAGCAAGTAAAGTCTTTATCAAAGTGTTGAGAATAATATGGCACATTGAAGGATTTGTGGTTCTTATGGACTCTGTCATAATCTATGTATTGAAATCTAACCCGTAATTTGATGGTATTGGGAGGTGGGGCCATTGGGAGATCATTAGATCTTGAGGGTGTAACCCTCATGAATGGGATTAGTGCCCTTACAAGAAGGGGACAGAGATCTAACTCTCTTTCTGCCATGTGAGACTAGAAATTGGCAGTCTACAACCCAAAGGAAATATTTTGCCAGAACTTGATCATACTGTCACCCTGTCTCAGACTCTCAGCCTCCAGAACTTTGAGAAAAAAGTATCTGTTGTTTAAACTAAGAAGGAAGGAAGGAAGGCAGGAAGGAAGGAAGGAAGGAAGGAAAGGGGAGGGGAGGAAAGAAAGGGGAGGGGAGGAAAGGAACAAAGGAAAGGTAAGAAAGAAAGGAAGTCAAGGAAGAGAACAAACATTATTCTGGTGATAAAAATTCTTCAACATGGAAGTTTCAGTAGTATGATGGGAGCTAAAACTAGGTCCAAAGTGTTGTAAAATAATGGATATCAATAAAATGGAGACAGTGAACATTGATTATTCAGTGTAAAAGTCTGCCAGTGAAAGATTTCAGCTTTTCCTTATCATTTAAAAAGCTTCCTTTTTTTTTTTTTTTAAGTATATTTGAGGGCAGAAGACATTAAACCATAAAAGTAAGAGACGGAACATGATAGAACTGATAAGTGTGGCAGCAAATTTCTTGGAATCTATCACTGTTTTCTGCATTTCCGTGTTACAATGCCCCTCTGCTGGGGTATGCCACTAAGGTTACCCCTTTTTAGACAGAAACCTGGGCTCAGAATGTCTCCACTGCCCCATCAATTTACCAGTGAAGTTTCTCTTGTCTGAGCTGAAGATCATTAACTTACTCATATTTGAAAATATAAAATGACTTTTAGTTACTATTACGTTAACATACTTTTCTTTTTCAATGTATGTATATTTTTTAAAATTGATTGATTTGACAGAGAGAGAGAGAGAGAGAGAGAGAGAGGGTAAGGCACAAGCAGGGCAAGTGGGAGGGGGAGAAGCAGACTTCTCTGATCAGAGAGCCCATGCAGGGCTCTATCCCAGGACCCTGAGATCATGACCTGAGCCGAAGGCAGATGCTTAGCCTACTGAGGCAACTATATGTATATTTTTAAGAGAGAAAGAAAAGTCTTAGTCTTAGTCTTCTCTAATGGGAATTTAAGCCCTGAAACAATCAGGCAGGGCAATAAGAAGAAATTATGTTGGATTAGAAGGCAGGGGACAAACTGAGAGTGGCTGGAGGGGAGGTGGATGGGGGATGGGGTAACTGGGTGATGGGCATTAAGGAGGGCACTTGAAGTAATGAGCACTGGGCGTTGTATATAACTGATTAATCACTAAATTCTACCACTGAAACTAATAATACAGTATATGATAATTAAATTTTTTTTAAGATTTTATTTATTTATTTGACAGAGAGAGAGAGATCACAAGTAGGCAGAGAGGCAGGCAGAGAGAGAGGGGGAAGCAGGCTCCCTGCTGAGCAGAGAGCCCGATGCGGGGCTCAATCCCAGGACCCTGAGATCATGACCTGAGCTGAAGGCAGAGGCTTTAACCCACTGAGCCACCCAGGCACCCTGATTAAATTGAATTTAAATGAAAATTTTTTTAAAAAAGAAGGCAGGGGAAAGAAAGGACTTCCTCAAACTATTCATAAAACATGAGGTGAGGAACTTTTTATTTGATGAAACTCAGAGATCTCATCTATTTCACCTATTAAAATCACTTACTTTTATGTCCTCTATTTTCTGTTTAGTTATCAAGTAATTCCTGATAATTCAGGAATTTGGTAGCCATAAATTAAAGAACATACAGTATTAGAAGTCAACCTAAATAGCTGCTCAGTTAGAAGATACGGCATTTACAGGTTAAAATTGTATTTTTTTTTTTAAGATTTTATTTATTTATTTGACAGAGAGAGAGATCACAAATAGGCAGAGAGTCAGGCGGGGGGGGGGGGGAACAGGCTCCCCACTGAGCAGAGAGCCCGATGTGGGGCTTGATCCCAGGACCCTGAGATCATGACCTGAGCCGAAGGCAGAGGCTTTAACCCACTGAGCCACCCAGGCGCCCCTAAAATTGTTATTTTTAAGTTAAAATATATAAAATACTTTATCTCCTCTTACATAAGAAAGAAATTCTATACTTTGCCACATTTCTTTTAATGTTTAATATGGAAGAAGACAGAAGGAAGATAATCGTGGTTGATCTGGTTTTCTTGATTTTGTGGTATCTTGTGTGCTTTTCAATGCCTTGAACTTACTTTGAATTGACAGAATACATAAGTGAGATTTTTATATAAAAATTGGAGTGAAGTTTGATATTGTGAAATAGTCCCAGTTAAATTAGTATTTGCTTTGATATATCAGACAATACCAGAAAATAATCTATTTTGAATTCTTATATATCTCATTAGTTAAATATTTTCAAAAAACAATAAGGTTTTTGGAAATCAAAATAATTTAGTCTATGGAAACTTTTCCACTAGTGGTTTTTATTTTCTGTTATATCTCAGTTTTTTATTCCACTGCCTTGATTTTTTTTAAGTGTTCTTTGTGACAATATCTGGCTATGATTACACACATGAAAAGTTTGTCACAGCTTTTCCTCAATCCTAACTTTGCCCCTCAAACAAAACACAAGAGGGAAAAAACTGCTCAATTGGTTTTCTGGGCTCTCACAACACCACATATATGGTGTTAATCCTTTAAACTCAGCAAACTGTTGATGTATAAAAAACAATATTCTCCAAGTGCAGAGGGTCAAGTAGTGCAAAGATACTTAAAATGATACAGAAGGCCCATGTCTCTACTACAAAAAGAATTACTGAACTGCTGTTTGCAATGCTCTATTTTGTATGTAACTTTTCTTGGCAACAGATGCAGTATTTATAGTAAAGTCTATCACCGTTTATTAATGTTATACATTAGAGTTATTTGCTACTCTAAAAATGATATGCTAAAATATGCCGAAGCATTTTCAAATAAAACAAGAAAAATGAACTGACAATTTATTAATTGCATTTCATTGTTTCATAATAGAACATGATAAACCTTGAATAAAACAACATAAATATATCAATTCCATTTAGCATAATTGTTCTAACCATTTATAATGAAGTCTCCAGAGAGTTCTTTTCTACTCATTTTCCCTAAAATTGCAAGAGGTTTTTTTCCCTTCCTTTATTTTCCTTCTGCCATTGTTTAAAACAGTTGCTCTCCAGTAATTCACAGGCAAGCAGAAGAATAAAGCAGTAACCTGAATGTGCATGTGTCCAGAGAATTGATAAACAACTTGCTAATTGGAATATTTCAACTCCAGTAATTTGGGAAATCTTGTTGTTGGTATAGTGTGTCGTGCATGTTGTTTGTTGCAAGACAAAATGACTCAAAGGACCAGTCTTGAAGCTCTAGTAACAGATACTAAAATAGATGCATTATTAAATGTATATCAGTGACTCAGTTTACCATAAGAAACAATTCCACCATGTGTTTTAGATACCATTTTTCGAGGATTGCATAATAAATCTGCTTCAGCTTTGAGGAACTGGTGTATGTAGGAATACCAAGCAACTCAATAGCTGAGTTATATATAGGGTCAATGGTCGTGGTGTCTATGTTAAAAACACATGGAGGAGAGATGTGTATTTACATGAAAATTTATCAGCTAAAGGCCATAAATCCTTTGCTTCTATGTTTGTGATACTGATAGCTCTGAAAATATTAAACTCGTACACCTTCCTACTTCATATGTGGGATGAGTCTATTTTAATACCAAGAAGAAGAAAGCGGAAACAGGGTTGGTAGAAAAGCAAGAAAATAAGTAGATTCAACTGTATATGAATGTTCAACATACAAGAAAGTCAGTAACTCATATCAGCAGAGAGAAGATGGACAGCTACAAGGAAAACAATAAAAATGGACCAACTTTTTACATTATACATCCAGATAAGTTCTAAAAGGATCAGAGAGTTGTCACATTAATTAATGTAGCAAAACAAGTACTAGAAGAAACATAAAAAAGTGTTCTATTAATTTGTGTTTGGGGAAAAGTTTCCTAACAGAAAATCAAAATCCAGAAGGAATAAATGGAAAATGGCTAATCTCATTAAATTTTAAGCTTTCACAAGGAAAGGTCACCTGGGTGGCTCAGTCAATTAAGCGTCCTATTCTTGATCTTAGCTCAGGTCTTGATCTCAGGGTTGTGAGTTCAAGCCTGTGTTGGGCTCCATGCTGGGCATAGAGCCTACTTAAAAAAAAAAAAAAAAAGAAAAAACTTTCACAAGAGAAAAACACCCTAAGCAAAGTAAAAAGATAAGCTGAGGGAAAAAAAATTGCAATCATATCACAGGCAAAGGGGTAGTGTCCTTAAAATATTATTAACTTCTAATAATAGGAAAGAAAATCACCAAAATTCTAAAGAGTCTGTGCCTTTCAACAATGTTCAGTCTTTCTTATAATCACAAGACCATTTCTCACCTATCTAGAATGGATACAATACAAAAGTTTAACAATATAACCTACAGATGAACCTGCTGGGAAATGCATTCTAATACATTACAGTCAGAATGCAAAATATCATAACCCGTAAGGAGAGGAATTGGCAGCATCTAACAAAATTTCATATATATTTACCCTTTGATGTAGCAATCCCACTTCTAGGAAACTATTCCAAAATATGCTGGTAAAATACACACAAGATGGTTTATTATAGCACTCTTTGTGACAGCAAAGGGCTTGAAACAAAGCAAATCTCCATCAAATTGAGTATTAGTCATGTACATCAAAAGAAGAGAGGACTGTGCAGCTCTAAAAGGTAATGCAGAATATCTTTCTTTACTACGATGGTATGATCTCCAAGAAAGGTGAAAAATATCAAGGTGGAAAACTGCTTGTGCCGTATGCTACTATTTATTTAAGGAAATGAATATATATACAAATATATTATAAAATTTATATTACAATATAGTAATAAACTATTTATATTATAAAATTTACACTGTAATATCACAGTAGTATAAAATTTATATTATAAAATAAAAATATATACTATAAAAACAATAATAAAGTTAAATATATAAAGATTTCCCTAGAAGGAAAGACAATAGAAAGGACAGGGATTAAAAACTGAACATTTCTGAATATGCCCTGTTGTGTAAATTTTAAATTTGGCTTTCAACTCACCTCGATATTGTAAATAATTTTGAAGCAAAATCAGTTTCAAAAAGCATTTCCTAAAAAAAAAAAAAACAAACAAAAACATTTCCTAATTCCTAAAATCCTGAAAGTAAAATTTATGTATCAAATTATAGCACAGCCACACAAGAAAGAACTATTCCAAGTAACATGTAATTTTACCAAATGTTCCTAGTGGGATTTACTCTAAAGGCAACATAAACAGAAAAGAAAGAAAACAAAGAAAAGAAAAGAAAAGAAAAGAGAAAAGAAAAGAAAGAAAAGAAAAGAAAAGAAACATATATATAATTAATTTGTCTTCAGTTAATGACCATCAATATCATTATACTGCAACTGCTATGAATGTATTGTGAAATAAAGCAAATGGGTAACTATATTGGCATTTTGGAGAAACTAAGATTTAAACATAGAGAAAACAAAATGCAATTATAAGATTAATAAGGTTAAGTAAAACCCCCACAGTCTTGACTATGAATTGTGCTTATACTTATGATTATATATGCACAAAGGATATATATATTTCTGCCTACTGAAAGGACTTGAAATAGTGACCAGTACAATGACAATGTGCACACTTAGCCCCTGATCTTTAATTTCAAGATGTAGAGAAAGAGCCAGTTTCAGGTATCAGACAAGAGAGATATATAATATGAACCTAGGTCATTTTACATACTGAAAGGCAAGTTACTATTAAAGTCCATCAGGGTTAACTGTAATGGACTCAGGAGCTAATATAAAAAAGGCTACTACTGGCCAAAGACTGGACAATTTGAGCATCAAAAAGAATAATGACTGCCATGAATTGAAACACTGACATATATTTAAATCATCGCTTTGTAAAGATTCTATTAGAAAGCAAAAAAAAAAAAAAAAAAAAAAATTAAGAAATCTTATTGGTCTCCTTCAGAGGAATTAATGAATTGACTCATTTTCCACAATTGGTAAATAAAGGAAAAGATCAAGCAGGTATACCACCTTTCCCAACCAACTATAATTCAGAATCACTAACTAGTTGGTGAGTGTACTATATGTTTATAAAATCATTCCAGTTAATAAATGAAGAAAAAATGATAAAATAAAAATATCACAATCACATCCTAATATGACTCTGAGCAATGATCATCAATTGTTATAACATCAAAAAAGTTAACTAGGTACTATGTGTTTCCTCATGGACGTACCCAAAACTACCTATAAAATATTCTTGCCAAAAACAACCAACCAACCAAACATCCTACCCCTGAACCTGATGTGGACAAATTTCTTGCCCCCTGTTCCCATTTGTGTTTTCTCCCATCATCTGTGGAAATCAACAACCATGAATCACTAACCTGAGGGACAGGGTGGATCCTTTCTCTCTTGTGATGAGTTTTCATTCTTTTCTTTGATTTTCTAAACATCATTTCTCTCCCCTGTTTCCTTCCTTTTGTTGCCAAGAGTACCAGCAATGCAAACTTTACTTTTAAAGCCCAAGAGTAAATTTGTAAGGATTTGCTTTAGGAACCAACATAGGTCTGTGCATTTGAAATAAATGAACCCTATAGTTGTTGGTATAGTGTTCTACAGATATCAGTTATATCATGACATGAATTAATAATGCTTTGTGTATTTCTACTAATTTTCTATTACATGTATTGAGAGAGGTGTGTCAAAATCTTCAATTATCCAATGTGAAGTGGATTGATTACTTTTTGATGCTTTTCTTTACGTTATTGTATACCCAAAAAGAGAACCGTTATGATTTTCTACTAAACTGATCTTTTTGCAATTATGGAATAAATAAATAAATAAATAAGGCCCAAGAGTAGAGGGATTGGAAGTTAATGACAATGGGAATTAGACACACAAGGCTTTGTTTATGGAATGTGAGGAATAGGAACTGGAGCCAAGGCAAGGTCAGCAATGCAGCTGAGGACTCTGGTGGAAGATTATCAGATGGTGGATAAAACAAATACAGTTTCTATGAGCACACATTCAGTCTCAGGTCCAGTGCTCATCATTACCCATACTTCTGAGCACCTATTTCCATACACCCTTTGTGACATTCGGGAAGACAAGGAACAATGCCAGGAAGATTCTTTACACACTAATTGTTAACAATGAATATAATATCCTCAAGAGTAGGAATTAGGTCCTCTTGGACTTTTGTGGCGTACGTACTATATCACCTAGGACATTGCTGTGTATATGATAAACATTCAGCAACTAATTAGTGGACATAAGACAATGTAACAGAATAAATTTATAATTAAAAATGATTTTAAAAAGTGTGTCATCACAGGCTACTGAGGTTCTTCACGTTCACTGCAGTTATACTTGTTAAATTGCAACATCAAACTTTTGTTTAAAAATCTAGAGACTAAAGAAAAAGGCTGAGAATTAATAAGGTAAGCATACTATTTAAGAAGTTAGAAAAAGAACCACAAAATAAATCCAAAGATAGTTGAAGAAAGGGGATCATGAAGATAAAAACAAAAATCTCCAAAACAGAGAAAATTAGACACATTAGAATAGCAACAAACCTTGCATATTTGACCTCCAGGGTAGATTGTTTCTTTTAACAATACCTCCTTTCTATGCTAAAAATAATTGTCAATAATAATCATGAAATGGAATAACTGATAATGGCCATAAAAGACACAAAGAAAGTGAATTATTTTATTTTATTGAACTTATATACAATCATGCCAGTAGGAATATATTTTTTAAAAATCAAGGATAGAAAAAGGAGAAAAATAACGGAATAATGTTTCTAAATTATATTACTATATTTTATCTTGAAAAAGAAAAGAAAAACTTAGGGGCGCCTGGGTGGCTCAGTGGGTTAAAGCCTCTGCCTTCGGCTCAGGTCATGATCTCAGGGTCCTGGGATCGAGCCCCGCATCAGGTTCTCTGCTCAGCAAGGAGCGTGCTTCCCCCTCTCTCTCTGCCTGCCTCTCTGCCTACTTGTGATCTCTCTCTCTGTGTCAAATAAATAAATAAAATCTTTAAAAAAAAGAAAAGAAAAACTTGTACCTATATGATCTGTTATAGTAATGAATAACAACATTATAATTAAAGCAAAGGGCAATTAAATAAAAAGAGTATCAATTAATAAAGAATAAATTTCTATTTGAGAGGTATTTTTCAAATTCCATGCTTGAATTAAAACTTTTCACCAAAAAAAAGGAGTATTACACCTAGTGGATCCCACTCTACTTCAGTGTTTAAATATTTCCATGATATAAAACTCCAAGAGTAACCAAGAAGGACAGAAATGAAGTAACTTGATTTTATTTCTTATTATCATTATTTATAATCTCCTGCATAAGCATAAGAACATGTACAATCACAGCAATTGGAGACACAAATTGTCTAAAAGAAGATCTAACAAATCCAAACCATTATGCATTTACTCTCTAAAAGAATGCAAATAACTGAGTCTGAGTAAGTCACAGGCAGGCTCTATAACTAGTTCTCCCATTAGCTTCCAGGATGATGTTTAATAATGCAAATAATAAAGACACAGTACTTTGAAATTTACATATATGTTTTCAAAACTCATAGAAACCACATTAATTATTTAGCTCTTAGGCCAATAAAAGAGTTTTTGAGGGGAGGGTATTTTATCACTGATATTATTTCGAATTACCAGTGCATAATGATAATAAAAAGCTTGTCAACTTTTAGTCAGTGTAACCATTGTTTTTAAATTTTCTACAGACAATACACCTCTTAATTGCCTGTGCCCGGGGAAGACCACTCTCACCGCCCTCCCATCATGTGCCACTGCTGTGAAGATAATACTTGAAAAGCCTAGTAAAATGGACAAATGTAAAAATTCTGCAGAGAATGCACAAATAAATAATAACAGGAATAAAAAAAGGAGATATAACTTTAAATAGCATAGCCACTAAAAAGGTAAGAAGAATACTCTGAACTACTGTCTGACAATAAATTGGAAAGTTTTAGATGAAATGAAAATATTCCAGGAAAATGTAACTTATAAAAAGTAACTAAGAAAGAAAATTTTAATAGTCAATTAAAATTGAATGTTTATTTTAATTCACAGAGAAACACTAATCACCCAGGGTTGATGGTAATTTCTGCCAAAACATCCAAGGATAGGCATTCCAATCTTAAGCTAATTTTTCCAGAAAATACAAGAGGACAAACCTTTCAACTCATTCCATGAGATCAGCATATCCTTGATACCAAAACTAGAAAAGGACAGGAAGAGGAAAGAAAAGACTACTGTAATTTGTGAACACAAATAAAAAATTCTAAACAAAATATTAACAAACTGAATATAGCAGTATACAGAAAATATGGACAAGTAGGATTTATCTCAATGAGTTATTTGACATTTGTTAATAGAAAATTCATGTTACCATTCTTATGTATGCAAAAAAGGTTTTTAAAAGTTCAATATGCATTCATGATTTTAAAAATACACTTACACTAAGAATATAAGATAACTTCCTTAAAAGCTACCCTTGAAAAGCTTAGAGCAAAATCATGTTTCATGTGGGAACTTTGGAAGCATACCCTAAAAAATTAGCTACAATTTTTCTGGTTCTGCATGTAATGAGTTTGGAAGTCACCACTCTGTCCCAACAACAAGTAAAAAGCTGAAAATA
Source organism: Potos flavus (assembly GCA_028534135.1). NCBI lineage: Eukaryota > Metazoa > Chordata > Mammalia > Carnivora > Procyonidae > Potos > Potos flavus. The sequence continues at coordinate 67,504,795 of CM052896.1, forward strand.
CTGAAAAATAAGCAACTCTTCTTGGATCTGTAAAAGAGGAAAGGACACACGGCAAAATTCAGCCTGCAACGGTGAAGAGAAAGGTGAATACAGAGCATCACAGCTTCCTTGACTCATAAGAGAAATTACCCTGGGAACAAGTGCCAGAGAAAGAAAAAACCCAAATTGCAACTGACAAGTTGTAGCAGCTCAGCGTAGACAACCCTGAAAGTAAAAAACACTAGAGAGACCCAGTCATTGGGGGGCCGTCACCAAACTGTGAGATTTACCTCCAGGACCTCAACCAGATTCCCAAGTAAATATCTGAGAAAAATCTCCTCTGGCCCAGGCAGGGAGAGAAGAAAAGGAATCATTTTGAAACATTCCAGAGCACTTTGTTCTTAGCAAGGACAACTCTCAGAAGAAACTATTTACCAGAGCATAACCTACTTGGGTATTATCAGAATCTAACTGACCTGGGGAAAGAAAATACTCAATTACAATTAACCCACTCAGCAATCCTGTCTTAAGTAAGAGAGGAGAAAAATTAGCCAAAGACCTTAATGGACATCTCACCAAAAAAGATAAAGAGACAGCAAAAAAGCATATGAAAAGATGCTTCACATCATATATCATCAGGGAAATGCAAATTAAAACAACAATGAGATACCATTACATACCTATTAGAATGGCCAAAATCCAGAACAAAATCCAGAATGCTGTCAAGGACATAGAAGAAGAGGAACTCTCATTTACTGCTGGTGGGAATGCAAAATATAACAGACACTGTGGAGGACAGTTTGGCAGTTTCTTTTCTTTTCTTTTCTTTAAGATCTTATTTATTTATTTGAGAGAGAGAGTGAGAGCATGAGCCGGGGGCAGGGGGTGGGGAGGATGCAGATAGAGAGGGAGGCAGACTTCCCTGCTGAACAGGGAGCCTAATGCAGAGCTGGATCACAGGACTCTGAGATCATGACCTGAGCCAAAAGCAGACGCTTAACTGACTGAGCCACCCAGGCACCCTGGTATGGCAGTTTCTTTACAAAACTAGAAGTGCTCTTACCATACCATATTACAAGCATACTCCTTGGTTATTTACCCAAAAGAGTTGAAATCTTATGTTCATTGCATATAAATGTTTTTAGGAACTTTATTCAAAATTGTCAAAAATTGGAAGCAACCAAGATGTCCTTCAGTAGGTGGTAAGTTAACTGTGGTACATCTAGACAATGGGATATTATTTAGTGCTCAAAAGAAATGATCTTTCAAGACACGGAAAGACATGGAGAAAAAAATGAATGTGTCTTACTAAGTGAAAGAAGCCAGTGTGAAAAGGCTAATGTTGTATGATTCAACTACACAACATTCTAGAAAATTCGAAACTATGGAGACAGTAAAAAGATCAGTAGTTGCTAGAGATCAGGCAGAGGGAAGGAGAAAGAGGTGAACACAGAGAATGTTTAGGGCAGTGAAATCACTCTGTATGAAACTATAATGGTGAACACATGTCATTATATATTTGTCCAAACTATAAATTGTACAACATCAACAGTAAACCATAATGTAAACAGTGATTTTGGGTTGATGATTTATTAATGTAATATCATCAGTTGTAACAATGTATCACACTGGTGGGGGATGTTGATAATGGGGTAAGTTATGATTATGTAAGGGCAGAAGATATATTGGTTATCTCTGTGCTTTCCTCTTAATTTGCTCTGGATTTATACTACTCTAAAAAAATAAGGCTTTCAAATTTTTAATTAAAAAATATATTTTTTTATATTTAGATACAAGTCAAAAACACATCTATCACCACACTAATAGATCTTGGGTATAGTAATCAGATAAGAAAATGAAACGGAATGCCTGAGAATTAGAAAAGTAAAAAAAACACTGCCATTATTGCAGATGATACTTGTTTACATTGAAAATCCAAAATAAATTGTGAACAAATTATTAAAAATAAGTTTAGCACAGTGTCAGGTTGCAAGATAAATGTGAAAGAATTTTATTGTACATCAGAAACTGATATAAAATATATATATTAATGAGGAAGTAGACAAAGATACTTGAATCATTTGTGAAAATAATTATAAAATTTATTGAAAGATCTTAATGAAGACCTAATAAACAGAGATATACTATGTTTACAAATTTAAAAACCTGCTTTCATAGAGATGTCGATTTCTCCAAATATAACTAGAGATTCTATATAATTTAAATAAAAATCCTACATCAAAAACTAATGACATACGCTATGGTGTATAACATGACACAATAAAAATAAATAAATAAATAAAATAAAAATCCCAATAGGATTTTTTTTTTAAAGAATTTGACATCAAAATTTTGTTGGAAGAGCAAGGGCCAAGTATAGTCAAAACATTCATAAACAAGATTAATGTGGAGAACATTTTCTCCAAAATATCAAGAATTACTATAAATTTCAAGTATTTAGAATGGTATAATACTGTAGAGTGAATAGAATATCACTATGAATAGTGATAGATCAGTGGAACCAAATGAAAATCAGTATATAGATTTATGGCTATATATGGAAAATGTAGTAAGTTTGACGGTTGTGTTAGAACATTGTGAATATGAAGGACTAGCCCCTAGAAGATATCCAAAAACTTGTTTATTCATATGGGGGGAAAAATGAAACCCTATTCAATACTTCACACTATACATAAAAACCCACTTCCAAGTGGAACAAATATTTCAATATAAAAAGCAAAACCTTAAAAATTTAAGATAAAAATACAAGAAAATAGTTTTATGATCTCAGAATAAGAAGAAAAAGGAAAATTTTTAAGTTCATAACTATGAAGGATAATACTTATATATGTAATTCCATTGGTAGTTTAAATTTTTGTTCATCAAGAGTCATTCTTAACACATTAAAAGATTAACCATAAAATGGGAGAAAATAATTATAGCATGTATAATTGACAAAAAATAGTATCTAAAATATATAACTGACTCCTCTAAAGCAGGAACCAAAAAAAAGGAAAAATATATGAGCAGGAATTTCAAATAACTTTAAACATGTATGGGCAATAATAAAGTACACCATTATTAATCAGTGCTATGTCAAATAAGCCCACAATGAGATACTCTTTGACACAACTTGTTTTTCAAAAATCATAAATTCTGGTAGTTGCCAATGTTGAAGATGTCATTGATCAATAAAATACACTTTCTGTATGCACTTTTTATATACTGTTAATAGTAGTATAAAATGATAAACAATTTGGCAGCATTTTTGTATTACTTGGTAAAGTTGAACATGTGTACATGATATGACACAGCAATTCCACTCCTAGATATAATCCATAGGGACACCTAGGAGCGTGTGCACCAGGAGCCAGGTGTAAGAATGCCCACAGCAACATTGTGTGAAATTGTAAAACACTGAGAACAACCACCCAAATGTCCAATGATAGGAGAATGGATAAATAAATGGGTAAGTGACATTATATGCAGCAGGGAAAATAAACAAATTAGACAACTACATGGATGAAACTTGAGAACATAGTTTGAATAAATACATTCAGTTCTAAGTATCTATTATATACTGTACCATTTTTAAAAAGATCAAAAAAGTAAGACTAAATAATATTTATGGATGGATATATATAAAATAAAGCTAGTTTTTATAAATCAAGGAAATAGTGCTTACATGTGAGGAAAGAGGCAGGGAGATGGGATAGGCTAGAACAAAGGCCATATTCAAAATGTTCCAAATAGTACATTGAATGATGAATTTACTATTTGTTTTATCATCATGGTTTATAATTTACACATAGGGCAATGCAATATTAAATGGATGAAATCAAATGGTAAAAGATAACTAAGATCTTTTTTTAGAAAGATAATTAAAAAGAAAGAAGGAACAAGGATGGAAGGAAAACAATGTAATTACCCACCATACTTCTGAACACTTGTTCCGTTGATGGGCATCAGCAGGCAACAATGAGGGCAACCAATAATCCTTTCTTGGTCATAAATGAAACACATGGGAAGGTATGTTTCAGAACATTATGATGTATGATCTTTAGCATATCATGGCTTTGCCCTACTTGACAATAGAAATTGTAAGGAATAATTGTAGAGGGGAAAAAACACTGTTTACTAGATAATATTAGGAATACAATTTGGGAATAGGAAAAAAGTAAAATTTAAGCCTTACTAAGGCTCTCTATATAGCCACAACTTACAAAAAAATACAAAAGACAGAACAGTATTCTAACCCCATAAGGAAACAATTCTACAAAACAAACGACTCAGTTTCGCTAACAAATAAAGGACATGGTGAACAAAAAAGAGGAGTGAGGGCATGGTGAACAAAAAAGAGGAGTGACAAAGTTTAAAATAACATTTAATTACAATAAATGGACTAAATGGACTTATTTGGATCTTGATTCAAAATGTTACAAAACTTCATTAAACAGGAAGAATTCAAACACTAGTTGATGTATTAAAGAATCAATATTACTTTTATTCTGATAATGTTACTGTGATTTTTTAATGAGACTTTAGTTTTTAAGACAAATGCAAACACATTTATACATGATATAATAAAATGTGAATTTGCTTAAAGATACTTGTGGAGAAAGAAGTGGATGGGAACACAGAAGCCACAAATTGGTCATGTAATGATAGCTGAGTCTAGGGATGGATACCAGGAGGCTCTTTATATTGTTCACTCTACATGTGGATATGGTTGAAATTTCCCACTGTAACATGTTAAAATAAATAAAAGTATTTTTAAATCTGTGTATCCCATTTATTTCTCACAACAACCCTATAAAGAAAAGAGTGTTATTTACTATCATTTTTTTTTTTTAAAGGAAAAAACAGACCCAGGGAACTTAAGGGATATATAAGTTAAGTTTATAATGAGGCAGGACTGGGATCACAATCTAGAGGCTACAGACTTTTGACCAATGTCTTTCTACCACCTCTGAATCCACAGAATTTTATGATCCCACTAGGTGATGTTCTAGATCATTATTTATAAATGAGATGAACACTCATGGAACGACTCTCTAAGCAACATATTCTTAGACAGATAAATTGAGTGTGCTGTAACCTTGTAAACAAGTTCTAAAAATGAACCAGCCCTTGGAGCTTGTTTCATCACCTTTCCCCCAGGAGAAACACTTGTCAAAAACTGAATGAACTTCACTGTTGCTTCATTAATAACTTCTCTGAATAAATGAATAAAAGCTACTCTTTCTAAAAGTAGTGTGCCATTTAAATTGATGTAGCGGTTTTGGCACCATCTTCAGGTGCCATTGGAACAGAGGAAAAGGTAAACATTGGATTCTATGTGATTTCAACCAGTTATTAAAAGGCTTACATCCTATGGGAGAAGAAAGGAAGAGAAAAGGAGATCAAAATATGGTACAATATTTGATGGGCATGGTGCAGTAGGGAGATGAAAATTAAATGTTCAGTTTTAAATGGTTCACTGTGGCTTGTTTCAAAAATATCTAGTTTGGTATGGGAATTCATTTATATTTATGCCTTTTTGGCAGAAATAAATACCTCTATATTTACAAAAGTATGGCTATGAAAGACTCTGAAATTCTTATGTTAATAAAGTTAGTAAAAGCCAGATAGCAACAGAAATGTTAAAGAAAGCGAGACACAAAATAACAGGAATTTACAACAAAATAAAACTGCTAATAGAACATTTGAGATTTTCACCATATTCTCCTAATGTATTAGTTCCTAAAAGATCTATTTCATTTTGGTTAATCTTGGTCTTTCCACAAAGTTTGTAAATATTCTATTTCGTGGTTAATACTAATAACTCTCCTTGTCATCAACCCAAGCCTGGTTCCCTAAAGCATTTTTAAATTCAAAGGTAATTCAGTTTCAGAGCACAGTCATGCACAGAATTCTAATTTGCAGTAGAAAATCTGCACCATGCCTGATGATGTCTCCCTGGAGACAAAACATCAGGTAGTTTTGTCAATCAAATCAAAGTCATCATGTTCTCTTCTAATTTATTATAGTTATTTATATGTTTACTTATGTCTTCAAGGGAGATTTGATTATGAATTATTTACTGTTGTTATTCTCTTGTAATGCACCAATCACCATATCGAGACCAATTTAGGAATGATGTCTGCAAATTTCCAGATAAAGAATACTAAGCAATTTATGTGATAAACTAATGATACCATGAAAGAAGGGAAATTGTTCTACATGAAATTCCTTCTTCATCTCCTTCAAAAGCTTAGCAATATTTCCAAATCCAGTTCTTCAATCTCCTCCACAAAGCCTTCTTTAATGATTCTTGTTGCTCCTGATAGTTTCCTTCTTTGATAATTAAAAATCTCTTATTCCATTCATGTAACTTTTGGCCATATATTTCTTCTTTAAACTGTTGGTGGGAATGCAAGTTGGTGCAGCCCCTTTGGAAAACAGTGTGGAAATTCCTTAAGAAATTAAAAATAGAGCTCCCTATGACCCTGCAATTGAACTACTGGGTATTTATCCAAAAGATACAGATGTAGTGGAAAGAAGGGCCACATGTACCCCAATGTTCATAGCAGCAATGGCCACAATCGTTAAACTGTGGAAAGAGCCAAGATGCCCTCCAACAGATGAATGGATAAAGAAGATATGGTCCATATATACAATGGAATATTATGCCTCCATCAGAAAGGATGAATACCGAACTTTTGTATCAACATGGACGGGACTGGAAGAAATTATGCTGAGTGAAATAAGTTGAGCAGAGAGAGTCAGTTATATGGTTTCACTTACGTGTGGAGCATAAGGAAAAACATGAAGGACATTGGAAGATGGAAAGGAAGGGTGAATTGGGGGAAAATCAGAGGGAGAGACGAACCATGAGAGACTGTGGACTCTGAGATACAAACTGAGGGTTTTGGAGGGGAGAGGGGTGGGGGTTGGGTGAGCCTGGTGGTGGGTATTGAGGAGGGCACGTATTGCATGGAGCACTGGGTGTGGTGCATGAACAATGAATCTTGGAACACTGAAAAAATAAAATTAAATTTAAAAAAAAAGAAGAAAAAGAAATACTGTAAAAAAAAAAAAAAAACATTTCAAATAGGACTGCAAAGTCCTAGAGGAAAAGGAGGATTAATCTATTTTTCTCTAATAACTTGTATATAATTTTATTAAAATGCTTTTTACAATTATTGGTGCCAACAATAGTTACTGGCGAATTTATTGATTGAATGGTCCTGTGAGAGACCGTTTTAATTGATGACCAATTTATTGATCCAAATTCTTAAACATTCCATTTATTTATATCCTTTGCTATACAATTTTAAAGGGCTCTTTCATGGTAAGGGAGGGGGCATAATTTTCTTTCTCTGGAGCTAGTCATGTGACATGCCTTGGCTAAAATAATGTTAGCAGAGGTGTCATTAGCAGAGGCTTAAAATGGGCTTTCATAATGAGGTTTGTTCTCTTATATCTCTATAAAGAGGGCATTCTACGACTAGCCCAGGAGAAAGACCAGAAATACTTGCAGCAGAACTGAGAGGCCCCAATAATAATATTTGAGACCATTTTAAATCAACCAACTGCCAGCCATCACTAGATGTGTAATCAAGTCCGGCCAAGATGAATATAGCAACCCATGTGACTAACCGGGATGCATGAGCAACAAATACTTACTGTTTTATGCCACTGAATTTTTGTAGTTAATTATTATACAATACAATCATGGTGATAAATATTAATGTAAACCCTAAAAAATATTTTAAGAGAATTTGCATAGTACAATTAGAGAAATATTTGTTGTAAAGTTCACTAGTGATTTGCTTCAGTAAAAGTGGGAAAAAGACAGGATATTTGAGGTAAGTATTCATGCACTCATTAAAAAACTTTCATCAAGCAGATACACTGTGACACAAACTGCAATTGGCACTAGAGAAATAATAATAATGAGACATAATTCCTATATTAAGCAAACCATTAAACCAACAATATGATTACAGTATGATGTTTTGATTGGTAGATACATTCACAGGTTTCACAGGAGCCACTATAGAAAGGAACTCAGCTTGCAGCATTAGATAAGTTTTCCTGGAAGAAGTACTTACTGAAATGTCAAAAATAAGGATGCGTGGGTGGCTCAGTCAGTTAAGTATCTGCCTTCAGCTCAGGTCATGATCTCTGGGTCCTGGGATTGAGTCCCACATTGGGCTCCTTGCTCAGAAGGGAGTCTGCTTCTCCCACAGCTAGCTGCTCCCCCTGATTGTGCTTTTTCTCTCTCTGACGAATAAATAAATAAAATATTTTTTAAAATGTCAAAAATATTTTTGGGGTTATTGGAAAAAGGTGAGAAAGGATCTGCCTAAAGAAAGCCCAGAGTCTCAGATCAGCACATTCTGAAGGAGAAAATCATTGGGTATTCCTCAAACATCAGGTATATATATAAATAAGATAAGAAACTTAGGTAGAGCCTAGAAAATTAGAGTTTTGTTAGAAATGATCAAGACTTTGGACTTCATCTAGTAGGTTATGAGAACTGATTGTAAATTTTAAAAAAAGGTAAAATTTTTTATAAAATTTAAAAAATTTTTAAAGAACTGATTGTAATTTTAGATTTTATAGAGATTAGCAGGGGCAAAGTGTGAGAAAGGACTGGAGTGAATAAAGGTGTCCAGTTGAGAAATTATGAGGCCCTAAACTGAGACAGAATAATAGACATCATATTTAAAGATACTAAAGAAGTAGAATCAATTAGTCATGGTAATAGAAAGTAGATGGTAGGCTTGAGAGGGGAAAGTACAAGATTTCTGGATTAAAAGAAATGGGTAAAAGTGAGGGAAGGCGTAAAAAGAGTAGTTAGTAAAGGGGAAGAATGAATTTAGTTTGAACATGTTGTTGAGATTCAGGTATCTTCTCCATCTGGAGATTACATGGAAATTTAGGGATAAATGGAAAAGAATTTACTATGTAGATATGGCAATAGAAATATAGGCATTATTAGCATATATCATTATAGTTGCTCTATGGGTGAAATGAGCATGTAGTGAGATAAGAAAACAGTGAGGACAACTTCCTAGAAAACATAACATTAAAATAGGTGGTATAAAAAGATACTCAACATCACTCACTATCAGGGAAATACAAATCAAAATTACAATGAGATATCATCTCACACCTGTCACAATGGCTAATATTAACAACATGGGAAACAACAGATGTTGATGAGGATGCAGAGAAAGGGGAACCTTCTTACACTGTTGGTGGGAATGCAAATTGGTGTAGCCACTTTGGAAACAGTATGGAGGTTCCTCAGAAAGTTAAAAATAGAACTACCTATGACCCAGCAATTGCACTACTAGGTGTTTACCCAAAGGATACAAAAATAGATTTGAAGGGACATATGCATCCCAATGTTTATAGCAGCATTGAAAACAATAGCATTGTATGGGAGAAGATTGTAGCTTCACTTGCAGTGAGCATAGCATAATGTATAGAGAAGTTGAGTTGCTGTGTAGTACACCTGAAACTAATGTAACATTGTGTGTCAACTATAGTCAAATAAAAAATTTTAAGTAAAAATAAATGGGATTTAAAAGAAAAAAAAAAAAGCCAAACAATGGAAAGAGCCCAAATGTCCGTTGACTGATGAATGAAGAAAATGTGGTATATATATTGTGGAATATTATGTGGAATATTTATATATATATTTATATGTAGTGGAATATTATTCAACCATCAAAAGAATGACATCTTGCCATTTGCAACAAGGTGGATGGAGCTAAAGTATATCATGCTAAGCAACATAAGTCAGTCAGAGAAAGACAAATACCATATGATTTTACTCATATGTGGAATTTAAGAAACAAAACAGATGAACATAAGGGAAGTGGGGGAAGACAGGTAAACAAACCATAAGAGACTCAACTATAGAGAACAAATTGAGGTTGTGGAGGTGGGCAGAGGATGAGCTAAATGGATGGTGGGATGAAGGAGGGCACTTGTGATGAGCACTGGGTGTTATATTTAAGTGATGAATCACTAAACTGTATTCCTGAAATCAATATTACACTATATGTTAACTAACTAGAAATTAAATAGAAACTTAAAACAAAAAACAAATAAATAAAATGTAGGTGGTGAGACCCATTTAGGTTTGGAGACTGGTTGAGTATACTGGATGAAAGAATAAGGTAGAGACTGGGGCTATTGATATCACCAAGAGAGTAAAGAGAGGGTTCAAGTGATCTAAGTAGAATAAGGAAGGAAATAAAACTGAGAGAGATGTATTTTTCTTACATAAATAGACAATATATTGAATACAAGAAAAATTCTAAATTATTCTATTTGGTTTAGGAATATAATGAAAAGGACATAAAATTTCAATTTAAAGATTGCAGTTGAGACCAAGAGGGCACTATATAATAATAAAGGGGACAATTCAAGAAGAATATATAAATACACAGAACAATAATAAACATAAGGGATAATACAATTGACAATAACACAATAATAGTAGGGGACTTTAACACCCCACATCCATCAATGGACAGACCATCTAAACAGAAAATAAACAAGGTAACAACGGCTTTGAATGACACACCAAACCAGATGAACTTAACAGATATATTCAGAACATTCCACACTAAGACAGCAGAATACACATTCTTTTAAAGTGTACCTGGAACAATCTCCAGAATAAATCATGTATTAGGTCACAAATCAGGCCTCAACAAATAAAAAAATACTGAAGTTATACGATGCACCTTTCTGACCACAACACTATGAAACTTGAAGTCAACCACAAGAAAAAATCTGGAAAGACCACAGATACATGGAGATTAAACAACCTGCTACCAAAAAATGAATAGGTCAACCAGGATACCAAGAAGAAATAAAACACATGGAAACAAATGAAAATGAAAATTCAATGGTTCTTGGGATGCCTGGGTGGCTCAGTCGATTAAGCCTCTGCCTTCAGCTCAGGTCATGATCCCAGGGTCCTGGGATCGAGTCCTGCATTGGGCTCCTTGCTCAGCAGGGAGCCTGCTTCTCCCTCTTTCACTCCTCCTGCTTGTACTCTCTCTCTGTCAAATAAATAAATGAAATCTTAAAAAGAAAAAAAGAAAGAAAGAAAATTCAATGGTCCAAAACCTTTGGATGCAGCAAAAGACGGAAGTATATAGCAATACAGACCTACCTCAAGAAGCAAGAAAACTCTCAAATTAACAACCTAACCTTACACTTAAAGGAGCTAGAAAACAACAACAACAATTAAGCCCAAAGCCAGCAGGAGAAGGGGAAATAAAAAAAAGAATAGAGCAGAAATAAATGATATAGAAACTAAAACAAAACAAAACAAAACAAACAAACAAAAAACAATAGAACAAATTGAAGAAACCAGGCACTGATTCTTTGAAAAAAATTAGTAAAATTGATAAACCCCTAGCCACTTATCAAGGAGAAAAGAGAAAGGACCCAAGTAAATAAAATAACAAATGAGAGAGGAGAAATAACAACCAACACCACAAAAATATAATTATAACAGAATATTATGAAAAACTATATGCCAAATAATTGGACAACCTGGAAGAAATGAATAAATTCCTAGAAACATATAAATTACCAAAAGTGAAACAGGAAGAAATAGAAAACTTGAACAAACTGGTAACCAGCAAAGAAATTGAATCAGTAATTAAAAATCTCCCAACAGACAAAAATCCAGGGCAGATGGTTTCACAGGCTAATTCTACCAAATATTTAAAGAAATGTTAATACCTATAATTCTCAAACTATTCCAAAAAAATACAAGAGCAAGAAAAACTTCCAAATTCATTACATGAGGTCAGCATTACCCTCATACTAAACCTAGATAAAGATACCACTAAAATAGAGAACTATAGCCCAATATCTCTGATGAATATAGATGGGAAAATTCTCAATAAAATACTAGAAAGCTGAATCCAACAATACATTAAAAAAAAAATCACTCATCACAATCAAGTGGGATTTATTCCTGGGCTGCAGGTTTGGTTCAATATTTGTGAATTGATTTATGTGATACATCATATCAATAAAAGAAAGGATAAGAACGATATGATCATTTCAATAGATGCAGAAAAAGCATTTGACAAAGTACAACATCCATTCATGATAAAAACCCTCAACAAGTAGTTTTAGAGGGAACATACCTCAAAACAATAAAGGCCATATATGAAAAACCTACAGCTAATATTATCCTCAATGAGGAAAAACTGAGAACTTTTCCTCTACAATCAGGAACAAGACAGGGATGTCCACTCTTACCACTGTTTAACATGGCATTGGAAATCCTAGCCACAGTATCCAAACAACAAAAAGAAATAAAATGCATCTGAATTGTCAAGGAAGAAGTAAAATTTTCACTGTTCAGATGACATGATACTAGATCTAGGAAACCTGAAAGACCCCACAAAAAAACTGCTAGGACTCACAAATTCAATGAAGTCACAAGATAAAAAAATCAATGTAGAGAAATCTGTTGCATTTCTATTACACCAATAATGAAGCAGCAGAAAGAGAGATTAAGGAATCAGTTCAATTTGCAGTATCACCAAAAACCTTAAGATACTTAGGAATAAACCTAACCAAAGAAGCAAAAGACCTATACTCTGAAAACTATAAAACAATGACGAATGAGATTGAAGATGACGCAAAGAAATGGAAAGACATTTCATGGTCATGGATTGGAATAACAAATATTGTTAAAATGTCTGCACTACCCACAGCAATCTACACACTTAAAGCAATCCCTATCAAAATACCAATAGCATTCTTCACAGAACTAAAACAAACAATTCTAAAATTTGTATGGAACCACAAAAAACCCCAATAGCCAAAGCAACCTTAAAAGAGAAAAGCAAAGCTGGAGACATCAAAATTCCAGATTTCATGTTATATTACAAAGCTGTAGTAATCAAAACAATATAGTATTGGCACAAAAATAAGACACACAGATCAACAGAACAGAATAGAAAACCCAGAAATGAACCCACAGCTTTAAAGTCAATTAATTTTCAACAAAGCAGGAAAGAATATCCAACGGGAAAACGATTGTCTCTTCAACAAACGATGTTGAGAAAACTGGACAGCAACATGCAAAAGAACAAAACTGGATCACTTTCTTACATAATACACACACAAAAAAATTCAAAATGGGCGAAAGACCTAAATGTGAGAACTGAAACCATAAAAATCTTAGAGGAGAACACAGCCAGTAACTTATTTGGCATCAGCCATAGCAACTTCTTTCTAGATTGGTCTCTCAGTGAGAGAAACAAAATCAAAGATAAACCATCGGGACTATATTAAAACAAAAAGCTTCTGCACAGCGAAGGAAACAATCAAAAAAACTAAAAGGCAACCTATGGAATGGGAAAAGATATTTGCAAATGACACATTTGATAAAGGGTGAATATCCAAAATATATAAATAACATAAAACCCAACACCCAAAAAACAAATAATCCAGAAGAGACATTTTTCCAAAGACAACATCCAGATGGCCAACAGAGACACGAAAAGATGCCCAACATCACTGATCATCAGGGAAATGCAAATCAAAACTACAATGAGATATCACCTCACACCTGTCAGAATTGCTAAAATCAACAACACAAAAAACAAAAGGTATTGGGGAAGATGAGAAGAAAGGGGAACCAATACTCTTGCACTGTTGGTGGGAATCCAAACTGGTACAGCCACTCTGGAAAACAGTACAAAAGTTCTTCAAAAAGTTAACAACAGAATGACCCTGTGATCCAGCAATCATACTACTAGGTATTTACCCAAAGAATACAAAAATACTAATCAAAAGAATACATGCACCCTGATGTTCATAGCAGCAATATCTACAATAGCCAAATTATGGAAACAGTCTAAGTGTCCATCAACTGATGAAGGGATAAAGAAGTGAGATATATATATATATATATATATATATATATATATATATTACTCAGCCATAAAAAAGAATGAAATCTTGCCATTTACAATGACATGGAGGGAGCTAGAGAGTATTATGTCAAGTGAAACAAATCAGTCAAAGACAAATATCATATGATTTTCACTCATATGTGGAATTTAAGAAACAAAGTAAATGAGCAGATGGGGGGAAAGAGAGACAGACCAAGAAAAAGACTCTTGACTATATGGAACAAACATGGTTACCAGAAGGGAGGTAGATGGGGGGGTTGGTGGGTTAAATAGGTGATGGGGATTAAGGAGTGCACCTGTGATGAGCACTGGGTGATGTATGGAAGTGCTGAATCACTATATTGTATAACTGAAACTAATATAACACTGTATGTTAACTAACTGGAATTTATATAAAAACTTAAGAAAATAAAGATTGCACCAATGATGTAGAGAATCAAGTTACAGAAGGAAAAGCTAGTGTGACTGTCTTTATACTGCAACCCTAGCTAAACCAAGAAGAATATGTTTCTGGTAGCTAAATTTCTTGGCAATCTTTATGAATATGGCAGATTGTATTTTCCAAAAATGGTCACAGCAATATTTGCAGTTCTAAATATTCTCTAGAACCTTGCCACTCCCCATCAAAAAGGCAGTATAATGCCTCTTACAGTTGTGTCAAGGTAAGATTAGAAAAATTGCTTCAATGAATAAAATAGGGCAGAAGTGACTTTGAGTGATTTTTAGGGCTCATTTAATCTCATTTAGTATCTATACCAATCTCATTTAATATCAATAACAACCTTTGGATATAAGTTCCATATCATCTATATTCTATATGTGGAATTTTGAGGCTCACAGAGCTTGGGTAACATATTGAAGATAACATAGGTGGTATGTGGCACAGCTGGGTTGATTCGATGTGTAGGATTTTTCCCAAAACTGTTGGTTGTAAATTCAGGCTCTGAATCCAGATTTCCTCACTCTGAATCCTAATTCACTCCAAGATATCGTCTCTGCCAAATACTTAGAACAATATTAACACAGTACATTTTAAATATAATCTTTATTAAAATAAAGCACTATTTTAGCCATTCTAATGTGAGCTGGTATCTCATTGTGGTTTTGATTTGTATTTCCCTGATGCTGAGTGATGCTGAGCACTTTTTCATGTGTCTGTTCGCCATTTGGGTGTCTTCTTTTTTTTTCTTTTAATTAAGTTCAGTTAGCCAACATTTAGTATATTATTAGTTCTTGATGTAGTGTTTAATGATTCATTAGTTGCATATAAGATTTATATGTCTTCTTTGGAGAAGTGTCTGTTCATGTCTTTTGCCCATTTCTCGACTGGATTTTTTTTGGGGGGGATTATGAGTTTGATAAGTTCTTTATAGATCTTGGATATTAGCTCTTTAGATGATATGTCATTTGCAAATATCTTCTCCCATTCTGTAGGTTGCCTTTTAGTTTTGTTGACTATCTCCTCTGCTGTGCAGAAGCTTTCTATCTTGAAGAAATCCCAAAAGTTCATTTTTGCTTTTGTTTCTCTTGCCTTTGGAGACATGTCTAGCAAGACATTGCTGTGGCTGAGGTTGAAGAGGTTGCTGCCTGTATTCTGCTCTAGGATTTTGATGAATGAGTGGGGGGATGGGGTTATTCAGTGATGGACATTAAGGAGGACACATGGTGTGATGAGCACTGGGTGTTATACATAACTGATGGACTGTTGAATGCTACATCTGAAACTAGTGATGTACTATAGGTTGGCTAATTGAATGTAAATTTAAAAGAGTGTTCATTGAAAAAAATTAAATAATAGAATAAAGCACTATTTAAAATATTGGGGCTATCACCTTTAATGTTTTATTTCAGTAGTTTTCCTGATTTCATGTACAGTCACAAAAGTTAAAGGTAATGAAATAAATATATACAAATCATGTATCTAAATATATAACATTGCATTGTAGAGTTGAAAGTGAGTTAAGTAATTTAAATAAGGTATGATTTTTATCTAATATGGTACACTCATACTTAATTTAGAAATTCTTGTCAGAGTATATGACCCCCAAAAGGGAGCCTAAAGAAGTCCTAACTGTACTCTGAAACTATTTTTTGGTCATTCCTCAGCTAGTTAGGCTGCAGGGATACCTTTTTAGGGATTTATGATTCTACTCAAGTAACTACTACAGAATATCATGCTCTGTATCTGGAGCCACCTTTGGATGCACCTAACTACAGCAAGAGGAAAGCTCCAAAACACTTTACAATGTTCATATTTTTATAATAATATTTGTTATGAGTGATTTGGTTACTATGTTTTCTAAATCTTGAAACCACTCTTTCAACATACCTTTCTTATAGAAAAAGAGAGTACACCCTCAAGAGAGGTAGTATGAATTAAAGAGTCATAAGATCATGACAAGTACAGAAAATAAGTGTGGTACATTAAGTGGGAGAATTAGGAGTATGAAAAGAGAGTATTGGAATTAAGAATTTTAGAGTTTTTACTATTCTAAGTGACACCAAGTCCAAGGTTTAGCCATTGGAGAGGTTGACTGGAGTCTATTGTGGAAAGTTAATAATTTGTTAGCTGGAGTTCAAGAGCGTTATATGCATGGACAAGGAGTTTAGGAGATCATTGCAGAGGCTAAAAGGGGGTGAATCGGTTGCCAGAGATCTTTTTCATGAATCTGTGCATTTACAAAGGCTGTTTCTTCTGCCTGGAATATCTTTACAACCACCCATTTGCCAGTCAAACTTCTATGCCTTTTTCAAGTACCAGCTCAAATCTCAACCACTCTATGAATCATTGCCTATGAATCATGTCAAATTAATTCCTCCAAACTCTCTGATCTTACAGCATTTTATTCTCACCTTGATTATAGCATTTACAAGACTGAATTTTATCTATATTTTTACAAATATTTCTCTCTATTAGATAGTGAACTTCTCAATGGTAGCCACCAGGTCACATTCTCTAATGTAAGCTCGATAGCATATAGTGCCTGCCATGTAGGCAGTTCACAATGTTATGTTTATTAAGTTAAATAATGGATAACTAAGCAACAGCACCAAAGGAACATACAGGAGGCATAATTAATTCTTACTCAAGAAAGTAGTGTCACATAAGAGGAATCAATTGAACCAGAACTTTAAGAGGTATAACTTTTCACTAATCACAGAACTGGAAGGAGAGCAATCCAAGCTGAGCAAACCACAGAAGCAAAAGCACAGCATGTGAAAATGCCAAGTGCATTGAGAAATGGTATGGATTCATCATTCATTAGTGCATTAACTGAAGAGATATTATTGATCATCTCTCTACCCCTAAGTACCGGGAATAAAAGTAAAATAATATATTGTTGTTATCCTCAAAGATCCATAGTCTTTACAAGGTAAAACAAACATGAAAAGAGAGAAAAGTCATTATACAGTATGGAAGTATTATTGCAGAAACATGAACTAACCATGGGGTAGCACAGACAACAAGCAAGAAAATTAGCCATTTCTGGGGGCTTGGATTAGACCACTAATGGTGTGATATTTCATTGAGTATTTCAAGGTGAAGAATGGAGAAATGGACTTTCCAGTAAAATAAGGAACAGCATGTGCAAATGTATTTTAAGAACTGCACTGCAGAGGGTCTTGTGCACCCAGGTAAGAAATTACAAATGTTATTCTATAGACAACAGCAGGCCAATAATAGTTTTTAAACTGAAAAGAAATACGATAACATTTAAGAGGAAATAATGCTGATGAGTCTGTGGAAGACAGTAGAATGGAAAGGCACTAGAATCAGAGACCAGTTAAGAGGTTGGCAAAGGGGAAGAAAAGGTAGAAGTGGACAGAAAAAAAAGATGTCCAAGAGACTCTGACATGGAAATAAAAGGACTAATCCTGAAGAAATGATGTCAGCAGTTTTCAATTTTTTTAATAATTAAAGATTTTGATGAAAGAGAAAATGGCTCGCTTTAATGGGCATTTTTAGTGGGATGTTTCTCATAGCAATGTCAATGTTGGGTTAGAAAGAGAACAAAGGCAGAGAGATATATTAGGAATTTATTACAAACCTAGGGAAGAGATGTTGAGGGCTTAAATCAGCATTATGGGAAAAGAATTTGTAAGAAATCAAAGGAGGAGTGACAGAACAGATATGTGAAACGTAAGGGGTATGTTTCCTTATTTATTCATTCATCCATTCATTTGACAAATAGTTTTTCAGATACTATGCACTAAACACCTTGCAGGAGTGAACAAAATAAACATCCCTGTCCAGAGCATATGGCTTAGTGTAAAGAGAGATAAGTGAAGCAAGTAATTATATGAAGAGATGATTAAATGCTGTCTTATGAAAGTAGATAATATTATGGGAAAACATAACCACAGCACTCAACATGGTCTAGAGAGTTAGGAGATGGTGATATTTAGGCTGACACCTAAAGAATGAGTAGGCATTAGACACCCCAGGAGAAGAGAATTTTGGACAGGAGGAATACCATATGGGTGGGGGACCTTATGGGAGGAATAGCATATGGGGACGGAACCTTACTGTAGTCCATGATTGACTTTAAAGCTGAACAGAAGGTAAGGAAGTGGAGAATACAACTGGAAATAACTTGTTCTAGAAGTTTGGCTACTAAAGGGCTGGGTTTTATCAGATGTCCAATATGGAATCAAATAGGATCTTAATTGCCATTTTCTGAGTTATAATTTATCTACCAGAAAATACCCAAATTTTAAGAGTAAGTTTCGAATAGTTTTGAAGAACTATACACCCATGTAACTACCACCTCACTCAAGGTATAGAACATTTCCATCACCCCAGAAAATTCCCTTATGTGTCTTTCAGATCAATCCTCCAAGAAAATCGCTATTCTAATTTCTGTCACCGTAGCTTAGTTTTGCTTGTCCTAGAACTTTATATGAGTGGAAGCATACAGTGGTTCCCTTTTTGGTCTGCCTTCTTTCATTCAACATAATATTCTTGAGATTCCAGTTATGTTGTGTATCATCAGTTTGTTTCTTTCTGTTGCTGAGTAGCATTCCATTGGACTGATATATATCGTCTACCTACTCATCTGCTGATGAACATTTTCATTTATCATTTCTGAACAAGTCTTTTTATAGACATATCTTTTCACTTTTCTAGGACTACTGGGTCATATAGGCCGGTGTATGTTTCACTTTATAAGAAAATGTCAAACTGTTTTTCAAAGTGCTTGTATCATTCTAGTTTCCCACTAGTGGTTTTTGAAAGCTTCAGTTTTTCCACATTCTTTCTAGCAGGTGATATTTCCAGTCTCTTTAAATTTTAGTAATTCTAGAGTGAGCTTTTATCTGAGGTCTTAATTTGCAATTCCCTAGTGACTAATAAATTAGAGCATTTTTCATGGGTTCTCGGTTATTTGTATATTTTTTGTGAAGTATTTGTTCAGGAGTTTTTACTTTTTAAGATAGAAGTGTGAGAATATTTAGACACATAAAACCAAGAATCAGTTGTAAGAGGAAAGTTAAAAATATAGAAGAGAAAGAAAATTAAGAACATTCTTGGTGAGAAACAGCGCCTCCAAAGTTTATAACATATATCGTGAGTATTGGATAGGTGACATATTTGCTTTTCTAATTTCCTTGGATGGGGACTCAGAAACACTTGGACTTTACTACTGGTAGTATAACTTTGAGAATATCCAGAAAATATTGGATGATAGCTTCTAATTATCCCAAATCACTTTTTCTAATGTCTACTTTTTCTAATTTTTCCTGATTCTGAAATTGCATGAAATTCTGCATCTGTTCCCACAGGATACTGTTGTCCTGCACTTAAAGGGGCCATGGTGGTCCCATAAATCCAAAGTAGTACACATATGAAAACACATCGTAAATGACATTAGCCATATTATGTGAGTGAGATCAAATCAAGTGACTCTTCTGAATGTCAAAAAAGTTTGTTTCTAAGGAATATATGAAGAAGATATATATATATATATACATATATATATGTATATATATATATATATAAAATTGATGTTTAGTAAGACTATATAAAATATTTCTCAAAAGCTGGCAAAAGGATTACCTATACTGCAAAGGTAAGAGAAAAAAGATGTTAGTCTTTGAGTTTAATTACAATCTAACCCTGTATTTTGCCATTGCACAATAAGTTGGTTTCTAATAAAAATGCAAATAAGTATATATTTTATATAGCGACTGGAGACATAAGATTTTTATTTTTAAATCCTATGCATGATTTTAATAACAATGTACTTTATATATAACCTAATCCATAAATGGTAGTAAACAAAATAGAAGTGAAAGATTTGTCTCCGAGTTTACTTTCCTTGACATGTTGATTTGCCTAAACTACTCACCCACAACCATATCATATAATCAATGCTCAAGTGTTAGTTGAGGTGTTATTTTCAGCTAGATGCAGTGGACTACAGAAAAATAAAGTTTCACAAGTACAAAGTTCAGCTGTTTTCTCATTCCCTTCCTTCTGTTGCAAAGATTATTCCCAAAATCAAATGAATAAAGAAGAGAATTATACTCTGTATTTTAGGATTGTTCAAGGTTTTTCTGTTTCTGACAGTTTGGCTTTCTTTTGTCATTTTCTCACTTAAATGTTGTAAACTCAGAAAGTGCTAAGCTAAGATTCTTTATGTAGTGTTACACATGCCATAAGACAATATTATTTTACCATGTCAAAGTTGTTTGCACCATTTGGAGCACATCTATCATCAAAACTCAATTAAATGGAGTCTTTCTATCTTCAACTAAAACAAACTGTTTACTTAGATTTGCTCAGTGTTTACTTCGCAAGAGGTAGAAGACCCAAATAGCGCAGTAACATAGGTGTCTGGGGATATAACAGGGGTCAAAAAATTTAACCCAAAGAAGGAGGCCTTCTTCTTTGGTTGCAACAAGAGACTTTCTTTTTCTTTTGCCAAGTAAATGGCAGCATTATAATGTTATTCATACCTCACTGGTGTCCTAACAATTCCTCTATTCAAAGTGAAAAGGGATATATTCTCTTTGTTGCAAAGTATTAAATTTGTCCCTAGAGATTAGCATGTAGGCAGTTTTAAAGGATGAAACAGGATTAGATAAGATTTCTTTACTGAAAAAGAGTTCTGAAACACTACAGCAGAAAACCCTCTTCTATGACTTGTCAGTATTGAAAAAACTCCTTTGTTTTAACACTTCAACTCACAAGTCAAATTTATTAAATTATTAGTTGACAAAATGTTTCTTTGTGGGGTTTTGTGAAAGGTAAGTTACAAATAGAAAAAAATGACACTTGCCTTAATTGTATTTGAAATTGTGTATCTTTGAAATCCCTCTATGACATTTATAATTTAAATATATTCTGAGAGATGATATACAAAAGATTATAGTAATTGTAGTTATCTACTTAAGGATTCAGAATGCTTCTGCCTTTCTTGATGCTATTTAGAGGGGGTGAAATTTATATTATGTATCCACTGTTCAGCCAAATTTGTTAAATTTAAAAGTGTCAAAATTGTCAAAATTATGTAGAGGACAGTTCTGTAAAATATGTCCATGGTTCATTTGGGTTCCATTAATTGTTTATAGTTAATAATGTGTACAGCACAGGAAGACATGAATGAATATTATTGTCGATTTTTAAGAGAAATAGCAAAATATGTCTTCCTCAGAAAGAAAATAATATAGTGTTTTCATAGTTATATAATTTTGAGTTTACAGACCTCTCATAATTACTAGTAAAGCTACTATGGGATTGCATGATAAAGTATTTTGGGGTTTTGCTTGTTTTTTTGTTTGTTTGTTTGTTTTCTTACATGGTAGAGCAGAGACTGAGTAAGGCTTTCTAGACTACAGTAGTTTCTTCTCTTGTGATCTTTACGTCATTCTACAATTCATGATTTTGTTTAATGTTATTAACTTAAGGGAAAAATAAAATAAAATAAAAAGGAAAGATGTGTAGTTCGGACCCCAGGTTTTGTTACAAATTTAAAAACCTTAATTTAAGGCTAAAGATTATAATTTGCCACATGTACAGATTTTAAAGCTTAAAAGAAAAAAGAATTGGAAATATAAGATTTCTGCTAAGGCAACTGAAAAAAAAGGCCCTTTGTATCTTGATGGCGCCTTGTCATCTGAAAACCAGGAAACCTTCTGCATACACTTCCCTTTTTCACACTGCCGCCAGGTAATCAATCTTCCCATGGCACAAACTATTATGTCAGCCCCTGCTTACAAACTATTTGTGGGTTCCCAGTGTCTCCAGAACAAAATCCAGACTCTTTGGCTTGATGTTCAAAGCCCTCCACAATCCTACCTTAAACTTCCCATCATGGCTTTTCTGAGTTCATTGGGTACCAGAATCATTCACAACCTGCTACCTTGACTCCCTCTGCATTGTATTCTTAGCAAGTCCTCATATACGTCACTATTCTTTGGGGCTTTCATAATGTCACTTATGCTCTTCTCACTCCCTAACCATCTTTTAAGTTTTTGTATTGGCTACTTCACCTTTCGCCTGCTGGTACCTTAGGGCAGTAAATATTTGCTGCTCTGCTGCTGATAGATACCACTGTGTTTCTCCACAATAGAAAGACATTCTGAGGTATGGAAAATCTGAGTCACGTTAAGGCAGCTCTGTTATTAGTCAGCCCAATAAAATTACCATGTTTGCAAGCTTTTCCTTGCTCAATGGTTTTGGAATGTCTGTAGTGTTTCCCCTGATTTCCACTTATCCTTACAATTCAAAACAGAAATGCAAGGGCTCATGTTCTTTACCAATATGACTGATATGGAAAAAAATTATAAGAATGCAGTACTTACATAAAAACAAATATCTGATGTTTGCAAACACAGATATTAGACTAGATTTTTTCCCGTATTCATCTTGACTTTGAGGTCGTGAAAATAGAATCTTGTGGTCTAACAGTATTAAAGACAGAAGCTAAACTACATTCTATCAATTTCTAACATTTTTATGAATATCTATTACTTTTGTATAAATTATATTTACATTTTATTTAAATTATAATTTATATTATATTTACTTAATTCATATTTATTAATTTACTTAACTCATAATAAATTATATTTACTTAAATTATCTTTTGAATATTCTATATTTAAGTTGGATTCTATTTCTGTGAAAGCAATTCTCTGCAATTAAGTTGGGAACTTTTGTAAAAACACAATTAACACAAATGAACAAAATGAACAGATATTCAATACTATGGAAAAGAGAAAGAAAAGATTTAAATAAATGAATACAGTTGGAAGTAATTGTTTTTTCCCACTTTCACACTCGAAGGACAATATTCACTATGACAAGGAATACCTAGGCATGAGGCTGGCAGATGGGATTGTTTGGTTGTTGCTGATGATGATTGATATTGTCATTTGCTCCAAGTTTACTTTAGAACCTCAAGAACCATGGAGCCATTAAGACATAAAGTCCTAGCTATTGGCACATTCAAAGGTTACTTGTACTTGACAATTTCTATCCAGGTCTGCATTTGAAGAGACTATGCTAAAGTAATATGATTCAAAAAACTTACCCGTTTAATACTTCAGGGATTTGAGAGTAAAATGTACAATGTCTCCTACTTCCATCATTGGCCATCAACCAGAACAAAGTAAACATACCAATGAGGAAACATGCTCCCCAAAACCCATACCCACATTAATAGAGTTTGATTATGGTGTATCAAGACTATAATTCAGGTAATTCCATTCCTTGTCTGATCTTTTGATCTCAAAGTATATTTGAAATCCTCTTTGACTAGGCCAGATGGACAATTTGATTTTGTATGATGCATATTTTTATGTAGTTCAGCATGGTTTAGACTTCCAAAAAGATCTTTGGTCAGACCAAAGAGAGTTTCTATGCCCATGCTATGTGAAATTTGTGCATACAATCCCTAAATCCATCAAGTTGACTTAGGAGCGTAGTAGCAGATTTGAAGGTAACAAATTAAGAATCTAGTTCGCAGAGAAGAAGACCAAATATGGCCACTGATACACTTTTCCACTGATACACTGATACACTGATACACTTTTAGGGGCTTTTAAGTGGTAGCCACTATCGATTTTTAATCATAATAGCAGCTACCATCTATTGGGTATTTCCGATGTGCCATACATTGTGCTCCTTATATTCTCAAACATTTCATTACCCCAAAGATACAATGCTAGACATTCTTACTCTCATTTCCTAGATGAATAAACAGGCTCAGGGAACTCACGTATCCAAATTCACACAGATAGCAAGTAGAACAATTAAGATTTTAATTCAGGTTTTTTGTTTGTTTTTTTTTTTACTTAGAATTCAAGTTCTTAACTGATTAAAACTACTAACACTACTACTACTTTAAAAATAATAGCTGATATATATATATTGTAATTTTTCTACATAGTATGAATTTAAACACTATGTTTGATATTTTAATCTCTCTTCATAATGACTATTAGAAATAATAAATGAATTCAGTAAAGTTGCAAGATATAAAATTACTGAAATTTGTTGCATTTCTATACACTAATAATGAAGTAGCAAAACGAAAAATTAAGAAAACAATTCCATACTATGCAGCCATCAAGAGAAACGAAATCTTGCCATTTGCAACGACGTGGATGGAACTAGAGGGTATTATGCTAAGTGAAATAAGTGAATCAGAAAAAGACAATTATCATATGATCTCTCTGATATGAAGAATTTGAGGCAGAGCAGGGGGTCATTGGGGGTGGGGGAGGGAAATGAAACAAGATAGGATCGGGAAGGAGACAAACCACAAGAGACTCCTAAACTCACGAAACAAACTGAGGGTGGCTGGGGGGTAGGGGA
>CM052896.1:67530053-67570053 GCA_028534135.1 Potos flavus
ATGAGGTCCAACCATGAGGATGCAGGGGAGCCGGCAGAAGCACAAGTGGAAGAGCTCTACCACCCAGTCATGTGCACCGAATGTTCCACTGAAGTGGCAGTCTATGACAAGGACGAAGTCTTTCATTTTTTCAATGTTTTAGCAAGTCATTCTTAAATAGCTAAGTTGGCATTTAATTTCCCAATACAGTATATAAGGCCAATATGGACAGTTATTCTCCTCCTGCCCATTCATACCAAGTGACATTCTGAGCGGTTATTTGAGGACACAGTGTTTATCTTTTTGAAAGAGAATGGTTGTCAACCTTCATCCCTCCACCCCCTTAAATTTTTTTTTTTTCCTCAGCTCTGATGGGACTCACTATTCATTCCCTTTTTGAGGGGCATTTGGAAACTATGGGGCTTTTTATATATTAAAGCTCTTTAGAATTAAAATGTTCTGGAGTAATAAGTAATCTTGTTTCACTGTTATTTTTATTTTTTATTTTGGTTGTACTTGTGGTGTGATTAAACTAGAAACTAAAAAAAATATATTAATTAAAAAGTAAAATTTAAAAACAGAGGTATAGCATGTGTAGTCCAGGAAACACCAAATAAAACTACATCTTTAATCATAAAGAAAACAAAGAACTAAATTCAGATAACTCAGTGATCTGTCGGATCAGTCAGGAAACAATTAGTGATTGTTCATAATCATTCCTGTCCATCACTCAATATCTGATTTACCTTTTTTTAATTATCTCATAATTTACAAGTGTTACTTTACATATTTATTTTTCAAAACCTCACTCTCAGACAGTTTGGCTATACATCATTTTGGCATTCTGGAAGACTTGAAGGAGAATTACTTATGATTGCAGAGCAATTCTGTGATATTTCTAAGAGGAAGGGACTAAGAAGTTTTATGATGTCTTAATTCATCTAAACATGCTTTTGATATTCAGACTGCATATTATTGATCGTATATTTTACCCCTTGTTTTTATTACATCCTTTTTTTTTTGCTTTGCATACAATTACATTTTTTATTGAAGTAGAATTGATACACAATGTTATTTTAGTTTCAGGTGTGCAACATAGTGATTCAGTAAGTCAATACACTATGCTCACTACAAGTGTAACTGCCATCTGTCACTATGCAATGCTACTACAATATCACTAACTATACTTCCGATGTACCTTTTGTTCTTCCTTGTACTCATCTTCTGCACAAAGACTTACATGATTCCCCAACTCCCACTACTCAGAGCCGTGCATTAGCTTGGAAACAATTCACACTTTTCTCTCTCCCACTAAACTATTAGTTACTTGGTAGCAGGTATGGAAGCTTATTCTTCCTGGCATCCTCTCACTAACATTCTTGATTCCAGATTTGTCCATGCCTATCAGTCCTCCACGTTGCAAGCAGAGTTCCTTTTATGTAATAAAAATGAAACAATGCAGTATCTTTTGTAAATTTCCTTATTAGTTAGCTTATTGTAAGTTTTACTGTAGTAATAGGTAAATTCTAAATATCAGGGGCTCACAAAAACAAGGTTTATTTCTTCCTTGTGTTATAAGTTGGTTGGAAAGGACCTATGACTCCGCCCCCCTGCCTTTTTCATTCTAGGATTCACACGGGAAAGAGCAACCCTTATCTACTGCACAAGAGTAATGACAGAATCATACAATAGTTTTGACAGCTTCTGCTTGGATATGATGGAAATCACTTTGGTTAACAAGCCATTGGAAAAGAAAGTCCTGTGGCCTATCCCGGTGTCAGTGGTGCAGTGAATAACATAATTCTGTCACAAGCGAGGGCTGCAAAAAATTGGAAACAATAACAGGACAAATAACAGTAATGCCTTCTTTTGCATTTTCATACTTTTTAAAAATATTAATAGTTGAAGAAAAATGAGTAGGAGTTGCTAACTTTTGTTTCCTAATATAACAAGTATTTGTTTTTGAGAAACCTAATACCATTTTATAGCTGAGTTTCGACAAAAGTCAAATAAAGGAGTTTAAGCTTCTGTTCAGGTCAATGTGGCTTGGCAAAATTGAACCTCAGATACAATTGGCAGGAGACCATTTTAAAAATTGACAAAGAAGTTTTGTAGTATTCTAACTTTCTATGAAATAGACAGGAATATTTCTTATGTTTAGGGTACATCAGACCCATTTAGAGATGGTTACTGAAGAGCCATATAAAGCAGTAATGTCTGATGGTACAATCTAAGTTTTCCAACACCACGGAGTTGTGCAGATATATCCTCTATCTCAGTGGAGTTCAAGAAGAATCCATAAATGCTCAGCCTCATTCTCTGCTTTTTTTTCTTTTTTATATCTTGGGCTATATTAGTTCCCCTCAGCAGTCAGAATATTCCCAGTAATTTGGGTATGTTTTTTAAGATTTTATTTATTTATTTGAGAGAGAGAGAGCACAAGCAGGGGGAGCAGCAGGCAGAGGGAGAAGCAGGCTCCCCACTGAGCAGGGAGCCCGATGCAGGACTTGATCTTAGGACCCTGAGATCATGACCTGAGCTGAAGGCAGACGCTTAACCAACTGAGCCATCCAGGTTTCCCTATTCAGGTATTTTTATTAACAATGCTGCAAAGCTTAAATTTTGCTGATTATGTTTCTTGACTCTCTAGTGGGTTAATGTCTATTGACTGAACGTTAAGTCCAAGAACTTCATAACTCTTACTTCATTGGAAAACTATTCCAGCAAAGTTTACTAATGTAAAAGAAAAAAAAAAGATTTTTGAATTATCATAAAGCTGAAGTATGGGACATTTTTAAGAGTGCAGTGTTACTTCCTTCAACTACAGTAATTTGATCTAGCTTTAGACTCAAAGACATCTTTAGAAACTGGCTTTATAGAATGGATAAAAAAATATTTGTAATTACTGTATCAATTGTTTGTTTATATAGATGCTGCCAAAGTATTTAGGAGTGCTTGAGAACAGTTTCTTTTCTTAAATATATTTATTTTACAGTTTTATTTACATTTACTAGCCTGGAAAAACCTTTCATCACAGATCTATGAAAGATACTGGTTTTCATGTAATTGAAAAAATACAAGCAAAGCTGTTATTTTGCATCACACAGACAAAAGAAAAAATACTCAGTTTCTTTTAAGAATCTGAGCATTAAAAAAAGAAACCAATTTAAGATATGCTACTTATATGTAGGAAAAAAGTCTTTCTGTATTCCTCAGTAAAATATTTCAAGGAATAAAGATCTATATAAACATATATATGTGTGTATATATATACACACATATATATCTAGAGAGAGAGAGAGATACAGCTATATATAGTTATATGTATAGTTGCTAATATACATGTAAATATATGTATGTAATGTATGTGTTTATATAAATATAGATATAGATGATATAGAGTTATAGATATATAGTAAGTGACTCTAGATTTTTTCTTATAGTTAAGCATTAGAGCTTCATCACTTTTCCTTTCTTGGAATAGGTTGTACAATATATAAATACACAGTTTGAGAGAGGAGTAAAATACAGGGTACACAGTGCTCTAAAACCACTTATCCTAGGTAAATAAAGGTAGACCAGGCAGCTAAACTGGACTTTATGGATAATGCCACAATGAGAAACACCAACCTCTAAAAGCTGTTAGCCATGACTATGCTCGGCAAAGTTACTCACTGTTGGAATGTATATTTACAAAATATCAAAAATTGGTTACAGCAACACATGTTGACAATTTTATTTATATATTCGAGATAAAAGCAGTAAGAACTCTCCCTATAACCAACATTATATTCTAAGCTTCTGAACGTACAGTGGTGGTGATGATTGAAAGTATGCCACCATATTACTTCGTACAATTTACTGGTCCATACAAAACAAGGACAGTGCTATTAATAGTCCTGAATTTAATACTTTCACATTTCAACAGAAATCTTAAAAATGAAGGCAGGACATAATTCTAATTCAGTGTACAAAAGACTTTATAATTTCTCTTGGGAATAATTAAAGTAATATTTTTAAGCGTTCAGATTAATTCAGAGCTTTGTTTTTACCTTAATTTTGGTTGTAAATGTATGTCAGTTATAAGTGTACCAAACCCATATATGTTTGCTAACTTGGTTTAATGTATGATGCTGCCTGGAATGATCACTCTGAACTGAGATATGCTGAACTACACTGCAAGTTTTAAAACAGCAGTGTTTTTTAGGCAAGGTGAACACATGATAACAGTCATTCCATAGTTGTAAATTTCTTCAGTTAATAGTTATATGTTACAAACAGTATCAAGTACAAGCCAAACTTTTTATATTTTTGCATTAAACATGAACTGGGTTACTGTATAATTTCAACATATGACATCCCATTTCAAAAATTATTTTCCATAGGCAGTTATTTATACTTTTAGGCATTTTAATTTCTTGAATTAAAGGACGCAATGTAGGTAAAGATATTCCTATATTTTCAAGTTCTCTTTTGATTGGTAAGGGACAGTGTGAGCCCATCTGTTTTGCAGCAAAGAAAGCCCCAAACCATCTGTGTAGAACCACATGCCAGCTAAAACACAGAGATATGCACAGTTTTTTTGTTATGAAAAATTTTGCAGTATTTTTTTCTGTATTAGTGTGAATAAATTAGCAACAACTAAATTAAAGAAATCTTTAGAGAACATATTAAGTTTCTAGTGCCTACAGTAAATTATATCCATTTAGAAATTATGGAAGTTGCATTGTCCCCATATGAATTTTTCCTTACTATTCTGAATTTGATACTGAAATCACTCATCATCTGCAAAGTAAAATAGCTTCATTTGGTAATGTAAGTTCATTTTTATGAAATTGTTTTTGATCGAGCAATTCTTTGACTTTCAAACAGTAAATAATTGTGATTTTTTAATTCAGCTATAAATAGTAGCATAGTAAAATGAATAGTATGGTTATAATTCATATATTATTTGCACAATATCTGCATACTATAGTGGATGAGAGTATGTTATGGCATATTTTCAAGCAGCTCTTATTTTCCTGTCTTCAATCGAAGTATTCTGCTGAAGGATTTTTTAGGTTCTACCCGAGTAAGTGAATATACAAATTCATTGCTTGTTTTTAGGAGTAAATAAGAATATTGAATAATAGATTTAAGTGTTAATTATATTTTATAATTCTAAGGCTCTGAAGGATTACATTAATATTTTTAAAATACTACTACATCTAAAATATTTTATACAGCACTTCGTAATGGGGCTTTTGCCTACACAAAATTGGCTAGCCTAGCACTTCCCTGATTTTGAAAAAAACAATCAGTAGAATACATGTAGGCCAACAATCTCTAAAAATTTACCAAAATCACTTCCTGATCTTCTCGCAAGCCTTCTACGCCCTGCTTTAGTTTATACGTGATTGCTGTCTGATGAGTTAGAAAAGGACAAATAATAGAGGCATGCGAATGTATATCAGCTCCTTAATGCATAGTAAGTATTGATGAAATATTTACTCTTTGAGGGAGACCTTCTCTATTATGCTTTACAGTGGTGTTGAAAATGCTTATTATCTGTTTGAAAAACATTAAAAGCTTTAAATTCAAGCAGCTCATTTTTCATTTTGTTAATTGCATAACATACTAATGTTGCACTAGGTTGTTTTTTTTCAGTGGTATAATGATGCAACAATATTTACATACCAACTCTGGTTTTCCTTTAATGGTTTCTATAACAAGATCATAATTTCCTTTAGCGTAATCACTGGCAGATTTATTTGGCGTCCCATCTTCACTCCACTCTGGCTTTGGGGGCCTGGGAGAGAGCACATACTTCTTCCTCTCCCTTTCACCATCAAGTACGCTCTGCTCAAGTTGCTGCAGGTCTGGGTTACACTCCTGCCAAACATCCATGTTTAAAAAGCTTTTAGGACAGAATCTCCATAGAAATCAACCGATTCCTCTAACTTCTGCCCAAAAGCTTTAACAAATTGGTTTACCACCATAATTTTACAACACAGTAAAGATGTGAATATGTGAAAGTGGGTGGTTAGAGAAAAATTTCATGGAACTAGTTTCAGTAGATTCCTAAGAGAGGTGACATTATGAAAAAGAACATTAGGGTGTTAAGGTTTTTCTACAATGCAGTCACACTTAATCTAAACGCTGACTTGAAAAACCCAGGGTTTCAATGCAGACCTCTATCACACTGCCTGTGAAGTCCTTGTGACCCACCCTCCACCCACCAGGCATAGCACGTGCCAAAGAGCACTGAAAATTCCTCTTGTGAATTTTTTATTTTCCTACATGAAACAATAATAAGGTGCTAAGATTTGTCTGGCTACTTTGTTCAACATGCCTTGGAAGCAGATGAAAACATCGTAATATGACATTCCAAATTTAGCACCATTTGCCCTGCATAGAGAAACAAAATAAAAAAACAAAAAACAATTTCAAGCTGTCTCCTAAATTGAGCTGATTTCAGAGAAAAATACCATTAATCGGAGTACTACAGATTGGTGCGACTTGTTCTTTGGATGACATCGTATGAGATAACTACAAACCTCTCATTATGTTTCAGAGATAGTTTGTTAAATGTCTAGCTTCTTTTTCGTTAAGTAGCGAGTGACCTGTTTTAAACCACAGTAACGGCAGAGTTTTGAAAAGAAAAACTCTTCACACATGATGGAGTTGGGTAAAGCTGTGATTTTCTGCTTGGCTGGAACACAGTCTATGATGCAGTTATAAGGTTAATCAATCTGAACTAAAATTGAAAGGGATATGCATAAAAGATACACGTAAAATGGGATCCTTAATGTCTCAGAGGAGCGTGTATTTATATGTCCTCACAGTGGTGATTCAAGCTAATTTCAATTCTACCATGAGATCTCTAATGGTTACCTTGTACGCTGTTAATTCACTTGGCTGTGAGACATCCCTTTCTGAGGAAAAATTAGGAATATATATCAAAACCCATGACATAGGCTTGACAGAAATCCTTAGCATATTAAAAGCTGACATAATTATTCATTGCAAGCAATAAATAGAACACATTTAAGATTTTATCAAAATGTTCTTATAATAACTGAAACCCAGAGAAGAGTTTATTTCAATTAACTTAGAAAGCAAAATAAATATTTAACTTATTTAGCATTCCACAATTAAGATCTATAATTTAAATGAGATGCAATTAGTTTTCTCTCCTCAACGAAACTATGCTCTATGTAGTGTGGGCCAGAGCTCTATTTTACTTTTCTCTTCCAAGGGGCCATTTGTTTTTTAACGTTTTTCTTTTTTTCTCTGCTTTTAATCTGCTCAAAAAGTGTCAAACTCAACTGCTCCAATACCTGCATAGTCAAGACTTTCTTCTATTTTATAATGTATGTCTGCTTATTAAAGTCTTCAAGACATCCTAGACTTAGGCAAACAGTGTCCAAATGTACCATATTTAGCTTCTATCTCAAAATCTCCCGAGCTGTCAATTTAGGTGTTAAAGAGACCATTTGTAAAGCTTGGCTGGGAATTGCCATTATTGACTGGAATGTGTGTTTATCATTACATTCAATGATGAAAGTGGAACATGTAGCATATGAATAAATGTCAGCAGATGTTTCTTTTAAATGGCCTGATTTCAACCTCCTGTTGTTTGTCTTGAATACAAATATTAAAAAAGGGAAAAAAAGGCAGAATTTTTATGACATAAGTGCAAGGGTAGTTAGATTTTTTGAAAAACAACAAAAATAATGGCTAGAATATCAGAGTAAGGGAGTAAAGTCGAATTAAGAGTTAGTTGGCTGTGCTCAGCTACTCCTGTGGACTTCTAAATAGACTAAGCAAAAGGAGGGATTTTTGGTATGTGGTTACAGCAAAATTTAATCTCAAGGATGTTTGTGTTTAACAGCTGTTATTAATGATTTTTGAAAATAGCTGAATTTGATTATTGCACGGAGACTGTTCAACTTGGGTAAGGGTCTTAAAAAGTCTTTATCTCTTATTGGGAGACACTGAGTGAAAATATTCAGTAGCAAATAGACACTGTTTTCTTCCAAACTCTTACTTTGAAAGATAGACATTGAACACAGAAAGCATATTTTACATATTCGAGGGAGGAAAAAGCAACATAAAGTCGGTGGTATACAAATGGAATACACATTTTAGATGGTACGACACTAACTCATCCTTTGTTCACTTCTACAGAAATTTTTGTGAATGTACTATATTTAGTGAAACTCCTGTGGTGCTTTTGGGGCTGTAAATATTTGGGTGTCATTTGAAAAGGCGTAAAATGACGAGAGACAAATTCTGGGTGGGCTTTAAGAGCAGAAAATCTAACTTTAAAAATCAGGCACTCATATTAAATTTCCAACATGATTGGTCTAAAGTACTACAGAGAAAATTTTCAAATATAATGTATCTTATAATAAAACTGTTCAGAATTTGTCACCATTTCCACTTTATTTAAATGATAATAATTTGTACTTCAGATCGTAAGGAGCACTACAGGCTAACGCTTACATCTGTCAAAAAACAGAACTTTCAAAGCCACTGAAGTTGTGAGCAAACCATGTTCCAAGCTTCAAAAAGGGCAATGACTCGGGGCCGGCTTTCTATCCCTGGCTTTTATTTGGGTAGCAAGATTGTTTGTAGCCACCGTCAAGAGTGGGCACAGATATTGCATATGCAATTAGCCATTTTCTCTTAATTTTGAGAGTGTAAATGCCTAATTGCTTGTGCAATTAAAGGAAGCAAAATTTTTCTGCCTGTAAAATAGAAGGCTAGGGCAGAATGCAAATTAAAATCATTAGTATAATTTTCTGACTTGTATATCAACAAATTATATATGTTTTTCCTATATATTTAGTATTTCTATAGTATTGATCAAAAAGCTACCCTTGAAAATGGGACATGCTCTCACATAATGCTTGACTGCTTCTAAGATAAGACAGAGAACATTCTGAGAGTCATGCTAACCCCAATATCAAGTTTAATACTTATCAAGCATTTTTTTTTAAAAGGAATAAGGTACTCATTTGTTTACTGAAGCTTTCTGGTGCAATAATGCAGTATTTATTTTGATAACCCCTCTGAAATTCAAAATTGAACCTACATCTGCATTTCCATTATTTGGCATATCTATACCATTCATCCTTCCAGGTCAGAAATAGCACAAACTACACTCACCTACTTTTCTATCACTTAGACTGAAAACATGCCCCCACCATTACTCCATTTCCACCAGATACTTCCAAACCAAACTCCCTACCTTTCATCACTATACACACTTTACACATTCCTTCAGCTCAGCACTTTGCGTAACCTCCTTTCATCGCAAATATAAATTAAAGCTCCCCTTTTACAAAACCCTTGGTCAGGCCAGTCACCTTCCTTCACGCTCTTCCCCCAATTTCCCCCCCCCCCACTTTTTTTTTTTTTTTTTTTTTTTTTTTGCTTTTTTTCTGTCTTTGTTTGTTCCTTCCTAATCTGGGCATCACACATACCACCACACTAATATGTCTGCGACAACTATTCCAGGGCTCATTCTCATCTACAAAATTATTTGACATACAAAATATGAAATGCCTATTAATTAACTCTGCTTCACTTAGCTTTGCATAACTGTGATCGAAATTATGCTCTACGGCTCTACTATGATGAAAAGGAATTATTAACTAACTGAAGAGTTCTTTGGATGATTAGAACGTGAAAGGACTGGAGAAATGCTGGGATTTAGTCATACCTCATTTGTCACATGAGGAAATGGGACACTGAGAGGGCAAAGGGGCCTGTGCTGTGTTTGGCAGAGAAAGGTCAAGAATCCCTCCAGTCACTCTACTTCTACCCATGTGCCAGAGCATGAATTTACCCCCCAGGTTCTTCAACACATCATGGGCCAGAGGGTATGACACTTAACCTTTATGAACCTCTGCTTGCTATCCCAAGGGTTCCAAACCAGCCACAAAAGTAGGAGAGGCATAGCAGGCATTCGTGCTCCACATACTACAAATGGAAGACATGCAATAAGAGGTTATTAGGATTCAACTATATTAATATTGGCTGATAAGAAATTACCTTTAATCCACAAAGAGAAAAAAAAATCTGTTAAAATGTGGGAATTAGGGGTGCCTGGGTGGCTCAGTCATTAAGTGTCTGCCCTCGGCTCAGGTCATGATCCCAGGGTCCTGGAATCGAGCCCCACATCAGGCTCCCTGCTCGGCAGGAAGCCTGCTTCTCCCTCTCCCACTCCGCCTGCTTGTGCTCCCTCTCTCGCTGTATCTCTCTCTGTCAAATAAATAAATAAAATCTTTAAAAAAAAGATGTGGGAATTAGTAATAACCTTTTTGTAATAACACATCTCATATTCCAAAATTAGGTCAAGAGATATAGGTGTTCTATGATGACAAGCTGCCTTCACTCTTGCTGAGCTGTTTTTAACGTGCCAACCATAATTAATATCATTTTGAGACTCTAAATAAGCCAGAAAGGCCTGTAAATGACACCTTTTTAGGGAAATAGATTTGATAGAAAATCTGAAGTTTTGATGATATGTATTCCCCTCAGAATGGCTAGTTAAGATATGAGGATTGTCACGTTCTTAAAATTAGCTTTCTCACTAAAGCTGTCCAGTGTCTTCCCGGATGAGATTTAGAAAATACTAATTTGTAGGAGCCACGGGATTAGATAATCTTAAGAAAATCTCATTTTCCAGGAGCTCACAGACTCTGTTCATGCCATTTTGTGATTCTACAAGATTGGAGTGTGAGATGCAGGGTGCAGTGCACAGTGGTTTTCAAGTGTATTCAGTATGTGTTTTTTAGAGTATCTCATAATACTAGTGTTCTGGGAAAATTTCTGCACAAAATTTAGTTTAACACTGGGGTACTACAAATGATTAATAAAAAGTTAAAGTAGCCTACTAGCATGTCACACTTAAAACTAGGAAAGAGCAAGGGGCTCTGACCACTCAGCCAGAGTTCTTTCCACTTTTCCATCATAATCTCAGTGGTCACCCTGGTTCTCACACTAAGAATTTTTATTTATTTATTTATTTATTTATTTATTTAATTTTTCAATTCTTCTCTTCACTTGGTATGCTATTAGGAATAGTTTATAGATTCTAATAGTTTGGGCTTCACGTCTCAATTAAGTCAAACAGCAAGAAATAGAGAGAGAAGGTTGACAGAGGAGTTTAAGGTCCAGTGAACAGCAGAGATGAGTCTATTGTGGTGGGCAATCTCCACATAATATGAGCACCAAACAACCACTGGCTCCAAAAGATCTCCTTAGCCAGGGCACCAGCAATTCTCATCACGTGGAGAGGGGTTTAGCGGGAAGACAATAGATGGTAAAAGAGTCAAATGTAATAGCACCTTCTATGTACAAGGCACTGATCTTGGCACCTTCACAAAGATTATTTCCTTTAGTGTCTGACCACTTAGACAGGAAGATGGGTAACATCATCCTTATTTTCCAGAAGAGAAAAAGAGATACATAATTTCTTGGAAGTACTACTCAAAGGGCATGTTTCTCCTCAAGGCTAACACACTGAGCAGGTTAGGGAAAGAGCAGCCCCAATCATAGGTACTACCTAAGGACCGGGTGAGAGGAAAGATAGAGATTACAAAAGCACAAGCTTATATAGAGCTTATTATAATCACTGAAACCAAAGAGCAGCAAGAGTTCTTTTTAATCCTTCTGTAAATTATCACTGATATTAAAAACAGAGTTTTTAATAGTTAGAGATGCTCGAATAAAGAAACAGAGGCTGAAAGTTTCCAAGTGGACTCAAGTCCATTGGCTAATGCAGGTAGAGTTAAATCTGAGATTATGAAGAGGATTCTTGAAGTCTCTATCAATGCTTTACAAAGCTATCAAATCCAGCTTTTAAAGAATCTTCAGTTCACTGCACTCATGTTTTGGTGAGAAGTTTTGATTCTTTGTTCCTGATCTAAACAACCAATTAAGAGTATCAGTAGTTTCTATTAGCAGTTTATTCTTACTAACTCAACATTTGATTTTCAAGCATTCTTAAAAACAATGTATTCTATACTGTTTCATATGCTTGTGAAGGTTGTTACCAGATACAAATTTCTTTCACTTAAAGAGCTTTCAAAATGATTACTTATAAAAAGAGAAAACAAAACTGTCTTACTCAGATCTGCATAATATTTAATTAGAAATACCATTTAAGTTCTCATTTTAACACTATTTAAAAATAAATCTTTATTATAAAACTATAAAATACAAGATTTGTTTTCTACTGTATTAAAATGGCTAAAAAAACCTGCACCTAATAAAATTTTAAATCCTGTAAAATAGTATGTCGACAGATATATTAAAATTTTACTCTTCCAATATTAGTATCTGACTCATTATCTTTATATACTAACATTGTCACAGTTAAATCACTATCTATCAAATATAGGAACAGAATGATACAACATGGGATGAGCCAGATATGATCAGATAACTTAATCTATGCAATTGTGAATCTCATATTAATGAGGAAATCCACGTCAGAAA
This sequence comes from Potos flavus, assembly GCA_028534135.1. Classification (NCBI taxonomy): domain Eukaryota; kingdom Metazoa; phylum Chordata; class Mammalia; order Carnivora; family Procyonidae; genus Potos; species Potos flavus. The sequence goes on from CM052896.1 coordinate 67,542,525, forward strand.
TTAGTAACAGGAGGTATCTTACAGATGGATGGTGATAAAAAATTCCAATTTAAAATGAAAGTAGCAGCAATGCAAATTAGTGCAAAGTGTAACTTTTGTTCACAAAAAATTAAGGTCAAATTGCACAGATTTAGAATTAAATGTATTAATTCCAGACACTGTCAGCAGTCAGTGTCTTAGAGAACCTCAATCACTCATCTTTCTGAGAGTACTATGAAAATTGTCTTAGACAAGTGTCCTACTCTAAATGGTGCTTTTCCAGTCCCTTCACCTTAACCTGTACACTTATATAGTCCTTCAACTATTTCCAAATGAGAATCTCCAATTTAAAAGCCTATTTTTAAAGAAAAACATTTGGAAAATAAAGTTCAATGTCTGAACAGCTGAAATATTCTGTGTGAATACTAGCCCTGGACTGAAGATTTTCACTGAGGAAATGAGAGTTTGAAGCATTTGGGACCAAGGGAAAAGAATATTTCTTCCCAAACATTTCCAGCTTAGAATATGGGGTGAGGAAACTGGAATTTTCAAAACTTGAAAAAAAAAAAGAGAGAGAGAGAAAACATTTTGGCTGATAAGATGCTCCTGAATAAAATATTATCTGAAACAAATGTTTAATTCAGAAAACACCTGCCAATGTAGATGTGCCCTTCAATAAATATGGCATCTCCATCCTCATTTAACATGTTTCTTAGCAATGAAATGTTGGCATTAAATTTAAACATAAGTGCAGTATAAAACAGGCATAAAGCTATATCTTGTGGACATGGTGTTATAACAGCTAGACCAGGGATTTTTCAATGTTTTGAAGTCACAACATTTTTATATTAACACCATTAAGAGACCATAATTAAGCAGTAAGGTATTTAATGATATATACAAGGGAATAACAATGTAATCACAGTGATACGGGTATCCTGGTGATAATTTATATAAAAGGAGTCATCTGAAAATAAGGCTTATGATAATATTAAGACAGTAAAGTTTGAGGATAAAGGCCATGAGCAATATAATAATATTTCCATTTTCCTTTTCAGGTTTTCTCCCGATTCATGTAAAATATCTACAAAACTGTTTTTTTTATACAAGTGGCAACTTATATACTGTTTGTTTTCTAATGCCTCCTTGAATGCCCTTGAGACAAATGTATCTTTGCAGAACAGAGGCAATAAAATAATTTAGAGACCTGAATGAAAATGGATTCATTCTTTCATGGATTTACAAATTCTTTCGCTCCTAAAAACTTAGTGTATAGAACAAAAATCTGTAATTTTCAATAAAAACATCCGATGGGTATTATACTCGCAAACCATGAAAACTGGCAGGCACTATGCAACCTTAATTTGAAGGATAATGTAAAAAAGTCCTGAAACTGGAAAATTGCAATTGTCAAAATAAAGAAAACCAGATGCTACCTTGGTTGAAAGAAAAGTTTCAAAGCAAAAGAATATCTTAAGTACTATGACAGTTGTTACACTATACCCTCTAGGTTTGAATTGGTTTGAGGGGGAAAAATGTTTAGAACGTATTCAAATCTATATGTTTATAACCAGAAAGCTGTAGTTTAAAAACTCATGCAAATGCTTACTGAAAAGAAAACAATATTTTTTCTTTGAAAATGTACATATAACAGAATACTATTAAGGTTATTTTATTCAAGAGCTGTTATAATTAAGTATTTTGACTGAGATCTTTAAAGCTTGCCACTTGAAACATTTATCTTATTATCATATATCAGTTTATCAGACCCACTACTGAATAAAACAGTCCTTAAGTAGATGAAATACAGCTCAGGTAAAGTTACATGGAGAATGGGAAGGAAAACATGGAATTAGACTTCCCTGAGAATGCAAATACTAAGATACAAAGGAAAGACCAGTCATGGTCTTAATGGAACATGTGTAATGGGCCTTTGGTGCAGACAGTGATTATGCAATGTCAGAAGGGAAACAGGTGCTAAACATAGCAGTTCCAAAAATCTTTCACGTAACATAGGGTTTTCCTAAACTCTGGCTCTTGAGTAAGGGTTTATAAGCCTCACTTCACCTGTGAAATGCTTTAGATTAATACTTACATCAATTCTTAACTGATTGAAAGCTATGATTCTAAAAATCAAAATCCATTCTAACATATTCAGCGTTCATTATATTACTGAATGGATTTCTTGAGCTTCATTCAAGAGAACTTATTTACTATTTTAAAAGACCTATATATACTTGTCCCCCATGAACCAACTATTGTGATGCCCTGAGGATGTTTTTCCTACTATTTTTTATCACTTTGTAACGAAAGTACCACAATGAAAATTCTGCCTTATTAATATCAGAAAACATAATGAGGCTTCTAAAATGTATAACACTGGGGCACCTCAGTGCCTCAGTCTGCTAAGGAGATGGTTCTTGATTTCAGCTCAGATCATGATATCAGGGTCCTGGGATTCAGCCCATGGCAGGCTTCATGCTCAGTGGGGAGTCTGTTCAAGCATTCTCTCTCTCTCTCTCTCTCTCTCCCCCTCTGGCCTTCCCCCTAGTCATTCTATCTCTGAAATAGATGAATCTTTAAAAAATATGAATAAAATAAAGTAAATAACAGAAATATTTTAAATGATAATGGAAAGTTATCTGAATTCAGATTCACAATATACATACTCTAGAAAGGATGCTCAAAAACTTAAGGGAGCTCTTTATAACATAAAGTGACACAGATTTTTGAATAATTTCTTTTAAAATAAATTGTTACTATGTAAAATATCATTCAATCTTGGCTAATCTCATCATTTCTAAAAAAAATATATATATACAGACAGGGTGTCCAGGTGACAAAGTCAGTTGAGCCTCTGACTTGGTTAATTCCACCTCAGGTCATGATCTCAGGGTGATGGTACTGAGCCCTGCACTGGGCTCCACGCTCGGCATGGAGTCTGTTTAAGATTCCTTCTCCCTCTCCCTCTGCCCCTCCTGCTTGTGCTCTCTCTCTCTCTTTCTCTCAAGTAAGTAAATAAATCTTTTTTAAAATGCATTTTTTTAGAGCAGCTTATAGTAGATCAAGGATCTTGCTGAGGGCAATTAGGAAAAGATGAATGACATACAAAGACAAGCTTATAGGTATTAGAGAGTTGTTGAGACAGCAAAGATTTGAGAGGTAAACCTTTGAAGAAAAAGGAACTTCCTAAAACAAACCAAATTTTTAAAATATTTATTTTCCTCTCATGGCATATGCCAATTCTTGGCTTAGGGCAAAGAGATGAGAAAGCAGGAAGAGGTTGACTGCCACCTGCAGAAAAGGCAAAAACTAAAGTTTTGTGCTATCAAGGTATTTGAGGAGTCCAGAGCTTCCCAAAAAGGAAGAATCTCTTCTCTTCAAAGAAATTACCAATAAAGCTGCATTGATCATTACACTAAGAAGCCAAGCAGAAAGCAAATATAAAGCAGGAAAGAGTATGGGCATTCTCATAGCCCTGGGAAGCCTCTCAGCTAAAAATTCTGGAAAGCTGTACCTTTGGAAAGAGATGAATAAGAGGAAGACCAACCATTACAAACATAGAAAATCAACCTCCAGTCAGCTCAATTCATCATTAGGTTGATATTTTCTGTCCTTTTGTTACCTGCCAGAGGATGTGGTAAATCCTTTCTGGAATGAGATAACAGAAATCATTTTCTACAATCAAATACAATGTCTAGGATTCAATAAAAAAATTACAGTCATATGAAGAAAAATTATCAAAAGAATGCTAGACAATAGAACAGACCCATAGGTGACATATATATGAGAATTATGAGACATGGAATTTAAGATTAATAGATCAATATGTTCAAGAAACTAAACAAGGCAAAGAATCTTATCATACAACTGGGACATACAAAAGTAAATAAATAAATAAAAATTCTAGATCTAAAAATTTAGATCTAGATCTAGAAGATAAGAGTAACAAATTCAGATTTCAAAATACAGGCTTAACAATGGTTTGGAAAGAGCTCAAGGATGGCTTACAGAGCTAGAAAGATCAGTAGAAAATACCCAGACTGAAGCATGGAGGAATACAAACTATAGGAATGATCTCTGAAAGTATAGTCTTGAAGCACGGAGGATAAAATGAACAGAATGGAAAGTACAGATAAGATCATAAGATGTATGTGGGTTGTGTTTAAAAAGGTTTAACATATATGCAATTTGAGTCCTTGAAGAGAGGAGAGGGAGAATGTGATAAACACAGTATTAAGGAGATTATTACCAGTAACTTTTCAATACTGAAGAAAAACTGCAAGCACAAATTCAGAATGTCTTATGAATCCAAAGCAGGTAAATACCAAAAAAAATTACATAAAGAAAACCACATGAGTTTCTTCAGCATAAAACAGGTAAAAATCATTGAAAGAGTTTAATGTTCCCCATAAGTGAAAAAGTCATTACTTTCAAAGATGTGAAAAAGAAAAATAAAACCAAAGGATAATGAAATACCTTTAAAGAGCTGAAAGAAAATCTTACTAAATTAGAATTTTATACCCAGATGATATGTCCTTCAAAAAATGAAGCTAAAATAAAAATACAGAAACTAAGATTATTCATAGCAATAGAGTTACATTAAATAGTAAAAGATTTATCGGAGCAGAACAAGAATGAATCCAGAAGTAAAGAGAGAAATGCAGAGAATAAAGAGCGATGGAAAATATAAGTATGTTTACACATCAAAATGGATATTAAAACTATGAAAAGAAATAATATATTTTATGATTTAAAATACAGTTAGAATTGAAATGTTTGATAGTAATAATACAAAAGTCAAGAAATAGACAAAAGGAGATAAGTGTTCTGTGTACCTTGCATTGTCTGGGAAGTAGTAAAAGTACATATTTAAAATAGATGGTCATATAGTAAGGATGTCAGTTACAATCTCTAGGATAATCAATAAAAAAAAAAAAGTTAGGCATAATTACCAAACCAGCCAGGAGTTTGGGGAGGGGGACATGGATTGCTAAAAATATTTGGCTAGTGAAAGATAAGGAAAGAAAGAAAAGAAAATGAAAATGATAGACAAAGCAAGAAATAAAGATTATGTAGTAAATATAAACTCAAATGTATCAGTAATTACATTAAACATAAAGGAAATAGATACACCTTCATAAAAACAAAGACGTCCAATGATTTAAAAAAAAACAACCCAGTTCTCTGCTATTAAAAAAAATGTCCTGAAATTCACAAAAAGGTTGAAAATAAGGGACAGAAAAAATATCTCGCAAATACTAATCAAAAGAAAACTAGTATGGCCATACTGACATAAAACAAGGTAGATGTTCAGGTAGGTAATGGCATTTGCTAATGATAAAAGAGTTAATACATCAGAAAAATATAGCAACTTTAAATTTATATACATCTGATGATATTGTTTTAAAATATATGAAGCAAAATAAGATGGACAGAAATAGGAACTGTACAAATAAAAAATCATATTGGAAGATTGTAATACCTCTCTTAGTAATAATATAATAAGTAGACAAAATAACAATAAGGATATAGAAGAATTTAGCAAGAAAATACTCTTGACCTAACTGGCTTACTTAGAACACTGTTGTTGGGGTGCCTGGGTGGTTAAGTCGGTTGAGCATCTGACTCGATTTTGGCTCAGGTCATGATCTCAGGGTCCTTGGATCAATCCCACATTGGGCTCCATGCTCAGCGCAGAGTCTGCTTATCCCTCTCCCTCTCCTTGTGCTTCTCCCTACTTGCTCTCTCTCTCTCTCAAATAAATAAAATCTTTAAAAAAAAAAAGAACACTGTCCTCAAATGTGATAGAATATACATTCTTTCAAGTACACATGGAATGTATACCAAAATACACCACATTTTATTAATGTTGGTATATGTTCAATACATTTTAGAGAACTGAAATCATGGCATATTCTCTGACCTCACTGCTATCGGATTAGAAAACAATTTTTTACAAAGATAAGTGAAAAATCCATGTATGTTAGGAAATTAACCAGTACACTTGTAAGAATAGACTAAAACTTCCTTAATCTGTTAATAGGTAGCTATTAAAATCTGCAGCATGTATCATGTGTAATAGTAAAACAAAGAAATGTCCCCCCTCAACACACAAAACTGAGAAAGAAACAAAGATGTCCATTAGTGCCTCTTCTGTTCAACATCTAGTCAAAGTAATAAAGAAGAAGAAGAAATAAGGGATATAAGGCTTAGAAAGAGAAAAATATAACATTATTTACAAATGACATAACTGTATATTTACAAAATCCCAAGTCTTCTATAGTAAAACCATTAGAATTTGTAAATGAATTAATGCAAGGAAATTGGAAAAATGGTCAATATAAACATATAAATTATATTTCTATAGACCCCTAAAAATTATGAAATGAAATTCTAAAAATATACATACAATTTGCAATAGCATCAAAAAAAGGCAAATGTCAAAGAAAAATATCTAACAAAACATATATAAGACCTCTACACATAAAACTGTGAATATTTAAAGAAATCAAGTAAGACTATTAAAACTATAAATGAAAGGATTTACCATGTTTATGAACAAATATAATGTTGAAAGCATAGCTTTTCTCCCGATCAAAATTCTAGCAAACATTTTTAAATGTAGAAATTAGCAAGATAATTTTAAATGCAAAAAGATAAGAATTAACAACAGCATCTTGAAAAGGAACAAAATCAAAGGATATATATTACTAGAAATCAAGACTTACTATAAAATATAATTAAGACAGTGTAGTGCACAAGGAAGCTTTAAAAAAAAGAATCTAATGACAATCTACACATACACATAGTCACATTGTGTACACATTGATTTATGAAAAAGGTGATACTGAACTACAAAACTGAAAGAAGTGTATTTTCAATAAATGGCACTGGGCCAATTAAATATACATAAGGAAAAATTATATCTGAATCCTACCCAAATACCCTATTTAGCATACACAAAAATCAATCAGATGATCCATAGACATAAAAATAAAAAGTAAAAATATCATTTCTCCCAAAATAGGAGAATACTGTTACATCCTTGGGGTAAAGACTTAACAAGACACAAAATGTGCTAATCATAAAGGAAAAAACTATTTTAAAATTGAAAGATTATATTAATCCAAAGTCACCAGTAAGAATGTGAAAAATGCAAACTATATACTGGAAAAAAAGACAGTTGAAAAGCTTTTCTCTCATGAAGGACATATATGCAGAATATACCAAGTACTACAAAACTATAAGAAAAAAGACAGAAAACCCAAAAGAAAATAGTCAACTAATACTTCATAAAAGAGAATATCCCACAGCCAGTAAGCACAGGAAAAGTGGCCAAAACTTATCAGTTGCCAAAAGAGAACAAATTAAAATTACAATGACATACTGCTACATATCCACCAAATTGGCTAAACTTAAAAAGAGTGTAACACCAAACTCTGGAGGTACATCATGCATTGCTTCAATGGCACAATCACTTCAGAAAACTGGTCAAATCTACCACAGTTGAACATACCTTACTCAGTATTTCCACTCCTAGGTATATATTTAGCAGAAAAGAATACTTATATTTTATATCCAAAGTATCCAAAATACTTATGAGAAGATCAATAGAAGCCAGAAATTGGAAATGACCATGTCCATCAAGAGTAGGGATAAAATGTTTTTGGTATATTCATGCACTGAAATGCTCTACAGCAATGAAAAAAATGAACTCCCATTACACTACATTTGTTTACAGCATGGATACAACAAAGTATATACTATATGTTACTACTTATATAAGGTCAACAACATAAAATCAAACAGAGCAAATAAAAATTAAAATAGTGATTTATTTTGGGGGGTAGTAACAAGATGGGACAAAAGGGAATTTCTTATATGTCAATATTGTTCTATTCCTTTAAATCATTGAGGATTACCTGGATGTGTTTACTTATTCAGTATGTGTTCAAATATTCAATAATATGTACGCTTAAATCCGTGCATTTTTTGAACATGTGTTTTACTTCAATGAAATGTTTACTTGACACAAAACAAATAATTACATGGTAATGAAAATAGCTTCAGAAGACAGACATTTCTCCAAAGAAGACATACAGATGGCCAACAGACACATGAAAAGATGCTCAACATCACTAATTTTCAGGGAAATGTTAATCAAAACACAATGAGATATCACCTCACACCTAATTAGAATGGCTAAAATCAAAAACACAAGAAACAACAAGTGTTGGCAAAAATGTGGAGAAAAAGAAACCCTTGTGCCCTGTTGGTGGGGATGCAAACTGGTGTAAAAGAGTATAGAAGTTTCCCAAAAAATTAAAAATAGAATTATCATATGGTAGAGTAATTCCACTGCTGGGTATTTACCCAAAGAATACAAAAATATGAATTCAAAAAGATACATGCACCCCTATGTTTACTGAAGCATTATTTACAATAGCCTAATCATGGAAGCAGCCCAAGTGTCTATCGAATAGATGAATGGATAAACAAGATGCGATAGATGATAGTTGATAGAAAGATAGATGGAATGGAATATAACTTGGCCATAAAAAAAGAAAGAAATTTTTCCATTTGCAAGAACATGAATGGATCTAGAAGGTATAACGCTAAGTCAGAGAAAGACAAATACCGTATGATTTTATTCATATGTGGAATTTAAGAAACAAAACAAATGAGCAAAGAAAAATGAGACAAACCAAAAGGCAGACTCTGAACTATAGAAAACAAACTGATGGTTACCAGAGGGGAGGTGGGGGTGTGTGGGATGGATATAATAGGTGAAGGGGATGAAGAGTATACTTATCTCAATGAGCATGGAGTAATACATAGAATTTATAGAATATATTTTACTTTATTTTAGAATTTTATTTTAGAATATATTTTATTCTATATATATATATTCCATATATATACATTCTATATAAAGAATTGTTGAATCACTATATTATACACCTGAAATTAATATAACACTGTATGTTAATTATGCTGGAATAAAATAAAATAAGAGAGAAAATAGGCTTCAGAAGAAAAGTTTTAATTTTGCCTTTTCATGTTCTTTACTGATCTGTCATACCAATAAATTGTTCCATAGCTATGGATTCTAGATTGGCTTCATAAAGACTTCAATTGGTCTTCAGTTTTACTAACGGCAAATAGAAGTTAAGGACTTCTGTTTATAAATACCTCTGTAATAATAGCTCCAAATATAAAGCACTATAGAATGCTTATATATTAGATTTTCATGTGCTTTGTAATTTTTCCCTAAAAATCTAAAAAATTATTATATTGAGAAATAATTATCGGATTGCATCATGGCCACATAACTACCAAGTGAGTAGGAGCTGATACCATTATCCCATCTAACAAGTGAGGCAGAATGAACCAAAAACACAGCTAAAACCCACGTGGATTTTTACTAAAAGAGGACGACTGATTGATTTAGTACTTGTTTTGTGACCTGCCAACTCAAACATCCAATTTCTCCTTTGACCTAATCTACCAGCCACAGACTCCTCTAGTCATTTTTCAGAAACTAGCTTTTAATATCGCCTTCGGTGGAGAAGTCCATGAACATTTGTTCCAGACACAAAATGCTTTGGACAGCTGTCCACGTTTCTCTCCACACCTGTTTTTTCAAGGCTCCTTCAATTCTTTTGATTATATCAGAAAGCCTGACTGACATGCTAATCGGCATTCAACACCTTACGCAGCTTTACTCTCCCCTACCAAGAGGGCAGCTAAATTTCCTTTAAAGAGAGAGAATGTATCCCCTGATCCTGAATTCTGACAGTGGCATCAATGGGAGAGAGAGAGGAAGACTGCTTCTTGTTCTTAAAGGAACTGAAGATTGTTGCATCCATATTAAACTTCCATGCAATATATGTGAAAGTAGTAACAACGCCTCAAAAGATCTAGTGGGTGTCCTGATGACAGTACATCTCATCCTCCTCAGAACAGAAGAGTTATTTCTGATATGATTTATGGGACCAGTTTGCCTTACCTCACCAGAATCATGTTAGTCTATCTGATTACGTTTCAGGCTACTCTAGGGATCAACTTCTTTAGTGCGTAAATAGTTCTAGGAGTGACCTGCAGCTATGATTCTAACTTCTAAAATTCTCCAGTTTGTCTTAAACAGGTTTCTAATGCTTTCTAATGCTCTTGTTCTCCAACAGTTTTATGGACCAAATCATTAAAACAAGAATTTATTTCCCCCCAATTATAGGCACTAAACCCTAAATGGAAATGTGATTTAGTTCAATGTGATAGCTGTCAGGAAATCCAGGTAGGGAAATTTAACCAAATTCACTTCTCCTAATTACAAACCTAGTACGTTCTTCCAAAATTTCCTAAATTCTACAATGTTAGCAAAGAACATCTGTAATGCAACATGAATTACAAATGATAGCATGCAAACTCAGAGCTTGATAACTTTAGCTACCTGGTCTGCTTGGTTCCCGTTTCCCATCTCTATCTCGCTAACGTCCATTCTGTATGTTCTCTAGGTAAATCTCCTTAAAACTCATGTGGTTGATGTTCTTAGAAAAGCAATATCTTCTGATATACTTTCAGAATCAAGTCCAAAATTCACAGCTGAAGACCATTATGGACTAACTTTTCTCATTCTCTCATCTTTGCCTATCATGATTATCCATTTCCATTACCTAGTCTTAGACACATCAGCTATCCCACTCAAATGGAGGAAAATCTTTTAATTTACACATGCACCACACACATTCACATTTTTCCAGGACATAATTAATTAGTTAGAGGGAAATATACAATACGCAGAGAGATTTAACTACTTAAATAGTCAATGCTACCATTTTGAAATGCTGGGATTCCACAGAGGCCAATTATGTAAGATGAAGAATAAAACGCTCATGAAAAGTTTTACCTAAAATTGGAATGGAATTTGAGTTTTTCTGTTCTTGGTTATTATGAGATTTCAACATTGTAAAAATTATTAGATTCTGGATTTGTTACTGGAAAGAGGAAGGATTAGTACTTAATGAATAAATGTTGCAGGTTTCAAATTCTTATACATTCCATTTTTGCTCACAAAAACTATTGCTGCAAATATTTTATTAGCAACTGAATATCATTATTATCTTTCTTCCCAGAATTTGTTTACAGCATATCGTTAGTGATAAAAACACCTTTACGTACCCAAAATATTTTTTGAAGAAATAAAACCAACCTGAAGGATAAATTATTTATTAGTATTTCAAAGCCAAGAAATTTCAAAGCCCTCCAAGACCAATATAAAGTACTAGGAGTAAACTGATTTTTGACACCCAAATTCCTTGCTGGTTTTCTATTAACTTCTACCTTACCTAAATATTGTAGGTTTACACATGCTGTGGGCCTTGACTATTGATTTTCATTTAAAAATTTTAAAGAGATGATGTTCTGAACTATAAGTAACATAAACTCTCTGGGTATTTAAAATTGAACAGGGCGAAGAAGAGTTGCTTTTAGAAAGAGCAAAGAGGACAAGTGAACAATTTAAAAATGGAATGAATGGAATTTAAAAATGCAAATGAGTGAATCATATTTTTCACAGAAGCCAGATGTCCACTTGCTTCCATGTTACAAATCAGTATAAAGGCTTATTTGTAAGGCAAGGTTTACGCAATAAAAACAAAATGATGTATTTAGAAAAACAGTCTATTGATCCATCTGGTTTCAATGTCTATGTAAGACAGGATAAAAAAGATGGCATTTTTGTCAACTTCACCTCAATTATCAAGATCAGAGTTGTTAATTTTCCTTCAAAAGGTCAGTAAATATCCACTACTTTGTATGCAAAATTTCTTTGCGTGTACTTACGAGCATTTTCTGTGAAGAGATATTTCCAAAAAGGTTAAAACCACTGCTCTTCTATCCCAAACATCTACATTTTAAAATTTTAGTTTGCAACTTCATTTGGTTAGATAGTAAGACACAAGTGCAGTATTTTAAGAAGTCAAATATCCTGTAAGTAAAATCTTTTCCTGCAATAGTCCAATTTGGTGAGTGGATCAAAATTAATATGCTTAGAAAATGGGAAGGAGTAGAAATGACAATAGCACTGAAACATCTATTATTGTTATAAAGATAATCGTTTAGCCTCAGAAATGATAATACAAAAATCACATACCCCAGACAAAAAGAATTGTTAAAAATTGTATCAATACTTTAAGTATATTTACATTTATTTGGCTAAGGGTTTGGGCATTTGCATTAACATGATCAGTTACCCATATTTGATCAAGTCCACCAAAAAATAAACTGAGAACTGAGAAATTTACTCAAACCGTGTTGAGTCATTGAATTTAACGCTATCGTATCACTTGAAAATATGTGAATGGGAGGGGCATAAGGAGAATAGAAATGAACGCATCCCTAGGGTGTCTAAAATCACTCAAAGTTGGCCAAAGTATATACTACAGATACTATTCCTTGCATTTTTTATTTGAATATTCTCTTGGAAATTTGTACTTCAAATCCCTTAATATACTACCGTTACTTCACTCCTCTATTTTTAAAAAGGTCTACACAGAAGAGAGGGAATGGAGAATTATCAATTACTGAGAAAATGTAGGTTGAAGACAGCCAACACCTACGGGTACGGCTCTTTCACACCCACATTCATATAATCCACCAGGGACTGCTATCTGATCAAAATTAAGTATATTTTCCAGCTCGTTTCACTAGATTTAGTTCAACCTTTGCTTTATATAAATAGAACCTGTCTAACTAAACAGAATTTTTAAACAAGGGAGTGGCTAAATAACACAACTTTAATAGTACTATTTCTAAGATTTTATTTTGGACATATTGGACCAATCCATTTTTACCTTCTGTACTCATAAACAACTTATCACAATTAGAGAAATATAATGCATTTAACACATGGCCAAGGTAGTTATAGAAGCTACTTAAAAGAAGAAACCTACATTTCACCTAACTTTTACAGTAACTAGGGCAGGTATTTTATACGGGGAACAGGAGCTCAGGAAATACTTCTCAGTGAGGTTGTAATATTATTCATATGATATATAAGAAGAAACATTAATTCTTCATGAGTTATTGTTGGTAAGGATACAATCTTATTTGCTTAGGAAATGAACTTGGAAGTCATTATTTGATCCTATTATTTTCTGAAATCATGCCATGTCACATGACTTGGACTCCTAATATAGGAAATCACCTAAGGCCTTGCTTCTCACAATGTGATCTGCAGACCAGCAGCATCAGCATCACCTTTGAGTTTGTTCAAAATGCAAATTCTCCCATGCACCCCAGGCCTACTGAATCAATATCTTCAATTTGACAAGATCCCCAGGTGATTCATATACAGATTAAATTTGAGAAGCACTGGTCTAGATTAGAGGTTCTCCAAGTGTGATCCTCAACCAGCAGCATCAGCCTCACCTGTGAGTTTGTAAAAAATGAAAATTCACCAATCCAACCCCAGGCCTATTGTACTTTAACAAGTTCTCCAGGTGGTTCTTATGCACATTATAGTTAGAGAAACACTTGGCCTAGGTCATTAAATTCTGATTTTGTTTCAAATATTTTCTATGTACCAAGCCCCCTTGCTATCTGCTTCTTTTCACTGCTAGAAAGAGAATCCTTCTAACATGATCCTTTCTATCCTATAATAGAAAGGAAAAAAATGTTTATATATTTAGCCATTCTTGGAAAGCCCTAGAATCCCATCAAATATTTAAAACAATTTGGGTGTAGGTTTCCCTATTTGAGTTTCTTGTTATTCCAGCATCATTCCTATTATCTCAAAAGGTATCATGAAGTCTCACAGTCATATTCACTTACGTTTTCTTTATCATACATGAGCATGCATATACATGCACACATCCACAGGCCCTCATACACACCACTCAAAAAATGGAGTTATTGAATAGGTAGCAAGTAGTCCTATTAATCACCTATTTAGTAGTTCCTGTTTCCCCTTTCCTCGCCATGTAACATGAAAGAAGACAAGAAAGAAAGCCCAATATCAAAACAAATTGGCAGAAGCAGAACTTCACAATAATGTTAATTTTTAAAAGCTACAAAAAAAGAATGTTTTAAAGCTAAGAGCCTCCCAAACGGCACAAATTAACTGAGCTCTCCTTTGGCAATCTTTGGTCTATTGGCACGAAACTGAAGTGGTACCATTTTTACCATCAATCTAGTTGAGTGATCACCTCCTCTATGAAGCCCTCCAGTCTCTCTGAGGCAAAATTAGAAGCTCCTCTTCTGACTTCCTATAGAAATGCTGGTATATCCTCATCATAACTCTTATTATATTGTGTTGTTAATTTTGGTGTATTGCTACATTCAGCAGACTATGGATACTTTAAAGGTTTGGAACTTTATCTTAGTAGTCTCTGATGCAAGAATAGCCATGCTCTTTAGTCAATACTAGTAAATATCTTTGACTGAACAAATGAGTAAATGAATGACACTATCACAATAAACAGAATATACCCTTTCAAAGCATAAGAGCTCAGACAACAATGAAAACATCAAGCATCAGAAATAATCACCAATCTTGCATTCCTTCTTACGTTAACAGTGTTAGAATCCTGTCCATTTTGTACCCATGTAGGCCCTGAACAGTTTAAATGACTTGCTCAGATTTATATAGTATGATACTGAAAAATCAGACAAATTTCTTCTTGGTTTTTCCATTGCCCAACACTGTCACTTGATAGCATGATACTGAAAAATCAGACAAATTTCTTCTTGGTTTTTCCATTGCCCAACACTGTCACTTGAAAGACCATGAATAAACCCAATTATATGCTTTCACACTTAAATAATTATGAAAATTACGTTGCATTTCACCTGAATCATTGCCCTACTTCGTTACATACTTTAGAACTGTAAAAAATGTTTTTCATTCTGCACCCTCACTTTTAAGCCTTAAAATTCTTGTCTATTGGAAATAGATTTTCTCCTGCCTGGTTTAGGGTATCTTTGAAACATTTCCAGATCTCATTTCACCTTAAAAGTCCTCTTCCTTTTTCAATACCTGTGCTTGACTCCCCTTAATGTTAAAGTTGCACACACACACACACACACACACACACACACACACACACCCCCAACGAAAGGGCAGACAACTTAACACTGCTTGAAAGGATTCCTTTCCCATGCTTTGGTTCCAAACAAGCACATGTAATATTGGGTGACCTTTTTGCTCCAAACTCTTCAGCCTATTATTTAGTAGCTTCCTTTCCTTAGATATAGCAAAGAAGAGTTCAGGCCTCAGGTTTTTGAAGTGTAGTATCAGAAATTTACCAGAAGAACAATGAACAACCCCAGAGATCTTTGGGGCCAGAGAATCAACAGTGTTAACAGTACCATGATGCCCTTACCCCAAAATTCTCTTCCCTAGCACTTTAGCTTTCCAAATATATTTTTGTTATAGAAGGCTACACAAGTACCATGTGTGAAGAAATGAAGATAAAAAGGGATACAAGAAAAAGACAAATGTGGTCCCAATAAAGAAAATAATGTAAATAAACTCATCCTTATGAATATAACCAATCATTAATTTTGGCTATACACTTATTTATTTAGTTTCTTAGTGAGAACATTTGTAAAATTCTCTTGTACAGGTGATAAAATCAGTTCATGAGACACCAAGCCCAGGACAGGGAAAATGTTTCAGGGCAAATATATACAAAATGTGGTTATTGAGCTAAAAGAAATGCAGACTGTGTGTGTGTGTGTGTGTGTGTGTGTGTGTGTGTGTGTGTGTGTGTGTGTGTGTTCTGGAAACTAAATGCATGATTTTGAGATATTGCAAGGGAAAATATATTATTTCTGTATGTCTTCCCCACCTACATACTACAAAATGACTGCAGAGATGTCATTTCAAAGGGAGATATGAAGAAAAGTGAATACTGAAAGTTGTCTTAAACAGTGCTTTCAAACATTGATTTATAGTAAATTTCTAGCAAAACTAGCCTGAAGTAAACAGAGATTAATTTTGAATTAAAATACTTTATTCATTCAGATCATGGCAAAGATAATTCGTAAAATGAGAGATCTAGAACATATAATCCTATACATCTATGATTACATGGAATGTATTAATGATTATTCTGTTTGTTGCCCAAAATGAAACAATGTCACTATAATATAGGAGGAAAACAAGTTTCTGTAACACTGTGAGTGATATTGCCATTGTAATACTTGGCTTTATTTTGCCTTAAATACTGTTATTAACTTATTCTTGCTGGTTATAAAAACACTCTAAGAAGAAAAAATTAAAAACAAAACCCTAATGGATAACTAAAGAGCCTTGTGTGCTAATTTCAATTCAGGTTTAATTTGTGAACAGAAATCTTTTAATGTGTATTTGGTTAAGGATATGTGATCTGGTCACAAACGATGAATGGCCTGGGATGTAAAAACCAGCTGTGAGTTTTAAAACTACAACGTAGAGAATTTTAATGTCTTAAATTTATCTTTGTCTATGATTTTGCAATAGTACCATAATCTACTTTAATAACAGCACATGCTTTTTATTATTTTGTGAATTCTCAACCCCCTTCTCCAAGGAAATCAGATTTCAGAAGTTCTCACACAGTCAAAACCCTCCAACATGAAATTTATAATCAAAGACTCAGCCCAGAAACACATCTAAATTCTGTTCAAGTAAAATCTCTCTCTCTTAAATGTTCTCACATATCAAATCACTGTATTCATCCCTATGTATTATTTCTGCTATAAAAATATCAGTGTGCTTTTGGAAAGGTTTTTACTCTTACAAAATTATTGAGATATCTATCTGAAAATCAATGGTAGGTTTGGTGACATAATTACTCTAATTCTCAAAAGCCAGGCATTCATAAATGTGGAGCTATGTCTTTTCCTGGTGGTAAAGTTCAGGATTTGCTAATTGGTACAATCAGAGAGCAATAGTTTCAAGGCTGCTGCAGCAGTATGCTTACCTAAATTGATGCACAAGCTAGGTCCATGGCGAGAAGCACTCATTTACCCATAAAAACTGAGAAATTATTTTGCCCAGTAATCAACTTGCGTAGGCAGTTGTTCATAGATGTCTCTCTGATCCATGCACTAAAAAGCAGAGCCATATAGTGTCTTATTTCTTCACCCTCCAAAGGAAAAGTCAGAAAACAAATCACAGAGAAGGGACTCAGAAAACACAAGAGCTGTATCTTCAGCCCACATAAGCTTATTATATGGTTGTACAGTTATAAGAATTATATCAGTAAAGCACCTAAATAGACATTTCACTTGAGAGTAAAGAAATATAGAGCCTTATAATAAAAATACAGACTTTGCAAGCCAGTGTTAGTTTTGTTTCCAAGTTCAAGAAAGAGATTATAAATAGCATGTACTTTTTAACATGCACAGTCTATAGCTTTCAAAAATAATATTATATAGAGGATACAATACATTTATTTAGTTATTGCTTACAGCAGGATAAATATCTGTCATTTTATCTATAGTTCTATCCATAAGTAGAAGCTATGGTAACTCCCCCTTCACTGCATTTGTATTATTAAAGATTTTGTGAGGCTACCATAGCTATATTTACATATGTACAACTTGAGGTGCATGGGAAAAAGCAAGTAATCAAGTGCTTCAATTTGGTGTCTTAAGAATTGTCCTCTATTCTTATTATCCTGCGATTGTGTTCAGAGCTTGAGAATTTAAAATGGAAAAAAAAAAAAAAACCCTCATATAGCAATCACCATTTTTCCTGTAATCAAGTCCATACTTCTTTTCATATTCTTTCACTGGATTGCTTTTCCCTGTTTATTGTTGTTGCTAAACAAGGTGAGAGTTTAGGCGACATTTTTCAGTGATGATTTCTTTTGCAATAACAAAATCTTAAATGCCGTCTCTCTTTTCCTCCTGCTATATGCTATCAAATTCATCTTTGTATGGAAGGCACAAACTAAAATGAGTAAATTGCCCTTAGTAGGTAGTACTCTTTTCCAGACACTAGGAAGTAAATTGTCAAAGAGTTACACAGGGTTTTAGCTGCATGATTCCCATTGACTTTAATGGGAGTTGCAAGGAAAACACCCCATGCAAAGCTTAGAAAAGTAGGGGTTAGTTTTCTTTATGATCTCCACTGTATTTTGTACCCTCCAGCCTTGAACATTCTCTCTTCAAATTTCCCTCTGTTCTCCCCTTCGTGTCTTACCCCTAAAAGGATATAAGTCTGAGGTCATTTCATTTAGTCATCTGCGCACATAGCTACTCAACATACTCTACCCCTAATACCATTTCCAAAGTCTCACAGTTAAACATCTCTTTCTCCAACCCCCCAACTCCAAACCATCCAATATCCAGTTCATATGTACAGCTAGAGAAAAATATATTTTTCATATCTGTAGGATTACTATAATATTAACTGGGTATTTTTGAAATTTGTACTGTATTTCAAATGATATCAAAATTGCCTAAATTATATTCTTTCCTACTTCTTAAAAAAATGCCTATTAGTATTGTCACTTTCACTATTGTTTACTCTTTAAGTAGTTTTGGTATTTCCTGAAGGTTCCCATAAAGCACAAATTTATAAGCTGCTGGGAAATGCACTAGGCACTGCAACGCAGTTATCATAGCCACTTCATAGCAGTTAGCTAAAGTGTTTCATAGGACAACTAGTGAACAACATAATAGATATCCTGATGTTAGATACTGGCAGAATGGGTATAAGTTTCTATCATGTCTGGGGAATGAAGGACACTCTTGTCTGTGTGATAGAGACAGCAATACCACAATTGCCTGATGTCACTCTTATATAATACATTGCAATACAGACACACACACACACACACACACACACACACACACATCCACCCTATGGGATTGTTCTAATTCTCCAGCAAGTTTTGATTGTGGAGAGAGCCAAACTAGACTAGCTTTGAGCTAGATTTTTATGAGTGTTTGATTCTGTATAGAATGCACAAAAGGCCCAATCTTCGTGCCTACCACTTTTTTCATTACTGTGGCATTAATTACAAAGTAAGATGCCAAGTAATTGGCAAGGGGAACACTACTTGCTTATTTATCAGATACCTTTATCCTATGCCCCTGGCTTCTCTCCTTTACTGCACTTTTATAATAGATTACCAGAGTAGCAATGTAAAGAGTAAAGGGTCTTTCCTTTGCACATTTATAACTCAACTTACCTTGAATTCTTTGTCTTATTTCAAATCATGACAGTAAGAAAGGATTTGCACTTAGCGACATATTAATCAACACACAATATACAAACACATAAAGTCTAAAACAAAGCAAAGAATATGTTCTGCTAAAAGCAAATGGTTTACTACCAAAAAAATCTTCCCAGTTCATTCTTGCACCTATGGATTCATTATTTCTACGAAACACTGTGGGAGTGTGCCATAAAATACCAGACAAACAGAGCGAGCATCCTGAAATCTTCTCAACCCGCAGGGTACCTCAAAAACATACAAGAACATACTTTTCTCGATTTGTTATCTTATTTGTCCCCAGTTATTATCAATTACTACTGTTCTGTCTCTGTGTTGATCATGACAAAAGATATGTTTTTCATAAAATAACACCTTTGGACATAACGAGAACCTTGGTTCCCATCTTTCCCGTTGCCGAATAGCACGTCTCGTGCTGTACAGGCGCAGTTGGCTGTCCAAGGACCCTGATGCCAAATTGCGGAGGATATTCTTGTCGCAGTGACAAATTGCTTGCTGGTGGGCTGTGCAGAGTGTTGTTCTGGCAGCATCAGAGTTGTCTACGTGTCTGTCACTTGGTGAGGCTGCTTCAATGCTAGGTGATTTCATCCCCACCCCCACCCCCTCTCCTTTTTCTTCAATGCGCTTTTTCAGACTTACCTTTGCTTCCCAGTGAGTGGGGGCTTTAACTTTCACTTGACAATGAGCCTATGGAAATGCCTCCCAAGTTCTCCGTACAGGTATCTGTAGGGTGAGAGAAGGATTTTTTTCACTGTGCCATACTTGTTTTCCATACAAACCTACAGGCTGCCATTACAGCCACCCACATCCCTGTTGGCAACGCACTTATGCAGTGAGCGCCTTAATGAATCCAGACAAAACTGCACAGCATTCCTGACACACAAGAAAATCATGCATTTTAATGGTATTGCAGGGTAATTTATTTCTTCAGTCTGTAAAATGTTGATGGTCAATGTTATTTGATAACATTTCAGCAAGGAGATTATTTTGCTTTTGATTTGATGCTTGTTTTTAAAACTAAAAAGGATTTCTTTTATAAATTCCTTATATTAAGTATATTTCTTCAGTGAGGATCTGCTTTTTTAAAAAAAGCAGAAATGTAAACGAGTAGACAATATTCAGTAAACAAATTAGCTTGTAAACACACTGCAGGCAATCCCAAGTGTCTGTTGACTACCTATGAAGGTATATAATTTAATGCCTCCAGATAATTTGTGGGTAAAGTCTAACCAGTTGACATTTTGAGATAAATAATAAATAATACTCCTATTTCATTACTGAGTTTATAATTAGTATAAACGTAAAGGCATTAAAAAAAACTATAGCTACAGGAGATACAGTATTGTAAAATTGTTTTGTAAAACTGAAAAGGATAATGTAATGATGTAGGAGGCCTTTTTTATTCCATGGAATGACAGTAGATTTTTTTCCATGGAACATATTCTGCAGCACTGGGGTATTATTTAAGACTTGAGGATGTATAAAAGAAGCTAATGGGTTTTTCACAAAGGATAATATACAATGAAATAATTCTAAAAGGAAATGAACAGGCTTTTAATCTTGTGGGAAAAAAATGTTTGTTTTTGCTCTTCTCATATATAAATGTATTTGTTAGTTTTATTGTTAAAACTGTACCCTTGAATCAAGTAGACTGTAATATTCTTCTAAATAATATAGAGATATTAGATAAGATTTATTTTTAAAAAATAGATATAAATGTAGGTATACCAAAGATTTGACTGACATTAATTAGAAATAGTAATAATAAAGCTGCAAGTAATAGAATTTGGAGAAATACTAAAATATATTTTAAGTTTCAACCCTCAGGACACATAGGTAAGATTTTTAGTGCAAAGTGATATTTAAATTAGCTTGTTTTTATCATGACTGTTGATAGGACTTAAGTCAGCCCTCTGCACTACATGGGTATTTCCAAACTAAACTTACCAAATTATCTTTCCCAGACACTTTTGTTTTGTTTTATTCTGTAAAACCTGACAGCACAAATGTTCTAGCTTTTATCACTTAGAAACATCCAGTATGAGGCTATTGATCCTAAAATTGCTGGGTTTTCTAAGAAGGCTGCTTGTTGGTTCTGCACTGTTGTCACTGAAGTGGTTAAAGCTTTGTTTGTTTGTTTTGTTCTGAATGGCTCTTAATGGATTAAGCTTTAGGCTTTCACCAAAGCAGTAACTGATTGTAAAAGTAGCAAGGAATAAACTAACCACAGGGTGTATGTGTGTGTGTGTGTGTGTGTGTGTGTGTGTGTGCTGCCAGAACAGAGTAAATTACGATCTTTAAATTCTAAAGCTGGTAAAAATATGTTAAATAAAATATTTCTTACTATATATCTTTAATAAATCTATCCCACGTAAATTGCTATGGATTAGATTAGCTGATACCTACAAGGGATTAATCTCTATTTAATCAAGTAATTGAATTAAACTATATAATGACCCATAGCTTTTGAGATAGATGTTAATTACAATTGCAAGATCGCATTTTACTATGAAATCAACATGCCATTGTGTTTTGATCCTAGAACAGCTTTTCATAATTTTACCAACAATATTCAAAATGGTGATTCCAAGTTATGTAAACCTTTAAAGCTATTACCAGAACTTTAAGTAATATATGCACTTGTCTTCATAATATTATGCTGTGGTTCTGGACTCATATAATTAGGTTTCAGCTTGAGTGTGATATTAAGTAGAGGATTAATAACTTGATGAGTAAAGAAACACCCATATTTGGAGAAACAGATGGAAATGCATGAACTTATATGACTATTTTATACGGTGCCAGCTTCTCTCTAAGACAAGGATCTTATTCAAGGTCTCATTACCAATGCATGGTGATTCAAAGAGCTAAATACTCAACTCAAGAAATGAAATTACATTGTACGAATCTTTCAATGGGGTGATAGACAAGGCACTACAGATTATGTTCAAGTCACCCCTCCAGTTCTCCAGGAATGGCATCCACTGCCACTCTTGAGTACTCCCTGGCCATTAGCAAAGAGGGTGAATCCATCTGGCAGAGCCTGACTACCTGCTCCTGGATTGGCTGGAGAATATTTTTTTTCCAATGGGCAAATCATGAAAATCCAGAAATGGACTAAAATAAAATGGCCTCTGCTTCAGTTTCAAATAACCCAAGATTCATTAGTCAAAGTCTACAAAGATGACAGTCCTTTGGCAAATTTTCAACCTGGCTGTTCCAGAGAGATGCAACACCGCATCTGGGCCTCTCTGAATGTCATACTTGGAATATTGCATTTTGGAAGAATACCATGTTAGAAAGAATGAGGATACCTTAAACTTGGAATTAAAAGCCCTCCATTATACCTCTAGATTCTCTTGGACGTGAATATTGTATTTCATACTTGTACCTAGAAGTGCAAATGAACAGTTTGTTTTACCTCTTAGGACCTTAGCTAATTCACTAAATCTCATATGTAAAAGAACAGTAAAAAGTTCTTCTCTTTCTCATAAATATCATGCACAAAAGATTTGAAATCTTGGAGGAAGTTTCTAATTCCCATCTCATACTTGTAATAAAGGCAATGAATTGAACTGAATTGAAAGGGGGGCTATATTAAAGGAAATGCATAAGCTTCAAAATGAGAGTGCATTTATCGTATCGAGAGAACCATCAATTCTGCTATAATGCTGGTGTAGTCTTTGTAATTTTCAAAATTCCATTCAAAGTGCTGATATTCTGATGACAGAACTAACTGCCACTGTAACTCCAGAGCCTAGCATTAAGAGAAGGGATTTCAATGAGTGCAATAAAAGAGAAGGCAATTTTTCCCCCTTGCATGTAATATTCTAAAATTAAGGGAGGCAAAGTGTTATAAAACCTAGATGAATACTATTAGTGAACGACTAATTTGCTAATTGTGTGACACCCAAAAGCCCAATGTACTTAATATTTATGTAAGAAAAGATGATGCATTTATAAAAAGCAAGGCTGCTGTGTCATAATCCTTTCTTGAGGCCTTGGACCAAAATAATAAGGGCAGGGGTTATAAAGGAGAGGGGTTTTCCTCCTCTTTCTTTCCTTTATAAGATCAGGGATACCTCTAATCGACCTAATGCATGTTTATTCCTAATACCTTGTCAAGAGGAAAACAAACAAGCTGAGTCTACAGAGGCTATAGGGCCTCTTCTTGGTTGTGCCGATTTTTTTCACCACATTTCCCAATATTCCTTCATTCTACTTTCTCCATTACTGTTTCCTCTTCCCTACTCACACTGCCCTGGTCCACATTCTCTCGCATTAACCCTCCTGGAGTCTCCTGGTCTTCTCTAGTCACTCCTTTGTCATAGACGAAAGAGGAGGGGCCCTGGGGAATGACATGGCCCAGGACACACCCCTAATCTTCTTCCCTGTTTACACCACCACCTGCAAATGAGGAGGAAACTTTCCAGAGTTTGAATGAAAAGCTTTGGCCTCTCCTATAGACAGGGATGCACGATGCGGAAATAGTATTTGTTAACCAGGCTGAGCCACTGAAAAGATCACACACGACAGGGTGGCTTTGAAACTCTGAGGAATTTCGGCCATACCAGGTGAACTAAATGGGAAGCCAATAAATCAAGTGAACTTTCCTGACCCCCAGACATCCAAAAACTCAAGTTTATACAGAACTTTCGAGAATTGGGTTATGAAGAACTTTTTGTTTTTTAATTTCGTGAGGATGAAAGAGTACTTGACACACTGGCAAATACTACATCTGGGAGCAGAAAAATATCTATATTTTTGTAAACAAAGCAAAAAAACATCCAGAACTGATTGTCAGTACATTGATTTCAACAGTGTTCGGATTTTAGATAGTACGTTAAAAAGCTGAAACACAACTTTAAAGTATGCAAAAAAAATATGATTCCCCAGGTTTTCATTGCATTTTTCCTCAGAGAAGAAAGAAGAACATGATTAGAAGATACAGAAGGATCGGATTAAAAAAACTGGAAGTACAGTCCAAGTCTAATATACCGATAATCCTATACAATATAGCTCCTATAAAAAGAGTGTGCGTAAAGGCGAAAGTTTTAAAAATTTACCTGATTTTTAGATCATAGAAATGATGTGTACATACAGGTTTCAGTAGCTTGAAAAAATAATCCTGTGCAGTAAGAACCTTCTTTTCACTGATTTGAACTGTGCAATATGGCAGGAAGGAATTTCAAAGGAGATATTTGTATTTGAATGTTTACTGCCGGGCTTTGCCTTCTCATTTTATTCTCAGCATTTTGAATGAAGACGTTTACCTACCTCCAAAAGGTTCTAAGGGCTTGCCCCTTTATATCTGTGTATGTTCAGAATGTTTGAGGTACTAGAAATATATCAGCATTTCCAAATATCTCAAAGGTACTACTACTTTGCATTTGTCAGTATATGGGTATGTGTATACCACCTACAGAGTGATTGTAATCTGCCATTATGTTTCATTAAGAGTACATTTTTATTGGGTGCCTGGGTGGCTCAGTTGGTTAAACAACTGCCTTCGGCTCAGGTCATGATCCTGGAGTCCTAGGATCAAGTCCCACATCGGGCTCCCTGCTTGGCAGGGAGTCTGCTTCTCCCTCTGACCTCTCCCCCTCTCTTTTTCTCTCTCTCAAATAAATAAATAAAAGCTTAAAAAAAAAAAAGTACATTTTTACTGTAAATTTTAATAGAGGGTAAACTTTAACCGCAATAACCTAGGAGATAGGCAGGCAACAAAGAGATCATATGAATGGATATAAGTATGAATACAGATACTGACAGAACTTTAGGAGAAGTAAAGGGGATCAATTTTGGCATGGAATTATTTTCTGCCCTTAGGTGAGTATCTCCAGGCCTCATTTCCCTTTAGATCAATTGAATATAATAACGTATCTATTTTTTAAGTAATTATGAACCAAAATATCATAGTTTTTCATGGCTAGAAGGGACTTAAACACCAACTTTTAGCAAAAATTGATGGCCAAAATTTCCTCGAGAAGCAGGAAATTGCCAAAGGATATGGTATAAATGTCCCATGAGAGTCCAGACCCCAAGTTCTGTATTCCTTCAGAAGAAAGTTTCAATCACATCTGTATCTCTTAGATACTTTGCTACGTCTGCAACAATTCCAGTGGTACCCAGGTTATTCCTGAGCACCAGAGGCGCTTAGCAATATGGCTGCTGACTGACTCACTGTTCATAAAAGGAAAAATGTATCCAACCCAGGTTTCATTGTTACCAATTCCATTAATTTTTCCTTGAAGGCAGTAATCTCTCACTCTCTTTTTGGGAGACTGCAATCCATTCTGAGGCGTTATGCACCCGTGCATGGGCATACATGTGCGGGCAAACACATACAGTCATTTAAGCTCTAATTTCAAAAATAAATGCTGAGTCTTCTCCCAATACTACACAACTACTCAACCTCCCACACCCCGCCCTCCCACTTTTTTCCATAAGGAACACAAAGAATGAGGAAAACATACTTTGAAATCAAACCACAAAAGGTGTTCTATAGCCCCTTAAAATAAATCACTATCATAGATGGAAATGAGATGAGTGCCAATGAATGATGGTAATGGTTAGATGGTTTCCTTTTGCTAGACAATTCTGCTCACACAAAAAACCAATGGGGGGGAACCAATGGGGGAGTTGAAACACAGAGAAACTAGCAGAGCACCGTATTCAAAGCACCTACTATGTATCAGGGACCAGACATAAATTAATCAGGATAAAGAATTGCACAAAGTCTGGGAGCAGATTTTTTTATCTATGCCTTCTATATGAATTGCTTTAATCCACTTAAAGTTAAAACATCTCCAATAAAAGGACGCTAGGCATTTTGTACTATTCAATTTTGATAATGTACTTAGAAAAGAATGCCTGGCACATAGTAGAAACTTAAATATTTGTCAAATGAGTGAATGGTTATACGTACTTTTCAAAGGCAAAATAAATCATCTGCCACTTCTAATGTATTTGGAAAGACATCAATAAATGGCTATTGTAAGGAAGATTGGAGATGCTAGTTAAGATAATCTAACTGTGTAGTAGTTTATTTATTCTACTATAGAATTTTTGTTCATAACCCCTGGGGAAAACTTCTGTTGTGATTTCTTCTGGGCAGGCAGTCAGCGACTCTCCTCCAGAACAAAATCTCCAACCAAACCCATGTCCTTCCTTCATGTCCCTGCCATTTAACCATCCAGTTGTTAACACATTTTTAAATCTGACAGGTTATTTCACTTCCAAAATGATACTAAGAGTCACACATGTCAGAACTCTACTTGATAAGTTGTGTTCGTTTCAAATGTGGTATGTGAGCGCTGAATCCTCACTCTTGAAATCCTGCAAAGCGTATCAATAATTATGCCAAATCTATCCAACAGTTGATTGAGGTGTTTTCAGTCTGATAGGGGTGTCAAAAAGGGAACATTAACTTTATTCAGATCTTTGCCTGATATGTTGAATGGGGGAAAAAAAATCCATTCATACATCACAGATTCATCCCTAATACTGGAAACTAGGAAAAGGTATCTCTGATTCCGCACACATTTTCTCTGTGGTTACGGAGGTGATTTTGCCACCTGGCACCCTATCCCTCCTTATTATACCCAATTATATCTGTCATATGTAAAAGTTCTAAGAAGGATACAAATTTGTATAATTCTCAGGTGGTGCTTTACAAAGAAATCACTTTTTTAAACTCCTCTTCCTAATCTATTTTGAAAAGAGTCATCCTTCTCTAATTATGAAGTTAATTTTTAAAAGGCTATCTACCACAATCTCTTCAGGCCTCTCCTGATTTAATCTTACATGTTCCCGCTGTATGAGGAGTAGCCGAACTCCAGCCTGAGAGAATTCAGCGGCGGGAACTCTTTACTTGGGGTTCCCACATTTATCTGTGACATCCGCAGTTTCTAGCTGTATCTGTGTTGGAGCAGACAGAAATAACCAATGAAGAAAGTAGGAGCAACACAGTTTGTCTTTAAGGTGATGCAATGAGGCACCAAGGTAGAAACCCAGAAAGACTCAAAATATATTTCTTAAACCGAATCAATGTGAACATCAAGCATAAATTGAGTAAAAAAGAGTAATTTCTAATAAAAAACAGACCAACATTGTAATGGAGATTATATATATATTAAGTTTCCTAAGGAAAAGTTTAAGAAAGGTTAACCTTAATTTTATTTTTTGATCATAGAGCTCTGCAGTAAATATGTTACTCGTTATGTACTGTAGATAAATTCATCTTCGGTATCAACATATTTTTTTTCAAATGCTATTCTTGGCAACACAAGCGAGAACAATTATTTTGTAATTGTATA
>CM052896.1:67572553-67600135 GCA_028534135.1 Potos flavus
ATGACGAGTTTTTATCAACCTTATTAAACATACACCCAGAAGATATCCATTTTAATAAGGGGCCAATTACTAAGTGTGTCTTCAGTTAGAAAGAACTTAGCTTTTACCTTGTTCTTTGGCTCTCCATGTGTCTAATTAATTGAATCTTGAAATCGTTGGACTTTCAGCTTAAGAGAAGACTGAAGAAGGGAACTTAACAACACTGCCTATTCCTTTATGTCTAGAACGAGCTAAAAAAAAAAAAAAACACCTGTAATGCTAAAAGACTCAGGCTTTTGTCTGTTTCTAATATTACTTTTCTGCCTAATTGCCATCACTGCCACGTACATTAGGCCCTTTTTCAGCAGGGTTAAAACAGGGCCAGTGATGAATGGAAAACTGATTGTACTGCTGTCAAACTTGAATGTGAGGCTTATTCTAGAGATAGAAGTATGAGGAAAAGGACAGAGAATTGCACTTCATTAAAGCTCTACCAAGCTGATTGGAGTGGAGGAGGTAATTGAGATTTAAAGTGGCATTCCCATCACACTGTCCCTTTTTCAACTTAACAACTGTCATTCAAGCCACATAGGGCAACAATTGGCCAGATTTCCCAGCTCTTCTGAGTAATAAAACAGACACTCACCTTCTGGCTATTCGTTTTACTTACTTTGTTCTAATTTCCAATTCATGTGTCATTAGTGAACGAAGATTGACAAGAAATAGCTTTGACCTCACAGATTTGACCTTCAACCTCAGAGACCCAACTCTAGTCTGAACATAGGTTGGAATATGCTAAGAAACACCTTTCCTTTGCACAAGAATGAATGGCAGTTTTTTCATCATTGTACCACCCCCTGCTTGCCACTACATTTAGACTATGAGACATGTCAACTGCCTGTCACAATTACAATAGACACAGCAAACCAGAATTTTCCCCAAATCCAAGGGGGAACTTCCTGAACAAAGAGTAAATTTTATTGCACAGATTTTGGAGACCTCCAATTTGTAGAGCCATAATGAATGCATCCCACAGACAAATAGGTAGTTGTTAATTATCCCAGCAATTTCTTTTTTTAATGTGCTAACAACACAGCATGCTAAGCCTTCATATCCTACACTGTTACCTGATGATCTCATCACATTTGAAAAGATGGTAGTCTGGGAAGAAGGCATTATTATAGCAAGTATGCATGACAATAAGTTACATGATTATAATTCCTTATTTTCATGATTTAATAAAAAGAGAGTGTGATATTTTGGAAACAGATGGGTTTGGCTACACCTTTACCGAACCAATTGAAGTAATTTACCTATAGTATCACTTTAAGATAAACATAATCTTTGTATTTTCCTTGACTGATTATCTGAAAGCTTGTATGTACTAATTTTGTGTCATGAAAGCATGCTGTGGATTAAAAGAAATTGTTGAAGGACAAGACCTATGACCTGAATAAGAACCCTCAATAAATTTAAAAGTAATTTATGCCTTAGCTAGATAGTTTTGAATAAAAATTGGATTCTGGAAATCTATTATGGTTAAGAAACTGTTATGGTTCCTTCATATTGAGTAACAAACACTTGGATGATACTAGTATTACACCCCTAAATAAACAGAATAATGAAATACACCACTTTATTGTGGCAAGTGTTTGAAAATTTGACTTTGTTTCCTTCATGATAAAACATTTTGAAAACACTGCCAGGTTACTGCTTTGACTTCATTTTAATGAAATGTGAAGTCATTTTCATTTTACCAGCAATAGTCATTCTTTTTTTCTTTTTCTTTTTTTTTTTAAATCATGGGTATATGACTATAATGACTTCACTTTAATGGATGCTACAGTCATTTGGTTTTCCCTTGTAATATTCTTCTATAATAACATGGATTTGCATAACTCATTGTGCTTCGCTGTGTTTTCTGAATTTCTCACTTGTGTTGCTAAAAAAGGAGAATACAATATATTTTCTTACAGGAGGAGGCATTAACTTTGATGAGAAATCACAATTGTTATCACATCATCCGTAAGTACTCTTAAAGCTACTACCTTCACAGTACATTTAAATAAAACTCAAAGAACTGATTTCTTTTGAAGAAGGGGATTAGCATATAAATACAAAAGAATCATTTCAGAATAGGACACACTTCCAGAGTATGACATAGTAAGAGTTTACTAATAATTATAAAAATTTGGGGTATCTATTGTGCATGGAGCATTCTTTATTATACCTGTGTCATAATTATGTATGAAACATGCTTTTAGGGTAACAACAGTAACATATTTACCATCCCTTTGCCCTGATGCACATACCCTCCCTGTTACAGCAGTGATCTTCAAGCTAAACAGTAAATAAAACTCTTTGTGTTTGGAATTTTGCTTTCTCATGGGTAAAGTTTTATGTCCTTTCAGATCTGAGAAAGTCTGAACTTATGATTTTATCTCAGCAGCACCTTTGTGGTCATCAAAAGAAATAAATCTCAGGCTGTTGGTAGCTTCTGTAGAGATGTCTTTTATCTTACACCTGTGACAATTACCCTGTGTTAGTGAAGCTAACAAGAGTTAGGCCAGAGGTCAAGGGTTAGGGCACTGTCAAGAGGAAGTTATTCTTCAGTCCACTAAAACTCTTATCATTTTCATCTAATGTGATATCCACCTGTCAGTCAGAGACTGTAGGCCATTGTCTTGGGCTAAGTGCTGCACTTTCTGCCTCAAAGACAGCACATTTTATTACTTTTCTTATAACTGCCGTTTTCTACCATTAAAATTTCATCTTCAAAGTAAACTTACTGGATAAACATTTTATACTAAAATAAAAACAAGGAATAATATTAAAAACAAGTTTCAGGTATTCATGTTTGTTTGATTGATTCAATGGTCATATGTGGTGAATTGAGCCAAAAAGTCAACCAAATGAATAATGAAATGAGTAGCATTAGAGAAATAGCAAATGACAGAATAGTTCAACGATGTAACATGAGCCTAAATGAGTATGTCTACACATAGGCAGGCTCATTCCCAGTATTACAAACTAGCAGAATATCCAGCTAATATGTTTCTAGAATATAATAAAACACCTTCTGAGAAATGTTTTTTTTCTTTTTTTTATTTTATTTTATTTATTTATTTGACAGAGAGAGAGAGCACAAGCAGGAAGAGTAGCAGGCAGAGGGAGAGGGAGAAGCAGGCTACCTGCTGAGTAAGGAGCCTGACACCGAGCTCAATTCCAGGACCCTGAGATCATGACCTGAGCCAAAGGCAGTTGCTTAAACAACTGAGCACCCAGGTGCCCCAGAAATGTTTTCATAATGGACTTTGGTAGAGCTGATGTGTATACACAGTAGGCTCTGCTTTTGCTACATCTGGATATAATGGCATTCCATTTAGAATGTGGTATAGTGAAAGGCTATTATCCTAGAAGTAGGATATACAAATTGCAATTCCTTTTCATGAGATAACTTGCAAAGAAAATCTGGTGTCAAAGAGTCTTCCTTTAAAAAAAAAAAAAAAAACCCAACTACTAGAGATCTCAAAGCATTAAGAGTGCAATGTGCGATTTAAGAGTCATAAGGTTGAAAGTGAGTAAGTTGGGTTGTTTAGGTCTTCTCTTTCAGCAAGGATACTCAATCACAAAGAAGCTTCATGCTATCTATCCTTTGTCTCCAAAGAAAAGTAAAGTAAATCTCTAGCATTTTCCTAGGTCCCTTTCCTTCCGGTAAGTCCCATAAGGATAACATAGTGCGAGTGTTTTAGAGTGTTTTAGAGTCCATAGTGTTTTAGAGTGTTTTAGAGTCCATAGTGTTTTTAGAGTGTTTTAGAGTCCATACATAGTTTTAGAGTGGAATGCAGGGACCATATACTTGAACTTCATATTTGCCTTTGGCTAGTTGAATAGCATGAGTCTTGCTTTCCTTAGCTGTCAAATGGGAGCGAGAGTTCATTATTCTCAACCCTATGGATTTTAAAAGTCATAACAGCATCTTTCTGCATCCTTGGTTACAGATAGAAACCTCTCCCCTGTGCTCCCTAAAAAATGTTATCTTAATTCCTAATAAGAACATATATATTCTACTTTCATGGCCTTGAACTTTTTGAGGACAGGGATGGTGTCTTCATTTTTTCCCCAGGTACTTAGCAGAGTGTCTGTTAAATTAGTGAATAAAGGAATCATTCTTAGGGTGACTGTACATCTTGCTATTTGCCTACTTCTTTTAATGTTTAATTATTAATAGGCTCAATTCACTTTCAAAATTATCCAAGTTTGGATGGCAAATTATATAGTATTCATCATTTCCTTACAGGAAGTAGAAATTACTTATGTGACCAATGTTCTCAAGAGCAATCAATGTGCACTCAGTTCACTTTTCTTTACAAAATAACTTCAATTCTTCTTTTTTATTGTCTGGTTGTTTTAAAGTTTGGAGATTGTTTTAGTGAATAATTGAGGCATAGATTTGGGCTGCTACTTTCACTGTCATCCAATATTTAAATACCCTGCTCCTAAGAGAACTCTGAAGTTCCTAACAACTTTAAGATTATAGGATTCTAATAAATATAATCTTATCCTTTGATCAGTCTCCCAAATTATATCTAAAGGCCTCACCTTTTACTATTGTTTTAGGTAACAAGCAGGTACCAGCTTAGGCATGCCAGCAAGCATAAATAAAAACTACATTCAAATAGGATTGGCCTTGTCTTGGGAAACATGAATTCTGTAGAGAAAACACATGTGAGTGGGTGAGGATGAGAAAATAGGTCTTGTTTTATGGTAATAACTGCCATAATAAATGACATCTTCAGATAGGAGGCACACAGCTCAAAAGTTGGCATCTGTGTCTGAGTATACAAATATATTAGAAACATGACCATTTCTGATTCCAGAATCAGAAAACAATTTTGTTAAGAAGCCACATCCAAATTCAACCGCCTTTTTGCCAGACTTGACATGTTCTTCACTCATTCAAACATTCTATATCCTGATATACCCAAAGCTCTGATTAAAAGCCTTAATATGAAAACAACACACAAAAACAGAAAACATGTAGTTTTGCAAAATTGAACTTTTAGCTTGTAAGTAACATTTTCAACCTATTTCCATTTGAAATATGGACATGAGTCGTGGGCTGTTTAAGAACCTACACTACTGTTATTATTCTATGTACTCAACATGTGACTCAGTCTGGCTTTTGAAATAATATGTATGGAAATGTTCTCAGATAATATGCAGAGCAAACAAGCCAATTTTGACCTTCAAACAGCCCGACCGCCTTCCATTTTAGTTTGTTTCTATTGACTTATCCTCTTTATATCCTATCTACGTAAAAATAAAAGAAACATCAGAGCAAACTCAGAGATGAGTCATGAAAATCACTTCTAACCAGCCACTAGTTGAATCACCAAACCATGAAATTGCTCTTGATAGGCATATCACTGGCAAAATTTATAGCGGAATAAGAAAGTGGCCCCATAAATTTCAATAATTTCTAATCTTTAAAATAATACATCTTTAACCTATTTCACCTTGAAAATAATACTAGTTGAAAGTAAACACATGCACTGGGTGTTATACGCAAACAATGAATCATGGAACACTACATCAAAAACTAATGATGTACTGTATGGTGACTATCAACATAAAATAAAAATAAAAAGTAAACAAAAATAGACAAGTAATATGACACTTCCTAGATTTCTCAAGATTTTATATGTTCTTTTAGCATCTCTGTGGTCACCTGTAATCAAACCTGAATCAAGCTGTTTCCAAAAAAGTAGAAAAGCTAACTAACAACAAGGGAAGAGAAAAAAAAAGTGATTCTATGCCTGAGTTACGTACATTCAAGGAAAGAAAACCTGGAATCTTTTCGAAACGTTAAGGACCTGGATGATTTTTGTGAAAGGCAAATATATTTTTTGCAATGATCCATAAAGAATGTTCTATTTCACCACATTAAAGATGTAATAAACCCTCTTCTCTCAACGCCAACGACTAAAATCCACCCCAGATAGCTTCAATTAAATACATGGGAACCAGCCTCAAAATCAATTCAGCTGAGCATGAAAGTCCCAGAAGTAGAAACATAATGGCTTTATTTTGGGTATTCGCCTCAAGGAGGTTCCTCTAAGTTTGCTGATTCTGATGCTCTGGTTCCCTGTACCATTAAGATTTTACAGGTTCTGGTTCAAGATGGTGACTTGGGAAGATCCCGACCTCCCCTCTTTCCATACACACACCAAATCTACAGCTCTACATGCAACAATTTTCTCTGGAAAAAAAATCTAAAAACTGGCAGAGCAATGCTTTCACATTGAGCAAACAGGAGGGAAACCACATCAAAGCAAGCATGGAAGCCTGATGCACAATCTCGCCACAAACCCCACCCACAGCACAGCGACCCCAAATCAGCAAGGAACGCAAAACCCTGAGCTGCCTCCTGAGGAGCCAAGCGCTAGTACCCCTACAGCAGGCACCGCAACATTTTTTTTAAAGATTTTACTTATTTAATTATTTGAGAGAGAGAAAGAAGGAAACAGCGAGGGCGCGACGGGGGAGGGGCGGAAGGAGAGGGAGAGGGCGAGAAGCTGACTCCCGGCTGAACATGGAGCCCCTTGTGGGGCTCGATCCCAGAACCCTGAGATCATGACCTGTGCCGAAGTCAAACACTTAACTGACTAAGCCACCCTGGAGCCCACAGACACTTCAATTTTTAAGACCAGTACCTGAGAGAGGAGCCTCCAAAACCTCTGGCTTTGAAGACTAACAGGGCTTGAGCCCCAGAGGCCCACGGTTGGTGCTGAGCTGAGGGGTGGCTCTTAAAGGGCCCGCGCACATTTTCACTGACCCCAGGCCTCAGGGCAGAAGCAGCCCTTTGAAAAGCACCCATTGTTTACGTGAAAGAGGCTCATTTACTAATCTTAAAGCATTGGTCTGAGGGGCAGGGGCCTGCTGGGAAACGCTCTGGGGAAGGAAGCTGGTGGGCGCTATCTTTCTGATCTCGCTCTGCCTTTCTAAAGTCAAAGGGCACCATTTTTAAATTTTCTTTTATTTCTTTTTATTTCTCTCCTTTTCCTATCTTTTTTTCTTTCTTTGGTGGGTGACATCTTTGCCTCCCACCTCTGCCTACTCCAGCTCTGAGTGCAATCTCGAGGCTCTTCCGCTTACACATTCTAGGGTTCTACGATGGGGTGGGGGTGGGGGCCTCTACACAGATCTGGTGACCCAGTTTTTGCGGCTGTCACCTAGTGAATACCCCTTGATTACCTGGCTCTGGAGGTCAGGTGGCCTTCTTTCCTGGACCCCATGAGACTAACAATCAGACACTACTTGGCAGACTACCATTCCCAGGGCACTGCCTAGACCTCAGACTGAAACACATCCCAGTCTTCCTGAAAAAAAAGCCTATCTTCTTGTCTAGGCGTTTTGGCCTAAGGGGCAGGCTTTTGATTAGGCACACTTATAGAGGCCTACAGAAGTAATGGAGGCTAGTGGCATAGTCTTTGCACTCTTTCTCTGCCTTACTCCAGATCACCAATAACTTCCAGAAGGGAGCTTAATACCCTTGTCTGGTGCCCTGATTTTGCAACGCCTGCTGCAAAACCTCTACATCGCTTGGCTCTGGTGACTGTTGGGGCTCATGGGTCCCACAGGACTATAATAAATGGAGAAAGTTCTTCAACAACTACACTCCTAGGCACAGCAAGAGGAACAGGCCCAAAGCTCAGTCTTCCTATGAAAGAAAACTATTAGCTTATCATCATAGCTGCAGCCTGAATTATGCAGGCTTATAAATAAACACTTCTAAGGGCTGACTGTATTCCTTTCCTGAGACCACAAAGGGTGGGCACCATCTTTGAACTCTCCCTCTGCCATGTTCCTCCTGAGTGCCAGCATCTCTCGGGGGAGCTCTAACATGTGTTTGGTGCCCCAGTTTTTATATCTGGTGTATAGTATTCCCTTATTATTCATTCAATGTTTGCAGGATTCGTAGTGATATCCCCATTTCATTCCTGATATTGATAATTTGTGTTGCCTCTTTTTTCTTGTAAGATTTACTAGACTTACAGGCTAGAGGTTTCAATGTTATTGATCTTCACAAAGAACCACTTCTTTATTTCATGGATAGTTCCTCTACTGCCTTGCTTTCAATTTCATTGATCCCTGTTCTTTACTATTCTCTTACTTCTGCTTGCTTTGTATCTCTTTGGCCTCCACTGATGAGTCTCTGGCTGGGAGGGTAGGGCTGCTTCATTACTGACACCACGGGGGCTGGGGGAAAGAGTGGGAAGACATCACCCTGGGTGACCAAATTCTCACCCTGGCTGGGAAGGGGACTGCCACCTCGTTACAGCTAGGTGACACTTTAAGTTCAGGTTCCCTAGGTGGTCTCTGCTGATATCATGGGACAGGGGTAGATGCAGGGGGGTGGCACTCATGACTCTTGGTGGGGGATGAAAGCTTCTGCTCTCTATTCAGCCTTTTTTGATACCACCCCCATGAGAGGTTTGAGGAGACTCATTCCTGCCTTGAGAAGGTAGGATTCTAGGCTCTTCATCTGACCTTTGCTGGTGTGAGTAGGGGATGGGCCAGGTTTTGTTTGTTTGTTCGTTTGTTTGTTTCTACAGTGTTTTGGTAAAGTACAGCAGTTATTTTCCAAAAGTTTTGTTTTGCTAGACTGCCCCTTTCCTGTCCTTTGGCGAGACAGCAGGCTCTTGTTGGAGCTTTCTGTGTCTGCACCTACTGGTGTTTCCCAGTTATCAATTTCTTCAGCTCCAAGTCTGGGGTGCGTGAAGCAAAAGGAAGCGTGAAGCAAAAGGAAAACCTAGGGAACTCATTCTGGGGCCTGAACTCCCTAAGTGGTGTACCTTTTTCTCTTCACTTTTCAGAATGTCCTTTGTTTTATATCTAATTTCCAGGGTTTTACTCATGGAACAGTCTATCTAATTTATCTTCCCAAACGTAGAAGTCAATCTACATTATTTTTAAAATTTATAATAATTTTTATAATATATCATCTATTATTTTGGTAATAGCAATTCAGTATATAATAGAAATTCTATCTCAATGGAAAATGTAGACTGATTTACCTTGGGAGTAATTGGCTAAACGAAGATAAACCCATGTTGATAAAAATCACCTTAGAGTCATTTTAATGGTTCTGAAAGTTAAAAAATATACCAATACACAGTTCTAGATCTAAATCACCAATAAACAAGGAAATGTTTTGAATCACTGGCCCCAGAGATTAGGGAAAATAAAATTCTCTAAAGAATTTTAGGAGGTAGAATAGGGTTGCCAACGTTTTTTATATTTTATCTTGAGACGTATTTACTATTATTTAGTGAGATTTGGTTTATTTTATTAAGAAGATTACAATTCCTTAATTGTTAAGTGACATCAAGTACGGTTTATATTGGCTAAGCTGTTTAAAAAAGTATTTCCACGTGTTTTTTCCAGCTGGTAAAGTTCTGCCAAATACCTATAGTAATGCCTCAGTGGATTTAACTGCTTAAACCTAAAAAATACGTAACTGAAAGGAGAATAATTATTTTGCATTTAAATAATACAAAGAGTTGTCAGATTTATAAACAAAACAAAACAAACCATACAGGACAACACTTAAATTTGAATTTTGGATAAATAACAAACAATTTTTAGTGTAAGTATGCCCCACATAATATTTGGGACACACTTATACAAAACAATTATTTGTTGTTTTTTATCTGAAATTCAAATTTAACCGAGTGTCCTATATTTTATCTGACAATTTTAAAATGTTAAAAGAAAAATATAGCTCATTATACAAGACCTAGATTTATATATAATATATATATAAAATATATATGTGTTTTAATATAAACATGTTTTATATAATATAAAATATCATATATATAATGTTTAAAAAGGCATCAAATATGTGTTGTATTTTAGAAATTGCTCTTAGATTAATCATAAAAGTTAGCACAAAAGCAAAGAATTATGGTCCAAAAAATACTAAAGCAGAATGAAAGCATATTGGTATAAAATAAATATATTTTATATTTTATCCTTACTTTCTCTGTATGAAAGAGAGTAAGAAGAGTGTGAGAAAGAAATAGAGAGAGAGAGGAAGGAAGGAAGGAAGGTAGGAAGGAAGGAAGGAAAGAAGGAAGATAAGAAGGAAGGAAGGAAACAAAGGAGACTTGATTATTGAAGGAGTGGTAGAAAGTGGTAAAGAATCACAAAAAAAAGTTGTTTTACATGCAAAAACACCCAGTATTAGTCCTTTTGCTAAGGCAAAAAATAATAATTCCTTTGAACCCCCAAACCAAAGAATGCTGGAGCTGGAGGATCATATGAGGAGCAGTGCTGGGTTGAGGGATGATTACAATTTAGGGGCCAAATACTTTTTTTTTAAACTTATTTATGACCTATAAATATGAAAACATCTTTAAGCATTAAGTATTCTGACATACAAGAAATTATTATTGTCATTAATCATTATGTTTGGAACAGAAAGATAGTATAAATTAGGTATTAGGAAAAGCTTTCATTCAGTATTTTATGTTTGGAATACAGAAAAATGAATCAAGGGTTAGTAAAAATTTTTATTAGATCAAACACCTTCTAACATTTGACCTGAATTATTCTATTTTGCTTAAGGAAGCTCCTTCTCTCACAAGACCAAGGGTATACCACTCGATTAAGTCAGTGACCTCCTACCTGGTAACCCAATGTCAGTTTTATCTACACTTAGCTACCATCTACGTGTCAGTGATAAAGTTATCTTCAGTAATCCTTTGCTCATTGTCAAAACCAAATGAAGACCAAATTCTCAGCCTGTCTCCTAGCGCACCTCAGTGTGATCCTGACCAACCATCCAGCTTACACTCTGGCTGTTTCCCCACTGGCAACCCAAGAGGCAATCCAATTGAAATTACAGTTGACCCTTGGACAGCACAGGCATGAACTGCGCAGGTCCATTTATATAAGGGTTTTTTACAGTACCGTAAATTTATTTTCTCTCCCTCATGATTTTCTTAATAACATGTTCTTTTCCTTTAATGTAAGAATACAGCCATATAGTACATATAACATAAGAAATATGTGTTAATCAACTGTTTATGTTATCAGTAAGGTTTCCCATCAACAGCAGGCTATTGGTAAAGTTTTGGGGGAGTCCAAAGTTACATGTAAATTTTCGACTACACAGGGTGTCAGCACCTCTAATTCCTGAGTTGTTTAGAGCCAGCTGTAGTCATTATCTTCTGAAGCCCTTAACTTTCCTATCTCTCTGTTTTTGTTCTTGATATTCCCCTCACTTGCACCTTCCTCCCCAGATTCGACTTTTTCTTATAGAAATCCTCATTTTCTTTTAATGGCATAACTTAAATTCCTCTCCACCACATTGGGTGTTTCCCGGTCAGTAGCCCCCATTGTTCTCACTCTCTACTATGATTTCTCAACTATTTCTTTTTTTTTTTTTTTTAAGATTTTATTTATTTATTTGACAGAGAGACAGAGAGAGAGCACGAGCAGGGAGGCTGGCCGGCAGAAGGAGTGAGAGAAGCAGGCTCCCCACTGAGCAGGGAGCCCAATGTGGGGCTCAATCCCTGGACCCTGGGATCGTGACCTGAGCAGAAGGCAGATGCTTAATGACTGAGCCACCCAGGTGCCCTGATTTCTCACCTATTTCTTAACACTATTTAACATGATTTGAATTGATTTGTCACTGCTTAATTACATGTTTGGTCCTCCCAGGAGATAGTATACCCTTTGATTTGCTCATCCATTTTGGGCTATAATTTTAATAGTATCTCAGACTCTATAATTTCTTTTCTATAAATTTTTGATAAAAATTGGTTTAAGAGTATTGGTAAGAAGCCCTAGGTTTTGTGGTTTCCAATGAATGGCTTGGACTTTGGGTGATAACTCTTTCCACATTCGTATGTTGTCAGGCTTGTCCTTCAACAAAATGAAGTAAATGAGCCCCTGGAACATGACGTCAATGATTAGGGTCAATAGCTTTTATGAATAAAGAATCAAAATGGCCATTAGGAAAAAAATAACTGAAACCAGCTTAGTAATTTCAAGTGCCTTAACTCCAGCTGAGTGCTTACAAAATAATAAAATTTTCAGAAACAACAAGTAGAATTTAAAAGACCCAGCACAGGCTTCTGTATGACTTTGTAAAGTGGAAAAAAAAAATAATTACAGCTTACTTTATAGGCTTTTTTCTGGTTTAGTTGAAACTAGCATAACTGAGATACAGAGTGTCAATTTGGGGAAATTTTAAAGGTTTTTAACTTTGCTACTGGGAAGGAGAGAAATGTATTTCTTTAAAATGAAAACTTACCTGTAGAAGAAAACAAGAAAAATTGCAAAAGGCAGGGAAATTACAGAATCTACAATTTTGGGTGTTCATGATTTTCCACTATCCCTAGTAGATAACCTTGAAATTAGAGGACAATAAGAGGTGCTTTCTGTGATAAGTACTTCAGATCTTATTAGATTTCCAATAGACATTTAGATATGGCATGGTCCAAAAATGCCTTAAAATGTTATAACTTCTCTTATTTTCAAAGTTATATAGATGTTTTAAAACCATTCCTGATATAATCAGCTCTTTAAATGGTGGGTGATATCTGTAATTCCTCCGGTGAATTCTTTTCTTTACACCTTTTCTTAAAGATAAAGATGTCCAATCTACATTGACAAAGAAAAAGCTAGTTATTAATATGGTGGGAGAGATAATCTCTGTAATTCAGAGGAATCATCCTGTTTCTCTAAGAAATCACTATCACCGGTTCTCAAAATGCCCTTTTCACCTAGATCTCCCACAAGCCCTAACCTTCCTTCAAAGTTCAATTTAGCTCCTACATTCTTCAAAAAAGCCTTTTCTTACCCTTTCAGTCCTTTGTGATGACCCCCAACTTGAACACTTGTTATATATTTGTCACTTGGCATGCAGTACCTGGTAGATTTACTTTTTTAATGTCAATTTGGTCTTCCAAATCATAACATGAGGCTCTTACAGCCAGGGTCTCTTATTACAGTGTCCCAAGCTTACTGGGACACTGTCAATAATGTATGTGGTTTTAATAGAGGCGATTATGCCTCAAAGTTTAGGGAGCCTCCACTTGGTTCCTTTCACTGTATCAAACAAGAAGAGTATCATAAACTGAATTTTGTGTTCCTCCAAAATTCATATGTTGAAATCTAACCCCCAAAGTGCTATTATTAAGAGATAGGGTCTTTGGGAAGTAATTAGGTCACGAGAATGGAACCCAAAAGAATGGTTATTAGCATCCTTATAAAAGAGGCCCTAGGGAGATCCCTTGCCCCTTCCAGCACATGAGGACACAGTGAAAGACAGCCATCTGTGAACCAGGAAGCGGGCCCTCACCAGATACAGAATCTGTTGACTCCTTGATTGTGGACTTCCCAAAGTCTATGACTGTTTAATAAATATCTGTTGTTTATAAGCTCTCCAGTTATCTATGGCAACTTGTTATAATAGCCCGAACAGACTAAGACAGGGAGAAAGTTAGCAATCTAAAATTTCTGCTGAATGAATAGATAATTTTTCAAACCATGTAGACATTGATAAATCCTAAACATAAGTACAAGATAACCAGGCTCAGAAGTGAGTAACTTAACCTGTCATTTGTATCAGCACACTCCTTCAAACAGTAGTCTCAAAAAAATTGCTATTGTAGAAATATATTTGAGGAACACAGAAGACTAGCCCGCCCCCTTGACCATGTGCAATGCTCACTTCCATATTAGAAGTTCTGAGAAATCCAAGTAAAAAGACACATTTTGAACTCAGCTTTTAAGCCATCATTTCCTAAATTTGTTGAACCATGTAACCTTACTACCATAGCTTAAAATTGTTATCATTTGGAGCAGACTTTGAGAAACAAATTGCAATGCATCTTATGAACAGCATCTAACCCACTTATTTTCACCAGAAGTGGGTGGTAGATGGGAGGCTGCCCAGCCGAAGACGTGGAGGCATTTTTCACACAGGACCACGTCAGCATTCTCTTGGCATCTTTCTATACTTTCTAATAATACTTGACCAACAGAGTGAATTTCATAGCTATTTGTTAAATAGCTAAAAGTTTGGCACACTGCTATTCTCATAAAAGCATATACCACTTATATTTAATAATGATGTAGTGAACTCCGGTCTGAGGACAAATTATAAGTAAAAAAGGAGAAGTGTAGGCTGGCACAAGTTGGAAGTGTTTAAAGTCATTTTGTGATAATAAAATACAGACATGTCCCTAAATATATTTAACTGCCATCTAATATTTAAGGAAAAATAAAAGTATCCTTCCTATATTCAATTATTCCAGATTCAGAAATTTTTTGGCCAAGTCACATTGTCTCCTGCCTATTTTTTTTAAATATTTGTTGTTGCTGTTGTTGTTAATTATTCTATATACTATAAAGTATAGGATGTGGGTATGACCGTTGCGAGGGCCCAGTGTAAACCAGGAGGGAAGCCACCATAAGAATGAAGTCAGCCCCTCCTCCCCAAAAAAAGGAAGGAAAGAAAGAAAGAAAAAAGAATGAAGTCAGTACCAGGAGAGAAGAGGAAAGACATGAAAATAATTTTTCCTCTTATGGAACTAAAGCCTTTCCTACTTCTGAATTTTATGTCATAAGAGGTAATACATCTTCTTTAATATGTTGGCTTGTTTAAGTTAGATTCTCTGCCATTTACAAATAAAAATATCATACTTGATATAGAATGTGCTTCTAAAAGTGTGGCCTTAGAAGTGATATACCCTAAAACATAGGATGATTTGAGTCCAGTGATGACATGGACATCCCAGGTTGTAAAGTTGTTCTCATTATAATGTGCTAGGGTAACAGATGCTTCCAGTGTTGCCCAGCTCTATCTGGAGGCTCAAACCATTAGGTCACTGAGGCTTTAGCTCCAGGATACTCCTTAGGAAAATTGAGGATTTTAAATTATGTTGTATATAAGAGAGGGTCCCAGAAGGAAGCAGAAGGCATACTTACCTGCAAGTTTGAGAGCTTAATGAAGAGAGACATTTTACATAGGTGTGGACAAGATGAATGGAACCAACATTAGATCTCAGGTACCTAGATGTTGACAATAATTGGAAGCCACGAGCATCCTTGGGCTTGTAGGGTTGAGGGGAAGAAACAGTGTTCCTGGAGCACAAAGCGAAAGCTATAAAGGAACACAAGCACCACTGAAACTGTGGCAAACCTGATTCAGAAAAAGAGTAGAAATACTTCACCACTCCTTCCTCCCTCCTCCCCTGCTCCATTTTCCTACAGATTACTCTTTCTGGCCAAATCACAACTGATTACCTTTTATCAAAAAAGAGCTATGAAAGAATATGGAGAAGGGGAAAAAGAAGGGGGAGGGGAATGGGAATGGGAAAGGGGGGAAGGAAGGAAGGGAGGGAAAAAGAGAGAAAGAAACAAAGAAACAGTAAGTATACAGAGAAACTAAATTGTTGCTACTACTAAGAATATTCTTTTGGGGCACCTGGGTAGCTCAGTGAGTTAAAGCCTCTGCCTTCCTACGGCTCAGGTCATGATCTCAGGATCCTGGGATGGAGCCCCGCATCGGGCTCTCTGCTCAGCAGGGAGCCTGCTTCCCCT
The DNA here is from genome assembly GCA_028534135.1 of Potos flavus. Taxonomy (NCBI): domain Eukaryota; kingdom Metazoa; phylum Chordata; class Mammalia; order Carnivora; family Procyonidae; genus Potos; species Potos flavus. Next base: position 67,588,157 of record CM052896.1, read on the forward strand.
CCTCTCTCTGCCTGCCTCTCTGCCTACTTGTGATCTCTCTCTCTGTGTCAAATAAATAAATAAAATCTTTAGAAAAAAAAGAATATTCTTTTATTTTGGAAATATGTTTCTATGTAATATTTATACTTAAAACTTGAGTATGGTATTTGGAAACTCCATTGCGAAACTTAAAATGAAACTACACTGGGAGGTCATGTGAAACTAGATTCCTCTAAATATGGTTCTTTAAACTTCATTGCGGTGAAGAATTTATTTAAATAATTTAGTTTATCCTGCATTTTCTTTCTAGATTCAGCTGTTTTTAAGACCCATTGTACATACTGTCAGTATGAACTTGAAGGTGTGTGATTCTTGTCTGATTCATTGAAAGAGGATCATAAGATCTGCACAGACCTTCACCTCAATACCCAGATACATTTTTAAAAATTAAAACCTAAACAGGTTTTCAACACAGTTCTTGACTTAGAGAAGCCACAACTTTATTCCATCTAGCATGTTTTCTATACCCCTATGATTAGGTCTGTCACACCACATTATAATAGTCTCTTTACTTCCCTGCTTCCTCCATTAGATGATAGGTTCCATGAAAGTCTTATTCATTCCTCATTCACATTGCTAAATATTCCCAATATTTAGCATTAGTAAATTCTCAATATATAAAAAGGTTGAATAAATGACTGATTGGCATCTCTTGAAGTGACAGAAATGGGCTGTTTTTCAGATCATAATTCACATTCTGACTTAAAAACTGCCAGAGGCTTGGGATTATCCTGAAAGACCTGAGGAGGAAGAATTTTAAAAATAATTTTACTAAACACAACAGAAGAAATTTCTTCCAAAATATTTTTATATGCGTGAGATCAAGAGTTAATGTAAAACACATGCAATGCCAAAACTCATTAGAGGCTCTCCTCTCTGTAGCTGCCACCTGACTAGACCACATCTCTTAAAATCAAATCCATCCATTTTGTAAGTTTCATTTTTCTATAGCTAAGATTACAATCTATCATTTAGAGAGAATCTGACACCTAGATAAAAGCAAGTATATAAAAAGGAATCGAAACTGATGCAGAAGGGAAAAAGTACAAATAGGCTGCATTTCTGCTAGTTAAATGACATGGTTGGGAGCTGAGGAGAGAGCATGAGAAAAAAACTTTTAGGTCAATTTTATCAAGTGATTTGTAGGTGAAGGAACATCAGAACATCAAAATTTAATCATATCTTCTAAATTCATTGTTCTCAAATCCTTCCTCCCTCTTCTCTGCTATTTTGTGTATTTGTTAAGATACTCGTTCTTCAGTTTGAAATGAATTTCATATTTGCTTTAAAGATAATAATATCCAGTAAGTCTGCTTACCCGTGCAAAATCTAATCACAAACCCGTCAGTCTTCATATTACCCTCAAGCAATAATTATCATGTACATTTGGTACATGGTGTACCTATTGCTCTACCCTTGGTAAATACACCAATCAGAAGCGTGCTTACGCAACAATTGACAAAGTTGTCCCTAGTATTTCCTGTCCTGTTTCACGCATGTAATGAAATAAGGCATAGGGATAAGACATGGATTTTTGTTCCAGTTCCATGAACAAGTCACCCTTCCTTGACCACACTTTTCTCATCTGTAAAATAAAGGGACTTAGACTAGATGCTTTTTAATGTCCCTTTCCTTGACGTACAAAATCTACCCTTTGAAGTCTTAGGTTAAAAATAATAAAATGAAAAGTCTCTATCTATGATCAGTTCAGTTCCTTAAAGAACATTTGTAATTGTTTTTCTTTATTAGTTGCAATTATTTCTGCAAATATTATAGTAAATAAGATGACATAAAATATCCTCCAAATATTAATAATGTTTCCAAATTTATTAAATTAAAAACTATTGGGCTGATCTTATTATACCGTTTGTGGAGAAAAAGAATAGTATAGTTCTTTGTGGGTTTTTTTGTACTTTCAACCTCTTCTCTTCTCTTAAAAGGAAATACATCTTAACTGCGAGCAGCATACATACTTGTATAACTTACCAGCTGACAAGGGCAGTCCTTCCCCTACAATTCTGTCCGAGTACCTGATGTGCATTTTCAGTGGTACAAAAGTTTAGTCAGTAATTCAAGGTGTCAGATGGTGTTATTTTGTCTTTGGGGGTACCTTAATGATAAAGAGAGAATGGAGCAGAAGTCAGGCATGCTTCCAACTAAACCATTAATGTTTGCAGTTTGGCTAAAATTATGCTCAACCCTGGCAAACCTGTATTTACTCATTTTTAAGCATTTTTTTTTATTGCTTGCAGGTTTCTAACATCACACTTACTGATGTGTGCCTTACACATTTGGAAGGCATCTTAAAAGAAGGTTTTCTCCATTTGTAAGCATCAGTTGGAATCAGGACTGGTTAGGATTTCCACAAAATTTCTTATCGCAACCAAGAATCAAAAATCAAGGCGGGAGATGCTGCAAAAATACAAAAGCATTTAGTAGCTTAGAAAGAAATAAAGCTGCTAAATTATATAATAGGATGGAAAGTACCTAGTAAAGAAGAAAAGGAAGAGAGGAGAGAAGGTGCCGTCTGGGTTGTGAGTTGCCAAGTGGAGCTTGCCATCAAATTGACATGCCATTTTCCCCACCATTGACACATCTAATACCATGGAGTTTACCAGATCACACAGGCCAATGAGCAAAGCTGCTTTACTGCAAATTAGACCTGATACAAACACCTTGCCAAAACAGCAGCCTTTAATGTCACCTGTGTAGGTCAGAAGCATTTAAATGTGTGGTCCTTAGTGCATTCAAAGCCCAGTGAGGTTCATAAGGCACTGTGCTGCCCTTTCCAAGATATGTGGCATAAGATGCAATAAAATGTTTCCAGATGATACCTAACGTTGGTTGGGTCCTCCCAAGTTCAGTTGTGTATGGTTTATGATGTTTGAAGAGTTTCTTTAGGAACTAAAGGGGAAAATGCTGATCAGTTCCGAGGAATTAAATGATATTTTTAGTGAAAAAATATATTTTATAACTTCTGATAATTAGTTAGAAGATGCCTAAACTAACACTTAAGTAAATATGTGTACATAATTAATGTAGGCACTATACACTTAATTATAAATTTATATATATATATTTTATATAATTAATTACATTGGTGGTTAAATTGTTACATATACATAATTAACTTAGACAAATATATTTTTAATTTTTAAATTATCTGCCTTAATCTATAAATAATTGAGGATTACTTAAGCATATAGATACATAACATCATTAAATATATTTTCATATTAAAACAAAGATCACGAATAATAAAAACTAGAAGATTTTTCAAGCTCAGAAAAAATTTAGAAAAAAAGCACATAAATGTAAACCAAAAGTTCCTACTGTAAAACACAAAAATGCATGTGTAGTCTATACAAAGACTTAATACACTTTTGTACGAAAATTGTATGCAAAATCATAGACTTTGGCCTCTTTTTTGGGCCTCCTTTCTTTTTATTCTCTAATCAGATTGCCAGTTCTTGGGCTCTACAATGACATTTCCTATAAGCAATAAAAGGAAGTCAGTTTCCCTCTCTATGTTCACAGATTTATTTATTTATTTTTTTTACTACGACATGAGAACTTTATTACTAGTACTATTTCTCTTTATCCTCTTCTCCTACTGCATTTTCTGACTCTGTGCCTTCTTTCTTGTACCCATTTCCTGCTGCTGTCAACCCAGACACTGAATATTGTACTTTCTCTTCGGCCACCTGTTAGGCTGTTTCCTCACAACCGCAAAAGCAATTTTCTTCCGGGTCATGCTTCCATCAACCATTTTATTGCTCACTTATGTTTTTGTCTTGTGGACCACCCTGGCTAGATTCCCTGTGGCTCTAAGCTTACCAGTTTAACATCAGCTAGTTATGATGTTAGTTCTAAGTCACAAAGTAATCTCTGACAGCTTCCCATTTACAGGCTGCTCTGTTCTGATCTGAGAATATTTATGAATCTTTACAGTTTGCTTTCATGGAGAGGAAAAGTCTTTTTTTCTTGACACCCTTAGTTTGAAGCAGGAAGGAATGGCTTTTGGGGAAAAGGAAGCTAGGCCAACTTTCCCTGGAGAAATTAAGTCCTCTTTCTCCTTATACCTGAAAATTTTCCTTTATCCCTTAAAACTTCTTGGTGACTCCAGGCTCTGTATTTGTGGCAGTCTGTATCTGTCCTGAATTGAGGCTGTGACTTCTAGCACATTAAAAGCAGCCTAACTACTGAGGGACACCTCCAAACTTTTAAAATTCTCCAGTAACTCTGTCCCTCCATTTGTAACTTCCCAAATATATCTATTGCAGTATGTAAGTTGATGTTTCCAAAATTTACACCAAGTTTGTTATAGTTCACAGTAAAAAGTAAAGAAATGCACTACATAGATAAAATCCTTAAAGTCAAAATTCTGGAAAAGACCAAAGGATAATTTGATTATCGAATAGGAAGCAGTTATGTAACCAGGTCAAATTTATAAAAGATGTGTTTGTGTGTGTCTGTGCGTCTGTGTATATGTGTGATTGTGGCTCAATCGTTAGGCGGCTACCTATGGCCCAGGTCATGATCCCAGGCTCCTGGGATCAAGCCCCGCATTGGGCTCCCTGCTCAGTGGGCAACCTGCTTCTCCCTCTCCCACTCCCCTTGTGTTCCCTTTCTTGCTGTGTCTTTTTGTCAAATAAATAAATAAAATCTTAAAAAAAAAAAAAAGAATCTTTAATAAAAAAAGCAGAGCTTTGATTATGATTCTGCACATGTATTCATGAAATTGATTTAGCCACTCTTTTATAGGTAGAGGAGCCTATAATTTTGTCTTGTGAAGGCAATTAACTTAGTACCTTACTCCCGACAAACACTAATCCATGTCCCTTTTGTTTCCATAAAGTCAATCAACAATCATTTTTGGAGAACCTACGATACATCAGGCCCAGGCTAGCTTTTAGGATTATAATGATATACAATACATGAGAGCTGCTTCACAGAACTCCAGTCTTTCTGAGAACATGGACATGCCCTACAACACACTCTTCTAGAATACTGGAGGGACAGAAACAGGCACAAAGGCCATTGGAGCATCCCACAAGACAGGACTATTTTTCTGAAAGATCTAGAAAGATTCCTTAGATCTTATTCACTTCCAATGCATACATTAGGATAAAATTTCTTTTCTAGGTTGTTATGATTGAAATGCAATCATTTGAATAGATTGCTTGTATGAATTAGGTCTTTTACAGATAGACTAATCTTGGTTTAATGGTGAGTTCTAACGAAGTTAAAGTGAAGGTAGAACATCATTGTTAGTGATGAAATTTCATCCAAATGTATATTTGGGGACTCAATGTCTCAATGGGATCCTTTCTTCTAAAGTTTTGAAAGTGCTTGTCCCTAATTCTGTAGAATGCTAGTAGTATTGCATTTGTAGCCATAACACAGTTGCAGAATTCCAAAAGGACTATTTTGTTCCATTTATTATAGTAAAAAAGAAATCCTGGCTGAATATAAAACATTGCTGTTTTGATTATGTGAACTGATTGTGTGTAATTTTGCCGCTTCTTTTTATGTCATCATGTCCATTGAATCCCTTTTAAAGGAAAATCATTTTCTAGACTAAAATGTTATCATAAGAGCAGCTCTACTTTTGCTGACATGATTTTGATTAGGAAATTTAGATCTTCACTCTATATGAATACATTAGAAGAGGATTACTCTGATCGAGACTCCACAAGAGAGCTAAAATATACCACAAATAAATAATCAAGCATCTTGTATAAATTTAAAAATAAATCATGTATCATAAAGTAAAAATGGCCAGTTTGGGCTCAGAAAGAACACAGATAGCATTGCTAATTTGTAGCAGAGTGAATCCAGTAACATGGGTTTTTAATTAGATGGCAGAAACAGTAAGGTGACAGGGCTGAGAACAGGTAAATCATCCAGGAATAGCAAAGCACCGAGCGCAGAGCCAGCTGGTGCGGAACTGCCTCGGTGTCAGAGATCCGTGCTGCCTCCTGAAACGGGGACTGTTCAGACAGTCTGTCGCACAGCTGTTCTTACTCAGAAACAAACAGCCAGGTCTGGTAGTGGTATCACTCTGCAGGTACTATCATGACAGTAAAGTTTCTAGGAAGGACTGGGGGTCTCCAGGAAGATGGAAAAAAAAAAAAAATCAAGCTTTATTGGAAACATCAAAAACATGTATTTAAAAATATCTCCTTTCCTCTCGTTTGCTTAATCCATTGCATTATGGATGTCAATTGGATTATTTACTCAGAACTATTTTTATGCCATCAGATTTGGGGTTCTTAAGAATTTGGGCTAAAGAATCAGGACAAAGTTGCTGGTGCTGTTTTTGATGTTGAGCATGATCACAAATAAACCCTGAGGTTTTGTTTTTCAGAGAGATATCAATAGAGGTTCAGAATTGTTTGAAAAGGAGGTCTTTACCTTAAGTTCTTTTCCTTTATTGATGCTTTTATTTAAGGCCTTGAAAGACATCTTATTTGCTGAGACCCTCCCCCAATAATAATTGAAACTCTACTAGATTCATTAAAGTTAGAAATAATATGTGTAGAGAATTTCAAAAGATAGAAAGGCAGTACTTATGATGTAATTTAAAAAAAAGTTTTGAGCAAAAAGAAAGAGAATGACTTTGTGAATTGGCACTCAAAGCAAATTAAAAGGACAGTTCTCAAGGACTATGGACTTAATTGCATGTCCCCCTCCCCAAATTCATATTCTGAAACCACAACCCCCAGACTCTATCTGGATAAAAGGCCTTCAGAAGGGATTTAAGATTAAACAATGTCCTAAGAGTGGGGCTTCACTCTAATAAGATTTGGTGACCTTATCAGAAGTGAGAGCGATCTCTCTCTCTCCCTCTTTTTGGTGAGCGCACAAAGATGAGGTCATGTGAGCACACGGGAAATGGCAGCATCTACAAGCCAGGAAGGGAGCCCACAGCAGAAAAGGAACCCTGCCAGACCTTGATCGTGGACTTTCCAACATCCAGAACTGTGAGAAAATGAATTGCTGTTGTTTAAGCCACCCAGTCCACAATATTTTGTTAGTGCAGCTCACACCGATAGATACACCCAGAAACAAGTGAGGGATCTCATCAAAGCTACTGATGAATCACAAGGACTGGGCAGTGAGCGGGTGAGAACTGCATCCAAGTGCCCCTGAAGTAGCAATGGGACCTGAACAGTCCAGCAGAGGTTGACACAAATTTCAAACATTTGCCATCTCCCTTCCTATCGATGGTTTTGGCTTTAGTTTATCGGTTTATCGGTTTTGTTTTGTTTTATCGGTTTTGTTTTTATTTTGTTTTGTATTCTTGTGTGTGTGTGGGCAGGAGGGAACTGTTGTTTAGCTCTGGTGTGTCTGGTGTCTGTTGTATATAGAAATGGAAGCATGTCAATTGGGTAAATTATTGGCATTTCAGCCATTTTGTTTGACAAAAAATATCTGGAAGAAACTAGAAAATCACCATCTTTACCAAATCTGAAAAATAATCTTTTATTGAGTACTTTCTATCAATGATGATGATTCTTGCTAATTTTTTTAAAGATTTTATTTATTTATTTGACAGAGAGAGAGACAGAGATCACAAGTAGGCAGAGAGGCAGGCAGAGAGAGGGGGAAGCAGACTCCGCACCGAGAAGAGAGCCCCATGCGGGGATTGATCCCAGGACCCTGGGATCATGACCTGAGCCGAAGGCAGAGGCTTTAACCCCCTGAGCCACCCAGGCGCCCGGATTCTTGCTAATTTTTATACAAAAACCAACCAACCTCCTTTAGGAAATAAAAGTCTATTACTTTATCAAAAAAACTTAATTGCTTGCCTTGTTGAATTGGCAAAGGCTTAATGGAGATGTCGTTAACAACACTTGCCCAAAGACAGAGCGGGGCAACAATCCATTAAGCGAGATTCTAGCCAAAGTGAACACAAACATGGGGAGCGGTTTACCTTTGCCTTTGCTCACCCCACCAGCTAAGCTTCTTAACCTTTTCATCACTACTCATATTGGTTTTTCATATTTGAATGTATCCCAGGTACTATCATCATTCATTCAAAAAAGTACAATAAACACTGGCTAGGTATTGGAAGAGCAAAAATACACAAGAAATTTGCTGCTCTGAGAGAACTAAAAACATGTAAGGGGGCAGACAATTATGTAGGCGACTAAATTATAATATTATAAACATTACGATGAGCATATGAATACGTCAGCACTACAAAAGAGGGAGGAAATCAAAGAGGTCAATGGAAGAAAAAATATTTGCTTTTGGCCATGAGTGATGGGTTGTAATTTTCCATAAAAGTAGAGGAGAAACGACAAATATGATTCCTTTGTTGAGCATAGCATTAAAATATATATCTTAAAAGGCCTAAGCTCTCCCAATTCACACAATCCCCATCCCTGCTTTGCCAGATGCCTGAAAATACTTAAATTTGCAACTTCCAGTATAGAATAAGCAAAACTGTGGCATTTGGAAGATGGAGAGTACATTTCATGGAGATTAGTGTTACACGATATTTATAATAATTGCTAACAGTTATTGAGTGCTTAGCATGTACCACTTTTAAGTATTTAACATGTATTAATTCCATTATCCTTCAAAACAATCCCATGCAAAGTTAGGATTATTATTATTTTAGAAGAGGAAATCAAGACAGAGAAAGGCTTGGTATCTCACCCAAAGTCATGTAACAGGTAAATGGTAGACTCAAGATTTGAAACCAGGTCAGGATGTGAGCTCCTAAACACCAATACACACTATAAAAAAGGTAGAATGAGGGAGAAGGAATGGTCTTGAATATCACTCTAAGGAATTTGTATTTTATTCTCTGGTAATAGGGAGCTATTGAAGGTTTTTAAGAAGAGAATGACTGCCCAACTTTGTGTTTTAGAAAGTTAACATGGAGGATGCATGGGAGAGGAGCAAAGACTTTAGTCAAGGGGAATAATCAGGAAACAAAAGCAATTAATCTAGACAGAAGGAAAATGAGAGAGTGAACAGGGCAATGACAGGGCAGGCCCTCTGATTCCGGCATCAATGCCAGTCAGCCAGGATTTTGATTGCTATGCCTGTCTCCTGTACTTTAACATACTGGCCATGCACTTCTCCCATCTCCTTGCAGGTTCAGAGTTTCTGTACTGTTCAAGAAGACAGTTAAAGAACCTGTTGCTTTAATATATGTTAACTCATTAAACACAAGGGGGCAACTTCACCCTCAATTCCCTCTTCAGAGCAGAGCCCACGTGAGAGGTTAGTTTAAGGTAGAATAAGTCTGAACTCAGATATAAAACAGAGTTGGAAATCCAAAGAACAGGTGGAATTTAACAGAATTATCAGGTTATACCATGTAAACCAGCCATCTTTGTATAAATTTATGTGTGCAGTCTTAGTCTGTGTATCCATAATTTCAAAAATTAATTCTTTGGGTAGGGAGAGAGCCTAGAATTTGATATTGACTTTTTTCCACTTAGCCTTTTCTCATTTTTATTTTTAAAATTTTTCATATATATGTGTATCTACATTTTATGTATATTATAAAACATAATAGCAAAATGAACATCTGTGTCTACAACCCAAGCCCCAAATTTTTAAAACAGAACATCATCTATTTACTATCATGTGTTCATTATTTGTCCTTTCATCTGATTCCAAGCTTGGCAAAATAAACTGATTGCACTCTGTGACTGAGAAAGGATTTTATGTCTGAGAACACCCATGATAGACCTGTCAAGGGTTTATTTGCATAAAATACCTAGGAACTTACTGGAAAAGAACTCATCTTAAGGAAACAGGGAAGTGAGAGGAAAAGAAAGATTGAAAGATCCAAGGGTCTTAGGCCACAACTTGAGAGGCAGATGCCAGACTATCCATCACTGTCCCATCCCCAAATCTTAGAACAAAACCCTGAAATAGCCACTTGACTAAAATGTTTGTGTAATATCAAGAGCACAGGACAGCATCGGCAGAGTCCTCAGCATGGATACCTTGGCATCCACAAAAAAATGTTAAGGACTGGCAAATATGGAAATGTGGGAGGACACTTTGTGGATGTTCTGGCAAAAGTCAGATTCACAGCCTTCTGAGGTAAAACAATGGCTTTACAGAAACTTCATCTGAATTCCACATCTCATCAAAAGCTCCTTACTGGCATCAGAGCAAGAACAGAGGAAAGGGCGGATTCCACATAGCCTATAGAACCACTCTGCTTTCTAAATGCACTGACTGGGACTCTAAGCACTGACTAATGTGTCTTCCTACGACAAGGAATCTTCCCTGGGAATTTAGGGGAATCCCTGCTCTAATTGTTTTTTAATTAAAAATATCATTTGATTTCTAATATATTTTTCTCCTATGTATTCCGTGACAAACATTTGAAGCCAAGATTTGTGGTAAAAGGGTTGCAATTCTATCTGGAGCAACTAAGAATTTGGAAACTCCTCTACTCCTTTCTCATGGGTGGGAACCTAGATTTGAATACGTCAATCTAAATGGAAAATTCTTCCCCACATTTTTTAAAGACAAACAGAACCCCTGTTATCTCTGAATCATTGAACAAAAAGAAAAGGAAATTTAACCGGATTTTAGTAATTATCTAAGTTTTCTGCATCATATGCAGATATTAAAGATAGTTCCCTACTAATTACACTATCCTTAAAAATGAATATTTTCAGATCAGGAAGAAGGGATCATTTTTTATCCACTCTAATCTTCGCTACAACTGTCCTAAGGCCTGTTTGTTTCTCATGGTCTGGGAGTGAAAAGTGTTAAGTGATGAGAAGGGCTTTCACATGCCATTAGCAACATTTCCCTGTCTGCAGATATCTTGAAACTCTGTTTCAGATACCAATACTGTTCAACCTAGAACCTCATTTACACATGAAAAGAGATAACTGAGAATTGGCAGGCATTTGAGAAAAACCACCAGCAAGAGAGAAACTAAAGTCAACACAGTCCATCCACAGGGAAAGGAGCTATACACCACATCGACACCAACAGTGCTATTGGAGGAATCAACTGGTAACTAAGTTTCCAAGAGAGAGATTGAAGAGGGTAACCCATCTCTATTTTAAATTGAGATAGACTCAGTATTGCAATATTATAAACTTAATTTTGAGAATGATAGGAGATAACAAAATATAAAACTACTCCTTAAAAAAAAAAAAGGACTGAGCCTACAAGGAACAAACTATTATTATGTTTCGTAAATTCTTACAGATGACCCAAAATGTGGAAACCTTCCAAACTGATTCACTGAGATGTGACCCTGTTAACAAAACTAAAAAAGAGTAACACCCAAAAAGAGAACTTCTAGACCTATATTGTTTATAAATATTTATAAACAAAATACTAGCAAATTACTAAAAGCAGTATATAAAAGAAAAACACATTATGAAATAGGTTTTATCCCAAAAATTCAAGGATGCCTCAACAGCTGGAAAACCGTTAATGTGGTATTTACATATTGAAGAATAAAAACCATATAATCATTACAATAGACACAGAAGATCATTTCATAAAATTCAGCACTGAGTTTTATTAAAAAATAGTAAATTAGTAATATAAGGAATCTTTTTTTTGTTTGGTAATGGGTTATGTACAAAATAGCTATGGAAAATTTAAATGTAATGGAAAAATTAGAGACAATCTCATTTCAGTCAGGAGCTATTCAAGAATGCCCATTATCACTGCTACAATGTAGTGAGAGAAGGGGTTTACCTCAGATACATAAAGGTATGTGTTGTCTGTAAAGAAGAGCGAAACATGGGGCACCTGGGGGGCTCACTTGGTTAAGCAGATGCCTTTGGCTCTGGTTGTGTTCTTAGGGTCCTAGGGGTGAGCCCTTTGGCAGGCAGGCTCTCTGCTTAGCTCAGCAGGAAGTCCGCTTCTCCCCCTCCCCCCACTCGCTTGCGGTCTCTCTCTCAAATAAATAAAATCCTTTTTTTTTTT
>CM052896.1:67600635-67646270 GCA_028534135.1 Potos flavus
AATACTTTTATTTTTTCAGTGTTACAAGATTCATTGTTTATGTACCACACCCAGTGCTCCATGCAATACGTGCCCTCCTCAATACCCACCACCAGGCTCGCCCATCCCCCCACCCCCTCCCCTCCAAAACTCTCAGTCCCTTGTTCTGAGTTCACAGTCTCTCATGGTTCTTCACCCCTCCGATTTCCTCCAATTCATCAAATAAATAAAATCCTTAAAAAAAAAAAAGAACTTCAAAACAGAAGCGGAACCACTAAAACTCAGTCTGCTTTTATTATTACTATGAGCCCGCAATTCTAAACAACGTCAATGATGAAACACTTCTCTCTGAAAAAAATAGATATTGTTGGTCTAAGTTTTTTTTTCCCCCTAAGTTTTAAAGCTACAACTTTGGTGACTGTTTTTGTAAATATATGTATGTTTTAAATCAGCACATTTTATTATTTATCTTTTAATAACATAATATATCTGGAAGTCAATATGGAGAATTCTTAGTTATATGGTCAGCCCCTAATAGAGGGCTCAGTTACATCGATTTCTATTGAGAGGACGTTCATAACAGTTCACAATTAGTCAAAGTTGCCTCAGGCATTGTTCATGTCTAGAACTTCTATTCCACTACGTATTCCTGCATTTAAAGAACGGATTTTAAACAAAATATAGTAATATCAAAGTGATTATAAACATAAAGAAAGCGAACTGGACTTACTTTAATTCTGTCATTGTGTGAATGCCAGGAGAAAGACAAAAGATACTGGGCTTGAATGCCTTGATCATTTCCCCTAAGAACTTAACACTTGCTTTACAGTAATGGATCAAATAATGACAATGTTTGATATTATTCAACTATTTCCTCCAATTTTTGCAAAAGAAGAAAAGTTTTGGGTGTTTCAACCAAATGTAATATAAATTTATGATGATTCTCTGATGAGGATGTTTTAGTGGAACTTTTTTTATACACAGAGAATTTAGAAGCTCATAGAATTAATCCCTAAGAAACATGGACAGTATTACAATTTGTGGAATGTATTAAGAAATAGGATCTGGGGCGCCTGGGTGGCTCGCTTGGTTGAGCGTTCAACTCTTGGTATTGGCTCTGATCATGATCTCAGGGTCATGAGATCAAGCCCCACATAGGCACCATACTTAGTGGGAGTCTGCTTGGATTCTCTCTCTCCCTTTCCCTCTGTCCCTCCTCCCATGCTCTCTCTCTCTCAAATAAATAAATAAATCTTAAAAAAAAAAAAAGAAATAGGATCTTTGGAAATCACTGAAAATGTTATTCTTATGTTTAAGACTTTTCCTATTTGTATATGTTCTGCTTCATGTGAAAGAAAACTTTAAAACTAATTGAAAACTATCTACTGTGAGCAAAAATGGATTAACAAACCTAGCTCTACTATTAAACATGAATATGCCAAGATTCATTTTTCCAAAGTTTAATTGATAAATTTGCAGAAGTTGAGGCTTGAAAATAGAAATCGTAAGGTTATTTATTAGTGAGATAGACTATATATATAGATATTAATTCTTCTCTTTTCAAAAAATATATTAATATAATTAAACATTATTAATCCACAGATTTTCTTCCTTGTAAGTACTGTAATATTTATGTTATTTTTAATATTAATTTTAATTGCCATGTATATAAGTATAAACTTCGATTAAAAAAATATCTAATCTGTCTGCCTTTCTTTTCTGGCCATTAAGATTACTTATTTCCTTTCATGATTATTACTGAAAATAATTTTGTCATCTAGAGGACAGAATGCTAAAAAGTTATCCACTCTAGTTGTCAAGTACATGAGGTATTTTACTGTATCTACCTAGAAAATATAAGACTGTCAACAGAAAAACCTCGTAGAAATTATGAGAGAGCTTGGGGATGTAGGATATTAGCTTTCCCATCACAGCAACAACAAAACTCTAAAATACCAAGCAAAAAAGTTAATACTAAATAAGCACTAAACTATAAAACTATTAAATGACATAAAATAAAATGAATAATGAATCAGATGGAATGATTCAGTATTTTGTTGTATTTTATTTTTTGAGAAAGAGTGTGTGCGTATCATCACCCTAGCAGCTGGACACAGAGGGAAGAGAGAGGGAGAGAATCTTAAGCAGTCTCCAAACTCAGCGCACAGTCTGGTGCAAAGGGCTGCATCTCATGACTGTGTGATCTTGACCTACGCAGAAATCAAGAGTCCGTGGCTCAATCGACTGAGCCACCCATGTGCCCCAGAAGATGCAATATTTTAAAGATCTAAATCTCTTCACCCCCAATTTGCTGATAAAGAATTAGGTTAAGAATCATACAATTGGAATTGGACGTGATTTTAAAATTCTAGTTCAATCCATTCGATTTATCAGCAAGACTATCACAATCAGGGTATTAATATTTTATGATCACTCTGAGATGGAAGATAACCATAATCAAAGATAACTTTGATTTCCCCATCAGTGTGCTGTGGGGGTTTTCATATTAAAGAAACACCAAGATGCAGCCTTACAGGAAAATAAAATCTGCACCAATTTTATGACACAATTTTAGCAATTCTCCCACCATTGTGATCCTCAGTTTGAAACACCAATGAAATCATATGGAGACAACAGTCAGAGACACACTCCACTTAGCATTCATGAACACTCAAGACTGTCTTCAAAATCTCCAGAACCAGTTGCATAAAAACAATTCACTGATTAAGGATTTTTATGAAACATCATCTGTTGAAACTGCTATTGATTCTGACCTAAGAATTTCTCATTTTTAATGACACTGCTCTCTGGCAACACATACATATGATAACCTCGCTAGATTTGGAGCCCCCCCCTTCCAAAAAAAAGAAACTCTTTTTTAGAAATACATGCTATGACTTGCCAACCACTGCGTAAGTAAATTAAAAATCTTAAAATCTCCTATTCTTAGTTGGGGCAGTCCCTATTAACCCTCTAATTGTATTTACCAACATTTAATTATAGAGTATAATAGAAATTCCTAAATTCACTGAGGATTATTTAAAATAAATGCTCACACAGAGACAAAGCATTAATTCCAGACATTTTGTAGATTAATAAGAAAATTTCTGTTATGTACATTGGAGACATTATACACATACTTTCTCTCATTTTATCCTAATATCTGAGTTCCCGTCTCAGAGTCTAAAACCTAGTGCCTTCTTAGGGCCCACTTCTGGAAGCAAAATCTTTTCTGTATCCTCTATTCCCTTTCTCTCATGGCATCACCTTTGGCCAAATGTGAAAAGTTGATAAAAACTATTTTCTTTATGAGTGTGCAGAAAACTCAGGATTATAAAAGATTCTAAAATGAGGAAATAATTGAAAGTAAAGTCGATTTGGGGAATAATTAATTTCAACTTAAAACCCCTTTCCTCTATTTGCCCTTACTATTCTGGAGGCTTCTATTTTTAGCCAGGTCAGACTTTGTTTCTCTTAGTCCTGACACAACTGGATGCCACTTTGTCAAGCCATCATCTTCATGTCTCCATTCCCAAGGTCAGAGTCAGGGAAGCTTTCTGAATGTCTAAGTTTTGTCCTCCATCCTCAGAGTGCTACAAAATTCTACTCTGCCTGCCAAATATGTGGATCACTCTTCCCCTCTTTCTAAACTCATGCTTATTTAGTATTTACCCTGCTTCTCCCAATTTTTTTCTCATCTGACCTTAACCATGGAAGAAGATTCCACTCACCCTGTTTTTATCTATTAGTCTAGAATGTGCAACTAAGACTTTGTAATAAGAATCATAGTCATGAGAACTCCCATATGCCCTGCCACGCACTCTTCCCAAGCCCATAACAAAGCAGGCAGCTTGACTGATAGAATATTTAGACTAGCAGTGAAGACAGGGATCTTTTTCCCTCCTGCACTCTGAATAAATAAATTAGTCTGACCAAATGAAGAAATGTGGTGTCACATGATTTATTTGGGCCAGAGCTGACACTGGTAAGACAGAGCCTCATTATCTGCTTACAGAAACTTAAGCAGAGGTCAAGAGACACATCCCCCGATTCGGGTGCCCTGAGTGAACATCACGGGGAAGAACTTGAACCTGGTCTTCAATAGGAGTCCAAACATATACTAATATGTCTTATAGACTAAAAGGGATTGAAAATAGAAGCCAGATTACACAGAGAAACAAAGGTCTCCTGAGAGAAAACGCATCATGGGTGAAGCTCAGAACTGGCTTGTCCAGGCAAAGTCAAGCCCCCCATTCTGAGGATGGAGGCCCAGGAACAGAGCACCGGTGCATGAAACCTGCAAACTCAGTGTTGGCGTGGTCTCAGGGCCATGGGACTGCCACCACTGACAATCTACACACTGAAATGGAAGGTATATCCTTGCTGGACAGAAAGAAATTTTACTCCCAAAGGCCAGGAGTGGAGGCAACTAGAAACCCCTCTATGTGGGCCCCCGAGATAGTGTGGAATAGGTCCATTATTCCTATACTACATTTTAGGGACCTGGAGGCTGGCTAGGGAACACGAAAGTCCAGCTGGAGCTGAGAGAAGCAGACGCAGACCATAAGGCTGCAATCCCGAGTCTCCTCATCTCTTTTGGAAGTGCCTACAGAGATCCCACACAAAGGAGCATGAGAAGGCATTGCTCTTTTTGGCAGGTGAAGTCTTTGGGCCCACTGTGCCCAGGAACAAATGACTAAAATGCTCTCATTTAGGACGCATTAGCTGTGGGATCTAGTGTAACGGCGGAGAGTAAAATTCTCAGTACAAAACTAGGGACCATGTAGACGAAGAGGGAAAACTTGAGATATTTTCCCCACAAATACATTTTTGGTGAAGAAATAAACTCTTTTTTAACAAAGACAAAAATTCAAAAATAACCAAATGAGGTCTTTTGTTCCAAATTTTGATTTAAATTCTGGTTAGTTAACATATAGTATAGTATTGGTTTCGGGAGTAGAATTTAGTGATTCATCACTTACGTACAACACCCAGTGCTCATCACAAGTGCCCACCCACCAAATAGGGTCTTTTATTGGCAGGATGAGACATTTCTAAGAAGGAGAATAAACAAGGCGGTAAGGCTGGATGCTAGATAAACCCACCGATTTGAGATCCCTTTCCACTGAAAAGTAGCATTAAGAGTGAAAGTTAGTGGGGCTCCTGGGTGGCTCAGGTCATGATCTCAGGGTCTTGGAATGGAGCCTCACATCAGGCTCTCTATTCAGCAAGGAGCCTGCTTCCTTCTCTCTCTCTGCCTGCCTCTCTGCCTACTTGAGATCTCTGTCAAATAAATAAATAAAATCTTAAAAAAAAAAAAAAAGTGCAAGTTACACTAGAGCTAAATCTATTCATACTGCAGTATACATTTAAAATATCCAAATTAATGGATTGAGGGAGAAGAGTCCGAAGTGTTAGTTCTGGAGAACGGAGCTCATCATTTGAAAAATTGGCAGCATCGAGAACTCCAGGGAAATGTCATGAGGTTCCAGCTGACAGAACAGGAGGCAAAATGGTGCTTGAAGAAAGGTGAACAATGGCCTTGGGGAGGGCTTCTAAGACAAACTTACAGTCCCCATAAACAACTGCCCAGATTTCTAGCACAAACTGCTTGTATGCTATGAAAGGTCACTTTAACGTAGCAATTGACTTTCTGCTAATGATAACCCAATAAGCTGGTTGCTAATGATAAGGATTAGAGCAAGAATCACATTATACATAAAAAGTGTATACAAATAAATCAATAAACAATTTTAACACATGTATTTAAGGTCCCATTATTTTTATATGGTGCCTTTCCTTGCAAAGACTAGTATCATTTTTATCTTGTCTTTTCGGTATCTGTTACATAAATTCCATTTGAGTTGAAAGAAATTGTACTATATAGCTATTAGTGAAAGTATCAATTCCCTTCGAATAAAGTATTTGTCCTTTTTTTTAAAGGAAAACAAAAGATACTGAGATATAGATATAGAAATCCCTAACTCAAGAAATTAAACCAATTTTTTTGGTTCATTAGTGTTCCTTTTTTGTCAGCTTTCAGTATCTTTACACCTTCCGAAATGCTCAATTCTATTCATGTACACTCTATTGTTCTCCTTGTTTCAACTACTGGCAAAATCACAAAACAGAAGACAAAGGAAGTCATAATATTCTATCAGTTCAAATCGAAGGACCACGCGTTTAGGAAGGATTCAAGCCTGCTTTTGCAAAATGATCCCGAAACACAAAAACATGATGAATATATCAAAAATATTTCTCACATACTGCCTGCCATAAAAAGATTGTTTGAATTAAACATCATTATTGCTCTGTTGTCAACATGTTAGAATATAGAGATAAGCCACACACATGCCTAAGCTCTATCATGATCCACAAATTACTGTTATTTTTGCCATTGCTGGTTTGTTTTTAACATTTAATATTTTCCAGAGCACACTGACCCAGACCTTGGATTCTATTTTTGTCAGTTTATTTTTCTTCAAATTATGAGACAAATTCTGAGCAATCCTTTGAACCTCTTGAATGTTTCAAAGCGTATCATTGATGAATGATAGCATCTAGGTCGGAGGCTGTCACTGACATGGTGTTTGGTCATATAAATGTTAAGCAAGGCTGAGGAGTGGTTGCTATTATTTAAAAGGCTTATTGTGATAGAAAGACTTGCTTTGTTTCATAAAATGAGGTATCATTTTTTGATTATTTAGAATTGACCTATCTGGTTGGTAGATCATAAAAATTTTAGAGATATAAAGGATCTCAAAACTACTTCATTGAAACCCTTTCTTCTTTCTATGAGGAATCAGTGGCCCAAGTTTAAATGGCTTGCCCAAGATCGCTCAACTAAAACAAGGGGTTGGGGGACCTAGAATCCACCTTTCTGCTCCACTGCTGAGTTCCTCGTATTATACGTGACATCTCATCTTGTGTCCAGCTATGCTTATCAGAAGATTTCCTATAAGAAGAGCTTAGGAAAAGCAAAACATTTAACTGATACTGGCCTTTACTCTAGTTCCAATAAAAGACATGAAGTGGCTTTGGGAATCATCTATGATTTTGCTTAACTGGTTATCATCCTACTTCTCTTAGAGTTGGTATATTTTTAAAACTTCACTAACATCTAAGTGAACATGAATTGAAGGATTCAGACTGTAGACTTTCCAAATGTGTCAGAAAAAAAATGTGCAAATTAGAGGATCCAGGCATAAGGTGTATACCCAGTTATGTTGTTGACAGTTACATGGTCAGATCGCTGTGTTCCAGCTTGCAAACCAAGTGTTTCAGTGTGCCATAAGATAGCAGGAAAATGTGATTCTATGATCTGTCATCCATCTGGAAGTTTTATTTGATAGAAACAAAAAAAAAAATTAAGTCCTGAGAAAATAATTAATATACATTTTTTCCTACAAAGCTTGCTGTGCTAAGGTCTGCTCCAAACTGTAATACCTGAAAATCCAGGACTGAGTCTCGGATTTTTTGACAGAACAAAAAAAAAACAACAGTAATTCGATTGCTATGGATAACCAAATTTAAGCATTTTGACTGAAACCCAAAGTATGCAGGGTAAATTATTTGGATGTCGTTTAACCAAGTGATAGAAGCAAAAATTAATAGTAAAAGAAGAATGTTTTGTTCAAAATAAAAATGAATACTGGAATTAAAAAAAAAAAAAATCCTGAGGGGCGCATGCGTGGCTCAGTTGGTTAAGCAGCAGCTCAGGTCATGATCCCAGGGTCCTGAGATCAAGCCCCACGTTGGGCTCCCTGCTCAGTGGAGAGTCTGCTTCTCCCTCTCCCTCTGCCTGCCGCTCTGCCTACTTGTGCTCTCTTTCTATCTCTCTGTCAAATAAATAAACAAAATCCTAAAAAAAGAAAAATTCCTGAATAAAAGAACCGTGAGCTTCGTGATTCTATGGGTGAAGAGGAAGAAGGATGCATTATTATAAACTTCTCTTCAGATTTTAGATACAAAGAGATAAAAAGCTATTCAAAAACTATTGAGCAACCACTATGTCCAGGACACTGTTTTAGGCACAGGGAAGGTTTTTAGCAAAAATAAAACAGGCAAGATCCCTGTTCTCAGGCAAGCTAGCATTCTATTAAAGGAAGGCAGTGGATAAAAATGAAGAGATTCACTGAATGATGTTCCTATTCTTTTGTTGTTCTCCAAGTGTCAGGTTTCCACTTCTAAATCAAGAGTTTGAAGCAAGTAAAGAAGGAAAAAAAAATCTACATCTCTTTTCATATTTGATTTCTTTTTCTGCCAGAAAATTATCCAGTGATTGTCTATAAAATTTCAATTTCATCTCCTTAAATATGAATACCTATTTAGGCACATTAAATGTTTTTCATATGAATGAATCAATTTTATAGTTAATTAAACAAACACAGATTGAGTATCTACTACTTGCCAGACACTTGCACAGGGACTAGGAATATACATTTCAAGGACTCTTACAGGGTAAAGACAAGCAAAGACAATTATCTTTGCTTCCTGGAAGTATCAATACTCTTGTCCTGAGAAAATATAGATAAGAATAATGCCTAATTTTTAGCAACACTATTTCTAATAGTTCCATTTCCACCACCGTTTTTAATCATACATCCATACTGTCCGGTCCTTGTAACTTTTCATGATATGTGTTATTTTTCCTGTTTTATAGATGAGGAAACACATGAATACAGGTTAACTATTTTCCAAGGCAGCACAGGTGATGAGTATATAATATAATGAGATAAATTTATCATCCAGGAATATTTCTTTAGTTCTTGGACCATTTCTTATTCTAAGGCCTGCACTCCTTCTACCAAACCTCCCAGGGTCCTGTTTATCTACCACTCCCTACTATTTCCAAGCATTTAGGCACTTCTTTATATTTGTTCAAAAGCCCAAGTAAATTGTAGAGAGCAATTTGTTTAGAGAGTGCTTTTATGCCACTGCCCCCACAAAACATGGTAATGGAGACCCCGAAATGACTTGCCTCTCTGTGAAATGATGTGCCCTCTTGTGTAGGAGTGTGCTTTACTCCTAAGATATGAGATGCATGCAAATCATTTCCATGTTGTAGGCAGGCTTCTGAGCAATATGTAAATAAGTGAGAGAAAAAATATCCACATTAATAAACAGCCCTTTGGATATATGAAACCCATCTGCAACATTAGGTAAAGAGTTTGTATACTGTGTAGTCAGACGGGATGTCCATATTGCATTCCTCAGTGTCTGCAAGGGAAAACAGAATGATGGTTCAGGTAGGGCGGTGCCATATGGCTGAATCCATGAAAATATCACAGAGTTATTTTTTTTCAGCAACTGTGATCAGTCCATGTAAGCAAGGATCAAGTCTCTGCAAATAGAATTATGACACTCCAAGTTTCATCCTGTTTCCAAGGTCTCTTTCTCACACATCCTGCTGAGATTAACCTATAATATTTCTCTGCACGTGGATTGAGTTCTCCTAAAATAGGGGATGGCGACCAAAGGGAAATTGCAAGTAGAAGAGACACAAGCAACAGAAATGGCCCAAAGTGAGAATCACAGATTGACAATACAACATGTGCCAGTGAGCCCATGGCTGACATTATCAAGTAAGATGACTCAGAGGGAGGAAAAAAAAAAAATCCACCAAAGGAACTGTTAACTCACACCAAACAGGAAATGACTGGTTAAAGACAGAACAGAAATGCAAAGCCAGGACTCAGCTCAAGTCGGAGATCTTTAGCTGTGCCCTTGTGGGACAGGAGCATGATATGTAAGCACACCTATACTTGCCTGATATTATTGCCACTCTCTTGGAGAAGTGGGAATGATAGCAAGAGAATAACAAGTATGCTGTCATTTCGTTTTCCCTTAATTTCTCTACTTACTATTTTTTTATTCCTTTCCTAATGAAATCAGGGGTTCGATTTTGTTGTCACAACCACAAAATAAAAATTGAAGGATGACAGAAACCAAATAGAGTTAGTCAAATTTACCTGTGACTTTGGCAGAGTGTTCACCTCACCCCCTCTTATAAGCCTAAAATTCTAGGTAAAATAGACTGCTTCTTTTGCCGCTATTACCACCTGCTTTGGAAAAGATGACTTTCGATGTCTTTAATAATATTTTTGTGAATTACACGCTGCAATCCAAGAAACTCAACAACTTTGGCTAGTCTGCCCGGATTCACATCAGAATTCCGACCACTTTGTCCCCCAAGTGAATTCTACTTTTATTTGACACATGAAGCGTGTTCATGCTTGCTCTCAACACCCAATTCTAGATTTAATGCTCAAATGTATTTTAATCAATATTCTGTTTGATACCTCAAGCTAACTTACCTTCTGCTGACTAGGCCACAGAGAGGCAATGAAGAGGCCTACAACTCCTGAGACCCCAGTCAGCGCCGCAAACAGTTGCATATGAACATTCTCTTCAGAACACTAGCACAGTCAGCTCAGTTTCTCTCGCCGCCCCGTCTGCCTTGCCCATCGTCCCAAACACAAGCTCCACCCAGTCACTCATCTCTCCTGTACTCCCACTTCCTTATCGCTTTGCTCTTCCTGATCCCCAATTCCGTTGCCAAATGAACTCCCTCTGCCTCTTTGCCCTTACAAAAATCTGGCTCTCCCCCTGAAAACCGGCTATGTCTTGCATGTCTGGAGTTGGAGAAGTGGAATGGAGGGATTAATTACTCTGCCAATTTCTGGTTTTCACTTTAAGACCATTATGTTCCTCCCTCATATCAAATCTTTCCCCCTTTCAGGCTTTGGCCTCCTAGGATGTCATGTTTTACTTCTCCTTGCTGTTGTCACTCACATTATCTTTATTTCATTCCACTTCATTCCCCGTCACTTCTCTACATGTTTTGAGCACTTCAGAGCCTGGCTTTTCATCCTCTCCATCCCAAGTTCAACCTTTGTTCTAAGGAGCTCCAATTTCCATAGGAAACCCCTGTATCACAGTGAGTCGGCTTCCTAAGTTTAGTGGGTTTTACTTCTTCACCAAGCATCCCCCACAAAAAATGTTTCATTCCCCCAAAATGTCCTACCATTAAACTATTAAAATCCATGACCTTCCCTGACCACACCTGCCCTCTGTCTAAGCTCTTTTGTGTTGTCTTGTTCCATAATTTGTTGATGTCCTTCAGCTTCTAGTCCCACAGCCTTCCGTGTTCTCCCAGTCTTCAACTCCTTGCTATCACTGAGTAATGACAGAAAATGTCACTTATTTGCCCATTTTTTTTCCACTAGAAATTTAAGGTCCGGAACTTATATTGAACTTTCAACACTGCCTGGCATTTCTTCTCCATAGTTCACTTTTGTCGTCAGCTGCTCTTTCAAAACTTTACTCTCATTCATTGCAAACATATTCTTTTTCAGAATTACCTAGTGACCTGATCTCTTTTCTCATGAAAGTTAAGCAAAAAAGGTCAATAAGGGGGGAAATTGTTGGACCTTCTACCTTTCTTTTTTTTTTTTTTTTTTCCTTCTACCTTTCTTATAGGTGTTTATGTCCCCTAATTGATGTGCAAGGAAATCCTACGTTCCCATGTACCAAGCAGGATGTGAAGATTGGCTGAGAGAGCCAGCAGGGGTTTGGGGGTCAAACGGCCAGGAGAAAGGGACACAGAGTTGGTTACTGTTTCAACAAGAAACCTGAAGACAACATGGCTGCATCACAGAGAAATCAGTTGACCCAAAGATCCAAGTAATGTCCCAATAAAACCACAGACTAGTCATCATTGAAGAAACACTGAACGCCATTTGTGTCAAGGGAGGCAGCTTGCTAAGTCACATCTGGAGAAAATGCCAGTGCAGAGCCAACTCAGAACTGGAGCAGAAGGCCCCGCTCCCTGAGCCTGGTGGCAATTGCAAAATGCCCCTGGAACTTGGAACTGACTCTGGAGAGAATATGATGAGAGAAAACCAGAGCAGAAAATTTAAACCTCCACATGTGGCTAAATTTTTAACCTGCATTAACCAAGTGTAAGGCTCGTTTATTGAACTGATTGAACCTGAAATTGACTAGGCAAAATTTTCTGTTATCCAGAGAAATGGGGGCTTACAATAGAGATGATGTTGAATTATGAGAAAATAAGGTTATAAATCATACACATGAATATGGTATGCCAAGTTAATAAAAATTTCATATAATTACCAGTGTCAAAATGCACAAATCCCACCTGAAGAAATTTTCCCTGAGAAGATATTCAATCAACCATACAAAAAGAGATATGTATCCTAGGTTGTTCATCACAGCATCGTTCATAATAAGGAAAACCAAGGTATCTGTCAATGAAAGACTACTTATTTAACCATAATTAATATACATAATAGTATGCAATGCAGTAATTTAAAATAATGATGTAGATCTATATTTGTGTGCATAGAAAGATGTCACCACATAATACTGAGTGAAAGGGAAAAAATGACAGCTCCTCCCCATATATGAAGTATTAAATTTTCATTCTTCCTGAAATAAACAAATCCATAATAACCACTTGGCCCTCATCCAGGGCTCATTTTCCTATTATGGCCAAAGATATGCTTATCAGCATCCTTGCTAACAGTGTCTTTGTGACACTTCATCAGACAATTCCTCATCTCTTCACATTTAGAAGCAGAAGGAATTTTGTCCTGTCAGAAAGAGAGTGAGGGTGAGGAGAACAAGTGGTCTAGGGGACAGTATTCAGCCCTGATGATGGCCCTACCCATAATTGTCAGATTTAAGATATGGATCTCTTAGCCTACCTCTTAACTGGGATGTGCCCCTAAGTTCCTTTTTGGATATTTTTCCTTTTCATCTTAAATATTGTACTTAACTGGTCTTATTCACAACATGTCTTAGGTAGACAACCCCAGAAAGAGACCATGAGATGAGAATTTATTTGTGTGCAAGCGATTTCCTGGGAGGTTAGTCAGAGAGTAGGGAAATAGGGTGGGGATTATACCTCACAGTTTGCCCCAACTGGAGGCAACAGAGTTGGACTTTTGTACACTGTACCCCTTAATCAATGGCTAAGGTCTACCATGGGCACTGAAATAACCAAACACCCCCTGCTCTCTGAGCCTGCAGACAAAGCAACCACAGTAACTCCCTCCATGGGTTCAGGCTACTAGATACAAAACCATAAGAACGCTGGGGTAGGGATGCTGGCTAGAAGACAGAAATTGCAGAAGGGATCCCGGGGCATCTGTGTGCAAAATATCAGTGCCCACTATAACACCCACAGCTTCAGCCAGCGTGACAAATTCCAAATCTATATCATTACCACAGACCTAGCCCCTCAACTCCAGACCCAGGTACCTGTCTATTGGACCTTTTCCTTGTCAACCAGGCTCCCCAAATACACCTTCTTCAAAATGGGGCTCACATCTTTATCCTCATGTATTGCTTTTCTCTGTGAATATCACTTTCACACCCCCATGAATCAGTCCAGAAAATTCAATTCACTGTGCAGATACCTCATCCTTAATTCACCAAGTCCCCCTGGTTTTATCTGTTCAGTATACCTCTGATCTATTCCTGATTCCCATGCCTTAGTTCCACTTAGTCCTTTCCCGAATGTTTCCTTGTTTCTTCAGTGTGTCCCCAATAATACATCTTCCATCACACTACCTATCTTGGATTATCACTCTCAGATTTAAATCTTACCATGACAGTCCTCTGTTTAAAATCTTTCCATGGCTTCTCATTTTGCAGCTTAAAAAATGAAATACTTGGGATTTCCAATTATGTCCATCCTGTTCTAACTCCTACTTTTCCAGCACCATCTTCCACCCTTAAAATCCTAAACTCAAGACACATTTAACAATTTCTAGTTTCACAAAGTTGTCTTGCTTTCTTACTCTTGAGGCAATCAATGAGTACCTTTCATCTTTCAATACTTGGTTCCCACATTAGATTTTCTGAAGACTTCCTTGGCATTCCCTTTCCATCAGGCTGATGAATTTCCCCTGTTGTTCCCCACTGCGGGCTATGCATATTCTCATGGTAGTATTTGTTTATGCCTGGAATGTTAGATGACTGGATCTTAAAGGACAGAAATACCATGTTTATCCTGAGCCTGCCTTGCACATTGCCCGATGTTCTAACTCTTGCCTCTTTGTCTATCTTTGACCGCTTTATCCACGATCAGGCAATGGATTGTTGTATTTGGTACCAGTGATACAAAGATAAGTAAGGCTGGGTCTCTGCGTGCAGTCTAATAGGGAAGCTGTTCATATATGAGATGATTCAAATATAATCCTACGATGAGTTCTGAGTTAGGGGGCTTCACTGGGTTCTATGAGTGTCCAAGAGAAACATTTAGCCTAACCTAGAGGCTTAGAGAAGGCTTGCTATAGAAAATGATTCCTGAGCAGAATTTCAAAGGAAGAATAAAGGTTAGCCAGGGAAAGAAATGTGATTCCTCCAGATGTTTCTATTTCAGCTTAAAGTCAGCAGTATTATCAACCAAATGTGCCTTGCCCTTAAATGTCACCAAAGAAACAACCAGCAAGTTGGAAAAGGACAGTAAAATGATAGGCCTTCCTCACCAAAAATCTGTGCAATTTTATCACTTTGTTGCATTGTTTCTGAGACTCGGTGAAGTCAAACACCAAGCAGGCCTATGCGTATATTTAATAGACTCCCCTTAATGTAAGCATTATCTGGAATGAACTTTATTCCCACACATTCTAGATTTTACTGGAATTAAGCAAATTGCAGGCAAACTTTATATAGCTGGTTTTCCACTGCCTTTTTAAAGGTATCACCAGAGTCCAAAATGTTTGCAAGGGTTTTTTTAAAACATTATTGCAGTAGGGTAAATTTTTATTATTATATATGGAAGCTAATCATTTCAGAGTAAACAACAGATGTTTGCACCCTTATTACTGTTTGGTACTGACATCGGTATTAAAAGATAATATGAAAACATGTCACAAACGTGAATGATGAATTCAAATGTCAGGAATGGAGGAAAAGAAATGTTTAAAATAGAAAATATAAGGGTCTTGGATGAGAAGTAAAACTATGAGCACCTTCTTCAGGCAATGTGAAATACTACCTTTCCACAGAATAATGGTACCCTGGAAAATTCCAAGGCACATTTCCCTTCAAAGAGTTATCACTGAAGTATAGATGACCAAAATGCTCACTTGATCTGTTAGGTAATAGCACCTGTCAAAAAGTTCAGTTGTGTCAAAAATAATAAACTTATCAGTTATTATGTATATAGATAAATAAATAGACCCATTGCTAGATAGATGCTTTCATGTACTATACTATATTTTCTGGACATTATATGATATGTTTCTAGAAACCCAAGTTCATATATTTAGATATTGATTGACCTATCTTACATGCAGTTGCAAATTATATTGTTAATTTAAATTGTTACCACCATTCAGTGTTTTCAGAGACAGAATCTGATTATGCTAAGCCATGAGCCTGCCAAAATGGGTTAGTTTTCATCCTGTAAAAATTTACTAATCTTTTTTATTTGTCTGACTAAAAAAAATATTGATGCATTTCATGAAAGCAAACATTCTATGTCTTTTTTTCTCATCACTAACTAAAAGTTATCAAGCCCGAGGAAATGAGACATCAAAGGCTTTACCTTCGAGCACAGGTTCTGTCTCCTCTGAACAGAAGATAGGAGGCTCCACTTAACCGGGCATTTTCTCTGTCTGTTGAGTGCCTCCTCGGGGTCCATGATAAGGCTCAGAACATAGGAAGATGTACAATACATATCTGTTAAATGAATGAATGAATAACACAATAGTAACAGCATTCAGAGTTTTTGGGTTTCCATTAAAACAGTATCACCTTCAGTACAGTCTTGAAACTTTCAAGATATTGAAAGTATATTAGAAATCATAAATGTTATATCTATAACAAAATTTGGAAATAATAACAGTGTTAATGAAGAGGCTAGAAAAGTAAGTTGAGTTCACATTCATTTTTGCTCTCCACATGGAAGTAAATGGGCATTGACTACAGCCCCCTGTTGACTGCAGTGGAAGGCCAGGGAGGCAGTTGCCCATTTCCTTCTCCACAACCATTGACTATCCATCTAGCATTCTCTAAAGTAGGCCATGAAAAACAAGAATTGTTTATTTCCCTAGAGAATTAGTAAAGATGAAATGACTTAACTTTACAGTGTAAAGACATTGTTACTCCTGGAGGGAGGGGTTCTGACTCTTACCTAGCAAAATGAGGTCAGGATCTAAGGTTTGGCTTCTCATCCAGGTGCTTCTGTGTTTCTTCACAGATTTGGGACTTTACTATTAACCTGAAAATACCCATTCTTGGTTACAACGGAAGCCACAATAAAAGAAAGTGACTGAATCCTTCCAGTTCCATCTCTAGCATAGTGGCCAATAATATGGGCTCTAGAAGTATGGCATAGGGTATGAATCTTCACGTGAACTCTTAGAAACAAAGTAACCTTGGGTAGCTTCCATAACTTTGTTGTGCCCCTTTATTGCCTATGAAAATGGAAACAGTAATAGTTCTCACTTCATCGGTTGTTATGAGAATAGTCAGTGATCAATCAGCACACAAGAAGTATTTGTGCTACAGCAGCATCAGAATAGAATATGACAGTCATTGCTTGGCCACAAAGGGTGAGAGTCTCATGTAGGAAAGAACGAACCTCCCTCCTTCCACATCTCTCACACAGGCTGACCTAGAAACAGAATGTTAAACTGAGGCTATTAAAATAAGTAAGGACATTTTTCACTTGTAGGAAATAAAAGGGGAAAAACTAAAATGTATTATTTGCCTACTTCCATCATGTACTTACCATACCGTTCTTCAAGTCATCTTCACAATAAATCTCAAGGTCACTATCATTTTCCTATTTTCACATTCAAGAATATAAGGCTGAGAGAGATCAAGTAACTTGCCGAGCTTCCAGTTCCGGCAAGTGGTAAATCTAGGACTCAAACTCAGGTCCGTGCTATTTGAAGAATGCCCTGTGCTCCTCATGATCCTGGACCTCTTGTGCAGGGCCCTGCCCACACATCCTGTCCCAGCTACTAGACTAAAACACTCCCGGCAACTATGAGAACAAGTTGTGGCTCCACCGCTCCTCTGCTCCACAGCTCCTAAAGTAGTTTGAGTAACGAGAGCCTCGGCTGACCTCTTAGGAGAAGGTAATAATTTCTTAAACCAGTGCTTCTCAAAAGCTAACATGTCCTAGAGTCACCTGGGAAGTACACATTCTGGTTGAAGAATGCTACACAAGACCCTGTACTTCTAACATCTCCCCGTGATTCTGATGCTGCCAGCCCTGAAACTATGCCCTTGGGTAGTGAGAACAGGCTATCTTATGTGTGAAAAACAGAAATCAGTTTCATTCAGTGCCTGTTTGTGATGGCATGCCTTGGTTTGATCTAACGTTAAAAAAAAAAAATTAAGTAGTAGGGATCCATGTCCTTCTCGAATAAGTTTACTTTCCTAAATCGACTGATTTCTTTGAATGGTACAGAAGGGTCACTCACCAGTGAGGAAAAACAAAATAAAACAAAAACAAACAACTGGGAACAGCCTGTAAAAATATAAGAATGAGGGAGAGGCATATTATGATGCATCAAGACCTAAGTATGGGCACCTATCTCCTCTGGCCCCTTCAAAATAAAATTCATTGGTTTATCATTACTATTATACCTCTTCCAGCTATCGTATCTGGCTTAGACATCCTCACATAGAAAGCTGCACCATGAGCTGAGGTACAGGAAGCTATATGCAGATACTGTAGGTTAAAAAAAAAAAAAAAATCCTCCTCTCTAGTCCCTAAATACCTACATGAGAAAATAATCTGGACAAAGGAAAAAGAAACACACATGTTCTTCCCCACTCCCCTTCCTTCCTTAAAGGAGAGGTAATTTTCCCCTCTATTTCCCAGGAAGAGAAAGGTCCAAGGGGATCCATGCAGTCCTCACATTTAGGTCTCAGGAAAGAGGGAGCAATTTCTCTGAAGACGCATTCAGGAGAAAGCTCAGCATTTTTCTCCTTCAGGTCTGCCTGACAACAGGGAGAATGTCTAGGTCTACCCTTCTGTGAGTCAAGAGACTCCAGCCCTGCTAGGGAGGCCTGCAGGTATGTGACATTGCCTGAGAGGGGTGGGAGGTCTATTTATTGAGTGGTATCTCGAGTGGTTCACCTGTTAGTCAGACCCTATTTTCCACCATTTACCAGTTAAAGCTGGCATTTTGGCTTCCTCTAGCTGCCTCGAATGCCTAGCTTTTATTTATATATTTATTTATTTGTCTACTTATTTATTATTGACGTATAATTAACATACAGGGTTATATTAGTTTCAAGTGTACAATTGAATACTTAGCTTGTAATTGATTATTTATTTAGGAGAAAGAGAAGTTATTTTTACTGTCCTCCTCTGAAACCCTAGTCACAGCTTACTGGAATGGGGAAGGTTGGTAGAGAAGGTCTCAGTATAATATGGAAGGAGAGGCAGCCATCACTGGCATATTTAGAACTTGTCAAATAAATGCTACTTTTACTACTGAATGAATCATTAGATGGGTTAATTCGTTGATTATTTTTTCCAAATAGCTTTGTGTGTAAGAGAAATTTTCTCATCCTTTTTCTGTAGACTACCTTGCTTTGGAGAATGTAGAGTGTTGGAGAAATAATGCTAGAATTAAAGTTTGGATTCCTAATAGTGCAGCTGACCTATTGCGCGACCTCTGGCAAAAGCTATGCAAATAGTGAAAACCGAAAGATAGTGTTGATTGAATTATCATCCTTCTGACTCAATTTTGTAATCCACATGTGAATAGGGCTCTCGAGATTCTTGGAACAGAGAAGCTAAATGACTTCTATGTATTCTAGCCCAAACGCATTAATTTTACCGAGATTATGAATTGTATCTGTTAAATTTCTTACCACCTTTCTTTTGATAGAAAATACCCTTCTGTTGCATTTACTCTATCCATAATATATTCTGATATTCATCTGCTCTTCTTTCCATTAATATTTCATTCAAATTGCAAGGTGACATCATTGTTTACATACTGGTATTTAGACATCTTTCCTGGGGAATATTTTCCCTTTTTATTGTTTAAACAAGGTAGCAAGCAGATGAATTTAAATTCAAGCTGAAGATTAGTCTTATATACATGTTTTTATTCTACTAAACACCATATACAACTCAAACTAAATATAGCCCCCAAAATTCAAAATCCAAAATGTAGGTGGAGGGAAAATATTTATTCTCCATTAAGCCGACTTGAGCTTTTGCACAAAATCTAGTATTCATGACATTTCCCACCTAGAAAATGCGAGATGAATTTGACATTTAAAAATATACTTTTCCCCTCCAGAACCCACTTTTACAATAGCTTCTGCAAAGCACCAAAGGCTCGAGGGACGATCTTTAAAATAGCAATTTATTTCCTGATTTCTTTTTCAGAATTAAGATAAAATTGTGAAAATAAATGCTGGAAGCCTTCAAGTTGAAACTTACCCATTGAAAAATAACATACATGTCTCCATTGTCAAAATGTGTTTAAAAGGGAAGAGCTTAATGGTTTCTCATTTTAGCAACCCAGATGTTTGTTGTCAGCTGATCCTATTATTATTAATAGGACTCTAATTGATATTAATTCTTCAACAACTAGGTTAGCACTTTCTCGCTGTTTAACTTCTTCTCTATCGTTGCCACATTTAACTGTTTCTTAAATTCCCTCCAGTCAAATTCTACATGACCTTGTCATCTGTAAAGATAAGCTGTAAAGATAGCAACTTTGTTTAGAAATACATTTTACCAAGCTTAAATGCTATCGAATTCTCATCAGCCAGTGAAGAGCAAGCCACACTTCATTTTTTAGATAGCTCACATTGTTTTCCATAATGTAATGACTGGAACTTGGGATGTTTAAATGGTACTTCACGGTGCAGACGTGGTCTAAACTTCTTCGTGATTATACATATGCTTTTCTATGGTGCGCACTAATCTCTTCTGCCTTGGGTGTTTTAACAAAATGGCTGAAATTTTCAGCCATTATGGATGAGTTATTCAGCAAATCTGTAAAAGCAATTCCACTTGACAAGCCTATAGTACTACTTTAAGTGATTGAATCTCTTTGATTCCACAATGGCAAGGTCCTTATTATTCTTGCAGGAATTTTACAAGTTCTAAGAATATTTCCAAAATGCCACTAGCCACACTGCCAAAGAGAGACAGGCAATTCAGTCAGACTATACTAATTTGATTTAGGGAACCCAGTTAAAGCAATGATTTCTTTTAGGAAAAAAAAAATAAGTAAAATAAGACGATTTGTTATACTTTATACCCATACGTGCTGATCTTTTATTAGATTGAGTGTCTTAAAGTTCAGTCCATAATATGGCCTTATTCTCTTGCTTGAATTTATTTTCTAGTAAATGAATGGAAGCCACAGAATTGGTGAGGTCATGAAACTTATTTATCTGAAACACTGAATTGTATACATCCCTTAAAGGCAAAGGGATGTTTTTTGCCCTGAGGGTATTAGTCATGGTCCATAGTTCGTGGGAAAAACGAAGGAAGTCTCAAAATTGTGTTCCTATTATTTCCATTTCTCTAAGACTTTGTTTGAATTCCAAAGTGAATTTTCTATTATCCCATTGTACATTGCATAGGAGGGTACCAACCAACAGCCTTTGGGGAGCAGCACCTGCAGTTACATTCAAAGGCATGACTTTTCCAAGCAGTTTGTGAACTGGCCGGCATTGTCCCCGAAAGGATAAAGGCCTAGGTTCTTTACCTGACTGGCAGAAGCATTCCAGCACCACGAAAGGACTCTAAACATTGTTTTGTAAGTAATGAGTCCTGCTGGTTTCATCCTGCAAGACACTGAAATCCCACAGGGAAAATGTGGTTGGAAATAAAACAGAGGGCTGGGGCCTTTAATGAGTTTCCTATCCACAGATGCCATCAAGCTTTTATACTATTCATTTTATTTCTACAGCTTCAACAAAGATTCCCAGAGTTGTGGGCCATACTCTTAACACTGAAGTGCATAGAAGTTGGCAGAAATCTACACTTCAGAGATAATAACATATCATTCCATGAAATAAAGGAAAAGGCATAATCAAAAAAAGAAGTTAAATATGGAAACCTGTTTTGACAACAAAGAAATACAGATGAAGCCAGACAGGAAAGGTGTTATGTATGCATGTTTTTTTCATGTTTCACATAAATTATGGTATTGTAAGAACCTATCAAGTTTTCTGTTTTCTTTTTTCATATGCTTTTAACTCAGATAGATTATTTATATTGTTCTCCATCTTATATCAAGGAAAATTTTTAGACTGGTACTTTAAATGAACAGAACGCTTGCAAAAGCTATCAAAAACATATGGGGCTTATTCCTCAATTGCATTTTATTAGCTGTTATAGTTGGAGATTCCTCAGTCACCTGGATATCAAATAAAATGAAATTAGACTGTCTGAATTTAAGAAAAAATAGGAAAAATGAAAAGCAATTGTTACTTAGGAGATGGAAATTACCAGTGGAAACAAATGTTCATCAAATGTATTTTGCTAATAAAGATAATTACTGAGTTATAGAAATTTTCCTGAATTTGCACCGGGGGAAACATCAAGTCTCATCAAATTTTTAATTAAGTGACAGATAAGGGATTTTTTTTTGATTTGTAATTTCTTAAAAAAAATAAAACTTAGATTTTTCCAATCTTATAAAACTATCCCTAGCTTTATTTTTCACTTTCAAAGGGTTTTCATTTATATTCAAACTAGGAAATTTTCCAAGAGACTTAGAAGAGAGCAAACCAAGAATCATGGGGAAACAATACCATAAAAATCTATCTTTCCAAAAAAATTCTCTTTCCAGAAATATTTTTACTTTAAAAAATATAGAGCTTCCATTTTGAGAACTTGATATTGACCCTTGGCTGAATTTTTCAAATTGACTTCTGATAAGCCAAAATTCTCTGAGCATTTTAGATTTTACAATCCTATCTAGAAAATCATTGTTGCTTAACTAAATTAATGGCAAATCTCAAAAATGATATTCTGAGTTATTATTAATAAAAATTAATGCTGAAACAGCTAGTAGAAATTATTGAAATAATTCTACCATTTCTAACATGTCTGTTCTGATGCAAACGAAGGAGAAGGTAATAATTCAGGAGACCTATAGAAACCTTTTAAAAAATAGATATGCAAGAACCCTAAGTTGATGAACCTTCTGAAGTAGAAGCTTGAGGTAGTTCAAAAGTATTAGTAGAAAAAAAGAAAAGAAGAGCTTTTTGGAAACAATGAATGAAGAAACCTATAATATTTCTATCACTACCCCAAATCATGTGTTTTGAATTCCTTAATTAATAACTTTCTATATTTTTGTTCAACTGATGTTTGTAACTAAGAGGCCAATATGATGGGGAAATTATGTGTATTTACATTCACAGATAAAACCCAGAAGTCAGGGCCCTTACTTTTACCACGTCCACCATCACCTCACACATTTTGTTTTCTTTACTGCATGAGTCAGAAGAGCAGCTTTCTTTCTTGTGAGTGCCTACTATGTGCCAACCATGTTAATGTGCATTTGCAATAAAACAACTTCCCGCAAAATAGATTGCTCTTTCCATTTTATAGATGAGACTTAGAAAGTTTACATAAGAAAAGTTTCCCAAACTCAGACCACTTTAAAGAAGTTGACCTAGGATTTGAACTAAGTCTTTTTCACTCCAAAGCCCATGATCCTCACACAAAGCATGCTGCATTATATGTTAACTTTTATTCCCTCTTCTTTGTATACTGTATTTATGTCTCTATTTCTTCTATTAACTCAAAGAGCCTTTTTCCAGATGATTTGATCAGTGAGTTTAGTCAAAATGATCAAATGGGTTAATAGTCGCAGATTTAATCTGAAGGCATCAATTGAGAGGATTAATTTTTCTTAAGTGAATTTCCTAAGCTTGGCAGTTCAAATAATGTTAAATTAGTTGAACTATATTTAGCACATAATACTGCTTGAACCGACTGCAATACCTGAGATCAGCATGGTGCATCAAATATGAAAACTACAGAGAACTGTCAAATAGGAATGCCATGATCCCAGCAACAATGGGAAATCATTAAAGAGAAGAGACTAGCAAAGACGGGACAACTTGAACAAATTGAAACACTTCCCATGAAACAGTAGATAATATAGGTACACTTAAATTTAAGAAACAAGGAATTTTTTACCTATATGCTATTTGTCTTTCATCAGAATCATTGCATCCCCACATTAGGCAAATGTTTTAAAGTATATGCAAGATTTGATGCTATCAAATAATTTTCTCAGTTGTTTTATTGATTTTGACAGCAAAATAGTGGTTTGGGGCCTCATTTGCCCTTTGACTATCTCTTTGGGTTTCCAGACAATTTAATAATTTAATTCTCTCAGAAAAAAAAATAGGATTGATTTACTATTATGTTTGCATTATTTTGGTCTATTTCCAAGTATTATTTGTCTTACCACGAATTTTAAGTGACAATACCTTGACATTTTAATTGCACATTGTTTGGAATGTGTTAATTTAGTCAGTTAACCCATTCGAGCTTTTTTGGTTTGTTTTTGTTTTTCAGAATAGTAAAGACTTATATTAACCTTTGTAGTTTTAGCAAGCAATGGTTTGAACTAATTCAAACTAATTCATTGGTTAAAAAAATTAACATGCAGGAAAATTGACTTTATTCCTCAATATGCAATGAACAAAGATCTCAGTGACTTCACACATAGAATGTATTTGAAGGGAAGGTGACATATTGGTTTTTGACTGGGAATCATGCACCTATCTCAGCTTCTTGATTAAGAAATAATAAAATAGGGTTTCATGTTTGTGGAGCTATGTGAATTTTAGAAATTTGAGCTGATTTTAAGGTTTACAGACTTTAATTTGGAAGAAAACATTGGAGACTTGGATTTCACAAAGTAATTTAAAGAAAAAGTATCCTCCACATTTTAAGTACTATGGGATTGGAGTCATCTGGCAAACAGTTAACGTGAAAGTTATGCACATTCTTTCACTGTTTGCTATTAACCTTAATTTCATTTTTAAATTCTTTTCATTTTAGCACAAAATGTGACATGAACTTTTTCAGTTGTTTTGAATCAATTTTTGTTTCCACAGGCAGATCTTTAAATGAGCAGATCATTAGGAAACTGAAAATAAATTATATAGGAAATCTGTAAATTATGGAGAATGTATTCTGGCAACACCTTACTATGTACCAAAAATTACATATTTTTTAAACAAGCAACATTCGAGATATAAATAGATTCTATGCATCATATTTCTAGTGAAAGTCTCTTAAAGGCTTATAGTCACAATAATGGAAAAGACAACACACAAGAAATTCTATGCGTAATCTATTGCTACTATCTATTTTGTGTAAGTAAAGTAAGTAGCAAATTATTTCAAAGGTAAATAACCATTTTTAATGCTTAAGTTAAGTTATTTGGTAAAGTGAACAAGTTTAAGTGCTAACTAGTATTTTGCATACATACCATAAGATACAAAATAGCACGTGCTTTCTATTTATGTTGGTTACCAATCTTGATATTCAAGGGAAGAGTGTATAAAGTTAACAAGCAATTATTATTTGGCAAATTAGTACTCAACAACCCTGAGTAAATAGGAAGTTTGAAACCTATCTGTTATACAGCTACTTTAATTTGCATAGCACACTGGTGTGTTTGCTTTGCAAATACTTTGCAATGAATCATCATTTGTACTATACAGTCCAAAGAAAAGCAATCAAAATTCACAGCAAGACAATGAAATTAATTATAACTGTTGAATTCTGTGGTGGTAATTCCTCCTCATGCAGGAAGATTAATTGCATTGCACTTTCCTTGCACTCCACTAAATGATCTGATGAATGTATAATCATTTACAGATTTCTCAAATGCTGAAAATTGATTACCTTTGATTAGCTCTGATCTGCACAAAGAGCTCTGACAGAGTATCAGTGAAACATTACAACATTACAGACAAAGTAACAAATGATTTAATTACCAGTGTGCTTATTAATGTTAGATTCCCTGCAGTGATCCTGGCAAATCAGGGGCCTGTAATAGACCTGTGGGTTTCACTGAATTCCATTAGGGTTTAAATAATATTTCTCACTATTTCTCAAATCCTTCTTTTCATGGCTCCTTAATAACTCTAATTAATTTTAATTTGCACAAAAAAAATCCATGGCATCTTTAGAAACTTTTAATTAGCTATAAAATAAAACTCTTCTCCTCCCAAGAAGACATATATGATCAGCTTTGTAGTAGACTCACAAATAAGTTTTCATTACTGGTAGCTAGCTCTCCATAATATTATTAAATGAAAATCTAAAACAAATGTTGATTCGCGTATGTGGTCCAACTCTCCTCTTCTAGTGGCAAACAAAATGAAAAATTTAAAACAGGAACCAAGTTAAAAAACAGTATGCTAAAATGTTTAGATAGTAGCGTGGTAAGTAAGCATCATCATAATACCCTCTCCTTTTTGTCGCACACGCATACTTTCAACCATTTTGTTAACTAAAGTATAGAAAACACACTGATTAAGAAGCTTCAGTGTATGTCGAAAGAGGATTTGAAAATGCAAGAGCAAGAGAACACTGGCCCAGTTAGACACAGAATGTGATGAATAATGTTGGCACAAACAAATCAAGCTTATCTAGGCTTGTACGCGGGAACATTCTGAGATCACTTTGGATTGGCAGCTTTTAGGGCTTTCCTCAATTTGATGCCATTATATATGACATTAAATTATTGTGAAGCAATGACAATGAAAACCCAGATGATCAGAGGAGTCAAACAGAGCAGCTTAAATTAAAATATGTGGCTGCAAGTGTTTCCAGGCAAAGAAAAATTAGAGGGTAGGCAATTAAAAGGTTGTTTAGCACAGAAATGCTGATATACAGACAACTTTATAATAATATTTTTTCACAGTGGCTTTGCAGTTTTGCAGAGACAAGGCAGTGCTGCAGGTGTTTCTGGGTGGCATTTCAAAGCCACTAGCTGGAAAACTTAAGACATGGGGATATGCAGCCCCCAATGCTAATGAAAACATTTATTATGTTCCGTGCTGTCAGCAGCTGAAAAGCTATCCATCACAGGGAAACAGCACCGAGTCAGGAGTCTCTTTTTGTGGAGAAATATTGAAGTCAGATTGTTGATGTCAAAAGTCAAAGTCTAGTTCAGCTATCTGTTTTATGAATCTGACTGAGACACATTGTGCCTGTGCGCAAACTGATATCTAGCAGAGCTCATTTTAGCAAATGTGTGATTTAGAAGTCAAAAAAACATTCGTACAACCAAACTCATAGCAGGCAGAGGCTGTGGCACGCATGCATAGTTTTTACATTTTAATATGACACCGTTTGGTAGTGTTTATCATCTGAAATCCAAACCATATCAACTCTCTAGCTACGATATTTAAGATCTGTGTACTTTCAAAAAAAAAAAAAATTCACACAGAATAAGAGAATACATTAAAATACCGCCACAATTGCAGAGTGACTGGCCTTGTTGGGCTTGGTTTTGTTTTCATTTTCTTCTGCAAATCAAACCACAAATAAATAGTGAATTCACTTTATTCCCAATTAAAAATAGACATGCGAGGTGAAAATAGGATGAGTATTTAATAACCACCAAATTGCAGACACGACTCAAAGGCCTTTTTTGGACATAGGCACATCATTACACTGCTGGAACCTCTATTATAATATTGTTTGTAATGTCTGAGTATATATGTTATACATAGCCTTATGTACCAAACATCTCCAATAGCCAAATGTCGCTGCATTTGTAGAAAACAAAAGTAAAATAAGAAAAAAAAAAAACAACGAGCAAACTCACTATGCTTAGGACTTCTTTTTTGCTTCTTTTGATCCTCAGCTCACCTTGTTTCAAAAGATATCCACCTTCTTTCATTTATCACTGGAAAAAAAATTTTTTCAAATTAATTTACAATAAAAGTAAATGAGGTAAAATTGGCTTGGGTACTGCATACTCAATCCCGTTTAATCAAATTTTTAAACTAACTTCAAAATACATGACACAGCTTGGAAACTATAGTTTTCTTTTAACAAATCTTGGGGATCAAAGTGTACATTTCGCGTGTATTTCTTTAAGCGAGGGCTTTGTGCCTCCGAGGGAGCATATGCTCAGAATGCTATTACACTTGCCAGCCTTCCCGCAAATTTGTGGTGTTTAACAAAAAACAAGCACATTTTTCAATTCAAGTCAGGAAGACTCTTTTATTTTTGCTGATTTCGCCTTCTTTTCTCTTTTCTAGCACAACCCTCAGGGCGCATGATGTAATGGTCAGCGCTTGTACATGGCAGCAAGAAAGCCTTTCATGAATTGCAAACTTTATTCAATAAAAATGATTGTGCTCCAGCCCTTTTTCCCTCCTAAAGAGGAGAAAACATACAAATATCATGTAGAAAGCTCTAGGAATCCGAAAGACTCCAGTAGGTCTTAAAAACATCAATTTTTGCCGGGGGCGGGGGGTTGTTTGTTGTTTTTTGTTGTTGTTTTTAAACAAGGAAAAGAAGCAACACACACACACACACACACACATACACACACACACACAATAGCGGAGATTATTTTTACTCTAACTTGGTTCAATGACGCCAGATGTAGAATAGAGATCTATGGCTTGAATGGTCACGAGTTTGAGTCAAAACTCAACTTCAAGTTAATTGGCTGGCATTGGGGGCCGCACAAATTGAAGAGAGACATATTTGTTTCTAATGGGGGATGAGAAGGTCACTGTTCCAGAGCCTCTGCCCCTCCTTGCTATCTTGCCAAGAACTCGCTCTCATAAGTATCTTCAAAGCAGACAACTTTCCTCTTTCCTGATAATAAATAAATAAATAAAGCGATCATGATAGCTCCTATTAGAAAGTGAAAGGAACAAAAAACAAAAACAAAAACAAAAAAAACCAAGACAAAACCAAAGTAAAGGTGGGACTTTATTCCTTCCAGATGCATATTTGAAAGCAATGTTTGTTTGCTAACTCTGGGGTTTGCCTGTATTATCCAGCAAATCTGCTGACACCCATATGCATTTAAGCAAAACCTAACATCCTATCCTAATTTTAATACTTTGTAATGGATAAAGGCAAACCCTATATTTTAATGGTCAGATTTTCTTCTGTCTTTTTTTTTTTTTAATCAATTTTTTAAATCAACTGAAAACTTCTTCGGAATAGTAGGCAGGAATATTTCCTTTTAAAACTCCTTCCAGGTAAATATGTCAGCAGCCATTTGGAATACTGCTATTGGAAAACCACTATATGTCTGTCAGGGAAAAAAGAAATCCACAAAAGAGGGGGAAAAAAAGCCACCATATGGAATTCACTAGACACTAAACCTCTTGTCCACCCAAATTACACCATCCTCACATAATAAGAAGACATTGCAGAGGCTGTGCTGTATGCCTTCCAGGCAGAGCTCCATAGCCAGCAATTAGTCTATATAGTCAGAGGCCAAAAAACCTTATTGTCTTACTTGCTGTATAATTATCTGTTATGATGAACTGTGATTCTAAGGACTATTGTCTTTACGCTTGGATCTGTGTGTGGAGTGGTTGTCTGGCTGAGACCCAAGAATGGACCTTCCTTTTAGTATCTCTGCCTGAGTGATTTCTCTGGTCTCTTCCTGGCTGGGTAAAACAGAGACTGTTTCTGCATGATTTCTTGGGTTGATGAGAAGCAATTATGCCTTAAATGAAGTCATTCATGTCTGCCATTTTGTTTGCATATTTTCCAGTGTTCACCTGTTATTAAACCTGTCTTTAAACTGTAAGCTAGTTTCAAGTAGACTTTTGTGTCTAACACAGTTTGGTAATCAGAGGAAAACAAAATAGATAAAATGTTTTCTGCACAAATCACTCAAGCAAGAAATCTAATAAAGTGATTAAAATCTAAAATAGCTTTTAAGAATTTCCTGGGCATTTTTATTACTTTGAATATTCCCTCCATTCACTGAAAGATGGCAATTGTCTTAGCAGTCTTAGTTTGAAACTTATAGCAACTTTGTCATCTGTTGGGAGACGAGAACAGGGCAGGAAAAGGAGAAAGTGTTAGTAAATCTTATTCTCATTGTCAAAATGGTTATGTTGTTCATTATAATATAAAAGTGATATGTTAGCATATATAGTAAAAGGATATTGGAAGTATTTGTTTAAAATTGATTATATCTTGTAGATTAAGAGTCCATTAGAAAATATGGGTTAAATATTTAAAGATTCTATATTGTCACTAGACATTATTACTAATTAAAAGTATATCCTAATAAGCTTTAGAAACTAAAAGAATATTTTACATGGACTCCTATAAAGCAAATATTCCACTGTACACCTTCTGGTCTTAAAATACCTGAAAAATAAATGCACATACTAGCTTATAATGCAACATTAGATGAACTATAATTTAAAGTTAAAATAGTTACAAAACAAAAATTAAGATTATTATCAATTTATCTAAACTAATGCATGTTTTATTAAATGGAGCTTTATTAAATAATTTTTTTCCCCATTTTGGAAGTTTTTACATTTAGTTAGCTATTATCTATTCTGTTAGTGAATATACTTTATAGATACAATTAGTTTTAAAATAAGGCCCAGTAGCTGAGCCAGAACAATTTACTGGATACTTTTTAACAGTAAATACAACATGGAACTTTGTTAAGCAAGTTGCACGTATAATTGATGCTACAATTATTTAAATTATTTCATATTATTTATTCTCATTCATTTTGGAAAGGAATCAGTTTTTTAAAAAAGGATATAGACTTGAAAGCAATTTAATTTTAAAACAATTTCATTTTGTCTAACTTTTTAAAAATTCACTAAGCATGTGTGTTTGATTTTTGAGCTTCAATGAAATAAGAGAAGACTTGCTGATGGTTTAAAAGTACTCAATTTATCACCACTGAACAGAAACCATTTCCCCCCTAAAGAGGTTTGTACTAAGGTGACCTCTGCTGTTTAAAAAAAAGGCTTGCAAAAAACAGTCCCTTTCCTAAAATACTCAGTAATCCTAAATTACAAGGATAGAAGTGGATACTGCTGTGCCTAAAAGTATTTACTAAATTCATTACTGTTTCAATTATATATGTGATTTCTAAGCCTTTTTTCTTCAGAGCTGGGAAACTTCCTCTGTCGTTTCCCTCCTTGCATTTTGCGTATAAATTCTGACTGACTGGGATCCCTGCCATTGGATTTTCTTCTCACTGAAGGGTTTTCTCTACTCCTAGTGGGGCAAAGTCATGACCCAGAAAAAAAATTGATTCATGAATTCTCAGGGTATAAGTAAAGAAGAGAGGAAATATGCCTTGGCTGAGCTCCGACTAGTGACAATTTAAAACCTGTAATTAGTCTGAATTCAAGCTGCAAAAGGAATCTGAATTTAAAATTCATTAATTTGAACTGATATATTAACTTTAACAAACTAGGTCCCTTTTTTAAGAATCATTTTCACAAGCTGTTGAGTTCACTGCTGGAACCTAAATTTTATTAATTTTAAAATTATTTAAAGATGGTGGAAAGACCACCAGATTGTATTGCATTGTGTTTGTTCTACCTTGATAAACCTAACTTTTACCGGATCTGCTGAGTATTCACACCCTAGTCCTGGGTTTTATGTCCATCTTAGTCCTAAATTTCATGTTTGTAAATCCCCATTGTCCTGGGGAGCACGTGTTCTTTAGCTATTTCCCCCCTGATGTTTCCAAGGCCCTAAGTCCTCTTTAGCTAACTCCCTGACATTTCCATGAACCACACTGCTGAAATGTTATACAGTAATTAATGTTGATCCTAGTATACACTCAGCCTCCAGTACAAATTAGGATGGAAAAGGTTATCATAATATTTTGCTAGTCTATTTGGTAGATTTGAATTGCTCCCTGTGGGGGACAAACAAAAAAGAAAGGTGTTTTAAAGTTAGGCTTCAGAAGGAAAAACCTTCCAGGTAGTAACGAGTCCTCGAGAATCACACACATTTTAAACTTTTCCTTCAAAAATAATTAATCATCCTGTGTCAGCATATTGATTATTAAGCTATAACTCCCTCGGAACCAACGTGCAAGACTAGCAAGTGGGTTGGTAGGTACTGTCAATGGATGGGCTCCGGAATTCAGACTGAAACAGTTATCATTGGGTGGAGTTCAAATCCAGGTACAACCAGCAGCTGGAGCCTCTCCAACTGTCAGTCGTGTCTGAAAAACACTAAGAGACTAAATAATTTAGATTACACTATATTGACCTGTATAATTGTTTAAATGAGTAATGCAGCCACCAACTGAAAGAGGTCAACCATCTGTAGAGGAAACACAGAATTCAGTTTCATTTCCAAACAAACTTTTGAAGAGCGAATTGTTTTTTCTGTGGGAGGTAGGGGAAAGTCTGAAGACAGATTAATGGCTTCTCCCACTAAATAAAGGTTAAAGCTTCTGTCACTGATAGAAGGCAACTTCAATAGAAAAGAAGTCATAAGGCAGCTGGGCCAACTGCCACATAATCAGTGTAAATGGGTATTGTTTCGAGTAGGTTAAAAGGTAAGTGGCTTTGAGAATGCAGTTATTATTTTATTATATGCCGTCATCATTCATTACATGTATGTGTGAGTACATGTGTATATAAAGGGGAAAGACTTTGGAAAGACTAGCTCCTGAAGTTAGACTAACCACATTTTTACAGATGATGGCAAAGTGTTTGTTTTAAATG
Organism: Potos flavus; assembly: GCA_028534135.1. Lineage (NCBI taxonomy): Eukaryota > Metazoa > Chordata > Mammalia > Carnivora > Procyonidae > Potos > Potos flavus. Next base: position 67,632,337 of record CM052896.1, read on the forward strand.
CAACTCTACCTCAATCCTTATCTCTGAAGTTCACTATAAATCAGGATTTGAGATGCATACATTATGCATCCAGTTTATTTTGAGAAAAAGTGCCTATTTTAACTAGATTAACACGTACTGATCAAACTCTTGGCTTTCAGGCAGCTCACATCAAATAAAAGGCTGCAATAACCAAGTGCCCCTACCAACGTATTGTCCAGAGCCACTACTTTCCAATGGATTACTTGCCAGGCAGAGTGGGTTAATTACTGGATTTCTTCCCTGATCTTCTGTTCTCCTGCCATTGTACTTGGGAACGGGCTTCTCCAACCTCTTCATGGTATACAAATTATAAAAGAAGAGAATGACACAGAGGAAAGAGATTAAGTTCTGTGTGCCTATGAGCTAACTGAATTTGATGCCATGAATTAAAAAATAACAGAAAAATCTTTGCCATTGGTCTTTACTTCCTACCTACGTGTGCACACACACGTACACACTAGCTTCCTCTTAAATTGCTTGAGGGGGTGCATAGATTAATGATTAGTGAATTCTTTCCTCAAATGCCTTTGGGCGTGCTGCCCATCCATTTAGCAAGAATATCTTCAGTATTCATCTTTGCATCATTAGTAATCTGATAAAACTTTTTATGACAGTGATTCAATACATCAAGAAGATACTTGCATTGCATATGTGAAATGTCAAGCTTTTAAATCACTATTTATAGTCACAAATCTTTGCAAATTTGGGCAATATCCACATATTGTTACTGAACTGTAATTTTGGTAGCCACCGACTGATAACAAATGCTAATTGGGAATCTATCATTTTTAAATATCATTTACTGAGAGCTTGGTGTTGTGAAAAATGCAGGAATAAATAAAATATAGATACTACTCATAATTTCCTTTTAATATAATAATGTTGCAAAATCCATTGACTCATAATAGGCCCAGTCTGAAAACTATGCCCAGAACACATAGCCATAATGATACTGGTCCCTGTACCATATTCTCACGCCCTCACTTTCATGAGTAAGTACACTGTCTTCTCTCTCTGTCTCTCGCTCTTTCTCCCCTCGCCCCTTTCTCCTCCCTTTCTCTCCCATCCTTTTTCTCTTTCTTTCTCTGTCATATACACAACTTACAGAGCTTTACATATTCCTCATCTGAGCCAAGTTAAATCAAGAAGAGGAGAAGAAGTAGGACTTCACAGGGTTTTTGTATTTATTCGTGAGTCATGCAGGCCACCAATATTGCCCATTCCCTCCTCATTCATATTTCAAAAGTGAAAGCTTCAAAGGGTGGTGATTCATAAAATATGTCCCAGTTGATGGATATATTTCAACTAGAAGCTAATCTATTGGATATTTCCATTGCAGCAAGCAATCCTAAGAAAAATGAAAAACTCAGTGGTGGCTAAGGAAAGCAAAACTTCAAAAATGTTTTCCACTTTTCTGACATGGTATACCAGTTACACTGACATAATCTTGACACCTTGATGTCAACTTATTTCTCTTTTGGTCTAAATATTTCTCTATTATCTATTATAATATTCACCAGAGAAACTGGAAATAGAAAAAATAGATAGTTACAGAACACAATTCCTGAAATGCTGTGCTGTATGCTGTATGTATTTTCTGGTCTTAAAACAAAAATCATATTTTGTTTGAATAATGCTAATATAATCATTCTTTGTTTCAGCAAATATGAGGCCCTTACGTCCTGCCAGACACTGGACTGAATGCTGAGGATGTAGAAGTGAATAAACATACAGCCCCTGCTCTAATGGAGCTTACACACTAGCAATAAATTATGGAAATTATTAAGCTCTTTTAAGTGAAGGAGAACTCAGTTTTTAAGGAAAAATAGATAGGTTGAGGATACATATCATCTAGATCAGCACTGTCCAATAAGGTAGCCATTAGCAACATGTGGAAATAGGAGGCTATTGCAGGTTTTCAGGGAACACGCCTGACAGTTTTCAAAGACCACTGTGGCTTCTTTGTTGAGAACAGAACAATCCTGGTTTATGCCAGTTGTGTTGCGATATTATTCATAGTACTCTCTCTCATTCTCAAAGAGGCCTTTTTGGTTAACAACTATATGGTCACCCTTTAGGATGAGGCTGTGGAGGTGACCCAGTAGGACATTGATCGAGGTAGTTTGGATAAAGACAATAGTAGTGAAATAATGTATATTATGCACAGGAAATTGACATTTTTATGTCGATTTTTTCTTTTTTGTTTCTTTTTGTTTTTAATTGGGGCAAAATGCACATACCAAATTTGCCATTTTGACCATTTTTAGGGTGTGCAGTTCAGTGGCATTAAGTACATTCATAGTGTTGTACAACCATCACTACCAGTCATCTCCTGACCTTTTTTCATCTTACAAAACAGAAACTATGTGCCCATTAAATAATAGCTCCCCATTCTGCCACCTCAGACCCTGGCAACCACCATTCTACTTTCTGTCTCTATTAATCTGACTACTCTATGTACCTCATATAAATGGAATCCTTTGGTATTTCTCTTTTTGTAAGTAGCTTATTTCACTTAGCATAACGTCCTCAAGGTTTTTCCATATTGTAGCAAACATCTCTTCAAGACTATTTTAAACTCTTCTAGGTGGAGGTGCCTTGGTGACTCAGTCGGTTAAGTATCTGCCTTCAGCTCAGATCAGGATCCCAGGGTCCTGGGATCAAGCCCCATGTTAGGTTCCCTGCTCACGGGGGAGCCTACTTCTCCCTATCCCTCTGTGCTCCCCCCACCCCGTGCTCGTGCTCTCTCTCTCGTTCTGCACTTTCTTTCTCAAATAAATAAATAAATAAAAACTTTAAATAAATTAAATAAATTATTTTGGGTATATACTCAGAAGTGGAATTGCTGGATCATATGGTAATTCTATTTTTAATATTTTGAGGAACAACCATACTGTTTTCCACAGAGTGCACACCATTTTACATTCCAACAGTGCACAAGGGTTCCAATTTCTCCACATCACTGCCAATACCTCTTATTTTTGTTTGTTTTGGGGTTTTTTTGTAGCCATCCTAATGGATCTGAGGTAAAATCCTGTGTTTCTTAAACTCAATTAGCATATCCAGATTCAACATGGTATATCTTCCTAGAATGTCAAGTTATTGCCAAGTGTTGGGTAAAACCTATTTTTGTGCTTAAACAGATTTTTTGTGAAATTGAATATATTTTGCATAAGAATTTCTCATATATATTTGTAAGATAAAAGTTTCAGCAAGATACTTCAGTCCAAGCATGGTCCCTCCCTAGGTCTCCATGGAATGCCAGTTCATTCTTCTCTCATTTTTGAGGTGTTTGGGTGAAAGTTTGTGAAGCAGTGGGAAATCTGTTCTTACTCATACTCATACCAGTTAATATAAGCTAATGTTTGAGTCTACGGTTAACCAAATGTCTGACATATCAGATATGACTTTTAAATATTTGACTTTTTTTTACTGGAGGTAAGAAATGGCTGTCATACTAATTGCTAATAACTGTGAAGATCCACAAATAATCTGAGAACTACACTTTGGCAAATTCTTCCAACCTAATTCCTCTCTTGTTTTTTCATAAAGTAACTAATAATTATTAATGTGTCCTCATTTCCTTATTTTTATGAAGAAGCAGCATTGAAAAGTAGTTAAAAGAATGGCCTCTGAAAACATATTGCCTAGATTTTAATTTCAGCTCAACAACTTGCTAGTTGGGTGGTCTGGGTGACCTCAGGCTACTTACTTATCCTCTCTGTGCCTTTAGTTACTTCACCTTTAAGATGTCAATACATGTAAAGTATTTCGAGTAGGACTTCAACTAATGTTCACTATTTTTATGATTATTTTAATTTAAATTGTACTTAAACATATATATTTCAACCAAAAGACTAAATGTATGCTTTCTGATTAGTCAACATTAATGTTCACTATGGTTATGAAAATTTATTATTTCCGTTAACGGATCACTGTATAGGTAAACAAAGATAAACATAAAGATATCCACACTGAAAAATCCCCAGATTTGTCAATCAAAAGCTTTGACTCAATTAGAAGCATAGATGAAAAAATTACTTCAAACCATTTGATTTAGCATTATTAGAAATTATCCAGATTGAGAGAACATTTCATTTGATTCATCATCTCTAAGACAACTCGCCACTGACACCAATCAACTGAAGAGCTTATTTCATCCAAAAATGTGGTGTTGTATAGATGTTTTACTTTTTTAAGATTTACCTATTTATTTATTTATTTGAGAGGGGGAGAGACAGCACACGGAGGGGGGGAGGGAAAAGCAGACTCCCCCCTCTAAGCAGGAAGCCCAATGTGGGGCTTGATCCCAGAAACCTGGTATCATGACCTGAGCCTAAGGCAGATGCTTAACCCACTGAGCCACCCAGGCGCCCCAGGATAGATGTTTTATATGGCTGTATTACACATTATTCTACAACTGCAGTGTATTTATTCAGCTTTTTTCCTAGAGGCTATAGTTGGGAAATTAGACAAGGAAAAGGAAGAAAAGACAAGCTGATTGAAAAGCATAAAATAAAACTATCTCTATTTGCAGATGACATGAACTTGTATACAGAAAATCCTAAGGAATTCACACACACACAAAATTATTAGAGTTCAGTAAGGTTACCAGATGCAAAAACAATATATAAAAAAATTGTATTTTTATACATTTGCAATATTTCAAAATGAAATTAAGAAAATAATTCCACTTACAATAGTATCAAAAGAATAAAGGCTTAGGAATAATTTAAGAAGAGAAATGCAAGACTTGTGAAAAATACAAAATACTGTTGAAAGAAATTAAAGAAGACTTCAATAAATGGAAAGACATCCTGTGTTCAGGGATTTAAAGTCAACATTGTTTTAATGGCAATGCTCCTAAATTGTTCTACAGATTTATTTCAATCCCTATATGAGAATGGATTTAATCTTGTTCCTGACCCTAGGGACAAAAGATTCAGTCTTTGAACAGTAAGTATTATGTTAGCTGTGGTTTTTCACAAATGTCCTTTCTATAAGTGCTTTTTTGTAGATGAGAAATTTTTTTTCTGTTCTTACTTTATTAAATGTTTTTATCATGAAACTATGCTGGATTTTTGTCAAATGCTTTTTCTACATCTATTAAAGTGGCCATGTGGTTTTTCTCTTTTATTCTGTTAAAATGGAGTATTACATTGATTGATTATTGAATGTTGAACCAACCTTGCATTCCTGACATAAATCTCACTTGGTCATGATGTAAAATCCTTTTTATATGTTGCTGAACTAAGGTTGTTAGTGTTTTGTTAAGAATTTTTATATTTATATTCATAAAGAATATTGGTCTATAGTTCTTCATTCTTGTGATTGGTTTTGGTATCAGGCTAATCCTGGGATCAGAATGAAGTAGAAAGTGTTCTTTCCTCTTCTATTTCTTGGAAGACTTTGTAAAGAATTGGCATTAATTCATCTTTAAATGTTTGACTGAATTCATAGGGAAGCCATCTGGGCCTGGACTTTCCTTTGCAGGGAGTTAAATGGTAGCAAGAGTAGTAGTAGTAGTAATTCCATATTCTTATTATAGATCTATTCAGATTTTCTTTCTTTCTCTTTTTTTTCTTTCTTTCTTTCTTTCTTCTTTTTCATATCTAGTTTTGGTAGTTTGGGACTTTCTAGGAATTTTTCCATTTAACATAGGTTGTATAATTTGTTTCCAGGCAATTATTCATAGTACTCCATTATAATTCTTATTATTTCTGTAATATTAACAGTAATTTCTCTCTTATTTTTTATTTTAGTAATTTGAATCTTCTCTCTTTTTTCTTCATCAGTTTACCTAAAGATTTCCTGATTTCATCAGCCTTTTCAAAGAACAAGCTTTTGTTTACATCAGTTTTTCTCTATTTTTCCCCTATTCTCATTTCATTGATTTCTACTCCGATCTTTATTTTCTTCCTTCTTTTGCTTTGGGTTTAGAGCTCCCTTTGTAGCTTCTTAGGGTAAAAACTTGGGTTATTAATTTGAGATCTTGTTCTCTGTTCATATAGATGTTTACTGCTATGAATTTTTCTGTAAGCACTGCTTTAGTAGTATACCACAAGCTTTGGTATATTGAATTTTCATTTACTTTCATCTCAAGGGATTTTCTAATTTTTCTTTGTGATTTCTTCTTTGACCCATTTGTTATTTAGGAGTTTGTTGTTTAATTTCCACATGTTTGTGAATGTCCCCTAATTTTTTAGTTATTAATTTCAAATGTCATCTCTTTGTGGTCATAGAGCATACTTGGTATGATTTCAAGGTATTTAGGCTTATTGAAAATTGATCCACTATATAATCTATCTTGGAGAAGATTTCATGTACACTAGAATTAATGTGTATTCTGCCATTACCAGGTAAAGTGTTATATAAATGTCTGTAAAGTCTATTTGTTTTATAGTACTTTTAAAGTCTTCTAATCCTTTGCTGATTTTCTGTCTAGATATTCTATCTATTATTGATATTGGGGTATTGAAGTCCCAACTGTTATTGATGACTTGCCTATTTATCCCTTCAATTCTCAGTTTTTGCTTCAGGTATTTTTGGCTTCTGTCATTGGGTGCATATATGTTTATCATTGTTATGTCTTCTTGATGCATTGATCCTTTCATTATTATAAAATGTCCTTCATTATCCCTAGTAAAAATTTTTTTCTAAAAGTCTGTTTTGCCTGATATTAGTATAGTCACTCCAGCTCTACTTCAGTTAATGTTTCACACGATATTCTTTTATATTCTTTTTACTTTTAATCTTTTGCATCTTTCATTCTGAAATATGTCTCTTATAGACAGCATATAGTTGGGTCGTGTTTTTTAATTCATTCTGCCAATCTTTGCCTTTGGATTGGAGTATTGAATCCATTTATATTTAATGCAATTACTGATAAGACATGATTACATATGCTATTTTGCTATTGTTTTCTATATGTCTTATGTCTTTTTTCATTCTTGTATTCATCCATTATTGGCTTCTTGTATGTTAAACAGATATTTTCTAGTGCACCATTTTAGTTCAGTAGCACTTCCTTTAGTGTATATTTTTATTTTCTTTAGTGACTGTTCTGGTTTTTACAATTAATATCTTAATTTATAATATTCTAGTTCACATTAATATGAAATTAACTTTAATAGTATGCAAAACTTTGCTTCCATACAGTTCCATTTACTCCACTCTAATACATTTTTAAAAGTTCTTTAGATATAATTTCCTTTAGTTCTTTGAACGTATTTTAAATTGCTGATCTAAAGTCTTTGTATAGTAAGTGCAACATCTGGACTCCCTCAAAAGCAGTTTCAATTGGTTGTTTTTATTACTGCTTATGGGCCATATTTTCTTGTTTTTTCACATGCTTCACAAATTTTTATCAAAAACTAGACATTTTAAATTAACATAATGTGACAACTCTGGAAAGCAGATTCTCTACCCAGGGCTCATTGTTGTTGCTACTGCTATTATTTGTTCATGAAGTGACTTTCCTGAACTAATTGTTATTCTGGAAAGCCTGTATTCTTGTTGTGTGTGGTTACTGAAGCCACTATTCAGTGAGCTTAATAGTTAGCTAATGATTGGACAGAGATTTCTTTAAATTCTTGAAAGCAATAAATTTTCCAACCTTTGCCAAGTTCTAGGTGTACATTTGGGGCATCCCTTCAATATCCAGGCAGTTTACATCTCTGCTTTAGTATTTACTGCCTACCTTCACAGAGCTTCAAGGTCAACCAGAGGTGAGAACTTAACATCCTTCTCAAGTTTTTCCTAGGCATTCACACAGTCCTGGGCATGGGCACAACATTGTTTATGCATGGCCTTCTACCTTCCCTAAAATATGTAGGAGGTTTTTTAAAAGTCCCCTGTGGACATCTCATTCCCTAGTAAGTTTTGGTTCAGCTTTCTGTTTGCTTCAACTATCACTTCTGCCTTAGACAGAAGTGATGTTAAACAATTTCAACTGATAGTTTTCTCCCAGGGAAAAAAGTGCTTTTCACTGAGAGATCTGAATGGAGTCAAGTAAATACAAACCCTACATGGAGACTTCCAAAGAACTACCAGGCAGGTCAAGTGATGACAATTCTTTGAGAATGGGGCTTTAAAAAAGCTTCAACCCATCATGATCCTTCCAGTGATGGCTAGGTTGCTTGTTTTCATTGTGCTTGTGGGGCTGTTGGTTTGCAAGACTACTGCATAGTTGGGGAGTAGAGGGTGTAATTAGACCGAGTTAAAATAAAACCATAAACCTTGCTGTTCCTACCAAGATTCAATGATTTCTTTTCTTGAATAAATCCTCCTTGGATTGCTGCAGGCCTTTGGGTAATTTCCAGAGTTCTGAAAAAGTTATTTTGACCATTTTGCAAATAGTCTCATTCCTTTATGTAGGAGTGAATTTTGAAGTTCCTTACTCTGCCATTCCTGTTGACGTCCAGCCAAAGCTCTTGATATTTAAACACCAAGCTATTTATCACTTTTAAAGAAGATTTAAATAGATGATCTGGAATGTTTACTTCTTTAATTCCTCTCAATCCAATTTAAATAATAGTTATTGAAATCCTATGGGTCCTAGGGCCCAAGAATAACTTCCCAATATGGTCTAGGTCTAGTGCACTGACTCAGATTAAATATAGATAAAATACTGTGATTACTAATAGCTCATGCTTACTAAAGAGGCATCTTTGATCAAGAAATGATGATTTTTTTTTCTTATTAATAACTCAGCATATGTCACCATAGGTGTCACAGCTAGCGACTACAGAGAAGAGATCACATCAGTAAATTAAAAATATACCAGTGACAGCACTTCTTAATTAATGTGCCCCTGAGTTTGGAGGTCAGTTCAGTCCAGAAAGAAGGAAGACAAAGACCTGTTGAGTCACTGGGGTTCCCCAGTGGACATGCTAGGAAATTTGCAGAGTATGCTATGATCAACAGTATTGCATATTTTCTCTCCTAAGCTATGTCTACAATGAGACCCATTCCTATATTATGAAATGTTTTAACTACTGAAATGTCATAGTATAGGCTAAATTACCCTTTGCCTGTCTTTTCAAATCTTTACGTTTTACAAGTTCTTGCCTTGTTGCTAACTTGTAATATTTCTGATATCGATTCTAGTTGGCAATATTCAACAATTCAGTCTGGTACATCAATTTATTTAATTTTCTAGAAATGGATTTAACCACTAACTTTTGCTAGTTTAGCTGGTGATTTTGGTAGAATTCAAAGTCAAACATTTCAAAGATATAAAACCATATCTGAGGCAGATGGCTTACTCTTAAAGTTTCAAGGTAAAACTATCTTTGCTGTGCACTTTTCAAATACATGTTCAGGAATTTCAGTAGCTTAAAAGCTGCTTTTTAAAGGAAAAGATTAGCACTGAGGGTCAGCATTTTTCAACTCACCTCTGTGCAGGAAGGTGCTCTTCTCTCTAAAGAATCCAATCTGATTTCCTGAAGGTCATAACAGCATGTGAAACAGCCACTTGTCTGAGATGATAAGAGTGTTCAATTAGATGTCACATATGTATTTAATCCTCGCTTAAACCCTCTCTATTATTAGTCCCATTTTATAGAAGATGCTAAAGCACCGAGGTCCTGCCACTAAAAAAGAGTAAATTTTGCATTTGAACCTTAGCATTTTGTTTCTACAACTGCACTTTATATTACTACTCTAAACACCTGAGAGCCAAACATACTTATTCCTAATACAGAACCTGTATTCAAAATGCATTTTATTAGTGACGTAATTTTCAGTAGAGAGGACATATCTCTCAATCTAGTTTCCAACTAAAAACTCAAAGCAGTACATACCCAAAGAGAATATTTAGAGAACCATGTATGGATCATTTGTCTAATAGATTGAAAATTACTTCATAGGAAGGTAAATCAGAAAGCAGTAAACTTGGACCACATTATCTAAGTTCCCTCACCACAGTCATAGATTTGCTAAATAATTTATAAATTATTCACCAAGAAATTACCAAAAATTATTACAAATAATTCACAAGTTGCTAAAACTTTGATATGATGCCCTAGATTTTTATCAAGAGTCTAAATAGGAAAAATCATACAAAACTATCATTGTAAATACCCTCTGTATATTTTGTTCAATGTCTCTTATATATAATTAAAAAAAACTGATAATAAAAAGGTTTCCTTTGAAGAAGCAAGCTATATATTTTCCAAGATAATAAGAGTTATGAAATCCATCCTCCTTACCTTGTTAGCAGCTGCCAGGAATCTCTAAGATAAGTGTAGGGTTTGATCACAGTTAATGTATTTGCTCCTATGAGAGAATATTTTCTACCTATTTCAAAAAATCTTTCCTTCTTTATCCTAATAGCATTTTTGTATACATGTATTTAATAAGCTACCCTGAAACCATTTTAGAAGCAAGCGGGTGATTTTTAAGTTGTCTTTCTCAAAATTAGAGTTAAAAAAAAAAAAACAAAAAACTGTTGTAGTTGTTTCCCTGTGAGCTAATACTGAAGCTCTGTAAAAACCATAAACACTAATTTGAAGAGAATCTTTAGTGATAATTTTTAAATCTCATTTACTCTCATCATATTAACTAAATAAGAGGAAAGGAGACTGATGAACTCTAGACCTATTACTTCCACAAACCACCTCCTTCAACCACACAATGGAAGAAGTAGCTATAGTCTACTCTTCATATTTATATCTTCTACTGGACCTCCAGTAACAGTCTACCATACAGTTTGAGACTTGAGTAGTCCACAGGCTGGAGAGTCCTGATGTCAGGGCTGTACTAGAAATGCCTCACCACTCTACCTCATGGTATGGAGACTGTTCCTGTCCTGTGAATTAAGTTAAAAAGCTGAAGGCATGGATCATCTCAAAAAATGGTGATTTATATTTCTCTTCATTTGTGTGGGTGCACTAAAGGACAGGGATAGACAGATAAATCAGGTTGTCTCTTGTCTTTTTGGAAATAAATGAGAATTAACTTAATTTTTGTGTACTTCTTGTTGTACTTCATCCTGTTTTAAGAAAATAGTTGTGTCAAATATGCCTGTTATCTCAATTTCTACATCAGACCCTCTTAATGTTGATTGCTTTATTTCTCTCCTCACTTCTTTTACCCACCTTAGATTATCTCTATTATCTCTATAGATTATCTCTATTCTATCATGATATTTTGCTTCTATCTCTATGTGTGAACATATTCATCTTCCCATCTAGGTTTCTAGATTTGAAGACAAAGAATGTGTATTCTAGAATCTGGCTTTAATCCTTGCACACAGAAATTCTTAAGCAAACACGGATAGATTCCACTGTGTTAGGACTACTATAGAAGGATTTTGTTGAGTGGATCTTTCAATATAATTGTCCCTACTTGATATAAGTGATGAGGCTGGCCTTATTTTTAAATTAGGAAATAAAGTACTGGCAGTAGTGGGCTAGAGAAGTTAAGAATGTCAACTGTCTGGGTCAATAATCCTGGCAAATTATTCACCTCTGCTCAACATCTTCATTTGTGAAAGGGGATATTAATTGGACACACCTCACAGGGTGTCAAGACTATCAGTTAACACATGCAGAGTACTTAGTGCTTGCACAAATTAAATGTTAGCAATGAAAATAAACAGGAAACACAGAAATTCTGACTGAGAAATCAAAGTCATGATTAAAAGAGTAACTTGTAGGGGAGAATTTGATATGTAGAATTCCATTAACAATTTATAGATCTGTAGCTATAAATCTATAGGCACTGTGTTACATCAACATGGATTATATGACTTTCCAGAAACAATTTTATTATATGAGACATTACAAACATTGAAAAAATATTGCCTAATAATTTTATCAGAAAAAATTCTTATTTTACTAATGACACAATTTTGGAAAATACTGTTTTATAACTAATATAGAAAAAATAACTTTTGGGTGCCTGGGTGGCCCAGTGGGTTAAAGCCTCTGCCTTCGGCTCAGGTCATGATCCCAGGGTTCTGGGATCGAGCCCCACGTCAGACTCTCTGCTCAGCGGAGAGCCTGCTTCCCCCTCTCTCTCTCTGCCTGCTTCTCTGCCTACTTGTGATCTCTCTGTCAAATAAATAAATAAAATCTTAAAAAAAAAAAAAGAAAAAATAACTTTTTATGAGTTTTGTCTCTTTGGTGAGATTTATCTAGAACACTTATTTTTAGAACATCTTTATTCTCATAATTTGGGCAACAAGTTAGATTCCGAGGTAATCTACTATCTTAACTGATCACTTAAGTCTCTAGGGTCTAGGGTTGAATCACATATTAAACTCTCTTTTGTAAACTAAGTGAAATATGCATTTATGAAACAATACTGCTAATAATGTCTGTGCACACACAACATTCATCCATTTACTGGTCTACTACATGTTCTGATAATGCCCCCAAAGGAAAAGCAGCATTTATTAGATACCATAATCAATAGTTTTACTCTACATCAAGGTCAGTCAGTCATAACTTATAAATTCAAGCAGCTAACTATCTTCATCCCTGTATTTGCATCTTTATGCTTTCAAATTTAAAGTAACTTCAGTTTCTGTTACAGATATTCTCATAGGAATTGCCCAAGGTAAATAAAGAAAACCTAAGAAAAAATTTAAAAAATAACTCTAAATCAAAGTTTTAAAAATTGATAATAAATAAGCAAACATTTATTTCCAAAATTCCTTCTAAATATCCCTTTGATTCTTCTTTATAAACTCTGTACTTTATTAATAACTTAAGCTTTTCTTTTTTTTAAGCTTTTCTTTAAAAAAAATGTTTTTTAAAGATTTCATTTATTTATTTAAGAGAGAAAAGGGTGAGGTGGGAGAACAGAAGGGAAAGGAGAAGGACAAGCAGACTCCTGGCTGAGCACGGAGCTCAATGCAGGGCTCTATTCCACGATCTGAGATCATGACCTGAGCCGAAACCAAGTGGGACACTCAATGGACTGAGCCATCCAGGCACCCCACACTCAAACTTCTCTAGTTAACTAAATATTAGTCATTTTTGTGTATTAGATTTTTAAAATATAGCCTTGTAAAATAAAAATAATTGTCCATTACCATAAAAAAAGAATTTCTAAATTTACTTTTTGTCATTCCTACACATTCTGAGAATTAAAGACATCGATATAAATCTTGGTAGGGGAAACACAAGTTATTGCTTTATAATTCTTTGTACTTTGTGTTTCTTAAAAATATGCATGACTTAAAGGGCTTTTTTAGCTTTTGGAGGGGAAGACAATTTGGTACTATAACTAAGAAATTCTTAAACAGCAGTAAGCCTATACTATACATTAATTCTCACACAATTAAAGATTATGTTTTTTTCCTTAGCATTTATCATTATCAGTCACTTTAGTTTATATTTGTTAACTAAACATGGAAATGGCCAGAAAGGGAAATAACTTGATGATGATTTTAAACCTCATATCCATGAGATTTTTATTTTAGTGTTTTACTTCATGCCAAGGAATTTAAGCCTTGGCATTCACAATGTACTATCTCATGAGCCTTCTACAGAGGAACCCTCAGTTAGACATTATAACATTTAATATGGAGTTTGAGTCATTGTCCCAACAGTCAAATTAGCATCTGAAATTTAGGCGGTACATTCCACACTGGCAACAGATGTTCCCATATTTTAAAGGAATAATAATATTATAATTTATTTTTTTAATGATTGAAAAGCATGCAACCTTGTGAGTTGGTGTGGAATTAATGACAGACTACCTTAATGTGTACTTTTTAACTAAAGATTGCAAAGGACTAGATGATTGTCAGATATTAAGGGAAATTAAGGGATTGATTTTGAAAGTCATTTAAATTAACAACAAACAGAGTTTTCTTTTAAACTCCTTTTAAGAGCTGAGTGCTACCCTCCTACACTGTTGGTGGGAATGCAAGCTGGTGCATCTACTCTGGAAAACAGTGT
>CM052896.1:67646770-67963820 GCA_028534135.1 Potos flavus
CGTGGATGGAACTGAAGGGTATTATGCTAAGCGAAGTAAGTCAATCAGAGAAAGACAATTATCATATGATCTCTCTGATATGAAGAATTCGAGAGGCAGGGTGGGGGGCTGTGGAGGGTGGGAGAGGGAAATGAAACAAGAGGGGATCAGGAAGGAGACAAACCATAAGAGACTCCTAAACTCATGAAACAAACCGAGGGTGGCTGGGGGGTAGGGGCAGGTAGGGATAGGGTGGTTGGGTTATAGACATTGAGGAGGGTATGTGCTATGGTAAGTGCTGTGAAATGTGTAAGCCTGAGGATCCACAGACATGTACCGTGGGGCAAATAATATGGATTAATTAAAAAATTAAAAAAATAATAAAAAATTAAAAAAAAAAAGAAATGCCTAAAAAAAGAGAAAAAAAAAAGAGCTGAGTGCTGCTGGATGAAAAATATCAAATACAAAAGGAAGTTTATTTTTCTTATTAATATTAGAGATTGAAAAACATGATATGGAATTCTAAAATAGCATGCTAATTTATCTCTATAAAATATGAAGTGGACAGGCTTGATTAGCGAATTGATTAGTTAATTTCTTTAAATCTTTAGTTCTTTCTCACAAATATGTTAAAATCTAAAAGGGGGCTGGAGACAATAAGCTAGACATGTTTGAAGAGATTGACAATTTAAATGTGAATAGGGGTCTATCATTTAATAACAAGGCAAATGACAGTAAGAAATACGACCAAAAATATCAGGATTTGAGATAATATCTTATAAATATACCATAAAGATATGTATGATTGTGGACATATACACCTATGAAAATCATATGCCTATGTCTTTGTTCAAAAATTTTTTAGAGTGTATAAAATAACTACACGTCAAATTGTGAAAGTTTAAATGAAAATATTAGACATTTTTAAATATCTTATCAACAATGAAAAAGTAAAAATCAGATATTCTATGCTATATTCTTCTAGCATACTTGCACATGAAAATAATGGCTCAGTCATTGGGCATCTGCCTTCTGCTTGGGTCATAATCCAGGGTCCTGGATGGAGCCCCACACCAGACTCCCTGCTTGGTGGGAAGCCTGCTTCTCCCTCCACCACTCCCCCTGTTTGTGTTCCCTCTCTCACTGTCTCTCTCTGTAAAATAAATAAATGAAATCTAAAAAAAAAAAAGAATTTTAATTTCCATAGGTAAATTAAAAATCATGAGATAGAACCAAAATGTTGAGATGTGTGTTTATATGTACATTCAATCAATATTCATAATCATATACATATAATATATAATATACATAATAAATTAGTCAATATATCCAATGTGGCGACAGTCTATAAAAAAATAATTCCTGTATAATAAGAAATGCTACCTATTCCCCAAATTGTGGGTAAATAGCAACAGCCTGTGATCATTTCTGATGTTGCAGTTTTCATAACTATCCAGTTACTTTAAGTATAAACACAACATTTCCTTTAAGCAATGTCTTTAAGTACTACTAACAGTATTGCAGTACTCATTTATAAGAAATATTCCTTTAGTACCCATCCTAACAGGTATGAAATGTTCTCTATCCTCCTTCCACAAAGTACCAGCTTTCTTCCACAAAGCACCAGCTTTCAGGAAATAAAATCTGGAACTAAAAGATTTGATTAGCTAGTCTTTGGCTACTGTGGAAGAGAGGTTGCTACCTTCCACCTGAAAATATAGCAAACTTCCAAACCTTGCAGACATTGACATATTCTGTGACCCAGTTTACATCCTGAGTTGATACTAGGGATGATTCAAATCTCATAGGTCTTGGTAAGGAGCTTAGATTGTAAAGTCAGGGCAAGGAGAAGTCATTAGAAATTATTAAGCAGGAGAGTGAGATGGCATTTTTAAAACACTCGGTTGGACTTCTGTGTGGATTAGTGCGGACAGATAAGTGTGAGGATGGGCAGTGGGGAATCCGTTGTAGTAATTCAGATGAGAGATGAGGGTGCTTTCACCAAGTGGGTAGCAGCAAAGATGGAGCAAGATGGACAGATTCAGGAGATGTTGGAAATAGTGTCAAAGGGACTTTCTGATGGATTAAAAGCTGGGCTAGGGAATCAAGGACAAATATTAAGTTTTTCACTTAGGTAAGTATGTCATGACATGAGGAAGGCTGAAGGACAAACAGGTTGGAATCATCAAGAATTGTGCTTCAGACATGATAAACTGGAGATCTCTTTTAACCCTGCCTGTGGAGACATGGGAGGTGATCAGAATCACAGATCTGGAGCTTGAGAGCTGAAGAAGTCCAGCAAGAGGTTATCCTTTGAAAGTTATCAACATGTAAATAATACTTACACTTGAGCCTAGAGTCATTCATTCATTTGTTTATCAAACAAATATTTATTAAGTGCCTAATATGAACCAGGTACTGTTTTAAGTGTTAGGAACACAACACTGAAAAAAATTGAGATGGAAATCCTTGCTATTATGGGGCTCACACTGTGTGAGGAGATCCCCTAGAAAGAAAATGTAGATGGCAAGAAGAGAACCCAGGATGAATCTCCAGGGCATTCCCACCTTGATAGAATGACAGGGTAAAGAATCCACAGAGAATAGAGTGAAAAAGCTGCCAGGGAGGTAGGAGATAAACCAGACAATTGTAGTGTCACAGAAGCCAAGAGAAAAAGTGATGCACCTCTCTAAATCTTTTTTTTTTTTTTGTAACAACTGTTCAACTGTGCGAATATCTGCTGAGGTGTGTAGAAAGATTAGAAATATAAAATGGTATTTTAATTAGGTGATAAGAAGATTGTGTCCTTCAAACCTAGTGAAATGGCAGACAGAATCTCTATTCAAGTGGGTTGAGCCAAAAGTTGGGCGAGGGTAACAAAATGGAGGCCGTAAGTTTGGACCCTTAGTGAGTGTTACTATCAAGGGAAGGGAAGTTGAGAAGTAGGCAAGTGGCTGAGAAACCAATGGGTAGATTTAGGTATGATGTCTGAAGGCTCTTACCATACATAGTATGTGGCACAAACTCAACATTCAAAAAATACTACACATTATCATTGATAAGTGACATTTAAATGTAATAGTTCGGATTAAAAAAATAATGTACTGGCAATAGGTTGTCACTGAGCCTGAAAGTTATGAATTTTTCTACTGGAAGTCTTAAAATTAGTTCAGATTACATAAATATTGAATTTACAAATGAATAAATACAAATTAACAATAAAGATATGCGGGTGGCATTTCCATCAACTGAATTGGCAATTTTTAAAGGTATAATATTCAATATTGGTAAAAGTGCAAGGAAATGAATCTTAAACTGAGTCTGTAGGATTATCACCTTTGTGAAAAGTAAATTTATATGTATCGAAAGCTTTAAAAATGTGCTTACTTTTTGTTTTATTTTTTACGTGAATGTCATTACAGTGTATTTAATGGAAGAGAAGTTCTAAAGTTAGAGAAATACAAAACTCTGATATTGTAAAAAAAATGAGAAATATATACATCCTGGAAGAAGCATCTGATGGGGGGCTGTTTATATAAAATTGGTGAAATACCCATCCATTCAGACTTTAGTTACCTGCAGGCTAATTGCTGCAAAGCTCTATCCTTAATGCTAGCCTTCAAGACCACCCAGAGTTTTCTGCAGGCGGGAATGCAACTGTTCACCTTCTTAGTGGGTTGAGCTTCTAGGAGCACAAACACTTGAGTGCCAGCCTCCAAGATGATTTTGCTTGTTTCCCCTATTTTCTGAAACAGTGCTAAGTTGGCCATATTCCTCAAAGTAGTTAGTGGTTAGGAACGGATTTACCCACAACAGCTCTTTGCTCCCTTTTAGCATCCCCGTTTCAGAGCATTACAGTTCAAATCCGGTCTGCTTGTGCAGGGTTCAAAGAACCATACCACCATATCGGATAATTCTGATTTGTATAAAATTTGATGGCCTGAGGACACAGCGCTCAAGCTGGCATATTAAATAAAGGTGGAAGTTCCTTGCACAACCACAAAACCAGCTCAGCATCTTGGAATGAGATGATTCTGACATGAAGGGGATTGCTGCTGATTCCGTAAAGCTGAAAAGTACAGACTTTTACTGGCTAAAGACAGGACTCATTTCACAAAGTGGTGTTATAATATTTTATATTTAGCACTTTACAAGATTTGAAATGTTTTATTATTTCATTTGAGCTTTAGAGTAATCTTCTCCCCATTTAAGATGTTGAGAAACTCAAATTCAGGGACACCATTCCCTAGGTAATGAGATTTTGCTTCATAAGATTCCCTTAACCTCTGTGGGCCTAATCCTAAAATGTGGCACAATACACGGCAGGAAGGCTACGAAGCGTGAGTGGGTATAAGGGTGTTGCATCAGTTTACCTCTGCCCTTTAAAGGCCGTAGGGAATACACCGACAAGGCTATCTTTGCACTAGCTGCTTCTTACATATGGCCCAGAGCATGCTTCCGGCACCAGTGTCTTTGGAAGAGGTGTGAAAAAACTTCTCTCTGAGTCCAGGAGAGTGGGCTGTTCAAATCCTCCTGGAGACAAAAGAAAGAATTGGTTCCAGTGCCTTTTTCAATCCTAACAGCTTTCAGATGACACATTGGGAGTCATTTATACAGACTTGAATATACCCAAAAGCATTTCTCGCCAAGCCTTCCCACAGTCTACACGAGCCAATGCAGATCACTTTATTTAAAAAGGTTATATGTTATGTAAAACCCACACAACTAGCTGTCTTAGATTTTTCTCTTCCCCTACTTGGACTTCTGTGGGGTTTCCTCCATATTTTCCATCTCTAACTATAGACTAACTGATTTATTGTCACCCATAAAGCAATGTTCATTTCAGTAAGCCACCTTCCAAAGGTACCAGGCATTGGATGTTCCGCTCGGCTCATCAATAAAACCTTACTGCTTAGAAGTCACTGCCCCTGCCATTCGACAAGCAAATGAAATTCAAAAGGCTACACTCCTGGGAATTTTTTTTTTATTGACTAGTAAATTAAACCAATATACTATGCAGCTTATGCCCAAAATGTCACTTTTTTTTCTGATAGGAAACTCTTGGGGTCATTTTTGAATCTTTTCCTTGATCTATGGGTCAACTGTACTTAACCTCCTGCTACAGGTGGATGCTTCAGTAGAATGTGTTTTCCTAGAAGTTCATACCAGCAGCTGGAAAGTCTGCTTTATACATTTCAAAGGTAAAGACTCCACTCTGTATGATTTAGCAACAAAGGATACAATAAACTTCTCTGGTGACACTGGAGCAGGGAGACTCATTGCTGCTCATGTCTAGACCAAATGTCCTATTCCCATAAAAGACCCTTGACAGGTACTCTTGCCTCCTATCTACACGAGAATAAGCTTTTATTCTCAATTATCTATTACTGTATCTACTATTTTAATTTTGCATGATGCCTTTCATTCTGTTGTGATAACAAATGGCTTACTTTTTGTCTTTTGTTCATAATTTACAAATATGGAGAGTTTTAAATAAGATTTACATGGATAATATTTTTTAAGCTTGTATTCAAATTCCAGTTAACAGGGGCGCCTAGGTGGCTCAGTGGGTTGAAGCCTCTGCCTTCAGCTCAGGTCATGATCTCAGGGTCCTGGGATCGAGCCCCACATTGGGCTCTCTGCTCAGCAGGGAGCCTGCTTCCCCTCTCTCTCTGCCTGCCTCTCTGCCTACTTGTGTTCTCTCTCTCTCTGTCAAATAAATAAAGAAAATTAAAAAAAAACAAAACCAAATTCCAGTTAACATACAGTGCAATAGTACTTTCAGTTGTATAATATAGTGATTCAACACTTACACACAACACCTGGTGCTCATCACTAGTGCACTGCTTAATCCCCATCACCTTTTCACCCATCCCCCCACCCGCTTCCCCTCTGGTTACCATCAGTTTTGTCTCTATAGAGTTTGTTTGTTCTTGGTTTTCCGCTTTCTTTCTTTCCCCTATGATCATGTGTTTTGTTTCTTAAAAGCCACATATGAGTGAAATCATATGGTATTCCTCTTTCTCTGACTGACTTATTTTGCTTAACATAATACTCTCTAGCTCCATCCACGTCATTGCAAATGGAAAGAGTTCTTTCTTTTTTATGGCTGAGTAATATCCAGTTGTGTATATATATACATCTTTTATATATATATGTATATATATATCACATCTTTTTAAATTTAATTTTATTTACATTCAATTAATTAACATATAGTGTATTATTAATTGCACCAAAAACCATAAGATACCTAGGAATAAACTTAACCAAAGAGGTAAAGGATCTGTACTCTGAAAACTATACAACAGTCATGGAAGAAATTGAGAAAGACTCAAAGAAATGGAAAAATTTCCCATGCTCATGGATTGGAAGAATAAATATTGTTAAAATGTCTATGCTTCCCAGAGCAATCAATATATTCAATGCAATCCCTATCAAAATACCATCAACATTTTTCACAGAGCTGGAACAAATAATCCTAAAATATGTGTAGAACCAGAAAAGACCCCAAACAGCCAAAGTAAAGTTGAAAAAGAAAACTAAAGCTGGTGACATCACAATTCCAGACTTCAAGCTACATTACAAAGCTGTAATCATCAAGACAGTATGGTACTGGCACAAAAACAGACACATAGATCAATGGAACAGAATGGAGAACCCAGAAATGGAACCTCAGTTCTGTGGTCAACTAATCTTCAACAAAGCAGGAAAGAATATCCAATGGGAAAAAAAACCACTCTCTCCAACAAATGTTGTTGGGAAAATTAGCCACATGCAGAAGAATGAAACTGGACCACTTTCTTACACCATACACAAATACATATACCACATCTTTTTTATCCATTAATCGGTTGATGGACATTTGGGCTCTTTTCATAATTTGGCTATCGTTGACAATGCTGCTATAAACATGAGGTGCATGTGTCCCTTCAAAACTGTACTTTTCTATTTAGGTAAATAACTAATAGTGCAATTGCTGGGTAGTAGGGTAGTTCTATTTTTAACTTTTTGAAGAACCTCCATACTTTTCCAGAACGGCTGCACCAGTTTGCCTTTCCACCAATAGTGCAAGAGGGATCTCCTTTCTCCACATCCTCACCAACACCTGTTGTTTCTTGTGTTGTTAATTTTAGCCATTGTGACAGGTGTGAGGTGATATCTTATTGTAGCTTTGATTTGTATTTCCCTGATGATGAGTGATGTTGAGCATCTTCTTTTGGCCATCTGTATTGTTCTTTAGAGTAATGTCTATTCATGTCTTCTACCCATTTTTTTACTGGATTATTTGTTCCTTGGGTATCGAGTTTTGTAAGTTCTTTATATATTTTAGAATCTTAACCCTTTATTGATGTCATTTGCAAAAATCTTTTCCCATTCCATTCTGTATGTCATCTTTTAGTTTTGTTGATTATTTCCTTCACTGTGCAGAAGCTTTTTATTTTGATGAAGTGCCAATAGTTTATTTTTGCTTTTGTTTCCCTTGCCTCAGGACATATCTAGAAAGAAGTTGCTACAGCCGATGTCAAAGCAGTTATTGCCTGTGTTCTCTGGGATAGGATTTTTTATGGTTTCAGGTCTCACATTTAGGTCTTTCATCCATTTTGAATTTATTTTTGTGTATGGTATAAGAAAGTGGTCCAGTTCCATTCTTCTGCATGTTGCTATCCAGTTTTGCCAACCATTTGTTGAAGAGACATTTTTCCATTAGATATTCTTGCCTGCTTTGTCAAAGATTAATTGACGATACAGTTGTGGGTTCGTTTGTGGGCTTTCCATTCCGTTCCATTGATCTACGTGTCTATTTTTGTGTCAGTACCATACAGTCTTGATCACTACAGCTTTGTAATATAACTTGACATCCAGAATTGTGATGCTTCCAGCTTTGCATTTTTTTTTTCAAGTCTGCTTTGGCTATTCACGATTACATGGATAATATTTTAGAGATGAGAGAAAATTTACTACCATGTTACAGCCCTGACCCATTTCACAAACATATTTTAGTGAAATAGCAACAAGGGAAAACATTTGCTGATGGGCATTTGTCACTCATTATCTTCAGCTTCTTTTATTTTCTCTGCTTTATAATATCATTTTTATTCTTCCTTGATTGAGCCTATATGATTTTTGTTAACATAAATTCTTTGGTTCAAATAATTCCAAATAATAATTCTTTGGTTCAAATTACTGTCATATAATTTCAGGCTCAGGTTGCTGGTTGACCTGCAACCTCATGTTTCAAATATGCAAATATAATTAAAAAGCAGTTCTTCCAACTTGAGAATGTATAGCAAAGCTAGGTCTTTGTAAATATAAATATTTTAAAACCATTAAAAAGAAATATACGCACATATTTATAATTTTTAATTATAACTTAAGAGTGTAAATTTATACCTTAAAGAGTATAATTCAAGTTTTATAAGTATAAATTAAATTTTATTTATAAATTAAGAGTACAAGTTCATGTATGTGTGTGTGCATATTTTTTCTACATTTTTTTCAATGCACACCTAATAAAATATGTATACATACTCAATTTCTAGATTTCATGTTTGAGTCTGCTACTAAGTGCAATGAGCAATTTTTTCAAATCAGTTTTTTTATTATTTATCTGCTAGAAATGAAAACAACATGAAATTATACTTTAATAGTGGATTGCCAACGCAATTATAAGTTATTTTCCCCAACCATCTCTATTTTTGGTAGATGATTAGTGCCCCGTGGGATCCAGAGACTTCTCTGATCGAGAGCTGTTTGTTTTCTGCATGCTGCAATTATATATTACACATACACCAATGATGAGTAGCCTCATGTGTTGCGATAAATATGTTATTATAAGTTCAAATGCTTAGATACTTTTTCGATGTTTATTTGAGCTGAGCAAAACATAGTGGTTTGAGTTCACAGGGGGCTTACATAAACCTTTTGGGGAAGAATTTCAGCTCAGAGGGGTTTGTAAGCAGATGGCATATGCAAGCAATCGCACTTCTCCTTGGTGGGAGGAATGGCATTCTCAGGGTATCAAAATAAGAGAGGGAGGTGCCATGACAAGTCTGTTCTGAGTCTCCACCTGGGCTTTCCCCACAAAGCAGAGATACTAAGCATAAGTTAGAAAGATAGTATGGAATCAGAACACAGTGAAGTGCTTCTCTCAATATCCCATTCTCCCTCTGGGAGCCTTGGAAGCAAGTTTAATCATCCCACTGAACTGAGGTGAAATTTTGCAGAAATATGATGAGATTATGTTTAGGAATGTTAGAACCTAGCACTACCCATTACTTGTCCTCACAGTGTGCCATGGGTGGAATTACAAGCAAGAAACAATTTCAAAATGAGAACCAACTTTTATAATAGTAGGACCAGAATCCAGTTCTCAAATGTACAGAACTCTGGAAAATATAGGTTGAGATACATGTAAGAAAAGCCCTCTGTCCAACCAGCTCCATCCATTCTCCATCTAAATCCTGGAAAGTTCATTCTGTTTACTGTTATATGAACACAAAATAGAGACAAGTAAACTAAAGTGAAAAGAAAGAGAGATAATCTGGCCCCAAGGAAAGCCTTAAACCAGTACAGTAAATGCACATAGTTGGGGTGAGTGAGAAGCAGAACAGAAGGAAAAGAAAGGAAAAAAAGAAAGGAAGGAAAGTGAAGGGAAGAGAAGGGAAGAGTGGATGTGTCTTAATCTTACGATCCCATCTTGCCAGCGAATGTGTCTCAATCAAAATCCTACAATCCGGCAGAAACCATAACAATACATCCCCCTCTGAGAGGGGGAAATGAAGAAAGAAATGGACAGTGAGTTGGCGAGAGAAGACATGTTCGTCCTCTCCTCCCCACCAAATCACTGTGTACTAAAGTCTAACCAGACTTCAGGTCATCCCCTCTAAAAAATACCACAACTACAATAGATGTTTGTGGGACAGAACATGGCACTCACATATGCTCTAGGACAGATCTGTGTCTTGACCACTGAAACCACAAAAACACATAAAACAGACTCCTGTCATCTTGGCTAAACTGAAGAAAACTTGTTTTAAAGATTTCACACCCTTATTTACGTAGCATGTCAACTCATAATAAATGTATATTTCAAAGGAATTCTTTTCCATCTCGATCAACATGGATCTCCTCAGGATTACACAGAAGCCATATTGTGGCAAAGAAAAAAACAAAGGGCACTGTTATGTTCAAAGAATTTTTGTCTAAACTCACTTCATATACACTGAAATAATCCTGAAATGTAATACCTAAATAGAAAGATCATTTACATTTCCTTATGTCATACCATTTTCCTAGTGGCTGCTACTCCAAAACTGTGATCTTAACCTTGTTCTAGTCTTTTACATCCAATTCCTTCAAAGAAAGTCATGAGTGTAACAAATGGCAATGGTGCTCATAGTTGGAGTTCTGTCATTTCACTGGTATCTAGTTTACCCCATGATAATAAAGATAGTAAATATGTGAAACTTATTCTGTAAGTGAAAAAAATCATGTTAAATCCTGAAAATGTGGGAGATAACCTTATTAAGTCAATTGAATATTTCTTGAAAGCTATTAAAAGAAAAACTAAGCTAATACCAATTCTAGTCATTTACGTCTACTACTTATAATGTATGCCTAATTACTATGCTGCTCAATAATGACCATGGATACCTTTAAAAGATTACATCTGATTAGAATACAAAACAATACTTAGATATAAACAAACTTACAGTGGGTTATTCATATAGCAGAACCATACTAAGTTTAAAAAGAAAGAATTTTAGCCTATTATCACAACCGAATGAAAAGAGAAGGATGGATAAATTCAAAGATGTTGCAAAGGAAAAATAAAGATTTGGTGACCTGGATAATGGGTAAGTAGAAAGAGGAAGATCACAAAGGCATATTGAAGATCTGGAAAATCATTCAATAGTTCAATAGTTAAGCCATTCATTTATTATTTATATAATAAATATTATATATTATAAACATATAATAAATATTATAAACATATAATAAATTTTATATATTGTAAACATATAATATATAATGATTCCATTATTTCTTATTTATTTATTTCATTAATATAACAGTTGTTTTACACTTCATAGCCACCAGCAGGAATAAGACATTCACAAGGACCAGTTTTTGTGATGCTTTTCCTCCAAAGTAGGGGCAGATGACTTGGTTTCTTCAATGGGAAGTAAACCAGAATGTAAGAAAATATTGTGGAAATCTTGGCTCATGTTTTTAAATGACAGGGTGGCAGCCAGAGAAGTCATGATGAGGTGGCTCAATGAGTGCAGATGTGACAATTAGATAAATGTGAAGAATTAAAACTGCCCTTAAGATTATCGCAATATTTGGGGAGAGACCTGATTAAAAAAAAAAACTGGGTTTCCTAACAGTAAATTTGTGTGGGATACTGGGCATTAGAGCAAAATATATTTTCCATATTTATTTTTTCCGTATGGAACATTTGGAACAGAAAAAGGGCTTTAGAGAAAAACTAATGAAATCTGATGGAGTTTAGTTAATAATAATAACAATACTAATAATAGCACATGGAGTTTGTTTAATAGTGATGTACCAAAGCTGGTTCATTAGTTGTGGCAAACACACAAGTAAGATGCTAACAATAGAGGAAAACAGGTGTAGGGTATTTAGGAACTCACTGTACTATTTTTGTAACTTTCCTGTAAACCTAAAACTATTCTAAAATAAAATGTTCACTTAAAGCAAAAAATAAAAATAAAAAGCACTTGCTAATTTGGCAAATTTCAAAACTGGCCTATGAGCTTAGATCAGTTCTGGGCATATACAGTAAATGCTCGATAATGATAAACATTATTATTATGAGTAAATGCACAATGTACAAAATTTAAAAATTTAGGTAGAACTTTTACATGATGTAAAGAAAGTTTAAGAAATATTGACTTAAATAGTGACTGTTTGGTAGCTGGTTTGGATAAAGACAGTAGAGGCTATAGATTCTGGGAGACTCTTTAGAAAAATTTTCATCTTTCTGTACGCTTTTGTATCTATAAAATTCCAAAACTAAGTTTACCTACCTCTTAGGGTTTTGTGAGGAGTCTGTGAGTTGTTAAATGTAAAGTGCTTAGAACAGGTGCTTGACATATAGAAAGAATTCAGTAAGTATTATTATTTTCTTTTTATTATCATTGCATCGTATTGAGGTTTGCTGAAGGAAAGAATAATATTGACAAAATGAGGTTGGGGAAACAGCGAAAAACATTGATTTGGGGGAAAAAATGATCAGCTAAGAAAGAAATGTCTAGTAGAGATTTGGCAACACAAGAAAACTTTTGAAGTAATCATGTAAATGAGAATAAATGAGATCTCTGACACTGTAGGAAAAGAAGAGAGCCAAAATCTTAGCCTTAAAAGAAACCCTCAACTAAATGGCACAACAAGGTATAAAAATTTATGAAGGAAAAGAAGAAAAATATAAAAAAGAAGAATGAATCAGGCTATTGTTGTCCCAGAAGGGAAGAGAATAAGAATTCACGAAAAAAAAAAAAAAAAAAAAAAAAAAAGGAAGGGGGCTGAGCCATACTGAAGACCTGAAGAGATCAAGTAAAATGAGATCTAAGAAAAGCAAAAAGATTCACTCATGACCTGAAACAAATAGTTTAAAAGAGTGTGATTGTGAGGGAACCCAAAGAAGAATGGTTTCATTCACCATGCATTTATTTTTGACTGTCTTCTACTCCATGAATGTAAGCTGCTCTAGGGCAAGGATTTTTTATCTAATTTGTTCATTGATGTATGCTAATTCCTGGTACACAGTAGGCATTCAAAAATTTGGTGAATTGGGGTGCTTGGGTGGCTCACTCAGTTAAGCATACCACTCTTGGGTTTTGCTAAGGTCATGATCTCAGGGTTGTGAGATGGAGCCCTGCATTAGGCTCTACATTCAGTGGGGAGTCTGCCTGAAGTTTTTCTCCCTCTGCACTACCCCCCCCTCTAAAATAAGTAGATAAATCTTTTAAAAATATACATATGGTGAATTGAGGAATAAAATAATTCCTGTCAATTATTTTTAAAACAGCCTATGTTGTAATGCAATTGTTGCACTGCAAAAAAAAGTGGCTGTTGTCCAAAATTATTCTTTTTTTTTCTTAAACAGAAGCTTTTCTGCTAAATCTTTAGCTGGGAAATACCATAATGAAGGTAATTCAACACCTGTTGTTGTTGTTTTTTTAGTTTTTTTAGTTTGCTTTATTAGGTCATAGCACAGTTTACACTTGTTTCTGCTAAAAGCTGTATGACTTAATCTGATTTAGACTTATAAAAATAAATCTCCATAATTTTGACAAACAGCATTAATTTTTAAAAGAGAAAGGATAAACCAATATTAAATATGATGTCTTTCTTTTCTTTGCTTACTTAATGCTGTATTTCAAGTGCTCAGAACAATATCTGGCACATAGTAAGTGTGAATTTTTCTTTTTACTTTTTTTTTTAATGGAATATTACTCAGTCATAAAAAAGAATGAAATCTTGCCATTTGTAACAACATGGATAAAGCTAGACAGTATTATGCTAAATGAAATAAGTCAGTCAGAGAAAGACAAATACCATATGATGTCATTCATATGTAGAATTTAAGAAACAAAACAAATGAGCAAAGGGGGAAGAAAAAACAGAGAGGGAGGCAAACTAAGAAATAGATTCTTAACTATAGAGAACACATTGATGGTAACCAGAGGGGAGGTGGGTCAGGGGACAGGTTAAATAGGCGATGAGATTAAGGAGGGCGCTTGCTGATGAGCACAGGGTGTTGTATGGAAGTGTTGAATCACTACATTGTACACTTGAAATGAATAGTACATTGTATGTTAACTAACTTGAATTTAAATAAAAGCTTTAAAAAAATTATTTTAAAGTACGTTTTCTTTCTTTTTTTTAAGATTTTATTTATTCATTTGAAAGAGAGCACAAGCAGGAGAGGCAGAGGGAGAGGGAGAAGCAGACTCCCCGCTAAGCAGGGAGCCCAACATGGGGCTTGATTCCAGGACCACGGGGATTGTGACCTGAGCCGAAGGCCAATACTTAACCGACTAAGCCACCCAGGTGCCCCATAAAGTACTAGTTTGGACTAAGAAAAAAAAAAATGGAACTAAGACTACAGAATTCCAAACTAGCAACCACACATCTTTGTATTTCCAGGAAAAACATCCAATAATAAATATCACCATTAATTACATTTCAGCTTTAATTACATTTAACTTTTTATCAAGAGGCATGGCTATCTTTTCTAGCACACCCAAAATTGCAGTTTTCCTATACATTTTCTCACTTTTTCTGCTTATTGTAAATTAAACTTTAAAATTTAGAAGTGAAGTTTCTGATTTAAAAAAAATGGACTCTTGAGGTGATGAAGAACAAAAATATGCCAAAGTCAAATCTTGGTTGAAGATTAGGTTATCAACATTCTTTATGACAATAATGAAACTAAAGTCAAATATTTTACAGAAATAGGGGGGAAAAGAAATAGGATGTAAAACTTCCAAACCACTAAGAGATTTTTTTAAATGAGCAAGGTCAGCACAATCATTCCATAGATGTCAAAATTAAATAAATGCAAATAACAGGAAGAAAACAGAAATAAGATGTTAAAAACAACATATAACAGAAGTCATAATATAATGAATGGACTAAAAAGCCCCTTCTAAAAGGCCATTCAGTATGAATAAACAAAAAGGAAAATCTATAAATGCTGATTTTTTTAGGGACATAGTTAAAGTAAAATGACACAGAAGAATTGAAAATAAACAGAAAATTAGAAAGATATCAGAAATAAAAATAAAGCAAACTTGAAAATAATTTTTGAGTAAGTGTCCTGGTAGAAAATTTTTAACACATTCAGTTCAGATAACTTGAAGAGAGTTTAATAAAATAACTACAAAGGATGGGTAGGGTTTAGGAAAACCACCACCAGCTATAGCAGGAAATTATTACCATCCTTAGGTCTCAGTGGGTAAAGGGAGAAAGCTGATTACTGGAAGCCAGAGGCTATCTGACAGAAGCTGTGATTTTGTTCAAAACGTATAGGCATATGGCAACTCTACAAGAAGGAAGCAAGGAATAGGTATCCCAAATTCATTCTGCTCCCTCCGTGGGATGTCCTGCCAGTGCTCCTGCAGGCCAAACCCAACTAGAAGCCAGGGGCAAGGGCATCTCTTGATGTGTATGGTCCATACAAATTAGCATGTAGAGGCAGAGAACAGTAAAGAGTGGAGGGTGGATGTGGGAAAAATGCATAAAATTTCCACCATGAATTGTCATAAAAGATAAGTAGAATTCAACTTAAAATCATTAAATGAAGAAAAGTGGGGGTTTTTAAAAGTGGGTAAGGTTAAAAATTTCAAAGATACATAGGAAGGAGTTTTTATGTACCAATAAATGTATCATTAAAATATATAAAATAAAAAAAATCAGCAATATAAGAATAACTTGATCAAACTCTGGCTGTGGAATGACATAGCTTAAAATCTGACATATCCAGAACTGACGGAATGATTGACAAATGTGCTTGGTAAACATATACAGAAAGCTTTGCACTTAACTGAGAAACACATTTTTTCTAAAGACTCAGAAAAAATTAGTCATCCACTAAGAAACAAAATAAGTCTCAGTAATTTCCAAAAGAGAACATTTATAGAAACACTCCCTGACCATAATTCAATAACTAGAATTTACTAAGCACAAATTTTGCATTCTAGTATAATTCACATATGACTATAAAGAATATGTTATTATTACCTTCATTTCAGAAATGATAAAATCCTAAAACTCAAGGAAAAACATACTGATTTTGAACTGCTGTGGAGGTAGTAAATAAAACCAAATATCAGCTATATATATTTTTACAACAAAATGAAGTGATAAAGATAATGAGGGGTGAAGATAGTACCAGAAGATAGTATGTATAATATATATTATAGCTACAGATTATGTATGTATATATGTAAGTGTATATATATGCATATGTGTCAAGGAGATTTTATATATATACAGAAAAATGAAACAGAAGGAAAAATCAAATAAAAAAAGGAATTTCTCTAAAGACTCAATTATTCAGATTAAAAGAGTACCAGGCAAAATGAAAGGAGAAACATGACTAAACACATCTTGTAAAAATTTTCTTTCTATTTCAAAGGTTTTTAACCTTGTTAACCACAAATCTGAAGCTATAAAAACCTAAGAATAATCATAAATACTGTTAATATTTAAACAGGTAGGAAAGATCTCAACTGGAAAGAAAACTTAAACGTTACCTTTTACCCATCTTCTGAGTACTTTCTCTTCTGGACAACCTCCCATGCACTAAGATCATGGCTTTCTTGAGATCTCTTGTCAGTAGCTTTCAAGCACTGATGTCAAGGCCTATAAACAAAATCACTTGAGGTCAGTTACAATCTCTCTCTATATTTTTATTAGGTATCTTTCAAAATGCATTGATATAGCAGTTGATGGCTTAGATCCTTCTGAAACTTTATTTTTGGAAATAAATTACAGAACAATGATCCAGAAAGAAAACCTATGTATTCGTGTGTGTGTGTTTGCGTGTGTGTGTGTGTGTGTGCGCGCGCGAGTGTGTAAATAGACTGAAACTGGAAGGACACAAGCATACAGTTAAGAGTGGTTACCAGAAGGATATTCAAAACTTCATGAAGATTCAACTACTGAGCCGAAGAACATTCCCAGCCTCATCCCGGACAACAGGCACAGATCCATGTTCAGCAATCAACCAACATAATTATGCTTAAGTGAAAAAAAAAGTCCAAATGTACAAGCAACTGTATTGAAACCAGGGTAACTTCATCTGAGGCCATTTCACTGTATAGATGAATTAAGTGGAAAATATCATTTAAAAGACCACCACAGGGCGCCTGGGGGGCTCAGTGGGTTAAGCCTCTGCCTTCAGCTCAGGTCATGATCTCAGGGTCCTGGGATCGAGCCCCACATCGGGCTCTCTGCTCAGCGGGGAGCCTGCTTCCCCCTCTCCCTCTGCCTGCCTCTCTGCCTACTTGTGATCTCTCTCTCCCTGTCAAATAAATAAATAAAATCTTAAAAATAAATAAATAAATAAAAAATAAAAGACCACCACATTCTCCAGACATCTTTATTTTATTTTATTTTTATTTATTTGGGAAAGACGGAGCAAGTGGAGAAGCAGAGGGTGAGGGATAAGCAGATGCCACACTGAGCGTGAAGCCCCACGTGGGGCTTGACTCCATGACCCTGAGATCACGACCTGGGCCAAAATCAAGAGTCAGATACTTAGCAGACTGAACCACTGAGGTGCCCCTCCAGACATGTTTCTTGGCTTAAGTTTACTATAATAGCTTCAGAGATACATAAATATCTCTTTAAAATTTTGAAAATTTTGTTGCAACATTTTTGCCATGTCCATACATTTGTGGTTCAATCAGCAGTAGCAATTGTTCTGATTCCCCGTGGTTCCTTAAGATAGCCCACTGAGTTGAGAGAGTTGTTATTTCTGAGTTCCTGCAGTTCACGTTGCTATCTAGAAAGTGATAACACGTAAACAATCACATCTTATTCACTTTGAACCCATTCATAAAAACAGCATTTGCCTGTTACATAGCCTACTTTTATAATTTTGTGTTTTAGTTGTGCTATCAATGCATTTACTATTATTGAATGTCTTACTCATCATTCCACAAATTCCTTGAGGATAAAGATCAAATTTCATTCATTGCTGCATCCTTATTTCCTAAGATCTGCTAACTTTGGCTAGCATAGAAAAATAGAAAATAAATATTTTTTTAAATATTTTTTATTTATTCATTTGAGAGAGAGAGAGACAGAGCACAAGTGGGGTAGAGGGGGAAGGAGAAGCAGACTCCCTGCTGAGCTGGGAGCCCGATGCGGGGCTCGATCCCAGGACCCAGAGACCATGACCGGAGCCGAAGGCAGATGTTTAACCAACTGTGCCACGCAGGCGCCCCAGAAAATAAATATTTTATGGGTACAGAGAAAGATGGATGGATGGATGGATGGCTATATTCATGTACAACCTTCAGCTTTATTTCATCAGAAAAATTTTGTGTATAGGATTTCTAGAGTAGTAGTTTGTATATACCCTTTGTTAAAACCATTAAGCATTGTTCTGACTTTACAGTGTTGATATGCTATAATAAACAGTTTTTAAATGTTCCTACCTCCCCCCCTCCAAAAAAAGTTAATCCAAGTGATTAATGAGTAACCTCACATGAAAAATACTGTATATTTCTATCTTTCTGGCCAACCATTTTCATTGATTCTTACAATTTCTCTTTTCTGGGCTGCCTGGGTGGTTCAGTGGGTTAAAGCCTCTCCCTTCGGCTCAGGTCATGATCTCAGGGTCCTGGGATGGAGCCCCGCATCGGGCTCTCTGCTCAGCAGGGAGCCGGCTTCCCCCCTCTCTCTGCCTGCCTCTCTGCCTACTTGTGATCTCTCTCTCTCTCTGTCAAATAAATAAATAAAAATCTTTAAAAAAATAAAAATAAAAATAAATTGCTCTTTTCTTTGTTCTCCAAAAGATTATTTCTCAATCTTTTCTATCAAGGGTCATCAAACAATACTAAGATTTTATTTCAAAATGTGTTCTAAGATACATTTTTTCCCCTAAGATACATTTTAAAATCCTCTAACCAACATTTCTATTAAGAGATAGTGCCTGGCATAATGTGTCTTTATTTGACCAATTCAAGATTGACAAGCTCCACAAAGTAATAGAGAAACTCCTCCTCTAAAGCCTGTCACTCTTAAGAAGTCTTTACCAGAAATCTAAAATCATTTTTACTTTATTTCTGTATCATCAGCCCAGCTGCAGGTTAATCATCCTATGACAGCTGTTTCTCACTGAATTAAACCAAAATGACATTAGCGAACAAAATTGAGCAAGCAAACCATAAAAATTCTAGAATGGAACAGATTATTTTCATTGTGTTCTCAATCTGAGGAAAGAAGAGATGTTAGAAGAGCAGTTACACTAAAATTTTCACATTAAAACATCCACTTCTGGCTACTCTCCTGTTTTCTTTTGGTCAAATGGTTTTAAATTGCCATTAAAAATCAGTAAAGAAATAATAAGAAGGAAAATCTCAATCTAAACTGAGATCTGTGAAATTAGGCTCACTCTCTATTGAATATACCCTGCACCTGTTACATTTTGCCACTGGAACGGGATAAGCATTGTAACTAAATGGATTACGCTGCATTTTACTAGAAACAAATTACCCAATACTACCATTTATGAGTTAAGACTTCCTGTAAGAAAATAGTGCAGGAAAAAAGAGGGATTATTTCATATCTTTGAAGGGTGTTTTATCACACTGTGCAATTGCATGCAATTTAACACCTAAACTGCTTAAAGTGCAAATGATATCAACTAGTCCACCCTAAGGGCTTGGTAATAGTCCTGCGTTTGTGCTGCTAGAGCTGGTTTTGTCAGCACTTCCATTATAAGCCTGGTCTTTCAGGATTTTTTTCCACTCAACCATGAAAATTTGCTGTAGTTTACAACTTGGCATAGCAGGTTTTAGCTTAACAGCTCCTATTTTTCTTCCAGCTATTTTGTCCCAAAAGAAGTCAGTTGGCCATCTCTTTTAAAGAAAAGAAGAAAAAGAAGAATTTATGCTATAAATTATAAAAAGTAAATTTCAAATTAATAGTTCAACTCGAGTTTTATCTGACCTTATTGGTGCTAGGGTAGTTTTGCCCCTACGGTCCCATTTCCTCATGAGGCTCCTAAAATATTTGGGGAACAAGAATCAGTCCTTTCCAAAGTAACTTCTGGACTAGCAAGTTTTCCTCAGTCCATAAATACTGGGACTACAGTGGAAAAATAAGAATAGGTTTCATAAATGGCCAGGTAAATCTCAAGAGGGTTAAAATGGATAATAACAATTACGTCTAGTTAACCACCTCCTGGAAACACACAGGTCCTCAGAAGAAAGCATTGTCAGCCTTAGGCCATTGGAAGCAAGGTGTCCCAGTGTGGATGTTCCAACTGTTCTGATTTCTCTCACTTCTCCTGCAGATAAAGAACATTTCTCAAGTGCCCTTCTGGAGACATTCTCCCCATTCCTCACAAGAAATAATTTTTCATCCACAACCTCTAGTTTTCATAAAGAAAACTACATTTTCGGTTCTTTTGTTGTCTTCTTGACAACCTAAAGCATACCTACACCTACGATAGCTCAACACTCCCTCTGCAGAGGAGGGGCTGTGGTCTCTTCGGAGTGACCATCTCCCCTAGAGCATCGTGTCACTTTTTCCCTTTTATCTCCTCGGGGACTTCCCTGCTTTTGCTGTTCTCTTACATGCTTGTATTCCAAAGTCTCTTTCTTTGCTACTCCTTCCGGTAAATTTATAAAACAAACTCCATCTTGAAAAACATTTAACTCTTCCTTCAATCCTCTGTAATTCTAAAAAAAAATATGATATTTATTCCAAATACTATATACATGTATATTTATACATTTAATCCATCCAGAATTTTTATTTAAATATACAGTGAGGTAGAGATCTAGGTTCATTTGCTTCCAAAGAGTTGCTAATTCTTCCCCAACCATTTGTTGGAAAAGCCTTACTTTCCCTATCAATTTGAAATCCTACACACCTATATATTTACTTAAATTGTATGTCTTTCAGTAAATTTTTCAAGTCACACACACACACACACGCACGCACATATTTTGTATATGTATAAGTAGAAATATGTTATATCATTCTAATAAAATTTATTCCTATGCATTTTATAGTTTTTGATGCAAAGATGATCAGAATCTTTGCTTATACTTTATTTTCTAACTAGTTTTCACTGGTATGAATAAAAAAGCTATTGAGTTTTCTGTATCTTGTATCCTTCAAGTTTATAAAACTTGCTTTGGTAGAGTCTATCACATATTCTAACTAAATTCCATTTCACTTATTTTGTATACCAACTAAAAAAATTAGTATGTTTCATTTTCTCCTGATAAATTATTTCACTTTTAGGGGGGTTTAATCTTACTGCTTTAGCTGGAACCTCTAGGAATGGAAAATAATAGTGAATATCTTGTCTTGATACAGACATAAAAAGGAAAGTATTCCATTTTTCACCATTTAATCTGATTCCAGATGTTTGAGGTTTCTGATAAATATTTCATAACATATAGGGTGTATCTATGATTTCTATTTTGCCTATAAGGACTTTATCAGAAACAACTGAATTTTGTCACACAGTTTTTGGGATCATTTTATATAACTCTATGGGGGGGGGTTGCCATCAGTTTGCTACTACTATCACTAATTGTTAATGCTTATGAAGTTCTCACTATGTCCCAGGCATAATGAAACATTTTACATGGATTAATTCATTGAAGTAAGTCATATCATTATCCCCAACTTTAAAACCAGGACGCTGATACATAAAGAAGTCAAACAGCTTTGAGTGAAATAATCAAGATATACAGCCAGCAGTCTAGATGCAGAGCCCACACTCATAACCACTATAAATTATTCCTCTCCCATGCTGATTTATTTCCTAGAATTTAGCAATCCTTGGATTCCTGGAATCAATCTTGTTTTTTTAAAGGTTGTCTTTATTTGAGAGAGAGAGACAGAGAGACAGAGTATGAGCAGAGGGAGGGGTAGAGAGGGATGGAGAAGCAGACTCCCCACTGAGTGGGGAGTCTGACAGGTCCCAGGACCCTGGGACCACAACCTGAGCCAAAGGCAGATGTTTAACCGACTGAGCCACCTAGGCATCTCTGGAGTCAACCTTATCTTATCATTATGTATTACTAATAAAACAAATAATTTGTAACACAGTACCAAATATAATTGTATAATTTACATTATTAATTCTACATGAACAAATGAGATTGGTCTATAGAGTTTTGTATGAAAAGTAAATGTGTGAGATTTTACTGTTAGTGACATCTTACTTTTTTCTAAAGTGAATTGGGAAGCTCTTCACCTTTTCTATGCTCAAAAATAGTTTAAACAACAGACGTACAGGTTCCTCGGAAGTTAAATATAATGTACGTATAAAATTATTTTGGTCCCCAGCCTTACCTACTGGTTTAACATTGACCACATTTTAAATTTCTTCCACCACCATGTGTTTATAAATATTTTTGTATATTTTGTATAACACTGATAATAATATAAATTTTTGTATAACATTGATAATAATATAAATTTTAAAATTTAGCATATTGTAAATTTGCTTGCTTTCTCTCATTCATGTCAGGGATTTATGCATTTTATTCAATGGTTTCAGGTGAAAACTTTTGGTTTTACTCATCATTTCTACTTTTTTCCTATTTTACTATTCAATCATTTTTCTTTATTGAGGTAAAAAGACTTAACATGAGATCAACCCTTCTGGTAAATTTTTAAGTGACCCACACAGAATTGCTAACTATGGGTGCAATGCTGCGGAGTGAGTCTCTAGAATTTCTTCGTCTTTATCAACATTGATGTG
Source organism: Potos flavus (assembly GCA_028534135.1). Taxonomy (NCBI): domain Eukaryota; kingdom Metazoa; phylum Chordata; class Mammalia; order Carnivora; family Procyonidae; genus Potos; species Potos flavus. Next base: position 67,669,245 of record CM052896.1, read on the forward strand.
CCTGTCATTTTGTTGCTTTTCATCTTTTTCTATTTTTACAATGCTTATTTAATAATAAACTATTCAAAGCCATAGATCTTAAACACAGCCTGCACCGTGGTCATGGGTTTTGATATATTCATGTTTATTTTCTTAAATTGCAAATCATTTGCTTTAATTATGATTGGCTGTTTAGTACCTGTGTTACTTGGAATAGCTTTTTTCTCAGGTATCTAATTCTTTTGTATCTTTTTATCCTTAGTTTCTTGTTTTACTTAATCACGTACAGCAAATATTCTGTAAAAGGTACATGATATGAATTAGAATTTAAGCTTCATTCGTAACCTTCTTTTGAATGAAAGTTTCTTTTCTTCTCACAAATGTTTTGTGAAAATAAAACCTCTGTATCCTACAGAGAATACATATTCTGCCCTCCTCCCCTCACCACTCTCTCTCTTTCTGTCTTTTCTCTATGTGTATTAGGGAATATAATTAAGATTTTTTTATTTGTGTTAATCAAATCTTTTTTATCATTTTTTCATATTTATCATATTTCATCTAGTTCATCTGTTAAATTCTAAGATAATATATTAAAATCTTCCACTGTGATTATGGTATTATCAATTCTATTTCTAAGGAATTATGAATATTCTACTGCCGGATTGTTTATAAGATGAACATTAATGTTATTATGTCCTTCATTTAGTTTAATTTTATCCATACACAGATAGATAGATAGATAGATAACAAAAGCTTAAATATATTTGTTAAAAATAAAGAAGGTAACCACCAGAAAAACAGACTGCATAGCACAACGAGGAATTCAGAAGACATCTCTACCAATTGAACAAAAGCAAGGAACGAGACAAGAGGAAAGTAGAAAGTGAAACTGAAAGAGTAGCAAAGAATCATCATATGATTGTAACAAAACAGAACACAACAACAAAAGATGAAAGGAATGAAAATTTCAATTACCCAGAATAATATGAATTGATTAAATTATTATATATGAAAACAAAGATGTTGGATTAAGTTAAAAAACAAAATGGAGAGGGGTGCCTGGGTGGCTCAGTTGGTTAAGCATCCAATTCTTGATCTCAGCTCAGGTCTTGATCTCAGGGTCATGAGTTTAAGCCCCACATTGGGCTCCATTTTTCTGAATAAAAAGAGCCACATTTAGAACAAAATGGCAAAAAAAAAAAAAAAAAAGATGTCACGTTACATTACTTATCAACCTTTACATTTGCAGCATCCACCCCATTTAGTCTCTCCCCACTGATTTTATTACAGTAGTCTTTCTCCATTCTGATTTTGACTATAAAATAGCTCTTTAAGTGGGCTCCATACCTGCAAATTTGCTCCCTCCAATTCCTCGACATTATAGCTTGAAAATCTTTCTAAAATGCTCTCTGAGTTTCTCTCCATGTCTCTGACTGCGTTTCTCCCTAAGTCTCCAGTTTCATCACCCGATGCTACCCCGTGAATCTTTTCCTTTAGCCACAGTAAACTGCAGTTCTGAAAGTTCTCAACATAACCTGTAGTATAGCATGTCTCTGAGTTTTATTACTCAGTAAAAGCTCCACGAGAACAGAGATTGTGTCTGTGCAGGCTATTAATATATATTTGTCCAGCGAATGAATGAGTGTGTGAATAAATAAATGAATAAGGAATGAGGGAATGGCTAAATGGATGAATAAATTCTATTCCCTTTTTTTGACTTCCATTCCCATCAGCCTGTCTAATGCCTACACTCGTTTTTCAAGGCTTCTCTGAGAAGCTTATGACAGTGTATGATATAATAACTTCTTTTGTAAATAATTCTATATAAACTGGAAGTAATGCTTGATGTATTACCTAAAAATAACATCTTTTTATCAAGTGACTGGGGATTCATGTTCATTTCTCTCTCTGCCTTTATTTCCTTCCTATTATTTATCCAATGATTCCAATCCTTTCCTTTTTGTTTTGTTTCGTTCCACTCAATTCAGGATTTTTCTTTTTCTCAGTGACAAGTATTCCTCTTGTCTTCTAATAAGAAGTCAAGAGTTCAGCTTTCCAAAGCTCTGGAGAATGAGTTACAGTGCCAGGAGATGACTCACAGAGAGAAAGGAGATCAGCCCACACACTTTCACCTACGCTTTCTCTGAGCTGACTCACGTCTAGAAAAGAATGGCACAGTGGAGAGGAAGGGCAGGGACAAACTTTCTTGGCCTCAGTTTCTTCTTGTGTAAAATGAGGATCTCGGATCTGATGATCTTGACTACAGCTAATCTATGACCCAAAAGACAAATATTTTGTACCAGTTAATCCCAGTTCTACCCTAAATACCTAAAACACTGACAGTTCTTTCCGTTACATGACTTTTTTCCAAACCCTCCTACTATATCTCAAGAAGTGAGGGAGGGGTTAGTTTTAAATGAAACTGACTATGGGAATTATGGTAATGAAGGAAACCCTCAGCCTCTCACTTTAGGGCCTATTGTAATTAGACAAAGAAGGCGGGCATAAGGCAGGCCAACACCTAGTCCATCTATATATACTCTTTTCTGTGTCTCTCAGACTATAGGGTTCTAAGCTGGAGTCAAAAACCTGACCAGTTTCCACACATATTAATTTGTTCTTCTCAATCTTCAAATAGCTCAAAATTGTGGTTGGTGTGCCTTGATTGTGAGGTATGCCTCAAGTAATTTGTTGCTAATCATAAACTACCAAATTTTGCAAATAATTACCTTTTTAAATAAATTAGATATCTACAATATCATTCTCACCAACTTGTAGCCCAAACAAAGATGAAATTAGAGCAAGAATATTTAGAAAAATAAGCATGAGTTCTGCATGTAGACATCATTCCTTATGCCTGTTATTGGAAAGATACTGTTTAGGACTAATGTATTAAATGATTAATTCAATCAATAAACAATCATTGATATGAGAATGTGGTAAATAGGGGAAGATGATCTAGGTGGGAGGGAGTGGGTATAAGAAAGAAATGCTTTGATTAGCATAATTATATATAAGGGGGAGTCTGGGAGGTAGGCTTTCCTCAGTTCTGTAAATTAATTTATTACTCAACTCTTGTCCACAAAATGCCCTCAGAGGGTCTGTGCTATGATTTCTTGCAGTGTTTCTCAACCACAGCTACATATTAATACCACTTAGGAAACTTTTTTTTTTGTTTACGATTTTATGTATTTATTTGACAGAGAGAGACATCACAAGTAGGCAGAGAGGCAGGCAGAGGGAGAGGGTGAAGCAGGCTCCCCGCTGAGCAGGGAGCCTGATGCAGGGCTCGATCCCAGACCCTGGGATCATGACCTGAGCCGAAGGCAGAGGCTTTAACCCACTGAGCCACCCAGGCACCCCAGGAAACCTTTTAAAAGACATCCTTTCCTAGGCCTTGACTTTCAGAAATCCAGTTTCAACTGGTTTCCCATTAATCCAGTGGTTCTCAAAGGTTAGCATGCCTCAAAATCATCTGGTTGTCTTGTGAAAATACAAATTTCTAGGAGATTTTGTAAATCCACGTCTGGGGATTTTGAGTGGTCTGGAGTAGAGCCTGAGAGTTTGTAAGTATCACTGGTCTGTGAAGCACATTTTAAGAAACACTGTATTCAACCATGCCACAAAAAGTAGCAAAGGATCATAACACCTTGGAAACCTATTAAAAACACAGCTTCTCAGACTTGGCTTCTTACAGGTGGGAGAGCCTGCCTTGTGTAAATGGAAGTTTCAGATTGTGGATTCCCCATAAAAGATTTACGTGAGGATCCACACTCAAATAAAGACAACCAGAGGAAAGGTAATGAGCACAAAGCAGTTTATTAAGGACAGTAAGCTCTCAAGAAGGGAGAGTGGGCAGGCCCCGAGGTGGCAATGCACCAGGGTTAGGAGTGTCTTTTCTTTTCTGTTTGTAGAGGTTATGGGTCATAGCTAGGGTGGTCTCCCACTGAGGTTGTTTCCAATTATCTAAAGGACTCCTTCTAGGGGTGCCTGGGTGGCTCAGCTGGTTAAGCAACTGCCTTCGGCTCAGGTCATGATTCCGGAGTCCCAGGATCGAGTCCCGCATCAGGCTCCCGGCTCGGAGGGGAGTCTGATTTTCCCGCTGACCCTCTCCCCTCTCCTGCTGCTCTCTCTCACTCTCTCTGTCAAATAAACAAAATTAAACAAACAAACAAAAAACTCCCTCTACCTGTTGGGAGGGGGTGTTTTTGGCTCTATAAGGTTCTTGCCAGAATGTCAAGGCCATCTTGGGGCGGGGGTGTGGGGTGTGGGGGGTGTGTGTGTGTGTGTGTATCAAAACCACATTGTAAATTTATCATACTGAAGCTATAGGTTGCCCTGGGGGCAGAGGATGAAGAGGAGAGCGCATATTCTGCACCTGTGGCTCTTGGTCTGTCAGCCCCCAGCGTGGAAAGCCATAAAGCCAGGATGGTAAAAGACACAAAGACAGGATGTTGTGCCCTCAGGCTTCTAATGTGTCACCTATTTACCCCACCTTTGCCTCTGGCTGGTGTCTAACTAATAGCCTACTCTATCATTCTCGTGAAGATTTTGATCAGAATGTTTGGCATGGAACTGGGGAAGTTTAATTTTAACAGTTCCCCTCAATGAATCTTCTCATCAGGCTAGGTTGGCGATCCCTCCAACAAGAGACCTCTGGCAGAAAGTGGAGATGGACAGTGGGGATGGTGTCTCAGTTTTTTACATAGTGCTGCTTCATGGGCTGAAGCCAGATGGCAAGGTGCCTTGTGTTATCAGTGTATTTCCGTATGGCAAGTGTCAGAACAGATCTTGTTCCACCATAATCTGCTCTCCCTGGCCTCTCCCTCCATGGCTTTCTAACCACACTGGCTTCCCATCATGCCCAGGTCTTGCCTATTTTGGCCCAGACTGCCTAACTCAGCTGATTTCTCTAGCACCTGCCCTATTTTTCCCATTCTTTCTTCGACCGCATTTTTCTAATAGATGTTTTAAATCACTACAACCGCTGATTGCTCACCCTAGACTTTCCTTAGATGAAAGGAATCTAGCTTTCATCCACATTATTCTAGGAAATAAACTCTAGAACAGTTTTTCTTATATTTCTTTTAATATATTGGCAGTGTTAAATTTTTTGTATTTCCATGTTACTTAAATATGCGTAACTGTAAATTTAACTTAAAGTCTGTGTAAATATTATCAATTATGATGAGGTAACCATGAAAGTATAAGTTAATATAAACTGGAAAGCCATAAATTATAAATTAATACTATAAATATAATATGTCAGATGATATATTTATTTCAGAAAATACTTAGTTGCATTTACTGACAATATAATGTAGCATAATATATGCTTCTGTATCTAAACTGCTTTTCTATCTTTGTATCAATAACATTTATGCCTAGCTAAATAACCCAGTTTTAGAAAATATATGAATAATAGTAAATCTTTGAATTGTGGTTCATGATAATCAGACCTTATACTTAACCTAAACTCTTTGAGGGAGCAATCTCAAAATGTCAATTTTAATTGGATGTCCCTTGAGAACTCTCTAAATTTGTCTTCTTTGCTTAAAGATAAATTTAGTTCCACTATATTGTTGTTATCTATGTTAAATGCCCATGTAATCCAATTAGTGCCACAAGAAAAAACCAATTTTCTTCATTAAGGTATATAGATTTAGGATTACTGTTAATGACTGATGTGAACAAAGATGGAATCCACAGCTCACAGCTCATAGAGTGAATATGAGATGACCTGTTACTGCCCTGCTTCTCTTGAGCTCAGGTGCTTAGACTTTCAAGTGCATGTCCTACCGTAACTCTTCCAGCACTTCTCCACGAGGACTGTGAAATCATCATCAGTAAAGCATACGCTCATGGAGAGGCATCCATCCTTCACTTCCTAAAAACCATATATATTGTAGAGACAAACATGAGCACCAACTATAATATGATTTAGGTTTATATTATTTTTTTACATTTTCAACTAAAATGAAAACACAGAATTTAATTTTTTTCAACATCAACTCACAGACCCCAAGGTTAAATCTATGAATTGCAGGGCTGCCCAGAGGGGAGTTTGAAAAAGCTACTTTAGAATAATGGCTCTCATTGGGGTGGAGGAGTTGCTTGATCGCCTCAGGCACTGGATCTGAATAAATTGAAATGTTTGTAAGCTACCCTTGTCCTACTAGGAGATTCTGGTACAAGATACTGCTTTTGGTAATTTCCTGCCCCAAAAATGCATTGTTGCTGATAGGAGTGGTTTTATATCTTGTGTTATAAAGAGAAAAAGATATATAAGAATCAGTATATTCGAAAACCACCGAAAATCTCTTTAAGATCAAAATCAGATGCTTTTCCTCAGTTGTAATCCTTATCTCTCAGAGCCAGGTGATGTCTACTATCTCTTTCGTTAACCTCTGTCCTATGATTCTTAAACATTTATTTTATTGCCTACACTTCTACTTATTTGACTCTGCCTAATCATTCTTTTTCACCGGCTCCTCTTCCTCTTCTTTGCTGTTGGTTTTGTTGTTTAAGATTTATTTATTTATTTTAGAGAGGGAGAGAGAATGAGAGGGTGTGAGCAGGGAGAGGGGCAGAGGGGGAGAGAGAGAATCCTCAAGCTGGCTCCCTGCTGAGCACAGAGCCCCAAGTGGGGCTCGATCCCAGGATCCTGAGATCATGACCTGTGCTGAAATCAAGAGTTGGTCGCTTAGCAGACTGAGCCACCTAGACGCCCCTCTTTTTTGCTCTTAAATTTATATGTTATTTTCTCCGTCTACACTTTCATTCTTAGCAACCATTCCCACTTCCATAAAATACTCAGAAGACTGCTTTTAATCTTCATATTATTAGTCATAGGAATAAAAAGTTCCAAAAGTAAATGCGTTTGTCAAATATAGATTTAAATAATCCCACTTCTCATCCTGTACAATTACAAAAATAAGTCAATACTTTCAAGAAGTAGCCAAACATTGGAAAAACAAATTCAAATTATAACCAGAAATTTCAGTCCACACTTATCCCAGCACAATAAAAAGTTTCATTAAGGGTAAGTGGCATAAAAAAAATCCTTTATAGAATATAGTACCTGATTAATTCAATTTAGAACTTAAAGTACTTTAAATTCATATTTTTTTTAATTTAACCAACTGCTAGTCAGAGAAAAAAATCAAGAAAAGAACTTCTGGTTTCAAATATGTTCTTAATGAATAGGATTTGATATCTGGCCCATAGCTTAGAACACAAAAATAATGATATTTGGACTGAGACGACAACGAGAATAGATAGACAAGAAGGTCTTTTCCAGAAGACTATCTGGCCTGATTGCGAGGACTTTATGTTGAACACAGATGGAAGGAAGGAGAAAAATTATAAAAAAAAAATAATAATTCGAGATGTTAGTTTCACTGTGGGAATTTAGGGATATATTTTAGGTATATTTATATAGAGGAACTGAAGAAGATTCTGTGACTCATAAGACATAACATTTGAAAAGGATCCGATACCTCTACATTTAATCTTTGCATTCTAGTTTTGGCTATTACACAAACTGATTTCTCTGGACTTTGGTTTCTTTATTAATAGAATAAAGTGTTTGGGTTAGATCAGATTATGAATTACATTGCAGAGATAATTTAATTCCTAAATATCAGTGGCCTAACGTAACAAGTGTTAGATCCTGCACATGTCCATGCTGGCCTACAAGGAATCTGCTCCATTTAGTCATTCGATGGCCCAAATGATGGAGACCTTGTTACATTGAGACACCACCATCTCAGGACCAGGCTTCATGGGGTACTCTGGTTGGGGAAGATATGATGAAGGGGACATTTCTTTTTTTTTTTTTTTGGTTTTTGTTTTTGTTTTTGTTTTTTTGCTGTTTTATTTGGGCATATACCTTTTAATGATCTCAGCCAAAAAGTGATATACATCATTCCCACCAAAACCAATTGACCAGACCTACTCTCATGGTCCAAATTAAACGCCAAGGTATCTGAGAAATATGAAGGAGCACATGGAAAATTGTATAATCATTTCTATATCTGCCAATATCTCAAACATCTCAACAGAAGTCCTAAAATCTATGGTTCTCTAATTATAAAATCTGGTATTATACAATCCACTAAAGTGGGTCATGTTACCCCAATTTTACAGATGAAAAACAGATACAGAAAAAAATAATTCCTAATATTTATTGGAGTTGAGTTCTAAATCCAGGGCTGTTAAATTGAAATAAACAGTAAGACTGTTTCCCCATGTCTTACTGTCTTCCCTAAGTATGATATAATGAAAATGGCTTTTGAAAGCATGTGCTTTGGCATAAGTAGGAAAACAAATCTGAAATTTGTTTTAATTACATTAAAATGCCTAAAGGAAATTGTATGTTTATTTGAAATAAGACTGCAGGTTATCTAAAATGTTGCATGTTTTTTGGTAAGATTTATTAATTTATTTGAGAGAGAAAGCGAGCATGGGCAGGAGGGGCAGAGGGAGAGAGAATCTCAAGCCAACTCCCTGCAGAGCATGGAGTTAACACGGGGCTTGATCTCAAGACGCTGAGATTAGGACCTGAGCTGAACCAAGAGTCAGTCACGCAGGCAACCCTAAAATGGCACATTTCTTTACTTTTGATTGAAATTACATAAAATCATATGCTAACAGGGATTATCTAATGCTTTTTAAATTGTCACAGAGCCCATCACAGATCTTTGATGAATAAAAAGAAAATACTACAAAATATTGGATCAATTGGATAAAAATCAAATCTTCCGTGATATAAACTGGATGTTAGTGCAATAGACTAGATGATCATGAAGAGGTATATACCTCTAGCATTCCCAGGTCATATTACATACATTGTTGCTCCCGTATTTGCAACTTCTTTGTTCTTGCCAATTGAATATATACATATCATCACATTAGCTCTCCTGATGTTTTGTTTATATGGCACCAACTCTGCAGTTATTTGGAAACCCCAGGTGATTGAATGAAGTTTTCCCTTTGTATTTGAAGGTTTGACATCAATTAATGCAACAAGAAAGTCATTAATTTAATTAATAATCACTGAAAATTCTCCCTTGCCCTGCCACTTCTAAATTTATCCTCAATTACAGAGATGCTTTCATTTATTCATTTAGCTATATTCATTGAGTACCTACTGTATTCTTAGCACCATGCTGGGCTGGGATTATAAAGATGAATATGACAAAGGCCTTGCTCTTAAAGAGCTCAAGATATTATGAGTAAAAATATCTTAACATTTGTTTCAGTTTGTTTTTTTCCCCTTAAGTGGGCCCCAGCACACTCTCTTTCTAGCAATTTACTTTACCTATTTGCTAATGAAACTAAGCTTTTCATTATTTTATTAAGGCATTTATGCTTGTGTTGTCTAAATGGCACCTGTTTTCAAAATACTTAGGAATATTAATTAGCTTGTTTTTCAGCACAAAAGATAAAATCATGTTTTAAAAATGTAATTACCTTTTATCAGTTGTAGTAATAACATTTATTTTACATATTTGTCTTACAATAGTATACAAACAAATGCTAGAAACAAAATATGTGTGATTTTTTTAAGCTAATAAAATATTTTTAGGATTCAGTATTTTGGGGAAATGAGTCATTCACATCGAACACTTCAAAGTATATACTACTTTTCATCTGACAGAAACACCAGAAAAAGAATAGCCAAATTTCTATAGCAGAATTAATAAAAAGTAAAAACTTTAGAGACTTTATTTTTCTCCCTTTAAATTTTTATTAATTAATTATTCTTAGTTTGCTTTTGGGAGTTGGAAATGCTTTTAGTGTCTTCCAATACAGAAAACTGTACTGAGTTAATCCATAAATGCCCTCTTGTGACAGTCTCCAAAAATGCAACTACCTTTTCCCTTATTTGTTTTGCTTTGTTTCTCCTAAAATGTCCAAACTGTAACAGATTTAATAAAGAATTAAATCACTTTTATATTTTATCTAATAAATTTAACATTTCTTTTTTAATAAGCTATGTGATGTTTTGAAATTTAGGCAGAAAAACTTGTGATAATAGTATTTCCCTGTGTAGGGTAATTATCAGAAAAACCTAGGAAAGATTCTAATTCTACCTTTACCTTATTGCACTTTGACGTGTGTGGCAAGGGAATTCTAGATGTTGTGAAAAGACCCTTTTTGGAGAACTTCTAGGTTCACAGCACATTTCTCAATGCGAGAGCTAAAAGATAATAAATACATTGACTTAGTTTAACTAAATTATTGATGATTCAGGTGCCTGGATGGCTCAGTGGGTTAAGTGTCCAACTCTTGGTTTCAGCTTAGGTCATGATCTCAGGGTCCCAGGATCAAGCCCTGCGTCAGACTCCGCACTCAGCAAAGGTGTGCTTGAGGATCCTCTCTCTCTCCTAGGCCTCTCCTCCTGATCTCTCTCTCTCTTTAAAATAAAATAAGTAAATTTTAAATAAATAAATAAACAAATAATGATTTTAACCAATTATCTCATTTGTATTCATTGATCATGTTGGAGTTCCTAGAAGCGAATGTTCCTATTCACATTTTAAAATGAAAACAATTCATTATTAAGGCAGTTAAATGACATGCCTGGGATAAAAGTAAGTGCATGACTAAATGACCTGTGGGCTAACCTATGGCCTTTACATAGACCTATAAAGCCACTGGCTTTATACATACCTGTATTCAAAAGTCAAATGTTGGCAAAAGCTTTTCAAAGAGCAAGTCACATGTATTTCTTAAAATTTATTTATAAAACTTTGTTTTAGACTAAGAATACCTAATTTTACTCTAGTTTCAAAACACAAAAAGAATGTTGAAAAGTCAATCTTTCCAAGATTTAATCTAGAGCTTTCAATAAAGATATAAATCATGAAATTTCTTAAGAAAATGATATACACAGAACTTTGAAATGAGCCAGACCTCTGTTTGAACATATTACTTGATTTTTTAAAAACATATCAGTTTCTTCTTCTGAAAAAATGGAAATAATAATAACCTATGTCATAGGATTTTAGTGAGGTTTACATGAGATCATGTATCTACACATTTCCTTGCCCTCAAAAAAGGCTTAAAAATTATAGCCATTATTATTAGACAAAAGGCTTAACTTTGTGTTGTAAACTAAAAGAAAACACAATTTAATGTTATTTTGTGTCTAAGATGGCCACATATTAATAACTGCTAATTCCTTATCCTACACATTTAAAAATACCATAATTACAGTTGACTCTTGAACAACACGGTTTGAACTGCAAGGGTCCACTTACATGCAGATTTTTTTGATATATACAGTAAAGTACTATATATGTATTTTCTTTTCCTTATGATTTTGTTAATAACATTTTTCTCTTGTTTACTTTATTGTAAGAATACAGTCTATATCACATATAACAAACACATATACAAAATATGTGTTAGTCAACTATTTTATTACTAAGGCTTCTGGTTAACAGTAGACTATTAGTAATCAAAAATTACATATAGATTTTCCCTTAATCAGGGGGTTGGCACCCTAACCACCATGTTGTTCAAGAGTAAACTGTATATGGCATACTTAATGTTCATAGCAGATGAGAATGATAAAAATAATTCAATAATGTGAGTCCTATTTATACTTCCATCATTAACTTCAATAATTTGTTTAAATTAAATTCTCTTCATGGTAAAACCTGATAAGTAGCAGAGAGCCACAGTTTTTCCTAAAGTTGATAAGAACTTGAATGTACAAAGTCTTTCCATCACCAACTGGGGGCGAGAGGCATGTGGAGAATATAAATCAGTGATCTATGATGGAATTCAGAGGCATCCTGGACAAAGGAATATCAGAGGAGAAAGGAGGGAATAAGAATGTTTGTCTTTCTTACCACCAGGAAGGAAGCCTTTGGAGCAACAGAACACTGAATTTCACACCATTTTGGAAAAAGACAACATATTTTGCAGAGCTACCAATGTAAAGTGATTTTCTACTTGGGAATCCCTCGCAAATAATCATGTTCTTTAATTACACAATCATGTATGAATTTCAAACCACAGTGTAGAAAATATGTGAGAAAATAACTGTCAGTTATGATATTTGAAAAGGTTCCCCATCCCAAGAGTAGCCTTTGACATCTTCATTTTCCTCCACTCCCGTGCCCAACGTATTGCCATTATTGTAAATTCTACTTCCTAAATATATCTTGAATCTTCGCACTCCTCTCCACCTTCCCCGTAGCCCTTTAGATGAAGATATCATCGTCTTTCATCTGGGTTATTATAATAGCCTCCAAATCATTATCCCTGAATCCATTCCATTTCCCCATTACCACCCCTTAACCCCTGCCCCACCCCAAACACACACTCTGAATTCTGTCTCCAAACCACACAATCATGTGATCTTTTAAAAGCACAAATATGATGAAATAACACAGTAGTTTGGAACTTTTGACCATTTTCTGTGACTCATAGGATAAAGTGCCCAATCCTAATGTTGCCTAACATTCCTACCTGACCTTCCTTGTCTACTTCTCCAATCTTGTTTCTAACCACTCCTCTCAGCAGTTTCTAGAACACATTGGCCTTTGCCTCGTCCCACAAACACATTAAATGCTTTCCTGTTTTAGGGTTCTCCTGCGTCATTTTTTTCTTCTATCGCCTTTTGCCTAATTCTTGTCCACTCATCTTCTGATCCTAGCTCAAACATCACTTCCACAGAGAAGTTTTGCTACCCATAGGACAAGTATAGCACATGTGTATAAGGCACCTGGCTGGCTCAGTTGGTAGGGCATGCACCTCTTGATCTCAGGGTTGTGAGTTTGAGCCCCATGTTAGACATAGAGCCTACTTTAAAAAATAAATAAATAAAAATAAACAAACACACACACAAGTAATAAAAAAAATAAACCAATACACTTCTGTCCTGGTTCATTTCCTCCAAACAACTTAGCACAGTTTATACTCTCATGCTCATTCGATGATACAGTCATAAGTACTGGCTATTGGCCTCATTAGATTATAAACTCCAAAGACTATGTCTATTTGCTCACTATTATATTTCCAAGGCCTGTAACAGTACACGAACATAGTTGGTTCTTAATAATTTTCTTTTGAATACATTTAATTGCTTGTTTTTACTCTCAATTTGTGCTTAATCTTTCTTCAAGACAGATAGGTGGCCCATGCAATATTTTCAGTCTTTTTTTCACCCTAATTCCAAACTGACCAGATTGTACTTGCCAAACAACTCAACTGCCTCAACCCATTGGTGTCACCTGTTGGCTCTTCTGTGCCTCATGCCTTCCCTTCATCTTACTCCTTTGAACAGAACTAGGCCCCTGATGCATTCTCCTTGCCCCCTCATCCTTCTCTCAAATTTTAAACACATAACCAAACTTACCTTTGGTCAATCTCTTTCTCAGAAATACACACACATCTTCTAAATTTACAGTCTTTTTCTATTTCGACCTTTGTTCACTCATTCAGGCAAATTTCAGTGTGTCCCCCTTCCCCACTCCCTTTTCTTTTCCTCTATCCTTCCCCTTTCCTCCCTTCCTTTCTCCCATTCTCCTCTTTCCTGCTTCTTTTCCTCTCTCTCTCTCTGCTTGCTGTCTCTCTGCTTCTTCCTCTTCTTTCTTCTTCATTTTAATATTAAATATGTAGAAAGTTCCAGAAATCTACTTTCCAAATTTAAGCTTGTAATTATTTGTGAGAATGAGCTTTCCAAAATACCCATGACTTACAAAACCAAGGTTGTATATATTTGTCCCATTAGCGCCTTGACAAGGCCCCAAATTCTAGATTTTTTATGGTAATATTGTGTTCTGCATCTGTTCTAAGGATAAACTTACAAAATAACTTTAGCAAACTTAAATAATCTCAATGAATTAGTCTGTTATTAAGTAAAATCAACTTGTACATACTATATATGTATGTATATATATGTAGGTATATGATACTATTATTCAGTAAAATAATTTACTGTGAGCTTAATAACAGGAAAATAAAATAAACATTTAAAAGGTGAAAGGAAAATGTTTTATAATTTTCATATACATTTATTTAATTCCTCACTCCTACCATATTGTACTTAATATTGCAAGTTTAGGATTATATATTTTTTTAATTAGCTATATCTAGAAATAATCTAAACAGGCAGAAAACTGAATTCTGAATAGAATTTAAATTATAATCTTGACTAAATAATTTAATCTTTCTGGAATTACACGTAAAACTCAATAAGCTTGACGCTCAATTGAATGGAAACTTCCCTACGTAGATAGATATTTTACAAGTACATCAAGAATCATTGAAAATAAAAATATATATCAAAGACTTCTTATACGTCAAAGTTACCTTTTGAAAATTATTTGGTATGAGTATTGATTACTTGCCCATTCTAGAATGAGACACAGCATTTTGTATTTCTTCAAATCTAAAATACACAGCCCACTGAAAATTATTTCATAGGCTGGGGGCACCTGGCTGGCTCAGTTGGTGGCACATGTGACTCCTGACCTCAGGGTTGTGAGCTCAAGCCCCATGTTGGGCATGGAGTCTACTTAAAAGAAATTACATAGGCTGACAATTCACTAAAACAATGATAGCTAAAATTGTTTATACATTTAGTAGTGCAACCAAGACACGGAATTACATTTTGTCCAAGTTTACCTTATGAAGTTAGTTATTTCTATAATTTAATTAATATTTTAACACAAGGTGTAATATCATCTTTATAAGGAAGAACAAACTCACTTATCATAGGGTTTCAGTTCAAGTCATCAAACATTTAGTGAGCAATGACTTACTCCTATAAAGAATACACAAATGAAAAGGATAAATTCCTACCTTCATGGAGCATGAATGAACTGAGCAGAAAAATTGGAGAGCTATATGCAAACAAACAGGAAATGAAGGGGAAAAAAAGTGGTCATTTTATGAATATTAATCCTGCACCAGAAAACGCACCTTGCTAAAGCTTATGTTTACCTCTTTAGTGAGGCCGTGGCTAGAGCATTCCTTGTCTGCCAAATCTGAAATCATTATTTATTCCTTTGAGTAGTAACATTATATACTTTTTAAAGTTTTTCAGCATGAATGTTAAAGTGGGATTTATAAAAAAATTACACTACCTTTTATTGATAAACAAATGAGAAATTATTAACATGGTAGAAGTTCTACAAGTAGCATTTCTATATTAAAGATGGAAAGTTCCAGTTCTGATATGAATATCTTAGTATACACTCTTAGTTTATGAAATAGTCTTTGATTTTATCACAAGAGAATATAGTTTATGGGGATCTGGTTTTCTAGAAAAGTGTTTTTTATATATGCTCCAATTTTATTTTCTAGAGAAAAATTCAAATTTGATAATGTGTATTTTTCTTTAGTACATTTTTTATCCCCCACAAGAATCTTTCTTTCTGAGGCATAAGTTTCTCTGTATTTAATAGGAAAGAGCAAAACACTCAAACAAAAGGAAAACCCTGTTGTACTGGCCAGCACATAAGATCCTGTAAGTGAAATGTCCAGTCTTCAGATATGATTACGGCTGGGGTGCTTATCAATTTGACCAAAAGTTAAAAAGAAAACAAAACTCAAGAAAATGCATGGTTTTGCATATTCAAGAAAATATACGTTTGAACAGTCTTAACATTAACTTAGGAAAATTTCTATCTCCAACATGTTCTCTTTAAGTCAACTTGAAATATATGAGAAACTACTACCCAGTGCTCCAATATTTCTTTAAAAAGCCTTTTCATATACTTATTATATCATAAAAGTATGGGTTGCATGTGCTGTAACATGTTCTCCTATACCATATGAGGTAAGCTTAGGAAATAATATCCCAGGACTAGATATTTTAGCATACCCTAATCACTGAACTAGTTAGAAATAAGTTAATGGCCAACAAGTGTTTGTTGAGAGAAAAATATAAAATAACATCACATACATCTTTTAAAATACTATAGCATGTATTTTATATCTTCCTCACTTGCTTGGAAAGTTATATATATAGTAGATAATAAATAAGAAAAATTTAAAACAGAGATCTGAATTTTCCAAGAAAAGAACAGAGCCCAAATCACACCATTATCCTTATACTGATATATTTCTCTCTATTCCCCTAATGCATTAGACCATTCTTTTCTGGATTCAACTATTTAAAGTTTATTATTTGTACCATATTACATACTTTGTGTTTAATGAATTATGACAGTAGCAAATTTCATCTTCATTTAAAATATCTTTTGATGACTATTAAAATTTACATTCTTATTGTACAACTATTTTAATATAATTTTATGGTAAAGGATTTGAGAGGCCATTTAATTCTGCCCCTCCTTTTTCACCACTGAGCAAATCTACATTGAATTCAACTGGACTGAAATCTTACTTCATAAAGAGGAACTCCAAAAGTTGAGCCTGATTAGCTACTGCTAAATTATAAATCCTTACTTTTAGCACTCTTATAATCAAAATGCTCCACGAGTAGGATTGGGAACACTATAAATTTAGTGAGTATGTGACTAGAAGATTGGTACGGATGCAAGTATACTTACATATTTTGTTGTTCACTCATTTATTCAACAACTATTTATGGAGTATTTGTTTTTTGACGTGTGCCATTTAAAAAATATTTTAATGTTGGTTTTTATACACTTTCTTTGTCCCTTTATAGTTCTTAAATAAATACTCTAACAGCTCAAAAATATCTACTTATACTTGATATGAATCGGTTATATTTCATATACATTTCAAAATAGTGATGCTAATAAGTATTATTTATAAAGAATATTTTATAACATTGTGGGTAAACAGTTGTGAAGCAACATAATAATTTAATATTATCAGAGTTGAACTCCTTAGACTCAAATACATTAACAAATAGATACATAAAGCTGACCTCTAATGCAGTTAGCCTTCATGACTGCTGTTTTCGATTCCTCATATTCCTGCATGGAAATAAAGCAAACACAACCGACAGTAAAAGTGAGAAAAGGATAGTTAACCTCATGACTGTATATAATATATCTAAACATAGTAAGTCGTTTTTTCTGCGAATTTTTATTTCATCTTTTTTTCATTGTCATTTAGGTACAATAATTTTCTTTGGCCTCGATAGTAAATGTGGATTTTGGAAATCATCATGAGAAAATAATAAGAGGTTTTGCTAGGGTAATATTAGATATAAAATATAAGGTTTTATTTATCAAGAGAAAATTTAAAAATATATTAAATAGCTTAAAAGTATATGTGTGAACATATATACACATATAAAGTTATATATGTATGTTTTCCAGTTTACAATCTTATTTTCTATCCTTACATTGATTAATGCATTAATTAATGGGGTCGATGAATACAAGAAACTGTTAAAATCAAAAAGATTTAAAATTGGAGGTGTTATATACCACAAGATAATTTTTTTTATTCAACCAAAGTCATAGTAATATGTATCATATTATTATAGTTAAGTCTAATCAGTGGATTTCATTATAAAGCTACCCATAATTTAGTGTACTTAAAGCATAAATATGGTGTCATTTAACTGCTGACAAACCAGTTTTATTGATAGAAATAGCTCAAGTTGAAAGAAGGATCTTGAAAAGTTTACAGCTTATTTTTTCAAGCACCACAAACTAATAAGTAAAAACATATGAATTAGATAAAATACTTCATTAAGTTACTTTTATTGGGTAAGTCAATGTGATATGATTACATTTCAGAGACATTTAATTCCCTATCATATAAAATCACATTGATGTTTGGTTATATTTTCTCTTCTGGTGATGTAGCCATTCAAAGTATTTTACCCATATCAAAGCAGAGACATTATGAAGTTAAAACTAAAGTCATTTTCATCAAAGCTAATCATAAATTTTATTTTCCTAAGTGTTTCCCAGAGTAATCGCATTGCAGGTCTGTAAAGAAGACTCTTAAAAGTACTCTTGGGTCTTGGGTTCTAATTAGAAAGAATCCCATCAAACTTGGGAGCACTGCAGTGAATACAGTCAGGAGAGCAAAAACAAAAACACCCACGTTTGGTTCATGAAGCTTTGGATGAACCCATTGAATACCAGCACTTTAGGAAGGTATTT
Organism: Potos flavus; assembly: GCA_028534135.1. Classification (NCBI taxonomy): domain Eukaryota; kingdom Metazoa; phylum Chordata; class Mammalia; order Carnivora; family Procyonidae; genus Potos; species Potos flavus. The sequence goes on from CM052896.1 coordinate 67,687,301, forward strand.
CTTAATGTTGAAAGTATAATTGGCCATTCATTACTTAGATGGCCAATTGCACTCATTTGTATAACTCATGTAAATGTATAAATGCTTCCTTTGAAATGACATAAACCTTGAATCACTACATAAACTGGTAAATGATAGTTGCTCGCTATCTTGTACACGGGTCCCTTTCTATTGGTTTGAGAAGGTAGGTGATCATCACAGATGCAAACTGTTTGTTGTTAAGACTGTGTGTTTACAGGTGTGGAATACCCTAAGGATGGGTAGAACCAATATCCTGCTGCAGGTGCAGACTTTAATAAACAGGAACTTGTCTTTCCCTAATCACTTCTCTCCTTTATCATGCTTTTGGATTATCTCAATTCACATTAAGTATCACTTGTGCAGAAAGCATATACAGTGTTCTATATTTATTTAGATATACATGTGACTAGATTTTCTGTGAATAAAACCCAAAATGCATTCACATGAGAAAATGGAGTGGTTTAATTTAAATATTTTAGGAGTGCTAGAATACTAATAAACATCTGGAAGAACAGATAAAACTAGATAAATGTTTAGTCTTGTTATGAGTAACACACTAGCATACGATTAGGTTTATAATGGTTGTAATTTAACAAAACTGTTGTATGAAATATTTTGTTTAGCATTCATTAAAAACTGTTAATGCACTTGTGTCTTCCATGGACTAAATTTTTTGCAGCAGACGCACGTTATTAGTATAATACAAATATGCTAAAAAGCAAACAGTTTGGTGTTAAAATGTTTTAAGTAGGATTGTGAAGAGGAATTTTACACCAATCTTGATTTTTTTTCATTTTTACAGGGAAAATTTTACCACAAATTCCATATTTTAATGATATTATACCAACTCTATTTTTTAAACTCATTTTGTCACTGTTTTGTAACAGAAACACTGTAAATATTATAGATGTGGTAAACTATTATACTTGTTTTCTTATAAATGAAATGATCTGTGCCAACACTGACAAAATGAATTAATGTGTTACTAAGGCAACAGCCACATTACATGCTTTCTCTTTCACAGTAGGCAGCAGAGCATATGGTTTTCTCTTAATGGAACGCTAGCTTCTCATTAACATACCAGTAGCAGTGTCAGAACTTACAAACCAGCATAACAGGGAGATGGAAAAACTTATAAATTAGACCCTTTCAGTACTATTGAGAAGGAAATGACTGATGTTCTAAGGTACAATATTTAGCTAATACTGTGCCCTTTTCTGCACCTCCTTTCCACAAAAATAAAACTTTTTTCTTATAATAAATACAAATATAAATATTGGAGTGCAAGTGATTTTTACCCTGCTTCTAAAAGTGATTGGCACCCTGATTTTGATAACTCTTCTTAAAAAGATTTCGTTGCCTTTTTGCTCACAGTATGTTTTAAACAGCTGTATTTTCACCATTCTGTTTCAAGACAGTGAAGCAGCTGAAATGTAAAGCTAATTGTCATGTCTTCCTGAAAGAGGAAATCCATCAGGTAAACAAAAAATAAGAATGAGAAGGAAACCTTTTCCGGAGTCCAAAGATGACCATTCCAGTCACAGAAGTGGAGCCGCCAAGAGGTCATGCTCGGTAGTGAAAGAAGAGAATTACTCTATTTAGTCCCCATTTTGCTGTGTTGTTTAAACCGTATTTAGCTGTCTCGTACTAATTATGGTGATTTGAATTTTTCATCCACTTTTTTTCTTTATTTCAAGATCCTTCTCTCTGAGAATTCAGCTGTATTTGTAGATGGAATATATCAATGTCAAGACTTGAGACACATTTTAAAATTTAAACCTATACATAGGGCATCGAAATGATACTTACATATGGAAAATCATGACACGACCTCATATGCCAGGAATTGCATAAGACAAAGTTGATTTTGTCATTTACATATATATTTTTTAATTTCATAATATTTACCTATGATTAGATGGTTGAGTGCTATTAAAAAGTGAAAGATCGAGTCCTGGAAAAACAGACTGCTTATTCTGGGTCACTGTAGAGTAATTGTCAGGAAGAAAGCAGATGTATTAATCCTCTGATAACCAAACCTCTGGGGAGATAGCAAACCGGGCTGATGTTTCTTTCCAAAGACTTTAATGTCTACACTAGTTCAATTCACTGAATGGAAAATTTTACTCCTAAGAGTCCACCCACTTACTAGCCTTTTTTCTGTAATATTTGCTGTAGGTGTATTCCTTATATCTGCAGACCATGGTGAATGACAAGAATCTCTTTGAAAAGAATAAGTCAGGAATATATAGATAATACCAGTATCTTTTGAATCTTAACCATAAAGATATAAACAACCTTTCTAACAATTATTATTCCAAATAAGTAATCCACTGATATATGTAGTTTTTAAAATTACTTTTTTTCGTCTTTGGTCGAATTCAAAATTTTACTGAAATTTGATAATACCCAAAGCTAGAATATTTGTGACTTAGCTCAGTTTCTATAAATGCCTGAAGAATGGCCCAGAGGGTCAGGAATCAATAGTATAATTACCATAATAAGAAGGTACCCAGTAATGTTGTTCCCAGAGATCATCAGCCTGGTCTTATAAATTGAATCCCAGTGTTTAACATTTCTGAACTTATTCATTTTCCTTTCGCAAAGAGAAAGATACACTTCTATTCACAGGAGACTTTCCTTTTTCTCATCCTCCACGGGACATGACAATATGTTTATTTCATAATCATTCTCTTTTTTCCCCCTGCCACAAAATTTGCCATTACCCCCAACATGACTGCAAATGCTTTGGAAACGAAGTTAATAACTATGATTGATTCAGGCCCAATGTTATTAATGCAAACTATTAATTTAAGGGTGTTTCCATACTTTCTCAGTAGCAAGCAGCCAGATAACCATGGCCCATGCTGCAGATTTAATCTTCGTGTCAACTGGATCCAGAGTTTTCCATTTGGTAAGCAAACTATGATTTTCCACTTTACCAGGATCCAAGAGCGCTACAGGGAAGAACTGGCTGTTTGGCACACCCCTTTCCTACGTATGGAGAGTATCTCTACAACCTGAACAAAGGTGTGTGAAAAGTCGCTACTTCTCCATGTGTTTTTCAACACCACGGAATCAGGACCATTTCTGCATACAGGTGTTAAAAGAAGCTTCCACCTCATGTCTAGCATTAAAACTTAAACTGATGGCTGTTATTCAGCTGAAGACAGTATCAGTGTAAAGTGTCACTGATCTGGTCACTATCTCTGGGAGGCTGCCAGAACCTCTACATTGGCTTCATGGTGTCGTCTGTGAAGGAAGCCAATTAAGATCACAAGATAGTGGCTGGTAATAATAAACTTCTAATGATGTTCCTGACTGAAAAGAGGTAATTAAAATGTGTATATGGATGACCCCAGCTTCTGTCAGCTCAGTGTAGCTGTTACACTGACAACGTCCATGTTTGTTTCGAGGGGGAGAAAAAAAGAGTGTTGCCTAACAACAATAAAATAAGCAATTCAATAATATAGAAAGGATTGCCTTGGAAATGCACACCAGTTTCAATTCTCGTTGCGTCCCTGATGGAATCCCGTTGACGGCCGTCTCTGGACTGGGTATTTTGTTGTTTTGGTTACTGACTCCGTAACACCTCCCTCCTCCCCTTCTCCAACCTTCCTGTCCGAGCGCTACTCTCCCACTCCCCCACCCCCAGCCCCCATTTGACTTTTTGGTTGCTGTTGTACTAGGACTAGGTCTTACCTTCTTCAGGTGCTTCTTGAAATCAATAGACCATGTTTTGAAAAGAAAGACAATTAATTAGATAGCAAAGGAAGCCGGTCTTCTTATCAGTCGATCTGGTCATGGACATAAGTGCTTCACACTTTTGCCATTCCCTAACCCTGCAGCGCAAAGCTTTCCTGTACACCTGCTCAGCTCAGCTCAGCTCAGCTCATCAATTTTCTGTGAGCCAGTTAAGTTCCTTTAAGCCCGTCCACTGAGAGGTGCTGATAGCTCTCTGAGAAAAAGAAGAGAAAGAGAAACAGAATGCTGCTCCAGGCCTTTATCTTGATCACACTGTTTGTTTTCGAACTGATGTCTGTAATGAAACAAAGAGGATTTAATCGTGTTAAACAAAAGCCTGTTGGTACCCAGAGGAAACTCATTTAACTCTTCTCCAAGTCGTAGAGTTTCAGGTTTCTTGTCTTCCTCTTTGCCGATCCACCAGGCTGAGTTTCTTACCTGGGGCTTAAAATTGTGAGGTGTGAAACTCTTCTTTTGTTTTGACAGGTGCTCTTTGCTAAACATCAGCCTAGCCTTGATGGTGATAATACACAGAAGGGGGAAAAAACTTCAGAGACACTAATGACTACAGTTACCCAACTTCTGCCTTAAATGGGTTTTATTAGCTTCCCTCCTTGGAGTTCTTTAGGATAAAGTGGGAAAACAAATTGGCCTGATGGGAAGCGAGTTGTGAAAAGAGAATAGCTAAGGAGAAGACTCAGGAACCATTTCGTTTTAGAATTCCAAAAGGAAAATAAAAGTGACGAAACAGGGCCTAGACTGCTCTTTCTTGATCAAGGAGTTAGCTGGCAGAGCTGACAACATTAAGTGTTATCTGGGAGAAGAAACAGACTCAGAAGTGACAGCAGTAACTTGACATTTGGCTAAGGAGTCTCCAAAGGTGATTCTCAACTCTAGAAGGCTAGGAAGGTGGGAGACTGTGAGCTCATAGCACTCTGAGACCCAGAAAAAGTTCTCTCTGGGTGGGAGAGAGAAGCCTTGAGGCCCTCTGCCCCGACTTGAAGCCGCTCCATGTGTTCCTTCGCTGACCACTCCTTCATAGTGATTCCAAGATGGCTTCCAAGATTCCTTTCTGCATTTGTTTAAAGCACTAGTTTCCTATATTCAATTCTACCTGCTACTGCACTTCTCCGTGCCTCGCACTGTCGCCTAAATCACTCTTTCCTTGACACACTCTTGAGGAGTGGGAACTTTCCCCTTCCGCAGACACTGATAGATGTGCTGTGCGGACCAGGCATCCTGGGGGAAGGACCAGCTGAGCAACATTTCCAGACGGTGAAAAAATGTGTTAGGGTTGAGCTTTGTTATCAACCCAGAGAGTTCCACTGCTCCAAAATTAAGTAAAACAAAACAAAACAAAACAAAAACAAAAAAGCTTTCTCTTTGTGCCATATGAAACATGCTTTTCTCCATTTTTATTTAGACAGTGGTGAAGTGCTCACAAAAGGTTCACAGAAAATTATTAAAGAGGTGATATGCATTAGTGGTTAAAAGTAGACCCAGACCACTCAGGGTCAATTTGGGTAAAGCTATTAATGCTTCAGATTCCTCAGCTTTAAAATGTAAACACTGCAGGGGCGCCTGGGTGGCTCAGTCAGTTAAGCGTCTGACTCTGGGTTTCAGATCGGGTCATGATCTCAGAGTCCTGAGATCTAGCCCTACATCAGGCTTCACACTCAGAGGGGAGTCTGCTTGAGATTCTCTCCCTCCCTCTCCCTCTGCCCCTCCCCCTGTTCACACACACACACACTCTCTCTCAGAATAAATAAAATCTTTTAAAAAAATAAAATAAAATGCACATACTGTACAATAGCAGAAAAATCACATGGTTGGTATAGCATTTAATTAATTTATATACATGTTTAGAAGAATCCCTAAGTGATAGTTTGTGGTCCATAAGTGTTAACCGTTATTACTTACAATTGGATGATCTTCTCAAGGCAGGTTGTAAATTCACCAAGCTTCATCTCCTTCACCGTGAGGTTCACCTGCCAAGCACAGGCCTCACTTGGTTCCAAGGCTTTGGCAGATGTGGGCTGCTTTTTTCATGTAAAAGGACTTTGCCTCTAGGAACCATTCTGTTTCTCAGCAAGTAAATCACCCTGATTTCTTTCCAAACACCCTATCCCTAAAACACCAAGTCAGGTTGGTTAGCCTTTCCTTCTTTTCATTCAAGGTCTTCAAGAGGATGGAATTATATAATTAATTTCAGTCCTATTCTTGAGCAAAACCTGGCAGTCAGTGTATAAAGAAAGCAGATCGGGGCTGAATGTAGTTACCGCTACCTCCTGTAACTGCTGCTGTGTACCTAAAGTTTCCATCTTAGACAGAGGGTTCGTCTTGGATCCTGGGGAGTTTTTATACCCAAGTTTGACTCTTCGATTACAGGTCCTTGCAGAGTTAATTACAAACTGATATATTTGTAGAAGAATTCTTTGTTAGGGACTGAGACAGGTGAGAGGCTTTAGCGAAAAGGCCAATAACTTGGTTACACTTTTGGGAGACGAGAAAATGATGGGTAAACTGTAGATCTGGTTGATTCCTTAAATCAAATACTGGAATTATGTAAAAGGATGAAGAAAGAAAAAGTGGTAACCCTGACATCTTCCAAAACAGGAATATACTCATCCCTTACAGATGCATTTATCATGATCTTGACAAAATACCCTGTATTTGCTTAAAAAATAACAGCACACCAATAGCAAGGCAGCGGAGGGTGGGGGGAGGCATTCAAATACCAATTACCTAATTGGAATAATCCAAACTGAGTAGGTCTGAAATTGAAATGGGCCTTGTGGCAAGTCTCTTGGATACAGACTTCATGTTTAAATTCTCGATTAAAATGTACAAGACAAAACAAAACAAAACCCTAGTGTCATCTCTGACAGCGGAAGCAATCAAAAAGAATATTTGTTTCACCAAATGCCCTTTCTTTTTTTTTTGGCTGGAAACCATATGGATCAGTCCATTTTATTGCTTTCCATGAAATCATGCTACCTTTTCTAGTTGGAGTTTTCTGCAGATTTATAGAGGATTTTCTTATAAGAATGATTCATGCTAGTTAGGTATTCACAAAATAAAGAGTAATAACGAAAATGTTCTTTTTGCCTTTTCCTCCCCAAATAAAAATTGACTCAAAAAGAGCAAGTCTTGTCTTTGGTTTTTCTCTTTCCTATCCTGCATATCCAAATACAGTGAGCTTGCCTTGCATTTGAATGTACAGAGGGCTCTAAAAGTTCACCTATGGCACACAAATTATTTTGTTAGGGTGCCATCTGCTGGTGTCAAACTACCAAAGACTTATTTTTCTTAAAGATTAATGGTAAGCTTCTAATAACACTAAAGACTTTGAAGTTATTTGATTCAAATAAGTCTTTGTCTTTTCTCATTTATAATTACAGCATAGACTATTTTCAAACGGCTGTCTGATGCATAATTCTTTAACACTCCAATATAGTAATATAAAATGTCACTTTAAATATTTTAAAGTTAGGAAAATGGAGGCACCAGACCTAGCCTTGACTTACTGGTTCATGACCCGTTTGGATTCAAATTTCATTTTTTAGTTTCCATGGCTCCCTGACTTTTAAAAAAGTTCTGTTCAATCTTCCCCCTTAGAAAAGCAATTTAAGTGCTCGCTTCGGCAGCACATATACTAAAATTGGAACGATACAGAGAAGATTAGCATGGCCCCTGCGCAAGGATGACACGCAAATTTGTGACGCGTTCCATATTTTAAAAAAAGAAAAGCAATTTAATTGCCGTGTTTGTATTACAACGGTTTCAACACTTAATGTATCTATTCACTGAATTTGTTCTCTATGCCACACTATAGGGTGTGTGCACAATTTGTTGCTTCTTTATAAAACAAGCTTGTCACCATAGTCCTAATTATTTATGTTCAGTATCAACGCAGTTCCCAAGTATTTTTCCCAATCTACCTTCTATAGGAGGTAAGGAAAAACAACTCCCTCCCCCCATCTTTCTTTAAAATCGCTATCACTTACTCTCTGTGTAACCTTGAGTAAGTCTTTTAACCTTCCTGTGCCTCTTCTTCCTTATCTGTAAATTTCAGATAATAATAGTAACTACTTGATGGGGTTATCTATCAGGTTACTGTGAGTGTGTTAAAGAAAGTCAGGGGCACCTGCGTGGTTCAGTCGGTTAAGCATCTGCCTTCAGCTCAAGTCACGATCTCAGGGTCCTGGGATTGATTCCCATGTTGCGGGGAGTCTGCTTCTCCCTCTTCCTCTCCTCTGTGTGCTCTCTCTCTGAAATAAAAAAATAAAATCTTTAATTAAAAAAAAAATAGTCATAATACTCAGGGGCATGTGGGTGGCGCAGTCTATTGGGCACCTGACTCTTGGATTCGGCTTAGGTCATAATCTCATGATCCCCAGGTTGTGGGATTGAACCCCCTTTCAACTCCACTGGTACAGAGTCTGCTTAGGACTCTCTTTCCCTCTCCCTCTGCCCCTGCCCTGTGTGCTCATGTGCATGCACTGGCTCTCTCTCTCTCTCTCGAATAAATAAATAAATCTTAAAAAAAAAAAGTCATACCTATAAAGTTCTTAGAACAGTGCCTGTAACATAGTAAACATACAATAACTGTTAGCTGCTTAACTATGCTTAACCATAGCTAATTAAGCATGTCAAATATGGGTTAATATCAGACAATCGTTGCTTTACAGTAATTTCTGGGATCCTTAACTTCCAGTTGAGAGATATACAGTGTATATGTGTGTTTATATTTTGGAGAATAGGGGAAGAATAATTATTTTCTTACCTTTTATTCTCACTCTATGAGCACTAAACTGGCTTGAAATCTCAACTCCCTTAAATCCTATATAAAACCTACTTACTTTTCCATCCTCATTTCTCAGTATTCTCATTTTCAAACTCTGTGTTCCAGCCATAATGAACTTCTTCCAATTGCCTGAGTGAGTCAGGCTTTCATTCTCCCACCTTTGTGCAAGCTCGTGTCCCCTGTGCCTGGAACCTCCTTCTCTTCCTAACCTGCTTCCAGTACTTGCCTTACACCTTCTTATCTCTCAGTTCTGCAGTTAAGACATTTTAAGTCAAAGATCATCCTTTCATGGGCTCCCAGAACACTCAGTACTCTTCTACCCCACCCTTAGGCCAGCACATTTCCACAGGGTGGGGAGAGGTGGGATCTAGCATATTCGCCATAATAATCCCAGCTTCTAGAGAGGTGCAGACGCTCAGTTGGGACTAAATATTTATTTCATCGGGCTCCCCAGGGGAGCATGTTTATTTTGGGGGAATTGAGAGAGAAGGCGTGAGTTATCTCCTGCTTACAAGGGTGAATTCTATCTGAAGTAGTGAACATCTTTCTCCAGTTATTTCCATTAGGACACCACCAGTGTCACTCTCATTCGTTAATATCTTTTTTATTCATGTATTTGTATATATGTACAATTAAGTATATATAATAAAAATGGATCTGAGGGTTTTTTGTGTGCATGTAGGAATTTATTTTTAATTTCTACATTGGCAAATCATAAACATTATCTACTTAACAATTATAGTTTTCATTAAAAAATTATATGTATAACAATATATGCAATAAAGATGTATTGAGTGCCTACTGTATGCCAGATACTCTTCTAGGCACCAAGCAAAGCAGACAGAAATTCCTAATCTCGTAACTGAGCTCTATGTTTTTGCTTAAGTTTTTCTCTATCTGTCATGAGAAGAACGGAAAATGGAAAGCTAGTCCAGCACCCTGGGGCTCACAGCAAGAGGAGCTGTTCCTCTCCCTGCCTCCAGAGGGAAAGGGAAGGAGTAGTTCCCTAAATTCTAGTTAGGTGACTGCATGGGGAAGGCTGCGTGAGGGAAGCAGCAGCCTTCAGTAGAGGATGTAGCCAGCATGCAACATATCTCTAGCGAGGGGACCTGGGAAGTCAATTCTAAGACCCCACTTCTTCTTCCTTCTGTTGTGTCCTCCATTGCCTGAAGCCCAGGGAAGCCAGAAGGCAGGAAGCCCAGGTGAAATAGTGCACAGAGCTCAGCCTCCCAGAGCACAGAACAAGCGCCAGAAACAGCAGAGGACTCTGGAAGGACAAATGGAAAATAGGCATCACTAACCCTGATCAAGAACATTTAATTATTATTTTTAGTCTCTCAATCTTTTTGAAATGCAGAGGATTCTTTCAAATTGGCAGATTTTTGTGTAGCATGGTGGGTGCCACCTGTTGGATATTAGGGCTGGTTTTTAATAAACCCCTGCCATTTATTTTTTAAACTCCTGCCATTTAAACAAATATTAATCTGTATATTTAGAAGTTCTTCTCTGGCATCAAAAGGAGAGTGTTAAGTGATTTTTTTTTAAAGATTTTATTTATTTATTTGACAGAGAGAGAGAGATCATAAGTAGGCAGAGGCGCAGGCAGAGAGAGGGGGAAGCAGGCTCCTCACTGAGCAGAGAGCCCGATGCGGGGCTCGATTCCAGGACCCTGAGATCATGACCTGAGCCGAAGGTAGAGGCTTTAACCCACTGAGCCACCCAGGTGCCCAGAGAGTTAAGTGATTTAACGTGAGCAAATAAACATGTTCTGGATGACTCTGAGGCTCGCGTCAGAATTTTTAAAAGGGAAGAACACCAGCAGGGTTTGAAATTCTGTGACTAGGGAAGAGCTAGCAATGACGTCAATTTTGTGCAACCATTCTGAGCTTCCCCTGGAGCTGTTGCAGAAGCAGGCATGGCTTTGTGCTGTAGCTCATGACCTGAAAAGCAGGCCCCGGGAAAGTTACACTGAGGTCCCATGGCATCTTTGAGGAGAGCATGATTTCTTTTAACAGTTCAAGCTCGATCTGAACATACCTAAAATCCAAAGGCACAAAATGCAAGAACACTATATTAACCTTTGCATCCTACCACCCATTTATCTGTCATTTGTAATATCCTTTTTCTTGAAAAGCTTATTAGAACTTTGCTTGGTGCTGCATATAGGATTTATGCTCTCACAGGAAGTGCTATTTTCAGTCATTTATAAGTCAGGATACATTTAGCTAGAATTTGTTATATGGTCAACTTTTTTTCAGAACAACTTACTCAATTACTTCTTCCTGAAACCACACTTGCACTCCTCTCTCCCCAGTAAATATTAATTAATTAATTAATCTAACAGCTTGGTACTTAACACCAACAATGTCTTCCATGTTGTGAGTTTACCAGCTTGTACGATTTCCTTCTAGGAGTTAAAAATGAAAGAGTACTTGGGAACACTAAGAATGCCTTACAAATGGGTACTGTAAAATTTTCACAACATTGTCATGTGCATTTTTGAACTTGGATGCTTATGATATTCTTTGCAGCAAGACTTTGACTCTTATAAAAAAATTAGAAAGCAGGGCACCTGGGCGGCTCAGATGGTTGAGCTTCTGTCTTCGGCTCAAGTCATGATCTCCAGGTCCTGGCATCGAACCCCACGTCAGGCTCCTGGCTCAATGGGGGAGTCTGCTTCTCCTTCTCACTCTGTCTCTGTCTCTCCCCCTGTTTGTACTCTTTCTCTCTCTCAAATAAATAAATCTTAAAAAAAAATAAGAAAGCCAAAAATGTAAATGAGTCTCTAAAACAAATCAATATATGAATTTGGGATCTGTGGTGCACCCACTCTCTGACAAATAAACAGTGCTCCTACGATCCTCAGAAACCTTGCCTTCTATTCCTGGGGAGTCCATAATGAGTGAGTCTCTCTGAACCTCAGCTTCATCTTCTGCACAGTCTGAAGGGCTGGGCCAGATGCTTTGGCTCCCTTCCAGAGTCAGGTTTCTATGGAATTATCTCTGCGCGTTTTGACATATTGTCCCTTTGATTTTTTAATCTTCTGGATTAAAATCTACTTGAGGGTTGAGTCCTCACTATCTAGCACAGTGCCTGCAAAATGAGTATAGGAAGTCAATAAACATGGGCAAGACTGAATATTTTGCTGAGCTGTTCAAGCATCACCAGGTCTCTAGAACTATTTCAAAACATTTTGTAACTTCTACGATGTTATTTTTCAGCTGCTAGCAAGGTACAAAGATGTAGGTCAATGGAGTGTTTTGGATGTTTTAGAAAACTTGGCCAGGGTTAGAACTCTCCACTTGATTAGATTTCTGGAAAGAGGATTCAAGAATATTTATCTCAGTTGGGCTAAAGAACATGTTTGCATCTCATATTTTAGCTAGAATCAGACATTTGGTTCATCTTTAACTAACACCCTTTTTTAAAAAGGTAACCCTGTGCAAGTGCTATGGACTGAACGCTTGTGTCCACCCCCCCAAGCCAACTTCATATGTTGAACCCCTAACTCCCACTGTGATGGTACTTGGAAGTGGGGCCTTGGGGAAGTAATTCGTTTGGCTGAGGTCATGGCACTGGAGCTCCCATGATGGGACTGCTGCCTTTATAAGGGCGTGAAGGGACCAGAGCTCTCTCTCCACAGTGTGAGGACACAGCAAAAAGACAACTGTCTACAAAGAAGGAAGAGGACTCTCACCAGGAACCAAACGTACCGGCGTCTTGATCTTGGGACTTCCCAGCCTTTGGGACGAGGAGAAATACTTTGCCTTGTTGAAACCACTTTGTCTGTGGTATTTTTGTTATGGCAGCCCAGGCTGACGAAGGCAGCAAGTAAATCTGGTTTGTACGTAAGCAAAACAGAATCTCGTGGTTGAGAATTCAGGTTGGTAATGGATTCTTTTATATGTATAATGAAGGAGTGAGAAATCTAACAATATAATCATAAGGAAGGACCCCATGGAATACTGACACCAATAGCAGAAACCACCAACTCCAGGCAATCCGCAGAAGATGGATTTTTTTCAACGGCAGAGATATTTCTAGCCCAAAGAAGAACTCTCCAGAGTTTGTCAGACTGTGACTCCACTGCTGCACTCAAACTTTTCCATTTATGTTTTCTTATTGATCTTCTATAAATCCTCAGAGAACATGGGCCCTCCATAAACGCTGCTTTAAAAAAATACATAAAAGAAAAAATACACTCTTTAGTATTATCTTGGTTGTATCAAGTCACACCAGGCAGAGTTCAATTCCTGTTTTATCTTCATACTCTCCACGAAGAATGCACTACCTTTGTTACAAACAGTAGGTTTTCTTCAAACACTGATGAAATGAATGTGTCTATCAAGGCGTGTGTGTTTGAGAAATCCAGTTAAACCAGTTTGACAAAAATATTCTTATTCTAATAATAGAATGTACAACCAAGTTATATCAAGTACAACCAAATTATAGGTGACTTGGTATTGGGACAGGAACCCCTTCATGAATTAGAACAGTTACTTTCCCATTTATCTTGGCTTTTCTTATCTGTTTGTCTCCTACTCTTCTTTCCTCTCTTTTTATCTTCTTTCTCCCTTTCTTCCCCATCTTTCCATGTTCTTTCTAGCTGCTTAAGTTACATGATAGGTTTCCTTTCGATACATACTGTGAGTTTATTGTTTCCTAGAATTTACAAGCGTTTTATAACTGGTATTCCAAACCTCCTAAAACATATCCCCAATTATAATACTATTGTAGCAGGACACAATTTCTGTGAGGTCCCAGAAGACTTCACCTTTGACTAAAAACATTAGAGCCAAATTCCAGAACTCAGTTGACATCAACCCTCTGCGGTGAAAGGTCATGTCTCCAGCCCAGACTTTGGGATTATCCTGTCTACACAAGCAGTACTTCTACATTCCTAAGTGAGTGTTTCATTCTAGCAAGGCAAGAACTTAGTATCTGGAACTAGAAATTCTTAACCTTTAAGGGCACTCTCTTATCCTGGTCTCATAGACCCAAAACGTTGAAATATTTTCATTAACAAAATAATCGAAACTACACCAGGTCAAGTAGGCGCTGTTCTTCCAGTTTCTCTCAGGAAGTTAACTACCACCAAGGGACTGTAGTGTGCCCATTACCTCATTCTCAATCTTATCTTTTTCTGCTTTTCTCTGAAAAAGTTACATCTCAATCCTTGGCCATTCCATGAAAGGATTGGTCCTGAACTCTAGCTCCCAATTTTCTGGTCTTCGGTTGCTTGATGCCTATAGCTTGGAATAACTATGAGATGATTTAAATAAATAAATAAATAAATGAGGAAAAAAGGAAAAAAGAAAGAAAGAAACTTGGGTGAAGAGGAATTCTGGAAGGAAAAGACCTGAATTCCAAGCCTGGTTATACAGCATTCTACCTTTACATGACTTCTTTGATCTTCAGCTCCTCCTTTGTAAAATGAAGCAAAAGCTATATTGCAGTTTCTTTGTGAATACATGAGGTAGAGCACAGCCCATCTCCAGCAGAGTATGTAGCATGTAGCATGTAGTAGACAGATAACCAATAACATCTATTGCTATTACTATTCTAAATTAAATTAAGAATATTTAAGTAAATTCTGATGAGTATATTCATAAGACTACCAACAGCGTATTTCATAAGCTCTAAGAAAGTCACTCAGGACCTAATTACTTTTCATAAAAAAATAAACTACAAATGACCATTTAACAGTTGTCTTTACTGTCCTGGTAGTAAAGGAAAGTAGCAGGAATATATGGTCTTGTCTTATTTGTCTATGCATCTCTATAGTCATGCTTAATCTACAACAAAACATCTGCCTTAGCATTAAAAATTAGAAAAGATGATTTAACAAAATCAGTCTTAGTTCCGCTAAGTATGTTTGGATATTAATTCAAAGGGGTTTTGATTCAGGATTTCCAAATAGCCACATATTTCTGTAACACTGTAAAAGGTGATGCTATTTTCTGTAATTTTCTAAAATAAAGTGTTTGTTTTGTATTATTTATAATAGCTACCTGATTTCAAGTGAGACCAGAGACAAAAATAAATTTGTGTGCACTGTAATTTGTTTTGAACAGAAACATAGGACTTATTGAATGCTGCAATTTGACTTACTACATATACAAACATCCTTAGGGAACAATAAAAAAATCATACGCACTACTTTGTCAAGTAAAATTGAGGTAGCAACATGAGTAGCCAGGGAAATATATTCCAAGTTCAATGGCTCCCTCTGTCACCACCTAAGTCTTTTGGCAAGTTCTACAAGCAGAAGTTTTAACCCTCTGGATCAGGACACATTGTTTCATGGTCTTGGGTAAAAGTTGTATCACAAGAGGGGCACCTGGGTGGCTCAGTCCCTTAAGCAGCTGCCTTTGGCTCAGGCTGTGATCTTGGGGTCCGCTCCCTGCTCACTGGGGAGTCTGCTTCTCCTTCTGCCCCACCCCCACTCACACTCTCTCTCAAATAAATAAAATCTTTTTTTAAAAAATTGTATCACAAGTAATCTGTTGCCAATAATTATAGAAACTGACATGCATTTCAGAGAAATTAGAGCAGTTTAAGTTTATCCCTACAATGTCACTCTTGCTCCCAATTTGCATGCTTTTTGTGACAGGAAGAGAAATGGGTGAAGTCTCCTTAGAAAGGCAACGGCATTTATTGAAAACCTGCGTACTCATTTAAAATTACATGAAAAGGGGTGCCTGGGTGGCTCAGTGGGTTAAAGCCTCTGCCTTCGGCTCAGGTCATGATCTCAGGGTCCTGGGATCGAGCCCCGCATCAGGCTCTCTGCTCAGCAGGGAGCCTGCTTCTCTCTGCCTGCCTCTCTGCCTACTTGTGATCTCTCTCTCTGTCAAATAAATAAATAAAATCTTAAAAATAAAATAAAATAAAATAATATTACATAAAAATGCATATGTAGAGAAGTTTGAAAAGATAATCAAAATTTTGAAAAGATAACGGGATTGTGCTTAATATGTATTTTTTCTTTATGTGCATCTGTACTTCTCATTTTCCAACAATAAAAGTATATCGTTTGTAATAACAATCATTGGTTTTTACAACACGTCCTTGTGCTCATCTACATTTCCAAGCCCCTAGGCCTCTCCATAAGATCATGCGACTATCTCTCGGTAACCAAATATTAGGGGAAGTGATGTGTTACTTCAAGCCCTGGAAAATAAAAATTGGCTGTATTTTCTACTGTGTGCTCTCTCTCATTTGTGCTGCTAGAAACCCAGGATCCCTGGGTCTCAGCTTGGAAAAGTGCTGAGCCAGCTTTACCTCAGACTATAATATGAGCAAGAAATAAGACTTTTTTATGTTAAGCCACTGAGATTTGGGGGTTTATTTGTTATTACAGCATAGTCTTTGCTAACCTGACTAATACCTTTGTGTATTTCTAATATTTTCCTATTTAATGTTCATGAGTTCACTTGAAGGAAGTATAATTATTTGAGGAATATGAGGAAGCCAAGAACTAGAGACATTTACTAACTTGCCTAAATAGGAAATGGTTGAACTGGGATTTAAATCCAGCTTTCATCTGAACTAATTTTTTTTTAACCTAAAAGTATTCCTTTATTATATCACATGTAATGTGACTTGCATGTGAATGAGCTATAATTTTTGCATCAAATCTCCCTGATATGTGAACAAAAGTGATTCTTTTTATCCTCTATTATCCTTATGTTTTTCAGCGTATCCCTGCTATGACCATCCTCACTGCATAAATAAAGCTTCCTGTTCCATGAGGAAAAATCCAACCTCACCCATGAGAGTTAAAGCTTAACAAGGTACTACGATTGTTTCCAATACATAGCAGAAAACAATCTATTCTCTAAGAAATCTCTCTCCTCATTTTTGTTAAAACTGTTAACTGGGAGCAAATATGGGGCAGAAACTTGGGTGTCTTAGCTACTTGATGGTTCTGGAGGGACTTGGTCCTTTTTTGGACACATAAGCCAAAATACTTCTTGAGAGCCCATCATGTAAAAGAAGTACCGTAGACCTAACCTTAAGAGAATCTATAATTTGGGTTGTTTTTCCAGTATTAGAGATAGAATGCTATCATTTCTCCCTGTATTTTCTCTTACAGTCAAGGCTGAGTGTTTTCACATGGCTCCTTTACTACTGGTGTAACTTTGGGAAAGTCTCTTCAGTTGAATAACATGAGTATATAAGCAGTCTATCAACGGTATCACCAGAGCTTAAATGAGTCCAAAGTGAATCTTTTTTTAAAGGAAAAAAATTAAGGAAATTTAGTCCAGCTGTTCTTTGCTAAATTTTAATGGCATCTCCTATATTTTGAGAAGTAAAATGCAGCTTAAGAATGGTAATTGCTATGAAACTGTTAGCTCAAACCCCAGCTTATTGCCTCAAGACACAGGGAGCTAGTGACTTGGAATGGCAAAAGACTTCTGTTTATACCTAAGAAAGAGCCCTAAAACAAAGATGATGCTCCCCGCGTAGCTTCCAAGACAAACATTTGAATATTTCATAGATTCACATAGGAAAATCGAATCCCATGTGAAAAGGAATCAGAAGATTAAACAAAATTATAATGAAATATACAGTAATTATTCTCTTGCAAGTCACCCTAACCTCTCAAAAATGCATCTGTACTACATTAGTTATCTGGCAATGGCTACTGAACCTCTAGAGACATTTTAAAAATTCATTTCTCCAGCACATTTGTTTCTGATAGATTGAACTAGAAAAACAGAAACTAGAGCTTAGCCTAAACACTCTTGGATGCTTTGGCTTGAGTTTTACAGAAAGCTGTCTTATTTATTCATATATATACTCCATATATGCCATGTCATGAGATTTATTTTCTGTTAAAACTTCAGCGAAATTTTTAAAAAAATTATGCTAATATTCAGACTGTCAAGAGTAATAAGCCTTTTCTTATTTTTATTAACATTTGTTCTGTGTGAAAATAATTACTGTAGCAACACGTGGAAAAAACACATTTAAGAAAGGTCCAGAAAAAGTTATCAAGCAAATACATCAGCCTGCAATAAATTCATCAGATAGATATTCATCTTGGGCATGATAATCTTTTTTGTCAAAGTCACTCAAGTTTATTCTCATATATTTGTGCTGGTATTGCTATTTTTAAATAGATAAAAACATCTAGCCATTTTAACAGGAAAGTCTTCCAAACCACAGTATAGATGGAGTCATGCAAAGAACCACAATGACCACAAGGTGGCAAAGTATACAAATCTACATGGTTTAGATGGGCTCTTCCAGAAGAAAAAAATGTCTTTCGGCATGGGGGATGGGGTAGGGGTAGGGCTTCTCATGATTGTCTGCTGGCTAGAGAATAGCAAAATTATACTAATTTCTCAAAATTTGGTAATTAATCCAAATTCCTGGTTCTTGAGATGAGTGTATATATCATGTTACTATTCTAATTTGTTATAAATTTTTTCTTTTTAGAGCAAAATTGAATTTCTTAAATCCTAAATGTATATTTTAAAGGCAAAATTATTGGGTCCCTCTCTTACCACATTTTAAATCTATTTGATATGTATAAAACGAGTCAGTCAGAAAGTGGGCGGTATTGCTACACAAATTCAGAACCATGATGTGATTGTATGATTAGAGCTAGTTATCACAAAATTACAGTTATTTATATTTCAAAAAAATTTGGTTTAGAGAAGCTAGATTACAAGACTTCTTAATATTGTTGCTCCCAAAACTCTGTGCTCTGGTTTCTCTTTTCCCTGTAATGTACTTTGAGAGATCAACCAGTTTTCAGTGACCTATAAAATAATGATTCTCAGATCTACATCTGAAGTCCTGGCTTCCTGAGTCCTCGACCAGAAAATCTAAAATAGCCATCTGGATATGCCATACACAGTTTATATTTAATATATTTAAATCTGATCTCATTATCTTTTTCCCAAAATGCCTACTCTTTTCATCTGATTTCTCTTTTGGTGGTCCAATGGACTGTGACATCCAACTCAGAAACCTAGGACTGGTTAATATCTTTTTTTTTTTTTTTTAATTTCCCTGTACCTGTCATGGTCTGGATCCTGACTGCTTCTGTCGCTCTTTCATGGCTGAAACCACCATGTTCTCTCACCCTGTGTGTCTTTGCTTATGCTATTTTTTGTTATCTAGCTAGTACTCCTGGGGTTGCAAATTGATATAAGCCTTCTGGAAGCTTTTTGCCTAATGTATTAAGTACCTTAGAAAATTCACATTCTTGTATTTGTCAATTTCACTTTTAAAAAGGCAATTACCAAAAAGTTGGTCTGACATTTGTATAAATATTATTTATAATAGCAAAAAAGATCCCAGAAAACTTAGATAAAGAGAAATAGTAAAATAAATTACAGCAAAAATGTAAGAATGTTGTATAGCTCTGCCAACAGCATTTTCAAATAATGGTATTGTTTAGAAAAATGATTACTGTATAACATTAAGGAAAAACCCAAGTTTTGGGGAGTTGAGAGGACTCTGGAGCCAAACTACCTGGTTCGTATCTTGGCTCAAGTTATTTATTCTCTCTGCTCCTCAGTTTTCTCATCTATAAAATGGGAATGATAATAATAGAACTATTTTGAGTAGTCTGTGAATTAATGCATGTAAAGTGCTGACAGTGGCCTGCTAATGTCATTGTTCAGGACTGGAGCTCTGGTGCCATGAAACCACTGACATCCTATATTGACAGTTGTTTTGGTCCACACCCCTTGATTAATTCTCTGTGCTAATGTGGTCTCAGGAAAATGATGAGGCAAATTATTAAACCAAGCTGAAATCATTCACCTTTGGTCTAAATAGGGTACTCCCTAGAGAAATTGTTTATAATTCAATAGAGCAAATTTGTTACATTTCAGTAACTGAACTGTTAAAGCACAATAATCTCCTTAGAGAAAGGTCTTGAAAAGATTAGCCTCAAACTGAATGTTCTAGACAAAAGCAAGGTTTCATATTCCAGCTTTTGTTCTTGAAATAGAAACTATGATACACTTTTCCCAAATGAATATTAATGAATATAATTAAAAGCACATTACGATAGTCTACTGATTTACTCAGAGGGTAGCTGAAAGTTCCTTAGATCACAACCTAACTTAGACAAGTAGATATGAAGGGCCTCATCTTTCCTATGTTAATTATCTTCTGATATAAAACATAGATAATTTTAGTTTGCTTAGCCGATTGGTTAGAAATGACTGATACTATAATATATCTGTGATATTGTAGGTCAAGATTTAAGACTTTAATATCTTATCTCTTATTAAGATCATCAAACTGGGACTTCTTCCAGAATATAGAATAATATTAATTTATAGGAGTATGTTTTGAAATAAGCAAGTGCCCAAGTGAATTCCGGTAAGTTTTATTTATTTATTTATTTATTTATCTTTTTTTTTTTTTTTTTCAGGTAAGTTTTAATTCTTCAGTTGTGGAATTCCTCATTCAACTTAAAAATATTGTGAGTGTTATATTTTATAAATTCAAATTTATATATTCCAAAGAGTTCACCTAAATTGATTCTACCTGTGATGAATGTATCTGCTAACCATATCAGCAATCATACATAATAATATAAAGAATAGTCTCAAGGGAAAAAAGAAGTTGCTTTCGAATTTGCATAGCACCACTCTCCTTTCACTGATATTATAATTCATTTAATAGAATTTTAGCTTTGCTAAAATTATTATATATATTAAAATATACCAGATTTTCAAGTATTTTTTTTTTTTTTTTTTTACCATTTCATGTTTACCCGAATTCTACCCAATTGGTGAAATTTTTCTAGAAAAGTTTTTTTTTTTTCCCAACTCAGTTTATTATCCATTTTCTGAGCTGTGGTGGGTTGACTTGTGGTCTCAAAAAGATATGTCTATTTGTAAATAAGGCTGCAGTAAACATAGGGATGCATATATTTTTTTGAATTAGTGTTTTCATTTTCTTTGGGTAAATCCAGTAGTGGAATTACTGGATCATATGGTAATTCTATTTTTAATTTTTTGAGGAACCGTACTGTTTTCCACAGCTGTATCAATTTGCATTCCTACCAATCATTTATAACAGCAAAGATATTGAAGTAACCCAACTGTCCATCCATAGATGAATGGATAAGGAAGATGTGGTATCTATCTACAAAGGAATATTACTCAGCCATAAAAAAGAATGAGTTCTTGCCATTTGCAAAAACATGGATGACCTAGAGAGTATAATGCTAAGTGAAATAAGTCAGTCAGAGAAAGACAAATACCATATGATTTCACTCATGTGGAATTTAAGAAACAAAATAAATGAATGAACAAAGAAACAGAAAAGAGACAAATAAACAAAAAACAGACTCTTAAATACAGAGAACAAATTGGTGGTTGCCAGAGGGGAGGTGGGTAAGAGGAAGGACAAAATATATAAAGGTGTTAAGAGTACACTTAGTGTGATGAGCACTGAGTACTGTATAGAATTATTGAATCATTAAGTTCTACACCTGAAACTTACATAACACTATGCTAATTATACTTCAATTTTTAAAAATTGTAAAAAAAAAAAATGTATCTATATCCCAACTTCTCAAATCAGTGACTGCGACCTTATTTGGAAAAATGGTTTTTGCAGATGCAATTAAGTTAAAGGCCTCAAGGTGAGATCATCATAGCTTAGAGCAGGTACTAAATTCAATGACACCATATCCTTATAAGAAACACACAGAGGAGCCACACAAAGTAGGAGGTCATGTGAAGAGTGAGGTAGAGATTGGAATTACGCAGCCATAAGCCAAGGAATTCCTGCAGAAGCTGGAAGAAGAAAGGAAATATTCTCTACTAGAGCCTTCAGAGGGAGCACAGCCCTGCCAACATCTTGATTTTGGGCTTCTGGTCTCTAACACTATGAGAGAATACATTTCTGTTGTTTTAAGCCACCAAGTTTTTTTGTTAATGCAGCCCTAGGAAACTAATACATGAACAGTCTCTAAAAATTCATTAAGTAGAATTAGTTTGGTTACATATTTGAAAGTTTGTTGGCTCTTTTCCTTAGAGGTCTGTTAGTATGAGATTTTATTTCTTTGGAAAGAATGTTTTCAACATAATTTTACCCGAATTGATTAAACAAATAAATACAAGTCTTTATTTCTTATTTAGATTTGCTGCTTATAGCTTATTAGAAGATTGAAAGTGGAACAATACATTTTTTTTAAGTAGGCTCTACGCCCAACCTGGGGGTGGAACTCAAGATCCTGAGATCAAGGGTGACATGCTCTAAACCAGCCAGGCACACCTGAAAGTGGAACAATATTTTTCTTTTTTCTAAGAGTCTTTTTTTTTTTCTAAGACTCTTTTCTAAGAGTCATTTTCCACCCAATCTTACTCTCCTTCCTTCAATGATGGTTTCATTACTGGAGATTGTTTTGGGTAAAATCAAATTATAATTTGGGGCCACTTTAACCTTTAATCTCACAATTGACTGGCCTGACTCTAGCTGTTAGGGTAGTGGGACAATTCCTCCTTGATAGGTCACTTGAGCTTGGGCGATGAAAGGGTCCATCAAAAGATTCCTGGTCCCATGTCTGATTCCAATCCTTTCTCTTCTCCATCATATCAGAGGACAGGAATGCCATGAGACAAGGAAGGAGGGAGAGGGAGAGAGGGAGGGGGAGAGAGAGAGAGAGAGAGAAAGATATATAGAGAGAGACCCTGAGCAAGTGAGCTGAGGTCCTCTGCCTAAGAAAAGTAACAGGAACTAAGATATGTACAGCTAGGTTGAAAGAGTAATAAGCAGGTCATGGAAGCTAGTTTGACCTGGAGAGAAATGCCTCTGGTTGAACTGGCTAAAGAATTTCAAAGAGGTCAGGGATGTCTAACATTTCATTTTATTCTGTCTGCTATGATGTAACTCCATACCATTATCCCTAAACGAATAATAACAGCCAACATTTATTAGATATTTACTGTATACCAGGGAGTTTCCTTTCATATGTTCACTTCATGCCCTTAACAGTTCTATGAAGTAGGAACTATTATGAATCCAATCTTCACGAAAGGTTTACAAAGCACAGATGCCTCGTGAAGTGATAATTTAGGGAAATGAAAGACGATGTTACATATTTGGGTAAATACAGACTAGAAAAAAACACAAGGAGATCAAAACTATTTTTCGTAAGCAGGAAGAGATATCACACTGGGAGAAATATCAGACTACCGCAAGAATTTCCAGGAAATCCTGGACGAAACACTGGGTTTCCTATCTCACGAAGAACATTTATTAATTTTTACAGGATAGAGTGGCTCACCTAGTTGGAAAGACTTAAATGTATTTAGGCAACTGATATCAGAAGGCTATAAGCCAACACTAATGGACAAGTTCAGAGAACATGATATATATATATAACTAATGACTTAATTTTCTTTTCTGTATTTTTTGACTAATTCTTATTAGTATTTTTGTTAGAACAAACTCAGGTATTTACACATCCCAATTTTCCAATTCTGTAAATACTTTCGTTTTTACAATACTGAGATTTGGATCTGTTAGGGAAAAAAAGGCAAAATAGAAAAGAAAAAGTTTTGAACAAATTTGGATAGGTTTTTCTGATTAAATGTTGTAAAACTTTATCACAAGCAACACGATCTCCACACTGTAGACAGTTCTTGTCTCTAAGAACACATTTAGTGCTTGTTGCGATACATTCTTGTATTAAGATCTAATTCGAGATACTTAAGGAAACCTCCAGAGAAGTTGGCTGATTGTTGTGTTTAACCAGACATCGATGTTTATGTAGCATGCGGGTGAAAAAATATTAATTAGTAGGGTGTTGGTTGAGATGATTAAGAGTAAGAGCTGTTTGCTGCTGAGTTGAGTAATAAGGTAGATAGCCAATCTTGTGCTGGGATGCACTTGCTTCCACTCCCCTCTCTTTTGTCTTCACTGCCTTTTACCTCCCAAGGGCTAAGACCTTAACAGTGGTCCTCAAGGACCTCCAGTCCCCTGAGAAGCCCCACCCAGGCCAGGACCTTACCTGGCCTCAGTGATCTTCCCCTGCGGCAGCAGCTTTTGGGCTCTTCCTTATGGAACTGGGCGGTGCTTATTCTCTAAGCCTAAAATTCAAGGGAAAAGAAATAAATATAAACACCAGCTTTCAGACAGATTCAGTATCAGTTCTGGGGGCTTTTCTCTGGGACTTTATCTCTTACGCAGCCTTACTTAAAATGCCAGGCATACTTTTTAGAAACACTAAGAATCTCTGCAGGAAGAAAATCATGTTAGGGACCCTGTGTTCTAATTAATTTTGCCAATTTTCCAATTCAAAGTGTAGTTATACTTCTGGAAAGTACAGTAAAAATGAAGTGCTATAAGAGTAAAATAAAAACAAGGACAAAAAATACGAGTCTGCTTTTTAGTTATTATATTCAACAACAGAAAAACTATCAAATTGCCATAAAAATGCCTAAACACTTATAATTTCTGTACTCATCTTTTGGTGACCGAAAACCAGCCCTACTCCACAGATTTCACTTTTTATAGGATTACATTAGAGTCTTGGTTGAGGTTTTAATTTTATAGCTAGGTGAAAACTATTAATTTTTTTTAATAAAAAATATTTTTTGACAGCAGGGACTGATTCTAACAAAAACCTCCTATCTTCCATATGCCCTTCTACTTAACATTAGAGTTTAAAGATGTGAAGGGAAAAGGAGAAGTGTGTGAATAAATCCAGCTGATACACACATATATTTAAAGGATCAATGGACTTTAAAATTGTTTTGATTCCAAAATATTCTCTCAGTTTTTCTGAGAAGTGGTCATATCACTGCTTTGCCAACTAATCTTTTCTGCCTCCTAAACTTGAGGTAAAATAAGCTATGCTTGTAGCTATGTAGTTATATTCACTGTTCTCTCATAAAAACACAATAACACATACACTAAAATAAAACACAAAGAGAAAATAGAAATAGAATATTAAGCACCTGTGTATGATTAAGGGATTAGTCTCTGGAGTCAGACTACCTACATTTAAATCCTGACCCCATCAGTTATTAGCTGTGTGGCGTTGGGTAAGTTACTTAATTTCTTTGTACCCCAGTCCCCTATCTGTAAAGATAAAAATATATAAAACACCTATCATACAACCTTCATAGAGTTATAGCAGAGTTAAATGAGATGCTTGAATCTTTGGTAAAACCTTTGCTACTTAAATCTTATATACTTTTACTGTTTGGACATTTGCTTTAGGCTTTAGACTAAAGCACACTTTTCAGATTGGTTTGATGACTAGGACTTAAGAACATCAACGTTGGTTTCTGGTTCCAATCAAAATGGAATAAACATACTCCACTCCATTTCTTCCCCCAAAGAAACTAAAACCCTTGGACGTAATGTATATAGTGGCTATCTGAGGACTGTGAAAAGTAAATTGTAGTAGGCAGATTGGGGAAGGAAATCAGAAAATGAAGTGGCACCAAATCAGCAATGAGTTTCCCATTTTTTTCTTCTCTGGTATGTCTTGGCAATGAACTCACAAGCAGCCTGGAACTTGAGACTGTGCATTGAATGTGAATAGAAACAGTTCCAGGAGAAGCTATTTCTTATCTAATGATCAGGAAAGGGCCCCCTGGTGTCAGAGAAAGGGAGGGAAAATACTCTGTTTTTTCCATGATTTTTCACCCCAGCTAACCCTAAAACAGCAGTGATAACAATGGTAATGACCGGTAGGCACTTAACACTCAAATGAAGGAGTGCTTCTCCTTGACCAGAAGAACTCTTGTCCTAAGAGTGTAGGGAAATACCCCACTGTGTCTTTTTCTTATCCTCTTTCTGCTTGGACCTGGAGACAGATACAGCCATGCTGATTATGTTACAGAGTGGGGAAGCCAAAGTCCTGACTTACTAGCCAGAGGACCATTAAAAGGGGGCTCCTGTGAAACAGAAGGTGTCAGGGAGATCTGAGAGAGGAGGGAGCTCAGGTAAATAACTCCGAAAAGTCGTATATGAACTTTTGGGCTCAGTCACAAGTTGTTCATGCTTAAAGCTATCTCTAGTCTGCTTATCAAAGGCTTTGAGAACTAAATTGTGAGGTAGAACATTTTCCAGATCCTAGACTACCACTGGGTGGTACACACAAAAGACAGGTCCAAATGGCACAGCAAAAGAGTTAAAGATAACTGACTTTGGAACTACAGCCCACAGAAGGCAAGTAGGAGTTTGTAGCTTGAATCTAACAGGATCAATTACTATTAAAATCAAGAAACAAATAATGCAATCAGTACTGTAAAACATTAAAACAAGACCCAAAAACCCACATAATATTCAAAATGTTCATGATAAAATCCCCAAATTTAACACACAGAGAAGCAAGAAACTCTCAACAGATGGTGTAGATGTGGAAATATCGGGAAAAAATTTAAAGTAGTGATTTTAACTATACTCCAAGGAGTAATGCCAAATACTGTTGAAATGAATGGAAAGATAAAAAGTCTTAGAAGAGTAATAATAGACATGAAAACAAAACTGAAGGTAAACTTTAGAACTGAAAAATACAATAACAAAAACTAGAAACTCACTGGATGGATTCAAGAACAAAATGGAAATGACGGAGGAACAAATTAGTTAGCTCGAACTTAGATCAACAGAAAGTATCTCATTTGAAAAAGATGGATTTAAAAAAATGAAGGGAGTCTTGGGGATCTGTGGGACAATACTAAAAGGTTAAACATTCATGTCATTGGAGTCCCATAAAAATAATAGAAAGACTGTGGTTAAGAAAATCCATTACGAGAATGAGAAAATACTTTACAAATTTGGCCAGCTGTAACTTAAAGGTTCATGAAGCTCAGTGAAACCTAAACAGGATGAGTGCAAAGAAATCCATGCCCAGAAACACCAGAATCTAACTCCTGGAAACAAATGATAAGCAAAAAATCTTGAAAGCTGCTAGAAAAAAATGAAACACTGCAAGCACGTAGAGAGATGATATTAAATGATGGCAGATTTCTTTTTATTATTATTATTATTATGTTATGTTAGTCACCATACAGGACATCATTAGTTTTTGATGGCAGATTTCTTACCAGAATCCAAAAAGTAGTGGTCTGAGGGTGGTGGGAAATTTTCAAGTACTGAAAGAAAAGAAATGTCAACCCAGAATTCTACACTTAGTGAAAGAATCTTTTATGAATGGAGGCAAAACAAAGATATTCTCAGATAAAGGAAAACTAGACAAGTGTCACCAGCAAAAATGCTCTTAAAGAAATGTAAAAGGGAGTTTTTTGGATTGCCTCAAAATGGCATTGAAGGATAATTTGGAATGTCAGTAGTGAAGGAAGAGGGACAGAGATAGTAAATATAAGGGTAAACATAACAGACAAATCTCCCCTTAAACTCTTCTTAAAAATGTATGTTGAAACCAAAAATTATAACAGTCTGATGGGATTTTTCAATCCCATGTAATATGTAATACATATTACAACTGCAACATAAAGAGGAGAGGATAAAGTATCTACAAGGTTGCAAACTTTCTATATTGCACTTGAAATGGTAAAATATTACTTTTACATGCACTGTGAAATGTTAGGTATGTCTATTGTTATCCTTAGATCAACCACTAACAAAGAGAAATTGTAAAACTCAACAAATAAAGCAAAATGGAATAATATAAAATATTCTAATAAGTCCATATAAGGCAGGAAATGGAAAAGAAGGGAATAAAAAAAAGGGAGGAAATGAAAACAAAAAATAATGGTAGACTTAAATCCAAAAATAAGAATAATTATGTCAAGTTTAAATTGTCTCAGCATTGGGGCGCCTGGGTGGCTTAGTGGGTTAAAGCCTCTGCCTTCGGCTCAGGTCATGATCCCAGGGTCCTAGGATTGAGCCCTGCATCAGGCTCTGTGCTCAACGGGGAGCCTGCTTCTCCCTCTCCCACTCCCCCTGCTTGTACTCCCTCTCTTGCTGTGTCTCTCTCTGTCAAATAAATAAATAAAATATTTAAAAAAAATAAAAAATAGTCTCAGCATACCAATTAAAAAAAGATTTCATAATGATTTTAAAAATTCAAGATCCAATTACATTTTATCTACAAGAAACTCACTTTTAAATATATGGATATAGGTTTAGGGTAAAAGAATGGAAAAGCATATACCGTGTAAAATTAACCAGAAGGACACAGAATAAGTGAATGACACCATTAATCAAATGGATTTAGTTGACCCTTGTAGAACACTTCACCCCACAAGAGCAGAGTACATATTCTTTTCAAGTTCACATGACACATTTTCAAGATTGGCCATATCTTCATCATAACAAATTCAAGAGAATGGTATCATATAAAATATTTTGCCTGATCATAAAGGAATTAAACTAGAAATCAATAACAGAAAAATAATTGAAAAATCTCCAAGAAACTGGGAATTAAAGAACATACTTCTAAATAATCCATGGGTCAAAGAGGAAGACTGAAGGAAAATTAGAAGATATTTTGAATTTAACAAAAAATTAAAATACAACACATCAATATTTGAGAGATGCAGCTAAAGTAATGCTTGAGGGAAATATTTAGCCATAAAATGATGTATTAAAAATAAAAACATCAAATCAATAATTGAAGACATACCTTAAGAAATTAGAAAGAATTCCAAAGGAAGCAGAAAGAAAATAATAAAGATATGATCAATTAAGCTTAAAACAAAAAAAAGCAGTAGAAAACAATCATTAAAACTGAAAGGTGGTTCTTTGAAACGATTGATGAAATTGATAAACCTGTAGTTAGACTAAAAAAGAAAAAGGACGGAAGATACAAATTGCCAAAATCAAAAATGGAATAAAGAGTACCACCACAAGCTCCACATATTAAAAGGATAACAAGGGAATAATACAAACAAATTTGTGTGCCTAAATTTGACATCTTAGAAACAAAGGATCAAGAAATAAATGCCTCAGATTGGGAATAAATAAATAACATTTTGTCTATTTGCAGATGATCGCCTGTGTAGAAAGTCCCCAGAAATCTACAAAATTTCTAGAAATACTAAGAGCAGAACAGTTGAAGAAACACTTTACCAAAAGAGATATACCAATGGAAAATAAGCACACGAAAGATACTCCGTATGATTACCCATTATGGAAATGCAATGCAAACCACAATGACCTACCACTACACACTGATTAGAATGGGAAAAATAAATTTTTTAAGAGTGACAATACCAAGTGCTAATGAGATTACAGAGCAACTGGAACTTTCATATGCTTCTGGTGGGAATAACGAATGGTATACACACTTTGAAAACCAGATTGTCAGTTTCTTATAAGGTTAATGGACACCATGTAACTCAGCAGTGTTGCTCATGGGAGTCTAAGCTAGAGAAATGAAACTTATTTTCACAGTCTGCACGTACATATATATAGCAGCTCTATTAAAAATCAGCTCAAACTGGAAACAACCTCAATGTCCTGCAATAAGTGAAGGGATAAACAAACTTGATACATCCAGACAATGGAATACTATTCAGCAATAAAAAGGAATAAACTACTGATTTACACAACAACACAGATGAATCTCAAAGGCATTATGCTGAGGGAAAGAAACCAACCACAAAAGTTTTTATACTCTTGTGATTCTGTTTATATGAAATTGTGAAAAGGCAACTCCGTAGGGATGGAGAGCAGATTAGTGTTTAGCAGAGGTGAATGTCGGAGAGAGCTTGACTCCAAAGAAGTGTCATGAAGAATTTTTTTTTTTTTTGAGTGATAGGACTATTCTGTGCCTTGAATGTGATGATGGTTATATTAATTTATATGTGTTAAAACTCATAAAAAATGTAGACCAAAAAAGGTCAATTTTACTATATGTAAACTTTAAAATAAAAAATGAATCTACTTCCACTTCATCTGCTCATAAGTCAATGTGAAACAGTAGAAACAAACTGTAGCTCTTCTCTGCATCAATTTCCTTAGCTCAGAGATCTATTTTTTGTTGCTTTACTCATAGGATTAATGAGAGAATGTTTGTGAAATGTTTTGAGCTCCTTAAAAGGAAGTTGCTATGCAAATATAAAATGTTGTTATCATTACCCAGGCCCTATTTTTTCTTTTGCTTGTATGATGAAGTTTATGATCATCTTCATTTTCACATTATTTTTAATGAATTGTAACAATAAAATGTGGTAGCCAGGATGTAAAATGAAGCACATGCATTAACAAGGCTAAAATTTTGTAATTAGAATTTGAAACATCAGTCTAAAGATAATTGGCTCTAATGATTATTTCTCTATGTACACAAGCTACAATTTTATGAAGTCCAAGTGTGGCTTATTCTTCAAGTCACTATCTCCTTTGAGATGTTCTTAGTTTATCTGGGTGTCTGAAGAAAGAGAATCAAGTGGGAGGAAGAAATTCACATCTGAAAATAAAAGAGTACTCTGTCTTCGAAAGGAAGTAATGAGAGAATAGTCCGTTTAATTTGGACTCCACTTGTATTATTTTTTTTAAAGCCTTGTACTATTAACAAAAGCATGACTTAAATATTTAAATTCTTAAAATCCCCCCCCCCAAATTTTCTTATTTCTTTCTTAAGTGCAAAGTAAAGAATTCTATGATTCCCCTTACAAAAATTGCTGATAGCTTCCAACTTATTTGGGGGCTAAGGTTGAATTCCTCTTCCTGGTTTTTGAGGCTTTTGATAATTTAGCTCTACTTAACCTGGACAATGTTACTCCCTGCGTCTACCTTCATATTAACCCTTTACTTCATCAGGAGCTTTTCCTCCATTCACGTCAGGTTCTTCTGACTTCCATACCTTTACTCAAGCGATTCCTCCTGCTCCTCTGCCTCAGTCTAAAGGGGTGAAAGCTCCTGCATAGATTCCAGCTGGAGACTTTACACGAGACCTAATATGGGTCCCATTCAGGTATTGGCCTCTAATTATCCCTGTCTCTGTGGAAGCAAAATTATAAGAATATAAAAATCTCCTTGACAATTGAGATCAGTTAAGTGCCCAAAGCTTAAGTAAAGCCCAACCTTTGTTCTCAAACTAAGCTACACTAAAATATTTCAAAAGGAGAAGATCCAAGGGTTTTAGAGCATATTAAAAAAAATGAACAAACAAAACAAAATAGCAGAAGACATGAAGATTCTTCCATTTCCGAGAAACTAAATCTTAATTCAAAGTCTTACCGTTTCACTTGATACAAAAAGAAGTTCTGCAGCAAATGTTCACACTTCTCAGTAGATTAGCTGGTAGCCGAGATTCACTTAAAGAAACCGTCTATTGTCAAAAGTTCCTCGACACAATCTTTGATACAAAGGAGATCAGGGAAGGATGTGACGATCCTTTTTTCAAAACAGCATTGCCCCAGAGAATTAGAAACATAAAAGAGAGTTGAGAAAAAGTGTGCATCATTGACACCTTGCTGACATTCAAATTAAACCATGCTTTCATAAAATCTATGAATTAGGAGTTACTTTAGAAGTCATATTGTCTAGCTTCTCGTTTTGTTATAGAAATAAGAAATGAACTTCGAAGAGATGAAACTAATTCCTATCTAAATCCTAAAATTCTATCTGTGGTCCAGAAATCTGTGGGATACATAGAATTCTTATTGAGTAGGCCTTTATCAATTTTTGGACACCACAGCTTTTGTAACATTAGAGAATTTGAATGTATCTTGTAGATAACAGGGAGCAGAGTCTTTGAGGATTTTAGAACATGTGAATAAAGGATGAAAGCAATTTTGGTGAAGATAAATATGGCAGTGGTGTAGATAGTAGATGGGAGGGAGGAGAACCTGAAAAAAAAGGTTCCACTTAGAAGAAGTCTATGATGCAGCTGATTTGAAGGTGAAAATGATAATGCTGATTTTAGACATGTTGAATTTAGGTTACAGTGGGAACTTTAGATTAAGATAGAGTCTATAAATTCATGGAAAGAGTAAATTGGATTGCTAAGAGTTTAGGGTAGCCAATATGGATTTGGAAATAAATCATATGAGGAGAAAAGATTGAAAAAGAAAATAGGAAAAACTTTGGCAAATGCATACAGAGGTCGGGGAGAGGAGGAAGTTAACATCTGTTGACCTGCAATATATGCCAGCAATTTGGCTAAGAAATTGACACACTTATCTTAGTTATCTCAACTGCACTTTAAAATAGACATTGTTGCCACTCTACTCATGAGGAAACTGAGATTTTAAGGTAGTTTGTCTAAGTTCACTTAACAAGACCTGGGATTGGGATTGGGATCTATGCCTGTTAAGCTTCAAAGTTGATGCTCCTTTCAGTAGCCATCAAAATAAATGGAGGCAGGACCTCAGAGAAAACATAGGAAATATGGACAGTGACCACATCTACCTCTCAGCTGCTATATTCCCAACACACAGAAAGTGGTCAAGAGTAGCTGCTGAATGACTAAAGAACAGCAAACCACTTATTGACTTTATCAATGTCCCAAGCCAATTATGCATTGAATTGTATGTTTGTATTATTTTAGTCTCTCACAACACTCCTAAAGATGTATGAGGGATGGCAGCCTTTTCATGCACCCAGAATTCAAGTCAAAGTTAGTCTGTCTCTATATTTGGGTTTCTAACCTCTAAGCTATGTTGAGAAAATCTATCCATTTTGAGTTAGAGGACACTGATGACTTTTGTGAGAGAGATTTATCAATAATAAAAATGAAAATTTTATTCCACAGGATGTAAACACAGAAGCCAAAGGGGAAAACAAGTAAGAAATTTGCCAGAGAAAGAATAGACAGAAATCAGATATTCGCTAAAAGGAGAAGCAAGGTTCAAGTTGATTTGTTTATTGTTTTGTTGAAAGTGGGAAGCTGAGCCTGCTTTAAGTCAAGGGGTAATTTATTGGTGGATACTAAATTTACCAAACAAAAAGAAGGTAGTTAAAAAGAAGCAGGGGAACAAAAAAGATGTGAGACATAGGTCAAATACAGGATTAAAGGATGAAAAGGAGTAAAGGCAAGGGACTGGGGTGGACAGAACTGTCTTTTAGGCAATGTGTAAGGGCTGAGATGAAGGAACTTGCTCCCTTTTGGCCACTGAAAGCAATCAGCCCTTCTTCATGGGCCTTGGTGGATCTTCAGATGAACCAGTACTTGGTTTCTTAAACCAAATCCAAACAAACAGTCTGCAAACATAATCACTTCACAGGGGTAGTCAAACTTAACACTGACTGGATAATGGATGCAGAGGAGACAGATGGCTTTCTTATTTTCACTGCTGTACTTATTTTATACATTCCATACAATGATTCACTACATATTTCTCAAAACGGTCTCCATCAGAGTGAGTATTCACTAAAAGCAAAGATGATCTCTTCCTTAGGGACAAATGGATGTATCAAAAGCATGAGTGATCAAAATATTTTTCTCAGCACTGGCCTCTTCCTTAGGCCAAATGCAAGAACAGTGGCAGTTTGTGCTGATGGCTCAGGATACGTAGAGACCAGCAATTTTTATGGCACCTTGGGTGGGCTGATAATGTCATTGCCTAAGGAATATTGCCTCTGTGACAAAGACAGAGGACACAGCCTCCCTAAAATATGCTTTTGTCATTTCTCTTATTTTTTTGTTAGAACCAGAAGATACTTCTGTATCAAAAATGCTGGGCTGTCTTTTGAATTAAACATAGACTATGGACCTGCCCATATCATTTGATACTATGAGATAGAACAGATGTGAAGTCTGGATAATTTTATTGATGATAATTTAGCATAGTAAGTTGGTGCTCACTCAATGAAATTGGATTCTTTGCAACATCCCTGATATTTTGGGTGGAAAAAAAGTGGCATGATTTTCAACAGCCCCCCTTTTTCTAAACATCAGCCATTTTTTTCTTTTTCCTGTGCTTGATGACAAGGCACAACAGATCGTGTCAATTGCATTGCCACACAGATGTTCTTTTGACATGGCTATTCTGAACGTAGCTGTAGTCATATTCATTCTAAAATGCTGGAATGGTTGGTAAGGCTGGTCCCCAAAAGGCTGAACTCATTTTCTCTCCATAGTATTTTCTACCTTTGTCTACTTCATTTTTGAACTTGTTCCTTTGGGTTCTGTAATATTCCTTCATTTAATTCCATCTTTACACATTTCTTTTCAATTTTCCTTTCATTCTGACTGAACCTTCCATATTGGTGTTTCTCAGGTTTGTGTCCCAAGATCACTTCCATCTCATTCTATCCCCAAGGATCCAAGTCATTCTAATCAACATATGGTGGGCTTTTGACTTACAAATCTGTACGTTCAACTCCAGAATTCTTCCCTAAGCTCCAGGCACGTGTATAAATACCTTCAGGATATCCCAAACTTGGTGTTGTATAGAACTTTATATTCGACATGTTCAAATATGAACTCACTCTAAGGCTGTAACTCCTTTTGATTAATAGTTCCATCAATCATCCAAGCCAAAACCTAGGATTCATTCTGGATTTCTTTAAATTCCACATTTAAATTCTATTTACTACTGTTTTATGTCAGGTCCTCATCATCCCAGAAGGGTTATTACAATAGTTTAAATGGTCTTTTGGCTCACTCCTTGTCCTGGCTTCTATCCAGACTTTGTCTTGCTGGCAGGGTGAACTCTATGATGTTGCTTACTCTTCTGCTTGTAAAGTTTCAATTGGTGTTCTGAGACATAAGTTTCAAACCCCTCAGAATAAGGGATAAATGATATTAGAACAGAATAAGGAATAAGTAATAATACAAAATAGTGACTAACCAGTGGAAAGATCCAACTCTTCTACCTCCATCTGTAAATACTGTGTAGTCTTAACATATTTACCTAATACATTCAAGGGTCTCAGAACACTTAAAAAATTCTTCAAAATATTTATAACATTTCTGTTACAAAGTAACAGTAATACATGATAATGCTTTGTCATCTTGCTACAAAGAAAAACAGCCCACATTAGCCACTCCTTACCCCAAAGTCTGCAAAGTCCAATATTAGTTTTCTCTTTCTCAGGCTATAGAACTTTACCTCAGGTGGCTTTCTCTTTAGGAATTATTCTCCAGTGTTTGTGTGTTTTTGTAGTTCGCTTTAGAAACTTCTTGTTTTGATAATATATAAAGAAATTAGAGCCATGGTTTTATATTGACTAAACCAGGAAGCTACATTGAGATTGCCATTTGTAATATTCTTATTGATGCCTCTAAGTCTCCTGTTTGGCTTTGGTTGTTTTTCTCATGGAGAGCTCTTTTTTCTACTGGAAACAAGATGACACGCAAGACAGAAATCTTCATTACACTTTGAAATGTACTTTAAGGCTTCAGAGTAGTTAAAGCTAAATTCTAAACCATCAGAGTTTCTCTGCTTTTTGAGTAGATACCTCTGCTCCTAAATGGCCTGAAAGCAAATGAAAATGAATTCAGTCAGGTGGACACATTCTTTGACAAGAATATTTATTTGTTATTATTGAAAAATACACAAAGGCAAAAGGTTGCTTAGCTGCTGATTTTCCGGAGTACACAGGGTATTGTAAGAAAGGGGGACACATCTGTAATATACGGCAGTTTACATTTCTAAGGCATTTAGGCTTATGAGATGGAGGCGCACCTAGGTCCACTCATTTGAGTTTAAACATACTGAGGCACACCAGGCAGGCAAAGGATTTGAGACTATACAGTAAACTCTTCTGTGCATTTTTGTCTAGGATTCTCGATCCATCCCCCATCCCCCATCTTCGTTTTTTTTTCACATGAGTTTTGGAGTTGTTCATAGAACTGGTAATAATCTACTCTTCAAGAGTTTCCTTATAATGACAACAGTAATGGGACACACAGAACAGAACTAGTTCATGGACAGGTTCCATAGACTCTTACCAAATTGAGGCTCCAGTAAGAAAAACACCGATTTGCAAAGGCACAGTGGAGACAGGTTTAATGCATTAAATACAACATGAATCATTCACAATAACAAGTTTAGTGTTTCAGGGAACTTTTGTTAATACAACACAGTTGGTCACACAAAATACAAATGCTTCTGTTGATTTGTCTTGGCAACTCAGATACATCAACAGTGCTAACAGTTTAACAGCTTTGTTCTCATCTGACAGAAAATAATGGCAGTTCTGCAAGGCAAATGTTAAACCTGACCGTATGTATTTATTAATTCCACAGTGTTTTGACAGATTATAGGGGATGGAACTCAGAGGATGCTGACACGCTCGCTGAGGGCTTTCATCTCTGTTTCTTCAGTTTCGGGACTGTCACTGTGGCTAGCACTTGGATTGATCAGGTGAGCAGGGTACTGTAGCCCTTGCTCGCCTGCGTACTGCTCCCACCGCAGGTCGTCGCTTTCGTGGGTGATGTAGCGCTCCCCAATTTTGCACTCCAGTTCCCGTAAATCTAACCAGGTCTGATAATCCTGAGGAAGAAATTCCAAAATATTATCATAGAGATGATTACAACTCATTAAAACACAGTTTCATTTCCTGTCAGTTCCCCACAACCAATGAGTTACCTTTTTCCCTTCCACTCTATCCGTGCTGTGTCTTTCATCAGGCGCCCTGAGGGGACAACATCAGCACCAAAGCCTTCCTATCTACCTGAACTCTGCAAATCAGATTGTTTATATGCCGTCATGCATCAAAGAGTGGGCAATTAATGCTTGCAGTCCAACAATTAGGGATACCGGTATTCCTCTGAAATGTAATGCCTACGAATAATCCTTCAGTATTGCACAGTATCATTTTTCTAATGTTTAATGTGAAAATAAATATATAAGAGGAAATAAACACATGCATATACTTGATATTTGCCATGCATTTGTTCCACGAATATTAGCCCAGGATTTAAAAATATAGCCTCTACATGAGCACAGTGCATGACCAGATGGGCATCTGCTTAGACATTATCAGGATTACACATACAGACGCTCTTGAAATCTGGTCCTTGGGGTTTTACAATGACCCTTAGGTTTTTTGTTTTGTTTTTCCGTTTTTATTTTTGGTGCATGTATAAGTGCACGTGTGTGAGTGTGTAATGTGGTATATTTCTCCGCTGTCAAATATTCTTGGTAGTGAGAGAGAGAGATTTAGAAACACTAAATTGTTATTAAATCCTAAGAAGTTGCATGCATTCTGGCAAACAAATGGATATAAGAATATTTTAAGAACATAACAAAAGATTTTTACATATAATACCCAAATCTTGTAAATATTTATAAGTCCATTGACTGGGAAAATATCCAGTGATTAATGTTTACCTGTAGCCAAGGGTGACTCAAGGTCTTATCCACGCTATAGCGCTTTCTCATTTTTACTTGCAGCAAGTTATTGATAAGATCAATGGCTGAAAAAAATTTCAATTATTGATAAAAACAGAAGACAAATCTGGAACATATGCACAATTCATTTACAGTTTATTTCACATCTGCTATTTCACACTGTTAAATGTGGCATAGTGATAACAGGCACTAGAACCTGAAGAAAATACCTCTTGAGAATTCTAAAACCCTGGCCTTCATTTTATTTTGGATGTTAAAAAACGAAACTGAAAATAATTATGGAGGAGGAAGTCTGAATCTTTTGTGAATATGATGTGAATTTCTCTTGGTCTGGTCTTTAATACATTTTTCTAAATTAGGAGTTTTGTTTAAATGTACATCATTTAACTATTTTTTGCACTAACTGCAGGATACAACTGATATTCAGGAGAAAGCATTTACTAATTTTGTTACAAAATGTGGTTGAAGTTTAAATACACATTAACAGGCTTCATAGTCTTGAATCAAATGACAGACATCTGGACAACAAAGTTAAAAGGAATAAAATAAAACATAACATGGACCAAGACTCAGGATAAACTCAGAGTTTAAAAACCAATGTCCCAATAGGAAAATACTCTGGTTTCTTTCACTTTGCTTTTTAAAATACCCAATGAATTGGAATTATATTAGCCTTCACTGTTTTCTAGAGGAAGACAGGAAAGAAAATCCTCTAACAAGAATTATTCTATGAGGTTAGAACCAGTCTATCCAGCTTAGTGCTCTGACTCTGATTGGGACTCCTACTGAGTGTAATTTAGGGGGGAAGAAAAAGTTATTCTTCTAGTTAATCGGTCTACAGAGTACCTGAGTTACCCATAGTACCATGTGACAGAATTTTCCCTCACCTTTGTAAAAATCATATTTTCAGCCTAGATTATTAATAGTTCATTTATTAAATTCACTATTACACTTCTTACTCATTCTTGTAATAACTTCCCATATTTCTTTCATCTTAGCATCTTCTTCTCAAAAAAGAGCTTAGTGAAATCTGCCAAATCAATGGAAGCATTCACATTTCACCAGAGTTAATTTCTACCCCTAACCTACCCTTGTCATTAGGTTTCCTGAAAGATGGATCTTTCCCTCCAAATCTTAATCAAGTAGGTAGCTGATATAAAAAAATGTGAATCAATTCCCCAACCACCAAGCAGCTTTGACTCTATAGTACAGTCTACATCAACCTCTATGGATCTGAAATACAGGCGATCACAGGGGTCCAGAGGCAACTGGGACAAAGACTGCTTCAAATAGAATGAGTCGGAATCCCTCTCATTATCAGCCAAAGAGAAATTATTGCTATAGTCTTTTGGCAACCCAGAGTTCTTCTCTCTGATACTAATACTCCAAATATTTGTCTGCATGCTTGAATGGCTGGAGAATCAAATACCTCAGAATTCTTTGATTGGAGAAAGTAAATGCAACAGCACACATTTCAGGGCCGTCTAGGCCCATACACCCTTGCCTTAGCTAGGGTACCTCAGGAACCACGGTACTTAGTATAATTTCAAATTCCACGCATGTGTTCCCAGAGAGCTTTTGAAAGTATAGTTCTCTCAGTGAACTGTGAATTGGGCATGTGCTTTAAAACATCCATTCACATGATTTACTCACTGGTGAGTAAAGTGCACCTTCCATTCTTGCTGCTGTGAAGTCACAGAGCAAAATGGAGGATGAGGGGAGACGGGAGAGCTTATGTGCTACTGTAAGTGCGCCACAGCATTACGCGTCCCCAGACCCTGCAGGCAATAAATACATGTTATTAATTCACTCATTCTGCTTTGAATTCTATAATTAGGAAGGTAGGAGTACAGTAACTCAACAAAAGGTCTGGTTTGTGCCCAAATGCACCCCAACAGTGAACCACACTACCTAATGGGAAGGGAAGGACTGCCAGAGGAGAAACTGTAAGCGTCTGAAGGGAATGGAATATGTGGAGATGGAAAATTTTTTCTGCTGAATGAAGTACACAATCACAAGTCTGACTACAGCCGCAGTACCCAGGCGATGTGAATAAACACAGCAAAATAATGGCAAGTACCGCCAAGAGAAAATAGTTTAGGATAGAAGGAGAGAATTAGAAGGGATACCTATGTGCAACAAAATATGTGTGTGTGTTTGTGTGTTTATAAATTTTGTGGGTCTTGGTAGAAAAAAAATGGGGATAATTAACTTTGGGCACGTGGTGTTATTCAGAAAACAGGTCCATCACTAGTGTTTGAGAGCTCCATTCTACTTGTCGCGGTTTCTGGAGCTCTTAAAACATCCTTTTTATTAATCAAGTCATACAATCCAGCACTAACTGTACCATCCAAAATGCCTTTCACTAAACCCATTTTTAAAAGAAATTCTAAAGTTTCGTTTTGATTTCACAATGTTCTCTTTATTGGCTATGTTCCTCACAGGTGTCCACCATTCATTTATCTGTTCATTCACCATTCATTCACCAAATCTTCTCTAAGGAATGACTATTGGCAATTACTTAGGGAACAAAAGAGTTAATGATAAGGCTCTAGCTCTAAAAAGCTTCCAATCTAGTTGCAAAGGCAAAATGTGAGCGCGTGCACAGACACACCGGAGATAGTACGAAACTATCTCCAATGGTCCAGACTATTTCCTATGTCAATGAGTTACATGATACTGGTGACAAGAATTTGTTTCTCCTATATTGTGCCCCAAACTGTCTTTTTATAACTAACCTGCATTAACTTGGCTCTATTCTGTATGACAGTTTTTCAAGTCTTAGTTAGGGACAGCAATTCCCCTTTTCTTCAGCTTCTCCCTACTGTTCTTTCAGCTGTTCTTCACACTCCTCAGTCTTCCCGTGCACCTTTATTTTGACTTTCACTAGCTTTTCTTCAATGTTCCTATTCATCGTTAACAGAAGCTTCCTCATAATTAACTGACTTATTTGTATACACAGATATTATTCAGGTAGCAGAGAATTGATGGTTTTTAAACTTCACATTCATATTCTTAGATAGTCCTGATAACAACCCTATGAAAGTAGTTATTTTCATTGTCATTTTATATAAAAGGAAAAGGTCATGGAACTTGGCCTAAGTCAGATAGCTCCTGAACTGAGGCTGAAATCCAGGGGTCTGGCTCCAAAGCCCTTGCTCTTAGAGACTATGGCATATAGCAATCAGATCGTACTATTAACTCATTATTATTAACCGATATGAATGTTAAAAATTAATCAAATTTAACATTTTTTCTAATTATGAACATTAAATTCTTCTTAGTTATGTTTCTACTACACTTTTATGTTCTCATGTTCTTCTGTGAGTTTAACTCAACATTTTGGCATTCAAAGACTATTCTGAATGTGGTATGAGTCCCTCCTACCATAAGGGCTAAACATCCTAACTAGCTACCACTTCCAACTGAATGAGTCTATCTGCTATGTATTAAACTTTAGAAACTTTTTTTTTTTTTTTGGTCAGGAAAATGCTTTAATATGAGGCTGGATGACTCTATCCTAGATCACACTCCCAACCTCCATGCCTACTGGTTATTCTCTGAGCAAGGCTGACGAAAAAAGGCAACTGCCTCCCAGGAGTACTGCCATCCAGTCCCTATTTTATCATCTTTTCCAAAGACGGAAGATAGATGGGAGATTTTTTCCAAACGTTTTATTATACTGAAGACACATTAGTCCTTAGTAGTACTCATTCTACCATTCTTATTTAAAAAGAAAATTCAACTATTCTGGGAAAAAATTTAAGTAAACTAATATTGACTAATAATGACTTTAGTCATTTCCTTCTAAGGGCCAGGATTTGTGTTCTAAATGTTTGCACACTCTCTACTCAATCATTCAGTCTAGGATTTTGTCAAGGATAAACGTTAAGCTTCTTGTTGAATGACTTCAGAATTCATTCTTTCCCCCTTTCAGAAATTCAGAAAACTCTGGCCTGTCTTAAGTATCCTGGCATCTCTCTCATTTTATCCATGATTTATTAAAAATTACTCACAATGGTTCTAAAAGCACCACTGTGAGCTTCTTTAATATGTAGTCATGAACATTTATCGTATTTATAGCTGCCACTGAGTGTCCTTCCTCTTGTGATAGAACCATTTCCCCCCAGGTGCTAACTCCCAGCAGAAACTGCTAGGTGTAATTTAAGAGGGCAGAGGATCCAAGCTAAGGGAAGAGGAAGCCAGTAACAAATGAGCAAAAAGACTAGTAAAACTGGCATAGCCCTAGCAGTCCCAAAAGAGAACCAGCAATCAGAAGAAAAGTCCAGATAGGGATCTCAACTCCAGTTCCCAAACTTAAATCTAGACTCAGCAATCTGATTTAGAGGGAATGCAGGGGATGAGGGGGAGGGAGAGAAAATGGGAGAGATAGACACAAAATCAGGCCATTCTGTGAATTTCTCTCAAAACTAAGCAATGGAGACAAGCAGCACAGTCTGGGTCTGGCTGTGGGAAACAGGAGTAAGAAGAGGACTGCCGTAGAATGGAAAGTCAGAAGGGAAGGTGCATGCTGGCACCACAGCAGAGCAGGATGCCAGTGCCCAAGGGGGAAGGTAGAAGGAGGCAGAACTCCAGGTTCCCCAGAGCTCCACAAGGATCTGCAGCCGAAGAGGTCTCCGTAGATCCATGAGAAAGAGATATTGGAGAAGGAGATAATGTCTCAGAAAATCTTGATATCTTGCACCTCCTTCCCTAGATATAGCAAAAAGGATATATCCAAACACCTGCCTTTCAAGAGTTGACGTTTATTGCAACACAGTGCTGGTCTCCAAAGTTTTGGGCAATCAGCAGACGACATTTTGAACAGCTGACATTGCCTAGAGCCAAAGCTATGTAGGCACTCCTCTATTCCCTTGGGTTATATTTTTTTGTTTGTTTCACACTCTACTCCCTTTCGTTTCACAGTTTGAAGACTCCCCCATCCCTCCCTGAAGAAAACGAGAAAAATGGGCAGTGGCTGATTTCTCCTTCCCTTTGCAGTAAATAGGATAACTTTTCCAGAGACTGGTAGGATTAATTTCTGGTTTTTCCTGCCTATTTATTCTGGGAGTTAGCCTTTCTGTTATTCTGAGGGTTTTATTCTCTTCCTTAAACTCAATCCCTTCTTTCCCCGTCATTAATAAACTGTCTTAAATCCAAGCTCTCTAAACACCTTGGACAGCCACATCGAGGTGATGAGGGAGAGAAGCAGAAAAATGTTCACCTTGAGCCCAGAAGGCTGACCTATAGCCTGCAGAGTTTCAGTAAAGATCAAATACATGCTGGTTGCTACATTCTTTTTTTTAAATTTCTTTTTTATTTATTATTATTTATTTATTTGACAGAGAGAGACACAGCGAGAGAGGGAACACAAGCAGGGGCAGTGGGAGAGGGAGAAGCAGGCTTCCCACTGAGCAGGGAGCCCGATGCAGGGCGCTATCCCAGCCTGAGCTGAAGGCAGACACTTAACGACTGAGCCACCCAGGCACCCCTGGTTGCTCCATTCTTAAAGGGTCTCATGACTGCCTGTCTATCTCACCGATAGTTAATATCGAACTGAATGATAAGCACCAGAGAAATCTTATAGTTTTACCAGTAGAAATTTGAAAAAGATATTTATGATCTAATACTCCTGCACCTTCCCCCTTGAGCACTAGGCATATAACCACCAGTTTCAATCAGCAAAAGTGCAGCTCTTTTCTGCTCATGGGTCCTGTCCTGAGCTACTTAAATAAACTTAGGAAGTTGCACCATAAAACATTTCAAGAATTCTTTTTTGACCTTAGTGCCTATGATCCCGCAACAGAGACAATGTGGGAAGTCTTTCCTTTTTCTTTGTTATTGGAAAATTTTAGGCAATTGTATGGTTCAAATTTCGTTTTTAAAAGAATCCCTTATCCTTCATGAGCAAAAGGGCTTTGTGCTTTCTAAAACATCTCCAGCCATGGATTCACACTAATGTTTCCTATAAGTTAGAAAACAAGAGAAAAGAAAATCTGTTTTTTGAAGCCTGAAGTTTCTTTTTTGCTACAATAAATTCTTGGCTAACATGGTTACTTTCCCCCTAACTTCCTGTACAGCAATTTTTCTCATTGCCCCATCAGCTGAGAGACTAAAATGTCAGGAAAGCGAAGAGAAAATTTAATCAGACATTCTCATTTGCTAGAATGGAACTTTCAGCAGATGTTAGGATAGCTAAAGTTCTGGGTAGCCTGTTTGCCAGGTGTACAAGTATATCGGAACAAAACCAAAACTGAATGGTATATGCACGTGCTGAAGGGCTTTAGGTTTTAATATGAAAAATGTTCCATCATAGTGCTAATTGTATAGATTCCATTTTCTTCTGGCACCAAAATTCAGAATTACCTTTGAAATTGTAGAAACTATATGGCAGTCATTCTGTATTTCAAAGCAAATACCATGTGTATGGACAGAATAGATTCTCTGTGGGGGGCCTGTGTGGGTCAGTCGGCTGAGTATAGGACTCTGGATTTCAGCTCAGGTCATCATCTCAGCGTTGTGAGATAAGCCCCAGGTTGGGCTCCATGCTGTGTGTGGAGCCCGCTTAAGATTCTGTCTCTCCCTCTCCCTCTGCAATTCCCCCTCCCCTGACCTCTCTCCCTCTCTTAAAAAAAAAAAAAAATAGGTTCTCTCTATGTAGACAGCACATTTGCATATG
Organism: Potos flavus; assembly: GCA_028534135.1. NCBI lineage: Eukaryota > Metazoa > Chordata > Mammalia > Carnivora > Procyonidae > Potos > Potos flavus. The sequence continues at coordinate 67,730,760 of CM052896.1, forward strand.
CCATTACTATGGCTAAACTAAAGGACATCCAAAACCTGGAGAAAGTCCTACCAAATGAATAGAACTGGCCATATTTGAATATATAATAAGTCCCACGGGTCAAACCTCTCAGTCATTTCCCATTTCCCATCTTGTATTATCTCAGTATATGCCTGTCCTCCCCCCATTCTTCCCACTAGATTTTAGCTCCCTTGAGGTCACAGAGATTATGTACTGATTTTTGCACATAAGTTTCATAAATATTTAAAAGAAAATGCATCATTCAGTGCATTAGAAAAATGATCGCTAAACGGCATCTGCTGGATTGAATACATTAATTAGAAATTTAAATGGCCATTTTCTCAGCTCTAAGTTTTAATATCCACATTATGTGCATATGGTTTGTATTATTTTGGCTAAACGTATCCCTAGATGGAAAGACATCACAACTCAATAAAATGTAATCAATCATAGGATTGGTGACTCCTAGCAGAAATTCAGAATAATGCTAAGAATATCTGCAACAGAGATCATGTTATTTTGCAATGTTGATTTTACAGAAGTGAAATTACCTGTGAATCCCATGAGCTGACCTTTTTTTTCCAGAAATAGTACCTTTTCAACATTTTTCCCACACTGTCTTCTGTCCGCCCATAATTATTCAGGTACACATTTTCAAATAGGAAACCAGATCAGAACTATTATGCTAGTGATGGAGCCATCATCCGTCAACCACTGAGCTCCTTGCCTTCTTTTTTCTTTTTTCCCTTTCGATTCCGCCTCCCTGCCTGTCACAGTGTAGTGCTCAGTACTTCTCTTGGTTTGCTTCATGCTGATGGTAAGTTGTGTGTTTATTTTAAAAATCGTTTTGCAACCCTTCACATTCCAGCTCTCAACCCAGCAAGCTGTTGCCCCAGCAACACTAACTGGGCCGCTCCTCCTGGGCTGAAACCAGAGGCTGCAGGCCACAAACAAGGCCGCTGGAAATCCTCCTCTGACTCGGTCTGAGTCAATGACCGCAATCCAATGAAGTGCAGGACCTTTCGAGACTCGAGTCGATATCTTTCCTTTTCCAGTTCTTTCCTCTGTAGAAAGTTACTCTACCAATGGTTATGCCTTTGCTTTACATTTAATTTCATTTCCTTTTGAAGACTAGAAACAGTCTTGGAAATCATGAATTGCTTAAATATGGCATACGGCAGCCCCCAAACGGATGCCAAATTGATTCAAAATTTAAGGTAGAAATCAAAATACACTTATATGATCCTAATGATGTTCAGGTGGACTTTTTTTTTTTTTTCCCTTTTTCACCACACATTAAAATCCTTTGGAGAGGCTTCTGCGTTTCTGGTTTTTAAAAAACGCTAATACTCAAGCCACAGGTTCAAGTGAAAATCCTTAGGGAGGGGCTTCCAGGTATCGGTATTTTTAGAAACACTTCAAGTGTTTGCTAGTATGTGCAGCTAGCGTTGAGACCGACTCTGCCAAACCGTGCTTCTCAGACTTTTAACGTGCATATGAATAATCCAGGGATCCTACGCTGAGGATTCTGATTTGGTAGATCTGGGGTAAGACCTGAGAGTCTATCTTCGTGGATCGCAGGAGGAGCATTAGACCACATTTTGAGTAGCAAGGAACTAGAGGTATGAGAGCATGACAGTAGTTAATAGTTGGTTTAATATCGCCCGAAGGACCCCTGAATGGATGGATGTAAACATAGAGAAAGGTCTTTAAACACAGAGAAAGATATCTGTCCTCAGCCCCTTCTGGTTCAGTATTATGCAATGAAGACACAGAAGGGTTTTAGGATTCAGAGGATGCCAACAGGAAGAGCAAACAAATTGGATTACACAAATAATCTGGATCTATGGGCCCTCCTAGTAAGATAACATTTAACAAGGACAAATGAAATGAAGTCTTCTTTTTAGGTCCCACTTCCCCACCCTCCAAGGAAAGGTCTAAGTACAGAATTGGAAAACCCGGCTTATCAACAATATCCATGAGAAAGAATTCAGGATTCTAAATCCACAGTAAACTCAGTATTTGTTTACTTATTGTTCCCAACTCAACTGTGATTTTATGCCATGCTAAAAAAAATGTATTCTTTATCATGAGGAAGAGGTGGTTTCACTTTACACTTAACTAGACTCACGGAAACTTGAGTGAGAACAGTTTTGGGGTTCGATTTCAAAAGAACATAACAAAGATGAGAGTGTTTGGACCAGAGTGAACAAGAGACTGAAGGAAAAGCTGACTGCCCAAGAGAAGAGAAAAGAGGAGAGGAGAGGAGAGGAGAGGAGAGGAGAGCAGAGGAGAGGAAAGGAGAGGAAAGGAGAGGAGCTGTGACATGATGGCTGCTTTCAGATCTCTGAGATAAGCCTCTATTTGGAAAAAGGAGCCGGCTTGTTCTACCAGTGGATATAAACACAGATATTTTTGCTCATTGTGCAAGGGTCAAATTCAGAAGAAACAGGGCTCCTCATGAAACTCTGCATTTTCTCTCACTGAGGCAATTTAAGAATGTTCTGGATAATTCCTCGATATCTTGGAACTATAGAGCAGGATAAGGGTTAAGTAAGATTTTTAAGATGCTGTATTTTGAAGTATTCTGTGTTGTCATTATAGAAATAAACTCACAGAATACTTAAAACTTTATTGTTCCTCTACCCTGACATTTCAGATGTCATATTTCAACTCAACTATGATATAGATTCATAACTGAAATTTTAATTTTATAATTGAAATATACAGGAAACACTTCATTTTGGGGGCAAATAAACAGCCAAGTTTTGATCACCTATAATGTCAATACTCTTTTTTTTTTAATGCCAATATTCTTGCTAAAACTTCTCAGCAGTTTCTCTCTACAAATTACCATCTTTTAGAAAAAATTCTATTAGTTTTATCTTACTCGCTATCAAAATAAATGATTTCTTTCCCGGTGGTACATCTTTTCATATATTATCTCATTTGGATTTTGAAATATAAGTATGCATACACATACATACATAATAAAGAATTCACTCTATTAGATTAAAAAAATTACACTATGCCTTTGGTTCATAATTTTAAAGTTCCTTATTATTGAATGAAGTGCATGACTTAAAAAAAAAAAAAGTAAACGTAAGTAACTCCAGAATTTCAAGTGGGGATTATTAAACCCTAGTGGAAGTTCGAACCTACATAATTCACTTTGGTTTACCAATCGTGATAGAATTTCCTGGCACTCAGTCAAGTATTTTGAAGCAGTTCACTGGCTAGTCCCCTCACATCTCCTTCGTGCTGTTATGTCTGACAGTGGTGCTAATATGTTGACAAATCAATCTATTCATTAATATTCAGCAGGCTTGCCGGATCTGCAAGCCTCATAAACTGTTACAAACAGAGTTTAATTATTAAAATGACAATTGTCTTTCCTTTGTTTCTTATACCATTAGATTTCTGGGTCTCATCCACCCAAGGCTTATTTTCAATGGGGTTATTTTTTTGTTTTGAACAATATGTAGTGCAAGAGGGACCTACAGCTGGTTCCTTTTCATGGCAAAGTGCTACTTCCAACTTAAGTGGTTAGCGTTCTGGAACACTGTTGGATTTTGAAAACATACCATGTGGTATTCTTGGTGCTAGGCTTTTATTTAGCTTTGCTTTGTGTTTGTACTGGCTGTATTTTTCATCTTCAATTTCAAAGGGAAAAACACACTTGTGACCAATTTTATTTGAATTAACCACACTGAATGGTTAAAAATTGCTTTTAAAGTAAAACTGAGGTGCTTTGATAAATGTAGTGGTATATTATGATAGCCATTCCATGATCCGAGATGCCACATATTCTACATTGCGCATAAATGTCACCACAGGACTGAGACCCGCTGGAAGAATAAATTACAGCTATGCTTATCAGGGCAAAGAGGAGGCAGAAATACTAACACTGAAGACTATTTGAGTACGCAGGTGGAAAAAAAACCTATGTCACTGGGGCATCATCATGATTTGACCATTTTGAACTGAAGACAAGCTGCAGGATTCATGCAAGGGGTTTTCCTCCCCCCCCCCCTTTTTATATGTGGAATGTCAAAGCTTCATGTCAGCTCTTAATTCTTGATAATACCAACTAACCATGTGACTCTGATGCTGAGCAGTAACAACACAGCAGGTGATTCGAGAGTAGGTGCTCCTTCAGACTTCACCTGTGAATACAGAATATGATCTCTGTCTGCGGGGGTTGGGGGCTCATCGTGAGACAATTGCCAAGGTTGCCTCTGTGTTGATTACTGCCTGCTCGCCTCCCTAATGGCACATAAAGGAATATCAAAACTCAGAAGAAAAAAAACAGTAATTTCTCTGGTGATCTTTGCAGTCTACTGCTAACCTTCCTCAGATTTACCGTGTGTCTCTAATTGAACACATCAATTCAATTTGATGATGGCAATGTACTTTTGACTTGAATAAGTGCTTTCCCATTGCTGCAGGTTTGTCATCATGGTAAGATGACTTGCACTGGAACAAATATGGTATCTCACTTTACCAGCTATACAACCCATATCACTCGGTTATCTATGTCACTTCCCCTCTTCCTCTAAGAGTAAACTCTTGGGAAAACAAAAGCTGCCTACTAAAGTCATACATAAGAAAGAATAGTTTAAGATGTATGTTATGATTATGAGCAACTGAAAGAATACAGGAAAAGAGAATTTGTATGACTTTCACACTTGAAAATTCTCCTTTGTGTGGGCACAGGTTTAGAATGAAGGTTACGTCTTCATCTGCCCAGTTATGACACAAGGGCTGGTGTTAAGGGAAAGGAAACATAACCCTCGCTCTTCAGTGAATAATGCTTATATATAAAATATTACACATATTGTTTGTATATTTAAAATTTTAGACATTTTTAGACCAGGCACAGAAGAATTACAGTTATATAAAAGGTTGTATTCCATTTATTTCTGGAGCCTTCTTTCCCCAGACACTTGTTCACTTTTATTTTTTACATATTTTTAAAGTAGGCTCCATGCCCAGTATGGAGCCCAACATAGCACTTGAACCCACGACCCTGAGATAAAGACATGAGCTGAGATCAAGAGGCAGACGCTTAACTGACTGAGGCACCCAGGTGCCCCACTTTGATTATTTTGTAATGGAAGTATTGCATGCAAGTATTGCATTTGGTAAAAGATCTAAATTAATCAGTAAAAGAAGTTCAAAATGAAAAATAAAAACCTCACATCTCATTATGAGACCCATTCTCCAGAGATTACCTCTTTTAACTACTTAAAAATTTTCTTCTGATTTAAACCAGTGCTACTCAGAGGAGGTCCATGAATCACTGCCAATCTGTGAACTGTTCATTGGTCTATGAGATAAGTATAGAAAGTAAGACTAAAGGTTTGGAAACTTTTATAGCAATTTGATATTGCTGTCACATTTATTTTATAAAGTACTTGTCCATATGTTTGGAAATTAAGATAAAATAAAACTGGTCCTTTATCACAGAGTTTGAGAAGAGCTACCTTGGGGGCATCTGGATGGCTCAGTCAAGTGTCTGCCTTCAGGTCATGATCCCAGGGTCCTGGGATTGAGCCCTGCATCAGGCTCCGTGCTCAATGGGGAGCCTACTTCTCCCTCTTCCACTCCCCCTGCCTGTGTTCCCTCTCTCACTGTGTCTCTCTCTGTCAAATAAATGAATAAAATCTTAAAAAAAAAAAAAGAGAGAGAGAAGAACCACTTTAAAAACAAACAAAACAAAACAGATTCCTTTCCATTAAGGACAATGAATCATTTCATTTTTTCCTCAACCTTATTGTCCTCTTTCCCCCAAGTAATGAGATTATCCTAAATTAATGTACTGGCCACCTTTGTAATTTAGAACAGTGCCTGGCTTAAAACATGAAATATGTACATAATACATATAGGTAATATTTACTCACAAGTATTAACTCTTAAGATTAAATTATATATTAAATCATACACAGGTAAATTTGTATAACTCAGTCCACTCACCTAGGCAGAATCTTATATGAACTCTGTGAAAGCTATGGCTCTTAGAGCTCTCTTTACCTCTTCTCTGTTCTCCTTCTCAGCACTGTAGATGTTTCATTATCTACATTCTTTTGCCTAAGTATAATAAAGTCAGACATGCTTGGTCTAAAGGTTATCTAAAATTTTAAACTAATAAGCAATATGTGGAATAATTTATATGTAACTACTATGAACTATAAAATTATAATGCCTGCCCCCTATACCCTATAATATCAAATTTCCAAACCTATGTCCATTCAGAGGAGAATTTTCATGTGTAAAAAGGATTCTCTTTTCCCATGTTCTTTTTTTTTTTTTTTAAGATTTTATTTATTTATTTGACAGAGAGAGAGAGAGAGAGAATCACAAGTAGGCAGAAAGGCAGGCAGAGAGAGAGGGGGAAGCAGGCTCCCTGCTGAGCAGAGAACCCGATGTGGGGCTCGATCCCAGGACCCTGAGATCATGACCTGAGCTGAAGGCAGAGGTTTTAACCCACTGAGCCACCCAGGTGCCCCTCCCATGTTCTTTTAATTGCTCAAAATCATGGCACATATGTTAGTTTCTTCTGTATTGTATATAACTTTATTATACAATTTTTTGTATTTCCTAGAGTTTATATGTTTTCTTTTTTATTCTTCACAAAAGAAACTGGTTAAGAAGCTTTTTCTATTCTTACTACTTTCATGACAATGTGTCTTGAACTACATTTAACATTTGGAACAAATTACATGTCCTGATACTAAATATCTGATAAAGAAAATGTGAATGCAAAAAGAGGTCGGGAATTAGGAATTTTATAGTTTACTTAAATTTAAATCCTGGGAATTTATTTAAAAAGTTTTTTAGAAAAAAAAAATTTAGAGCACTATTCAGCTATCAGGTCTTTCAGAGGATTAGGGCTCTGGAGCAGTGTTTTTGAAAGTGTGATCCATGGACTTTTTACATTCTCAGGGCAGGATTGCCATTTATGGGGGTGAAGACTGGGAATCTTCATTTTTAACTAGAAATGGTTGGCATGTCAAAGTTAAAAAATGCCTGCTATAGACCTAGAGCTAGACTATGACAAGTTGTTTAAAATGAGCCATAATCAAGAAGGTTCTTTGGCAAAATTATTAGAAATTCCTTGCCTGGGGCACCTGGGTGGCTCACTGGGTTAAAGCCTCTGCCTTCGGCTCAGGTCATGATCTCAGGGTCCTGGGATCGAGCCCCACATTGGGCTCTCTGCTCAGCAGGGAGCCTGCTTCCCCCTCTCTCTCTGCCTGCCTCTCTGCCTACTTGTGATCTCTCTCTCTCTGTCAAATAAATGAATAAAATCTTAAAGAAAAAAAAAAAGAAATCCCTTGCCTTGCAAATATTCCTGTGTTCTATTTGCTAGTTTTTCCATTTCCCATTTCTAAGCCCTACACTCCTGTTAGCTACTTCTTAAATCATAGACAGAGTCTTATTTGCAATTTTCTGATGTTTTGGCAATGTCTATCCAAGATTTACCCTTATTATTGTACCAGATGTGACAAACATGGAGAATAGCCTGATCTACTTCTTGTTCTTTTGGAATTGCTAAAAATGCAATGAAAGGAAGGGCATATTGACGTATAATCAAGTAAGGCATCATTTTCCTCAGTTTCATCCGATTATCTTAAAAATGTTTAAGTGCAAATGGGCTGCTCTTTCCATAAGATAAAGTAAATCTGCCTTATCAAGTAAATATTTTAAAATAGGTATGCAAGTCCTTTCAAGGAGCTGAGAAAGGTCATAGGATGAATGTGTTGAGGGCCAAACTGAACTCAGTATGTGATAAAGCTAGAGGTGAGTGAGGCCATGTATAATCACTGATGGGTAATAATGGATAAACTGGATAATGTCAAACACCCATCCAGTAGTTACAATGATGAAATGAAACAAGATGAAACAATGAAACATACAACACACAACATTGGCTTAGAATGAACTGTAATGTTCTCAAACTCCCATCGCATGATTATCTAAAGTCTTCTCTTGTGCAATTATTTGTAATCATGTGATTCATTCTGGAGTGTTTTATTGTATACATGCATTCTTATTTAGCTATATTTGTATAACTGTATTTATAATGTGTGTATTTGGATCTATATATAAATACCTATATATAACTGTAATTAAATATATGTTTAGTTACATATATAACTTTATATAATTATATACGAGTGTGTGTGTATAACTAAATACATATACATAGATACAAAGATCATGTAAAGTGACTGGAAAATAGAAAGTGTTCATATATTTAAGGTACTCTAGCTATGTCAATCACTGTGCTAAGCACTTTTCAGCATAATTTCATTTAATACTTAATATAACCCAGTGAATTAGGAATTACTGTCACCATATTTCAGACAAGAAAACTGAGACCTAAGAGAGTAAGTAACTTGGATGGGGCCACCATTACACTAAGTGGAAGAGCTCTCAACTCAGGTCATTATCACAACATGATCTTGTTTCCCTGTATTTTAAGACATTATTGAAAATTGTGTTGTTACTGTAGCTCTAAGCGAGTGAAAGCATATTAAAAATTTAATGTGACAGCATGGTAAAATCCATTAGGATAATCAAGAGGCTGTAAATGTAGTAGATAAGAGCATCTACCTTGGAGCCAGCTGACAGGATTTGCACCCTGGCCCCACTTAGGCAAGTCACTTAACCCTCTGTGTCTATAGCGCTTCATCTTTCAAATGGAAACAATTATAGTATCTATTCAAAGGTTGGGGATGAGTAAATGAGTTCATATATGTAGAGTGCTTGGCTATAAAGCAAATGTTATAGAAGTGTTACCTACTATTATTTTTTTCTTTGAAAGTTTAATTTTATTATCTCCCTTTTACCTGTAACATTTGGTGAGTTAAGTTTTCCTCAAATTTTTTCTCATTTTTCAAATCATACCTTGATTCACAAAAAAATCTATTTTTATAATGGACATCTGTTAATGCTTTTGTGTTTGTTTTTAGCCTACTATCCTTTCCCTGCAGGAACTTACTCTCTCCAAACTGGAGAGGCTCTCCATCATCCATATGGCAAATCAAAGCCAGGTTCCTGTGGTGACAATGGGATTGTTCCCAGGGTATTACGGGATTTAAGCAGAGCCAATCAGTGCCCCTTTCAGAGACTCTATGGCTACTGAGAGATAATTACTCTTCCATTCTGAGATCATGTACGATGAGTAGCATGTAAAACCTGGGGCTGCCGGGGATCACTTGGCACTACATGAAGAGTCTACCTGAGAAGGAAACCATCATAAAGTAAAGCAGAGATGATAAGAGATGGAGAAATAAGACACTTGAACCACCAGATCTAAAGAGACAAGATTCATCTTTTGGACGTCCCACTTGTGTGAGTCAATAAATTATCTTCTGCTTAAGTTAGTTATAGGTTTCTATTATTTGTACACAAGAGTCCTGAATAATTAATTCACTGCTAAATTATTAGTAAGCACATCTCTAGAATGCTAGTACTCAGCTTATTATATGATCATAGCACAAACAGTGAATGAGTTTAAAATACTCTCTATAGGATCCTAAATATCAAGCCATAAGAAATAAGCACCCTTTCATGTACAACAATGTATGATATAAAGAATGGAGGCAAATAACTTCAAGTCCAAGTCCTACCACTGTGTGACTTTAGGCAAGGCACTTAACCTTTCTGGTTTCTATTACAGAAACTAAAACAAGTTACATATTGGAGGATTGTTGTGAGGTTCAAATGGCACAATGATTACTCCAGAACTCCAATATATAGTATTATATTATATCAGGTACATTTCTACACTAACAGAAAAAAAAATGCAGGATCCAGGAATTTTTTCATTCTGACACATCTATGTATGCTACAAAGACCTTACAACTTTCTTTTTTCTTTTGCATTTTCATGCCAAGAAAAAAAATACAACTACCAATATGTCCGAAGAATACTTGGGAAACATGCACATCAGTTTGCATATAATTTCTAAAATTATACAATCAATTCTTGGTTACCCGCCAGAGCAATCGCTTAGCTTAGTGTTCTAGCCTCCTCCTAAATCAAAGTCCTTGGTTCACCCCACACCTGCCTTTGTAGATGCTTTTCCCATCCTTTATCTCATTTAGTCTCTATTACAACCTCATTCTATAGGCAGGCATCATAATCCTGTGGTACAGATGAGGAACTGAAGCTCAACGAAGGTTAACTCATGGCTAATTAGAATGGCAGGTAGGATGATTACTCAAACTGTTGGGACTGTTGTTCCTTACCTTTGATTTTGGAGTCCCTGAAGTGCTTAGATTTTTATTTCCTTGTATCTGGATTCTTGGTGGTTCTGGTGTGGTTTAAAGTATAATGAGACTAAAGATTCACTAATATCAGTTGTGACCATCCTTTGCCAATACTAGCTTGCTTGTGCATTTCTCAGATCCCATGTGCTTAAAATTATGTAGTACTAGCCTGTTATTACTTTTCATGAGGGAATTATTTGTTCTCCACAAGACAGTGGGATAGACTCCAGGCCAGTGATTACTTCTGTAACACCTCAGCTGTATTATGGCATCTTTAACCAACTTTTTTATATTCAACTATTAGTTCTGTTCATACGCCAGCAGCTAGGTAACTCATTTGCCATCTAGAGCCTCAATTAGCAAGTAGTACAACTCTTGTGCCTCAAAGGCAAGGATGAGTCAGAAGCAGATACTGAGGAAAAAGGCCAGTTAATTCCCAAACTGACACTTGAGTGATTTAGAGAAGTGAGGTTCTATCTGAGCTGGTCTCCACATCACTTTGTCTGAGTGGTAGGAAATTTTCAGCACTTAGAAATATGTACAGCAAGTAAAATATGTACTTCCTGGTCAAATACAAATGGCTCTTAAATTTCCCATGTAATTCTCTTTCTGAAATGCTACATCTCTTTCTTTGCAAATTTTCGTGACTGGCCTAAATTCCATCTCCTCTGAAAATACAATTCTGACTAGTCAAGAACAGTGATTCTTCTTCTTTTGACTTGACATCTTTCCATTTAGCTTCAAGTTCTTTGAAGAATGTTTTGTCCTCTGGAGATATTATATATATATATATATATAATATATGTGTATGTATACATATGTATACATACACATATATACGTGTGTGTATATATATATATACACACACACACACATATACATATACACATACATATGTATACACACACACACACACACACACACACACACACACACACACACACACGGTTTCCCAACAGCAGTTCCTTGAGGCATTAATATTTAGGTCTCTGGTCTCTGCTATCAGTGGTAATTAAACATTCACAATCTGTAGCTGTATGTTTCTGGCCTCCATAGGTTATATCGACACAGCTAGGCCAGCACATTTCCATGGTACCAGAGAGGGAGCATCATTTACTCCACTACTCCAAGAAAAAGATTTTAAAATCTTTTCCCAGTGTCCTATTCCTGCATAACAGGAAAATGTTGACTGGTTTCAGAGGTATTCCAGATTTGTACTGTGGTAACAATAGCAAGTCATTTTACTGGATTTCTGGATTGCAGGTATCAAGCAAAATGGTTAACCATATTTAAATCTAGTGTTTGCTAACAAGGATACTGGTCACAAGGTTATTTGATAATCCCACCTTTCTGCCTTCTGGAAAGGAAACATAATCATACTTTGCTTTTTGCCTCTGTTAAATTATCCTAAATATTTCATTAGTTCTTTGGCTACATGATAGTTCTTTTGTAGGTCACAGATTCCTTTAAGATATATCCATCCAGCTATGATTTGCAACTAATTAGAGGACGTTAAAGGGTTGTCGCTAACAGTAACTCAAAACCCTAATAATGGATAGCTCTTGCCATTTAATACCAACAGTAGTCTGAGAACTTAATTACCTCAGGCAGTTTATATACACTTTTTTCCGATTCCTACATCACTGCATTCAGTAACAGGTATCAAACAGATGTTTATCTGTGACTGTATTTGCCTTTTTAAGTGGCGAAAAATCTGAATGAACTTAGAACTAGACGTGGCCTGCAAACTAAAGAAGGACTGGTCATTACACAGTGGTTAAAGGATGTACGTACAGATTGTCTGGGTATGAATTCTGGATCTGCCACTTACTAGCTTTGTGATTTTGGCCTGTGGTGTCCCTTCTCTTGCATTAGTGCTCTTACCTGAATTCCAGGTATAATAGTAAAACTTATCTTATGGGGTTGTTGTGAGAATTAAATAAACGCCAAAGTACGTTCATCGGGGAATTCTATTCCAAAGCGCTGATTGTGCCATTTTCTCTGCCTTGACTGTCCCTGCCACTTTTAAAACTCTCTCTCTTTAAGAAGGAAAGATTTCTTAAGAATTTAACTTTAAATAATGCAACACTGCCAAGGCAATCTATCCTAAAGAAATCAATCGGAGATATGCATAGAAATTATGTATAAGGATCAAAAAGGAACAACCTAAAAATATAACACCAGGGAAATGGCTAAAGAAAATACCGTATATATTCTAATGTCACATGAAGGAAATTAGCACACAAAGAACTGGCATACTAATATATAATATGATAATTAAAATATCACTATCAAAGTTCTTGTGTCTATAAGAGATTAAAGTGCTTAATACAGAAACAAGTATATGGTTAGTAAAGATTACTCTTAATAGAGATTAGCTGTTTCCATTACATCAATGTTTATACGTTCTAAGGCAAAATATTCTATGCCAAAATATTAACAGTTTCTTTTTGTTTCATTTGCCTCTTAATATGAATCACTCAATTTCTCTATAAAATATGTACACTTCATCAGAAGATGTTTTTGGTCTCCATTTCCTTTACTCCTTCCCAATCCACCTTAATGTGTGCCCCTACTCCAGTGGACAATTTATAATAAACATTTAATAATTTAGTAATTCACAACTTAATTAATAGTATAACACTGAAGCATTAAACCGTTATCATTTTTGAATGGCAGATAGTACCTTCGTGAGAGATTTCCTTCCAGGGATTTGGTGGATACATGAAAGCTGCATTTTGGATTTGGTCGTGTATGTCTTCATCTTCATTAAATGGGAACGTTCCACTTAGGCTTACATAGATGATGACTCCAACAGACCACATGTCTAGAGAGCGGTTATAGCCTTTGTTCCTCAGAACCTCAGGAGCCAGGTAAGCTGGGGTGCCCACCACTGACCTCCGGAAAGACTTTTCTCCAATGATCCGGGCAAAACCAAAGTCACAAAGTTTCACCTGTTGGTAATAATGGTTTGCAGAAATGGTAAGGTCACAGACTGTATGTCTGTGTGTGTCTTCGCCCACGTCTGCCAAAGACAATTAGAATACATATATCGTATAGACTTCTCATGCATGATAGAAGTAATAGCTACTTTCCATTTTATATACTTGAAGACAGTGGTTGAAGTACTGGTACAAAAGTATATTTTCATTCATAAAAAAATCATCTAAACATTCACCCTTCCATCCCCCCCAAAACCAAGAGATAAATGTGAAAATATGTATACTCAGAAGTGAGTAATACTCTTTTACAAAGCAGAAAAACATCACGCCAATCTGAAAGTGACAGACTGAACACAAAGGCTTATTATAATTAAAAGTTGAGGGATCGGCATAGAGACCCATCATGTTACCTACAATAATCCTCAAACTCAGCTCCGCATGGGAACCTAGACAGGACCTGAAGATGTCAGGGAAGCAAGGCGGACAGCCGCCTTAGGTCACTTCAGATAGAAGATTCCCTGGGGAGATATGCAATAGTTTTCCATCCTCTGAGTTGAGGAAAAGCAGAAACATTTGCCCTTGCCGCTCAGAACAACACTGAACTTAAACGTCCCTGGGAAGTGTTCTCCTCCCTCTCTGGCCAGAGCTTTCAGCACTGGCCTGGGGCTGCCTGGGTCACAGGCTGTGCCTACACTAGCAGCTGAATGAGCACGAGAAGGCTCATTGTTGCACTCGGGCAGGCTGAACTGAGAAGCCAGAGTAACAAAGCCGCAGTCCCCAAAATCTAAGAAAGAAGCAAAGGGATGAAAATGAACAGGTAAAACATGAAACAAATAAAGCTTTTGAGGAAAATAAAAATACTGCAGGGGAGCCGGCGCTGGCGCTGGCGTCAGCTGGCTTTGCTGAGAGAGGCTTTTAGACTTGCCTGGGGGAAAGGATCTGCCGATGCCAGCAACACGTTTTCTGGTTTGAGGTCACAGTGAACGATATTTTTAAAGTGAAGATGCCGCAAAGCCACAAGTATCTAGAGAGAAGAAAATCATCGAAATAACCTTATTTTGGTCTATGAGTTTATTTCAAAATGTTTTCTACTACGACATAAATCGGAAGGGCCACGAGAAAACCCACAATGAACAGTTAAGCCTCTTTATACGCAAGACGCGGAAATGAGCTAAATTCACATGGCAGGTTTCTAAGGAAACCTCAGCGGAAAGAGTAACCTATTATGGTACTGATACAGCAACCAAGACAGGTGTAGATAACAGATGTCAGGACTGTCTTGCAGGGATATCCATTCTTGAATCGTTTTAAAGAACCAGGACTCAGCCACTGGGCAACTGAAAGTTTCATGAGTAGTTTTAATACAGGGGCCTGCACACGCGTGACTCACTCGGTATGCTGGACTCCGGAGACCACAGATAGAAACGAAATAATACAATAAGCCCCCGCCCCCTTTCTGAGTGTAAGTCAGACTTGGGACTTGGGGACTAAACAAGGCTAGGAAGCTGCAGTAAAACAGTGATAACATTTGATATTGAATATTATCTTTATTTTCTGCTTCTAATTGATTTCTTACCTGAGTAATTAAAAACTTCGTTATGTGCTCTGGCAACCTGCCCTTTTCACTTGACAAGATCATCTCCAGCATGTCTCCATGGAGTTTTTCCATAACAACAAACACTCTTTCAGGCGTCTCAAACATACACTCCAAATTTACAACACCAGGGTGATGAAGGTTCTATTAAAGATAAATAAAGCACTTGAAGAAAATGAGTTTTTTGATACTGTTTGGCAAGCTCGCTGATTATATAAAACTGTTCAAGCTTAAAGCTATGGAGAAACCCACACTTCGGATTCTTAACATTTCTAAATTCCACATGTGCTGTCTTATATTTTTGAAATTCTAATGTCTCCAAAAAATATATCTTTACTTTCTATGCAGAGTGAAATTATTTTTTTCTACACTGAAAAACCTAAGTTCCAGCACAGTGAATTGCTAATTAGGTTTTAATTAGAATGCCATATTGAGAAATCCGTAATTTCGCAGGATCATCTCCAATATTAAGCACACCACCCTAAATAAGCATACTAGGCCATCTCTACACCCTTGAGTGAAAGTTAATGTCGACAAGATGAAATCTGTACTTGCAGAACATCTGACCGCACCGAGGAAGCACATTAGTCAAAACCTTTCGGAACCGCTCAGCTACCAATGCTCTCGCACAGAATGAAGACTGCCAGGAAAATCACGAAAAAAAACATTATTGAGCCCACGTTCTGTTTGGTACCCCATGCTATGTGGTCGTCCTGTGTGGTTCTCAAGCACTCAATAAGTATTTCCACAATAAAGCAATGGCTCATGAGAGGATGCATTGGGCTTGACATGTTAATTGTCACATATGTCAAGTAAAATTACTCTTAACATTAGATGGACCCTTATGAGGATGCTTCAGTCTGAATGTGGCTGTGGGGTCATCAACAAAGCCTTTGATCATCTGACCTTTATTTTATTTTTCTTCTGGGCACAACAACAAAAAAAATCCTAACATTAAAAGAACTATTATGCATCCACTTACATTTCAATGAGAAACAAACAAAAAAATCATCATGGGCATAAACTACCTGCAGAGAAAAATCAGGGACTCACTGAAATGTGCTAATAGCTGAACAGAGAAAAAAAAATAAATGGTTTTAGAAAAAAAAAATTCTCCATCAGGGATAAAAGTGCACGTAACATGAAATTTTCACAAACTTCTCGAAACCGGAGACGGCTCGCTATTTAGACCTCACAGATGGATACTGGCTGGTGAGCAGCAGAAGGGAACACAGGTGAGTCCACACCGTCGCCGTCCTCCTTCTGCCCACGGGCAAGGAGAGCCTGGCGTGAACTGGATACAGAGCCTGGTAGAAGCTCCCATGATGATGACCCGTCTCTCAGGACGCTTGGGCCATGCTGATCTCTACCTCAGACATCTGATGGGTCTTTTGGATTTTGGTGCCTTGGTGCCCGATCCTGTACCATGAATGTGGTCAGGGAATAGCAAGTTTCTGAATGTGGTCCGAGCAGATGTCTACACCTCTACCCCAAAGCCTTTCACCTCCAGAGGGCTGGAGTCACTGTTCTTGAAACTGTCACACTGTTAACTCGTCAAAACTGGCTACTTCGGGATAGACTAGGCCTCCAGAGTCAGAGCTGAAGCACATGGAGGGGGCTGAGATGAACAAAACTCCTGCTTTATTTGTCCTGACTGGCTACAAATAAGACTGGACAGCTGCTGGGCTTTGACCATTAGGAGGGTGCCAGATCGTTAAGTGGGAGACGCTAACGAATGACTCCATGAATGCGTTTGATATGCAGTATGGAGGACCAGTGATAGCACTGCTCGTACCTGAATCCATGCCCAGGCTGTCACATGGCCTTGAATCCCCTTCCCGGATCCAGAAGCCACACCAAGTGGAAAGATCACCAGCCCCTGGGGTATCCAGGCATTTCAGCTATCCTCTTTTAAGTCAATGATGACAGTAAAGGGTTTAAGAATGACATGAGAGGGGCGCCTGGGTGGCTCAGTTGTTAAGCGTCTGCCTTCGGCTCAGGTCATGATGTCAGGGTCCTAGGATCGAACCCTGCTTCAGGGTCCCTGCTAAGTGGGAAGCCTGCTTCTCCCTCTCCCACTCCCCCTGCTTGTATTCCCTCTCTTGATGTGTCTCTCTCTGTCAAATAAGTAAATAGAATCTTAAAAAAAAAAAAAAGAATGACATGAGAGTCCTGCCTGAGTTATGATTCTCCTGGGGCAAGTCCACTGCTAAGTGTACCTTCCTCTTTGAATATCTTCTGAACTGATTCTTTTTTCAATTTACTCTCAGTTTAAGTATTTAAGCAGTGTTCTGAAGAGTTTGGCTTTCTTTCTTTTCTTTTCTTTTCTTTCTTTCTTTTTTTCTTTCTTTCTTTCTTTCTTTCTTTCTTTCTTTCTTTCTTTCTTTCTTCTTTTCTTTCTTTCTTTCTTTCTTTTAAAGATTTTATTTATTCATTTGAGAGAGAGAGAGAGAGCACAAGCAGGGGGGAATGGCAGGCAGAGGGAGAGGGAGAAGCAGACTTCCCGATGAGCAGGAAGCCCGATGCTGGGCTCGATCCCAGGACCTGAAGATTGTGACCTGAGCTGAAGGCTGATGTTAGCCAATTGAGCCACCCATGCAACCCTGAGTTTGGCTTTCTTAAATGACCAAGGCCTTGTTGACTGAGTGGGGAGCAGGAAAAATGAATAGGAAAGCAAGACACTGATAGAAGAAGGTAGCAAGGCAAAGGGTCTCCCGTGTAGACCCAGGAAAACTGGAGTGTGAAGAAGATCAATGTAAAGGGGACTCAGGAAGGACAGGGGAGAAGAGGGAGTCAGGAAATGGCCAGGAAGCTCTCCTACCTAAATTATCCAAATATAAATGCAATGTTGATTCTCATATGCTTCTACTTGCATTCCTTTAAGTAAGTGAGGTCTTAAAAGTCCTATGTCCTATGTCAGTATTTCTTTTGTCCTTTTTCCTATTCTACAACATGATTTAAGGATCCCCTATACAGAGGTGAGGACTTAAATGGGCTTATCTCTTTGGTGTATTCCCAGAATGTTTTAGGCCAAAAGTATGGAATAGATTAATGAGATTGTTCATTGTCAATTATCTTGTGCCATGTTCACTGTAAACTCTGAAGGACTCTGAAATGTCCCCTACTAACATCTTTATGAAAAGGATAAGGGGAAATTTCGCTATTTTTAATAAAGGACTTCATAGTTAGGTATATAGATTTATAAAAAATTCAGTAAAAGCATTGAACTAAAAGTCATGTATACACAACTGGTAAAGAGATGTTTTAGAAAAGTTTAGACTAATATGTTTGCTGCACTTGGCCCTTGCTCTTTTATAAAAACCTTTATGCTTTATAGGTTTGCTAAAGAATATATTGAGTGGTAGTTGGAAAATCTTTCCAAGAGCAAAATGACTTTTTTTCCTGCAGAGCTGATATATAACAAGTAGACATTTTTAAAGATTATCATGTGTAGTTGAGACAAGGCCATCATAGATGCTTACTCATAAGCTATATTTTTTGCATTGAACCAAATGACCAAACTTGTTTTTGTATTTGACAGTAACAAAAGAAAAGAGACTAGAAAGAATCATGCCTTATTGATCCACATTCTCCATACTATACTGAAGAATACTTCTCTACCCTAGAGAAGATAATATTTGGAGACTGGAAACAAAAAAAAAAATCAAGGCATTATTTTCTATCATAATTCATATTACCTTTTTAATTCCTTAAGAGTAACTCTAAGATAAGCTTCAACCCAAGTAGTCCATGTGACTTGTTCACAATTTTACTCTTCTATATAAAATATGAAATAGCTTTTCAACGTTTCCTACTAATGTCCAAAGTAACTGAATTAACTTAAAAGTGGCTTGATGACCACAACACTATGGCAGACTAGTGTTCAGAAAGAATTGTGCTAACTTCTCAGGCCTACCTCAGGAATTCAGATAATAAATTTCATGGCAGAGTAATCTACTACAGGGCTCTCTGGCCATCTGTTTGTTGCATTTAAGTAACTTAATTTTCAGGAAATGAAACATTTGGTCAAGTACAGGAAAGAATAGTGTCCATTCACACTTAACAGATTGATGACATATCCATGGGGTGAATATAAATTATTCTGAAGTCTGGAGGAAATACCATTTGGAGATCAAGACAAAAATTTTCCTGATTCAAGTTGCCTAGAAAATTCTTATGTAATCAATGGAAACTCATCACTAAAAGCAGAAGCTTTTATAAAAGTTACAATATTTTATCTAAAAAGAAAGAAATAAGGATTTAACTAATTAACATTTTTTAGTGTATGCATACATTCTATTTTATATTTTTTTGGATTCATGTTAAGCAATATTTCATTAGTACTTATATTCTTTAATTCTAATATTGTTGCTTTATTTCAATATTCAACTCTGAAGTTGAGCATTCATTCCATATGTTTAGCTGTGGTAAGTTAAAGGTGTCATGTTTTCCCCTTCTTTATTCTGCCTTCAGGATTAGTATACTCAAACATATGAGAGGTAGAAAAGGGGAGAATTAGAATCAACATATCTTTTTAACAGGTTTTTTAGGAGCAATACAGCCTTAATATGGGGACTTCTGAGTACTTTCTTATCAAACACCTGAATGATTTAGTTCATAATGAGACAGAAAGAGATAAACTTAACAGTGATGAGGCCAAGGTCTAAATTCTAAATGGCGTGCAGAACTGAAGGAAGAATATTCCATTACACAATGGTATTGATGGGGACAAGAGGTGCCTTTCTCGGAAGTAAAGCCCTGTGGCAATGGCTTTTTTGATCCTCATTACTACCTGTTTGCCAGGGTTGAGAGGAGAGCACATCTTCTTAACCATTTTCCAACCACATTCTTTTACAATTTATACTTCAATTAAGACCCCTCGAATCACCATCATCTGATGCCTTATAAAGGGGAAATAGCATATAATACCCAGAGAGATGCTATAAAAGTCAATGTAGAAAGCAGATGATTATAAGAAGACTCAGTAAACCTAATAACAAAATTGATAAGGGAAGCTCAGCTATCTCTCCTAAATTCCAGAATCTTATACCCAAGTGTCCTTTAGGTTTGTTCATGTAAATGAATGATGCCAACAATGGGATCAGTGTCCTTCCATCCAAACTTACTCTTCTGATGGTGTTTCCTCTCTTGGTAAATGGCCTGCCATCTAGGTTAGAAACCTGAGAGTCATCCTAAACACTCCCTTCCCTCTCACTTCTAACGACCAGTTGGTCTCTGAAAGTTTTAGAGCTCATCCCCTTAGTTTCTCTCACCTTCATCCTCAACCATCAATGCCTTGGTTTGAGCCTTATTTCCTTCCTAGGGATGGGCCACAGCTTCCCAAGCGATCTCATCTTAAATCTTGCTTTCCTCCAGCCCACTCTTCAATGGGCTGCCCCTGTGATTCTGATCATTCCATCTTACTTCCAGTTCATAAGGGAATCACCACCAGCTTCAGGAGGAGATGAACCCCGTTAGCGTGGCACACAGGACCCTTTACAATCAACTACTTACCCTTCCCCCACCCCGTTATTTCCCCAGCTTCTTTTCTTCTTCTCCCATATATCTACCCATCTCTCTAGCCATAATAAACTATTTTCAGAACAAGTATCATTCTCTCTCCCCTTTCTATACTTTCATACATACTTTCTCTCAGCCTGAACCAGACCATTTTGCCTGGTCTGAATATTTAGTGGTCAGGCAGCTTTCATTGACTCCCACAATCTGACTTGGATGTCTCTCCAATCCTCTTTCCTCAATCCTTGATAAATTTTCTTTCAGAACAGTTAACATACCATACTCGGTTACTGGTGAACCCATGTGTCTTACCTACAAGCTCCATAAGGCCTATATTTTATCAGTTATATTCTTAGTTAGTATAAGCCTAGTGCCTGGTACATATTAAATGTCCAATGCAAATCTGTAAATTTGATTGAAAGATGAGTTCCTAGATCTCCTTACTTTTTAGTATATAGATAACATTCTTTAGGATTTACATGATTTTATTGAAGAGATGATAATGCATGTCCGCCATATTTAGTCAGCACATTTTGCAACGAATATGATATATGCTGATATCTTCTCTTCATATAAGAATACAGTACATGAATTTTTCATTGTAAGTTCACTTGAATCTGCTAGTAAGCAATCTCAAGATTCTGATGATGACTAATATCAGAGATGCCGCCACTAGTGTGAGTTGAAAAATGATCTTTGGAAGTCTCAGGGGAATTACAAAGACCTTTACTCCTTCAAAATATACAAGTCTTGGCCACTCCTCTGGTACACACTTCAGCATCTTTGGTAGGAAGAAACCTATAATTTTCCTGCTATTTGGGTGATTTGTATTTATTTTCTATCTAATTCTCAATAAGGAGATATTCATAGTTTCAGCTCATTCTCAAAGGCCACTAGGCAAGAGTCATCAGCAAGAGAGAAGCAAAGCAGCAGCAGCTGAAGGCCACCATCAGGACGTTCATTCTAAAGTATCCCTTTCCCTCTATGCCAACACCCCCCCTCCCCGTACATGAGTTATGAAAACCTAATTTCCTAGGATTTCATTATTGTCCTGAGGATGAGAAATAATGCAATGAAAATGGGCTATTCAGATAATAAGGACCATCATACTTTCGCCTTCTTGTGTAGAGAAGACCTTTGGACTTCGTTCTCTTTCTCCATTTTTGCTTTAGCCCAGACCAGGCATGACTACAAGGAAAGTCTCAAGGTGTGGAACATAACTTAAGAAGCGCAGTCCTTGGAGACAGACTGCCAGAGTGTACTGGAGTTCTGCACTTCTCAGCTTTTGATTTCCATTTCTTTGTATGTAAAATGGCATAAGAATAATGTGTCTAATTCTGAAATGTGACTAGGACTTAATTATTTAATGTGTATAAAATACTTGAAATCAAGCCTGGTACATAGTAAAGGTTAACTGATATTATTAGGCTGATTTTCTGTGATTTTAAAAAGATCTGGGTCACATTCTTCTCTCTAGTTTGACACCTGAAAGTTTACAGTAAGTGGCAGCAAAGAAAATTTCCTTTTGCTTTTCATCTAACAGAGGCTACAGGGTAAGTGTGAATTGCCACAAAATTACACCTTCTAGTGTGTCCTCCTCATCTTTCCCCTCGCTGTCTTTTTAGACCAGTGATGGCAGAGATGCGTCTACTCTGAGGTCAACTAAGTGAGGGCTGTGTCACACTAGGTGAAGGTCCTCCCGGACTTGGGTGAGAATGGAGATCACTTGGTGGTTGTGTGTAAATGTGTGCCCATTTCATGCTCAGTTGGCAAAAGGTCTACGGTTCAAATGGGCTCCTACTATAAGTAGTTATCTTTTAGCATTTTTGGCAGATTCCATCTGCCAACTTTTACAAAGGTACATTGATAATAACCTAGAACAAAATAAAGCTAACATGCACTGTCAGAGGAATAAATGCATACAATATTACTTCAACCACAAGACCCGATATAACAATCCATCCTCCGGTACATAGATATCACTGGCTGACATTTAGATCAATGGGGCCACAATCAAATGTAACCCACTGGATTCTCAGAACTCAGAAACCTTCATATAATTTTCTGCAAGAATTGTCTGATCATACCATCCATCACAACAAGAATGTAATTTACTTTCGTTGTAGCAATAGTTAGCACAGATTAATCCAGTTTAATACAGTCCAAAATTTTGTGAGAGAAACAGTAAGTTGAAGCCTCCTCATTAACTGCTAAAAACAAGAGATATACTTGTATTTTGCCTGGCTCTCAAGATAGTCAACTTGCAGGTGGCCAGCTTGTAATGAACAGTTGACCACAACATCTTAAAGAGCTTTAAGTCTTGTGTATTGTATTAAGTACCACTCGCCCAAGAAATAAAAAGAAATGAAAAAGAAAAAGGACCAATTCAATATTTGCACAGCAAGAAAATCAACTGAGGTCTGATGCATGGTTTTGTATTCATGTATACCTATAAAACTATCTACACATCTCTAAGTCATTCTTCTCTTCATCAATTCTGGAAATGCTTCAATCTAGCTTTAGATTCCAGGGTTTCTGCAAACACATGATAAATATAATGAGTCCTCTCCTTTTTCTACAAGAGAAGAAGCTAAGGGGGAGAACGGGGAGTATATATAAAACAATACTTAAAAAAAAAAAGGGGCGCCTGGGTGGCTCAGTGGGTTAAAGCCTCTGCCTTTAGCTCAGGTCATGATCCCAGGGTCCTGGGATCGAGCCCCACATCAGGCTCTCTGCTCAGCGGGGAGCCTGCTTCTCCCTCTCTCTCTGCCTGCCTCTCTGCCTACTTGTGATCTCTCTCTCTCTCTCTGTCAAATAAATAAAATCTTTAAAAAAAAAAAAACCCTCCCGTCATCTTCTCTTATACTGTTTCAAGCTTTTTTTGACTTCTTATCAGGTAGAAATAGTACAAAGATATGTGATATTTTCCATCCACCACCAGGAATCCTTCAAATTAGAGGTACATGGAAGATTTAAAAAACCAAATCTAGATGTCCTAAGTCTGTCATCTGGACTGAGTTTTCACTGAAATTAATGTTTATATATGGGTGAATTTGATACTATAATTTGGGGGGGGAGAGGAGGAGTGATATCTCTCGGGAGAACTTGGGACAGACCCTCAATAGAAAGGATCTTGTACGTACTCCACTACCTACCCCTTGACCCCTAACTAAGTCCAGAATTTCAAGTTGACTAGGTAAAAAGGTGTTGATATTTGAGAGCCAACAACAAAGGCCTCAAAGACAGAAAATTAATGACTGATCAATACCTTAAAAAAAATCAGTGTTAGTAACATTTCACCCATAAAATATGACCCCCCCCTTCTTCCATGCTATTACTCAGTTTGTGTTTAGGGGGAAGGCAAGATTAAAGTATGGTTATTAAAATAGAAAAATTGGAATTTGTAAATCAAGATGTGTTTATTGTATATAAAAGCTGAAAAATGGCTCAAATATCTGGACTTTTTTTCAATTTGCTATCAAATGCATAGCAATGGAGACACATCTGGAACACTTTTCTATTTCCTGTTAATCTATCTGGCTAGAGACATGAATGCATAAATCCAAACTAGTCTTGGTGTTAGATTTAAAGTGTAATTTTTAACAAATCATATCACTGTAGCCCAGCTTCTATATTTAGATGCCAGCACTCCAGAAAGCATAACATTCTATTATAGCGTTAAATGATCTGTGCAGACACATAATCCTTCTGAGGTCTTATATATCAGATAATGGGAAGTGGAGCGAGTATATAGGGTCTACTGGACAGGAAGGAAGACAGAACGTCATGTGCAAAAAGGTCAAATGGTGATATTTCACATTTGTGTAAGCTTTCTGAGGCAAAACGTGTTTAATTGCATATTCTCAAAATTAAACAAGTTCTTAATTATGGGGCTTTAATAAGTGAAAAGACTGCATTCACTTTTAAGACGTGGATGACCTGGATATCATAGACAGCGTTTTCTAAACTGTCTTAATGAGGGAATCTTGAATTGACCCCCATCCCCTTCCATGAAGAAACTCAAAAGACTAGTGTTCTTCCAAAAATATGCTGGAAAACACTGATTAAAAAAACACTTTATATATTATTTAGTTTAGTTCTCCAAAGCATTCTTGCAAACCAAGGACAGCAAGTCAGATGAATTCCAACTCTTAATTAAGGAAATCAAAGTTTAAAAAGATTTACTCCCCCCCCCCCCCCACCACCAAAAGGGAATAGTTTTGACCTGGAACCTGGCTTTTTGACACTAAGTTTTCACTATGACTAATTTCCACTGAACAGAATATCTATTTGGTAAAATTTCTAAGTTCTTTTTCCTTTTCTTATAATAGATCTTTGTTTCCTTTCTTCTTTTATTTTAGATACATATAAACCTAATCATTGGGCTTCATTTTTCGGAACATGCAGAAGATAACAAGATTACCTCAGAGCTGCAAAACATGTCTTACCTAAAGAAAAATTTCATGAAAATTCTTCACACAATAAAATACAAGGAACTATTTGAAGAAATATAATAAACATATTAGATGAAATGACAGAAGTATAAACTAACCTATCCCTACACACTAAAAGAAAAAGTCAAACTTTGCAAATTTTTCTCTAGAGAAAGACAAATTGACTCCTTCATGATTTTTTTAAAAAATCACCAGTTTAAAAAAAAAAAATCACCAGTTTGCCAAGCTTTTCCCACCCAAGCTTAGCAATATTACTCTCTGATTTTCTATCATGATCATCTCTTCTCCACCTCCTGATCATCGTTCTAGACTAAGAGAACAAAGCCATTTACTTATAAGATATATATTTCATCTTGCTCAATGAAGACAAATTACCATGTTTTTAGACATATGATAAGGAATGCTTTATTATCTTACTGGCATGCTCTGCAATTCTGTATTTCCCGGGTTTCTTCAGTGTGGTGACATAATTTGTTCAATAAATATTTACTAAGGCCCTTTAGGGGCCAAGCATATGTTAAGGTATGTTTCAGGTTGAGTCTAGGCTTTGAGTCAACCATGTTCTTTGTTATGATGAAACAATGTGTTTTGAGGTTCTCTATTTAGGGAATTCACCAACAATTTATTGGAACCGGTTTTTAGGAGCTAGACTTTACAACCTAGTGGTGGCAATGCTAATAACACCTTGGTAAGTATGGAACCTTTCCTATCTCCCAGGCACTGCTAAGAGTTTCACAAAATGATCGCATCTGAGTCTCGCAACATCTCTACAAGGTTTTCCAGAGAAGGAAACTGAGGCTCAGACAGTGTAAGTAACTTATCCAAGCTCCTAAGAACTCTTAAATTAAAAGTCTGAGCTTTGAACTCAGGCATCTGATTCCAGAACTCACGGTCTTTAAATGCTATATTACACATTGCTTTAATTTTTCTGTGGACTCAAATCCATTTAGGACTGGGGTCCTGCCTGTTCTAACTAGTATGCCTCAGGCTCCATGCCACTTAAGCCTCCTCACTATGATCTTGTAACCCATCTCAGCATATTGTTTGGTCTTCTGAATGTTGCCTCTGGTCAGTCTTCTCTTCTCAGTGCTCCCTCCACCTGTTATGACATGCATCTTCACAAGTTGCTTTGACTATTCCTTATTTTCCTGACTGTCAGGACTTCCCCTACAGCTCATTCTATTTCCAAACCCATGTACCACCACAGCGTAGTTCTATGTTACCAAATGCCTCTTGATTTTGAGGTCTCTCTGTCTTTAAAGGTATCGCTCTGACATGTTTTTTGACTTCTTTTGCACTCAAAGCCCAATTTCCCCCCCCCAGGATTCAGCTTCTGAGACAGCCTGTAACATCTGGAACAATTAACAACTATTCTACAAACTCTCCTTCCTCATCAAATACCATAATTGTCTAATTAGAGCCTAAAATTTAATGATTCATGCAAAAGGTTTTATAACAAAGGCCCTGAAAATTTAATACAGTATGTGATTTAAGACAATTTTGTCAACTGTTAACCTATTACTTGTAATGTCTTTACTATTATGCTAGGCATTGTGGAAACTGAAAACAAGGCATTGCTGAGACCTTCAAATTTATTTATAATCTAATTACAACATAAGAAGTATTCGGTAAGTATTACTGCTTTATATGAAGACTAGAAACCATAAGTAAACAGGAGATATGGAAGAGAGCATAAGGCAGTCAGAGAGGATTGATATATCGCAAAGATCAACCAAATGTGGATAAACCAAGGAAACCAAGATGGGCATCCAGGCTTGGAATTAAAAGCTGACCAATGGCCAGAGGTTAAGAGTATGATGAGAAGAGTAACTTGAAGAGAAATGAAGGACTCAGTTGAACAGGAGTGATAAGTTCCAGCATGATCAATGTACAATGCTAGAAACAGATGTGATGAAATAAGAAAACTACTAAGCTAGGGAGGGATAGGATGGAAACCCACTAAAGACTCATCTGATTGTAGTTCTCAGGATGGACCAGGGAAAAAGGCAGGGTCAGCAAGATGATGACAGAGAGGGGTTGGGGGAGTGGGGAACCAAACTATCAGAATATCACCCATTGTGGTAATCAAGTCAGGTATTTAAACGTCTGGTATTTAAAAGTCAAGGGATGCCTGGGTGGGTCAGTCAGTTAAGTGTCTGCCTTCAGCTCAGGTCATGATCCCAGGGTCCTAGTATCGAGTCCCACATTGGATTCCTTGTTCAGTGAGGAGCCTGCTTCTCCCTCTGCCTGCCACTCCTTCTGCTTGTGCTCTCTCTTTCTCTGACAAATAAATAAATAAAATCTTAAGAAAAAAAAAAGTCCCGTCTAGACTAGTGCCGACGGAAATGTTAAGGATGAAGCCAAGACAACTGTGTAGCAAGAAAGAAGAGGAACAGGGGCACTCTGTCACTACCAGCTGAAAATAGCAAATAGCCTCCAACAAGGTTTTTTTTTTTTGCCTTTATACATTTTTCTCTATAATATGCCATCTCCAAATGCTAATTTGATCATAACATTTTTTCAAAACATTTCAATAATTTACAATCACCCAAGCATAATAAAATCCAATCAACTTGGCACAATATCGAAGGTTCTCCATGAACTCACATGAAAGCCATTTCCTGGTCTTACTGCACACTATGTCCCACCACAGCAGTCTCCTAACCAAGTAGGCATATTCTTGGGGAACAGAAAGATTTTTAAGAGATATGTGTGCAGAGCATAGTTTTAGGAAAATCTGTTTTGTTTATATCTGTACTCTTACTGCCTGGAACATGGTGGGAGCTCAATAATATATAAGGAATGAATGAATGAATCAGACCAGTCTACAAATAACTTCTAATACAGATCTGAAAATATCTGTATAGTTCTCAAATTCTCCATCCCCATGTTTCCTTTCATAATAATTTTTCTTCCTTTCTACAGATGCTTCTTATTCACTCCAAATATTACCAGAGTACCTTGCCATGGGGAGAAAAATCCTTTGAGAGAAAAGTAGAGAGAATATTTGAAATACTGTGCCAGTCTGAAATGAATGACTCTAACTTGGAAATCATTTCATCTGTAACTTAGTTTCTAATTCACGCTTTCATCAAAATTAGAGATTTAATGGATTTATTAGCAGAGAGAGGACTGAAATGAGTTTCTGAAGATAAATCACTGTTTTTGTTTGTTTGGGCTTATAACTTGGCTCCTATAGTTTAAAAAAGAAAGAAAATGGTTGCTGAATTCTGTCTAATTCAAACAACAAGTAATATTCAATTTATGAACTAAATTAAAAAATCAATCTCAATAAATAGTGTACTTTCAGTAACATTTTATTTTTTATGTTTAACAAGTATAGATAAAATTTTACAGAATAAAGTTTTTACTAATAATTGTAATGATAACTAAACTCAAAAGAATGCTTTAAACACTTATTAAAGTGTTGTAATCAACCATAAGAGACTCCTAAACTCACGAAACAAACTGAGGGTGTCTGGGGGGTATGGGCGGGTAGGGATAGGGTGGCTGGGTTATGGACATTGGAGAGGCTATGTGTTATGGTGAGTGCTGTGAAATGTGTAAGCATGATGATTCATAGACATGTACCCTGGGGCAAATAATACATTATGTGTTAATTAAAAAAAAAATAAAGTGTTGTAATCAAGAAATTTAAAATATATACTTATTTTTACTATAAATAATTATGAAAGGGGACCAATAAAAGACTTTCAAGTATAAAAACACATTACATTAGAATACAATTTTGTGGGAAAAGTATAATAATTCAAAGAAAACAAGGAATATTGTGAATCATATTGTTAAAGAAGAGCCCATTCATATATTTTCTTAAATGGTTGGTAAAGTATATCAAATATCTATGACAATTAGATTCAAGTGCATACTTGGAAAGGAGGGATATAATAGCTTTATTTTAAAATATCAGTATTTTTAATATAGTACAAAATTAAAACTCTTTAAATGATAAAATAGTTCTAGCTGTCATCTTAAAAATATACAACCCAGGTATAAGGTACAATGTTTTTTAGAATTCTTTTTGAAGATACATGAGGAAAAATGTTTGATCTAAAAATGATCTAAATGTTTCTACTCATTTTTCATAGAATATTTATTTTACTAAGGTGGCCCCTCAGCCTAATAACCCTTTCCAACTTTTCTTTGGTTATCAGAACCCATGAATCTTTCAAGACTTCGCCAATGCCATATTTCTCTTGGAACTGATTCCAAGATCTTGGCCTCAGTCATAATCCACAATTTCTTTCACTATTCTTCCATAGCTATCCTGACTTGCAGTTATTTGTACCTGCCTGCCCAGATAGATGATAAACATCTTGAAAGGTTTCATTCATTTTTATACAGCCCAGAAATTCAGTATATTGCCTTGTATGAAGCAAGGAAGTATTTTGCAGGTACTATTGATTGACTTTATATTTTTATTAGTTGAGGAAGAGGGTTCTTGCCTTAGCAACTGGAAGAATGAAAGCAAAACAAAGTTAGGGAGAGAGTATCTTGCAGGGAAAGATATGAGGATTAAGTGTTTGGTTTTAGGCTGGCTGGTTTGGGATGAGAATGGCCCAGCAAAGTGGAGATGCCCTAAGGTCAAAGCTATGAGACTCAAGTGCTTCTGGAAGATCAGAACACAAAGATAAATTAAGGAATGACCTGGGACGGGATGACAGAAGATGCTCTTAAAGTGGATGCCCTCATTCCGGGAATGAGTCCCACATTAGCACAGGCTAGTTAGCTGAAAGAAAGGAGAAGTTCAGGAAGAAGGTTGGAGGAACTAGCAGGGAAGAAGAAAGAGGATCTTGTAAATGCGGGGGTGGGGTGGGGGGAACAAGTGACCAATGCTGCATGAGGACTGAAACTAGTCAAGTTGGATAAAGACTGAAAAATAGCCAAAGGGTGCTAGGTGGGCAGAAGGAGAAAACAAGGGGATGGCAAAAGAACGCTGCATTTTCTTTAAGAAAGGTGTGGAAACCAAAGACAAGGGAGTGTATGAACAAGAATGGAAAGAAGAGGAGAGCACACGTCCAAAGTGCAGCCATACAGAAGGGAGAATTGGATGCACCTGTGCAAGGCACCCACATTTGGACAAATCAAGACCACATTTGGTTGTTGCTACTGTTTTGTTTTTAAGCGAAGAGAGACTTGAATGGGAAGAGGAGTGCCTCACAACAGAGAAACCAGAATAATAGGGGTAATTTTGGAGGTAAGTGCAAGGGGATACATTTAATTTATGGCTTATAAAATTTTTCAGTATTTTTTTCTATATTATGTATTCTATATTCAGTCCTTTTTAAAATCCAAAATGCTTTCACACGTTGTATCATAAACAGAATTGCTAGTGTTGTAATTCTGACAGAACAAGTCCATGTTAGTAAAGTATATTAAATCTACCAATATTATTTACTTTAAATTTTAAGTTTCTAAGTTTTGTAAGATATAGTTGCCATCTCCTTGTAAAAGGTCAGTTTTCTGTGATATCCCTAATCATAAAACAATAATCTTCTTATTCTTATTTTGCTGACATGGATAGAAAAAAAATAATTTCAAATTTGCTATGTCTTTTTTTTAAATCAAGATACAACTTATAAAATAATAATATAAGTAGGATCCCTTGAGGATTTTATGAAACATTTAACATCTACATTAATTAACATTCTACTGAAACATAATAATAATGAAGTATTTACATCTAATGAAAACGGGCTATTCTAAATGATATAAGTAAGCGATGACTAAGCCATAAGAGTCACACTTGCCTTAATTTTTCAACTATTCAAAAATATCTGAAGAGCTTAGTTTTCTAATGACTGAATCAGATTTTGGAAAGCCCTGACCTAGGTTATATAGCAAAGAGAAAATGGACAAAGAAAGAATTCTACTGTTTCACATATTCCATATTTACACAACTCTTAAGTCTTAAGAGTCTTATAGTCTTATAGGACTCTTAAGTCCTATAAGCAAAGGTGCTTTTCTACAAATAACAGAAACAAATCGGAATTTGACCAGAGGACTAGGAAAGCTGCATGAGCAAGGACTTCTGCCATGAGTCACTTCAGCCCATATGGCCGCTTCTGGAGAATCAGGAGGAAGGGGACAGGGCAGAACTTGTGAGACTCCAGGTACAGCCATAAACTAGGACTTCATCTTTTGTAAGTAGGGGACCACAAGGCAGAGGATACCAAATGCTTCTAGGAATCACTTTTACATCTAGAGGGACGGAATTCTGTTCCTCAAGAGTAGTAAAAGAAAACCTTGCTCACCATCCAGTTGACTTCAATCATGGTACTTTTTCTGAAAACATCAGTTAGTAAGTCAGAATTCTAATCTCCACTCTCTATCCCCATTACCACTTTGTGTTTTCAGGTCCAAAAAGATGAATTCTTACTTTTGATAAGAAATATAAAATGAGGCAACGAGGGCTTTCAAAGAACTAACCCCATTAACCATAGTTAATTCTTCTTAACGAACCAAGCAATTAACCATTAGTAGCAAATGCAGTCTAGATTTCTGCGACCTGGTTGGATACTACGTAGGCCATTTTATGTGACAGGATGGTGTTTCTGTACAATTTTAATTCAACAAATATTCATTCAACAAATATTTGCTGAATACCTGATGTGTGCCAGGGACAATTTCTGATGTTTGGGATATATCAGTAAACAAAAGAATGATATCTACCCCTCCTCCTCCACCGAAGTGTATATTCTTGTGAAGGGGCTACGGCTGGGGGTGGGGAGAGAAACACACAACAAATACAATAAATGAAATTCTGTAATAGAGCAGAAGGTGATAAGTGCTATGGAAGAAAAAAACAAAGATCAGAGTAGTAGGGGTACAGGGGTAGTAAAGGGAGGGGGTTCGAGTGAACTGTAGCTTTCAATAAGGTAAGAAGGGTACTTATACAGTTGATGATATCTGAGCAAAGACTCAAAGGAGGTGAGCTTGAACTTCACTGTCTCTGGATATTGAATTATAGTTTTTCCTGAGAGGCTGATAAATCAGACAATGGTTAAAGGTTTAAAACATTTTCTTTCATTAGTTTCAGTTGGGAGATAGGATGAGTCCCCTATTTTTGATGAACAAATTTTGAAAACAATTGGCAACTTTATGATAAAGTATGAACCTCTGAATCCCGTACGTGCATATAATTAAGCCAGGCCTTAATAAGACTCATAGTACATGTTATGTAGTTGAAAGCTCAACACATAAATAAGTTGCAAACTGACTGAAGGTATAGCTGAGTGATTCAAACTAAGACCCCCGACAACAGGCAGCTCTTTCTATGGGTCCTGTCCCCATGCTTTAATAAAACCACCTTAAGAAAAAAAAATAAGACCCATGACAACAAGGGTCTGTGTGTCTTGTCCCCACTGTATTCACTGGACCTAGGACAGTGCTTAGCTCATGATAGTTACTCAATCAATACGAGTTGGATGAATAAAGTGAATGGTTAGGGACAGTGGGGATGAGTGATAAGCGAGGATTTTTGAGATTCCAGGTCACAATATGAGAACTGGTCAAACTCTTCACATGCTCAAGGGGCAGAATTTGACTTTCAACCTAAACAAACTTTATTTATTTATTTATTTTTGAAAACTATAATGAAAATTTTGCCAAATATCTGTTTATCTTATCTGAGTCGTTGATTGCACCTACTCTTTTAGAAAAGGAGCTGGGAGGCAGTTTATGCTCAGGCATATTTTATTTTTCTACCTCATTATAGAGTCCACAGCTGATGCCTACTGACAGGCTGAGAGAGTCAATTACAGGGCCTAGACACAGAGAAGTAGACCTCCAACATCTATCCAGTGACTCTCTGCCACTGCAAAAACAGGCAGAGTGACAGAGACGTGTTAATCAGGAAGCTTGTCTCTCTCATGTCTGGTTAGGGAGGATAAATGTCTCTGTACATATGTCTGGAGTTTGGCATGTTGGCATGTTGCCAAGGATCTGCCTTCAGGACGCCACTTGGGAGTGGAGACTGGGAGAGCAGGGGTCAGGTTTGGTATGATGTCATTTACTAAGTTTTCAGACGTCATTTATAGCTCAATGTTGCCAAGTTAAGAATTTTCTAAAAAATCTTTTTTGGTAACCGATTAGCAAGCACTAAGCTATGAATCTATGAAACTGGCACCTTCAGAGCCTGGTTATCATCTTCCCCCGGAAAACAGAGAACACTATGGTAGTTCTATTACACAGTTGTCCAAAAGCACAAAAACACCGTCTTTAGAAATTCTGAGTCCCAGAAAATGCTGTTATTTTTCTATGTATAACAGGCATTATTTTTGGTTATCTGTGCACATGAGCTCCTTTAGGGCAGAAACTGCATCTTTCTCAACTTTTTATTGTATGAAACTCCTCAATAAATGGCAGTTCGATGAAACAATAAATGAAGAAATGCAATCTGTTTTGTTTTGTTAGTCATGTTCAAATGAAAATTATTCAATAAAGCTATGAATTAAAAATTATGACCAGCTTGCACAACAAGTAGAGAATTATGGTGGTTATATTAAAAAAATGGGCATTTATCAATGGCCTAATTGTCTAGACTGAATAGCTAGGTTGACCACATTTAGCAAACAGTTGCTCAATTTCCTTTTAGTCCGTGGAAAAAGTTTTAATGGTTACAAAAATTATATATACCGCATAATAACTTTGACTACCATATTCTGGCTTGAAAAAAGGATTACTGTTAATGAAAGGAGTTAAGTAACATGCTCAGTATTAAGGGAAAGGCTTACAGTGAGAGACAAAAAGGACATTAATAATAGCAAGACGATCCGATTCTCAGGCATACACTACTCACTTACCTGATATGCTGACAGTTACATACTGAATTCGTGTAATTATCACAGCATAAAGGAGGGATGTTTATGAAGGCAAGGTCATTTACAATGTAAAACAAAATGGTCTCAGCATGTCCACCATGAGCAAATGCTGAAACATTACCCATTTAATGAGCATTAATAATATATTAAAACCCAGAATTAAGTATATAAAAAAGAACAACTCCTGCCCAGACTTAGGAATGATACTACCCAGGCAATAGTTTGATACTCAAGCTGCCTTTCCAGTTATTTTAAAGTGTTCCCAAAAAATCTACACCAGATATCTGGAGAACTTTTCTTTGTTCTGTGGAAGTTGAGGGAGTGTTTTAGAGACTCCAAATGAAAAACAAAGAAGTACCTGTAGAATTGCGACCTCATTACGAAGCTGGCTTTCTTGTTTGGTTGGAAATCTTAATTTGTCAATGATTTTAATAGCTACATCTCTTCCCGTTTTACGATGTTTTCCTTTAAAATAGAAAGGGGAAGATATAAGCATAATGTTATTAAATATCATCTATATTAAAGAACACCAGAATTTACAAGGACAATTTTGAGAAATACAAAAATGTTTTATTGAATACATTAACATTGCTAACGAGCATTGACTTATATCCACCAAGATTTCATTTCTTAGCTCCATTATTCTAAATCGAATATGTACTATAAAATTAGCCACAGTTTAGAACACAAAAGTGGGACATTAAAAGCTATACATATCAACTGCCTGATATTTTCTAATAAAAATATGAAACAGGATATCAAGCTACTTAATATACACAATCTTATACCACCAGCAAAATGCTCTCCTTAAGAAAGTATAATTTTAAAGTCCTGATAAACTAATGCATGTCATAAGGAAAAGAATAAAAAGTCTTGGCTCTCACTTACTAGCTTGGTGACCCTGAGCAAACCACTTTAGGCTTTCCGAGTTTTAGGTTCCTCATCTTCAGCGGCAGGGTTGTTGTGAGCATTAGGTGAAGTAAGATACGTAAGGTGCACTCAGTGCCCAGATAATTATACAAACTCAGAAAACCTTCATCATCATCACTGTCATTGTCATACTGTCATCATAAGACAGGTGTTTTACATACATTACATCCCACCGAAACCTCACAACAAACCTTCAGGGAATCTATAGGTCACCCTCGAGCTCTTAACTCCTATACTACTATACTGTAGTAAGTATAAAATATAGTAGTGTTGGGGCAACTGGGTGGTTCAGTTGGTTAAGGGACTGTGGCTCAGGTCACGATCCTGGAGTCCTGGGATCGAGTCCTGCATCGGACTCCCTGCTCAGCGGGGAGTCTGCTTCTCCCTGACCCTCCCCCCCTCGTGCTCTCTCTCTCTCCCTCTCTCATTCTCTCTCTCA
The DNA here is from genome assembly GCA_028534135.1 of Potos flavus. NCBI lineage: Eukaryota > Metazoa > Chordata > Mammalia > Carnivora > Procyonidae > Potos > Potos flavus. Next base: position 67,765,753 of record CM052896.1, read on the forward strand.
AATAAATAAAATCTTTAGAATATAGTAGTGTTAAATAAATATGAAAATGAAAATGACTCAATTACTCAAGTTTTTTTTCACATACAAACTAACCTGAAATTCCATTATATCAACATTTATTGTAAATCGAGTGTTCTCTAGTGTTCCTTTTCCCTAAACTCCACTCTCACTCTTCCTTCTGACTCCTTCCAGACTCTCGCTGACTTCCTCCTGACTCCTCCTTCCTTCACTACTAGATTGTCCTCTTTTCCCATTCTCCACTTCCTCAATATCACTTACTCTTTGACGCACTGCCTGCCGTTTCTATTCCTACTCATTTTACTCTCTACTCTCTTCAGGTCAGAGTGTCTTTCGTCTCCATTCCTCTTTCATGATATAGAGTACTTGACCTCTCTTTTGATAGCGGTTCTCCTCTGCTTCATCCCCTACGTGTCTGGTCTTCACTTCTCAGTTTTCTTGTGGAGGCCTCTTCCTGGGCCTACTCCTTCAGTGTTGGATATTACAAATTATCTGGCACCTGCTGGTCTCTCTGACCTCATTTCTCACCCCTACACGATGTGCAGTTATATATATTTACTACGTTCTTTCTTTTTTTAAAAGATTTTATTTATTTGTCAGAGCACAAGAGCACACGCAGGGGGAGCGGCAGGCAGAGGGAGAAGCAGGCTCCCCGCTGAGCAGGGAGTCTGATGTGGGGCTTGATCCCAGGACACTGGGATCATGACCTGAGCTGAAGGCAGACACTTAACCGACTGAGCCACTCAGGCGGCCCTATTTACTATGTTCTGTATTGCATGACTTTTTTTTTTTGTAAACAATGATTACACTGTACAGCCCTGTTACACTGATATGAATTAACTAAAGCACAATGTCTGCTGACTCATCGGTGGGCTTTCCATCAAAAAATATCATTTGATCATTTTATAAGAATCAGAATTACTTTTTATTTTTTTAACATGAACTCCACACCCAATGTAAGTCTCGGACTCACCACTCTAAGATCAAGAGTTGCATGCTCTACTGACTGGGCCAGCCAGGTGTGGCCCAAATCACTTTTTAGAACAGAATATAACTTAATCAATTTTTAACTAAAAAAGCACGTATTATACTATCAGAAATAATATTGAGTGAGACACTCTGATTATTTCAGAACCCTTCCACCTCAGAAAAAAGATAATTTTTTTAACTGATTATATCCAGGAACTGAAAGTTGTGGTGTCAGTTTATAGGGGAGATAAAGCATAAATATTAAATGTTTTTTAAAGACTTGAAAAATATAACTGAACTGGCTAGAATCTGAAACAGCAGAGGTTAAAATAATAAATTCGTGGGCACCTGGGTGGCTCAGTGGGTGAAAGCCTCTGCCTTCAGCTCGGGTCATGATCTCGGGGTCCTGGGATCAAGCCCCGCATCGTGTTCTCTGCTCAGCAGGGAGCCTGCTTCCCCCTCTCTCTCTGCCTGCCTCTCTGCCTACTTGTGATCTCTCTCTCTGTGTCAAATAAATAAATAAAATCTTAAAAAAAAATAATAAATTCACCAGATAGCTTGACAATAAGGAAAAGGGTAAAAATCTAGTATTTCATTTCAAAAATTTAAAAAATGACAAGCTTAATGAAATACATTGTCACGGATATTAGAATTAAAAGATTATTTCTGTAGTTATGTGAATGGATTTCTGTAGAGTTCTGATCAAATATGCTAAAAGAAAATGGAACTAATTTCTTTATGAATTATGACTTTCCTGCTTCTCAATATTTTGTCTAAGTAAACTAATATTTAATCAGTATTATGTGTAGACTTTGTCAATAGTTAAGCAAAAGAAGTTTTTTAGGAGTAGAAAAACTTCTTTTACAAGACAGAAATACCCAGTTTTTCAGATAGTGACTATCTCAAGAGAAATTTCTGAGAAGATAAAACACAGAAAAATATACATACAAACACATATATATATACATAGGTCTCGTCTTTTTTATTTTTCTTGGAGATATTACTGTTCTAAATACAAGTAGCTAAAGTTCCAAGTTAATAAAAACACTAGTGAACTAACCTACCTCCATAAACAATTCCAAATTGCCCAGAACCCAGTACTTCATCAGGAAAAATCTGATACACTGTGCTGATGTCCTACAGGTATAAGTCCAATGAAAAACAAAGATGAAGTGGAACAAAACATTAGTCCTGATAGATAAGTTATATAATTCTACTATATATATTACTAATATTACTAGATATTTTAAGGTAAACGATAAGACTATAAATGCTAGATGAAATGTGTAGCTTCACTACAGAATTCAAATCACATTCTTCAATTAATTTAATAGTGTAATGTTTTTGCAAACTGGTTCTTAAGCAGAAGTTTTGTAATGTTCAGTCAAATATAATTTAACAGAGAGAAATAAGACTTGAAACTATACTAGGCTACTTACTCTAAGTATTCAAAAAGGGATTTGCTTGTGGGGATGATTATTTAGAAATTTCAGGTGAAATAATCATGGGTCCCCATCGCATGTCTGTGTGAGTCCTGATTCCAATCACTTCACTCTTTATGGCTAGGATGGTAGGATGCTTCTTTATCAACCATCCACCCCCAGATGAATCTAAACGCAAGGGGCTGAATCACAGTGAGTTGGAGACACCACAGAAGGATGACAATCCATTGTGACACTCTCATCTGTGAGTTAGCTATTTTTACTATTTTTTTACTACTTTTGGAGGTCACAGGATCCAAATGACTAGTCTTTTCTCTTTGAAATAATAATTGCTAAGGAATGCATTATGCTTTAATGTCTCACAGTCTCTGATTTAATGATTACGCTCACGAAAACACAAACAATATTTTTCACTTTATGTATTCCTGTTCTATCATACTGAATTTTCTGCCTGTCCTCAACTCTTACAGTCTTTGTCCTTTCAGAAAGTGAGTCCTTTTATATCAAATCCTACCCTCTTCATCTCCTATCCACTCTTATCTTTTCCTTTGTGCTCCTCCCTATAAAACAAGTCCCAGTTGTCTCTATTCTGTTATCCCTTCAGAGTAACCAGGGGGTGAGTTCAAGGTTGTCTGGAGACAAGAAAACAAATTAATACTGTTCAGTATTTTGAGTCCCAGCTGCTCTATCTTTTTCATATGGCTCAATGGCCCACTCCAAATTTTGAGTGGATAACAGTGGCTGAACAGGGTGGAATGACCTGACAGGTATCTAGAATTTTCCAAGAGGCTTACAGATTAACCTTCATTTCCCAAAGTCTTCTCTGGCTGGGCAAGAGCAACAGGAATGTGTAAGTGTTTAGAAATATATCTCAAGATTAACAGCATAAGACCACACCTAACCTTCACTATGAAGTTTTCCTAATTCTCTTCATTTCAGCTTTGGTTTTCAGTTTACTTTATGCCAATTTAGCAAAGGATGCAAAGCTATAACTAGTGATGAATAGAGTTCCATGGATTTTATTCTTTAAAAATTAAACTCACATCAGTGTAAGTAAGGCTATAAACATTTTGCTTTTGCTCATAGGTATGCAGGGAAAATCGAGCAAAAGGTCTGAGTCACGGGACGGAATAGGAAAGGCTCTATTACATTTTGGCTGCCTGCCATGACAAAATATAATAAATTATCTCATGTCTCTAATTTTCAAAAACTGAGTTAAAAGGATGGAGTTATGTGGCACAGACGACTAGGGTGTTAGAATATGCACCCATAAAATCTGATGATTTATGCAGTTTTCTGAGGTCTTGATATGCACGAGTGACTCTAAAAGCATTTAGAGTCATAAGATAGCACTCCTAGGTAGCAATCAAAGAATGAGAATAAGGGCATATTTAAGCTACTTGTGCAACTCAAAGAATTTATTTTGTTTGGTATTGTGTTATATCAACCATTAAAATTCTAATACCGAGGTGGGCAAACGTGAGAAAAATCAGTCACTGCCTTATAATTGTTTATCTGAGATGAATAATAGGTATTTAGCTCTCCACGCTACAGGATATAGAAAAATCACTTTAAAAAATCTACATAATGTAATGTTTCTAAAATCTTATGGAAGAAAAATATCCCAACAGACCCTATTTCACTTTCTAGAAAATACTGAAAAATTAAAATGATAAATAAACGTGTACTTTAGGATACTCTTATTTTCCAATAAAGAATCACATTACCAAGTTTTATATTAGTAGGTACACACTCACCACATTTTCTTGAATCTGGCAATTTGATACCGAAATACTCACAGAAATATCTCCTGGAAATACATGTTAAAAAATACACAAAAGAAGTAAGAGAAGTAACAGCAAAGCAAGGAGATATATGCTTACTAATCAAGCTGCAGGGCTGTTTTTAAATCACAGCAATTAAATGTTTCTAGGAAAATGTTCATTAGAATATTTTTTTCCTTTTACAATTACAGATTTACTCTATACTTGGCTTTGAAACTAATATTTTGTCAGTTTAGAGTTTGGAGTCCTGAAGCTTTGGGTTAAATGCCGGCTGCTGCTTCACAACTCTGGTAAAGCTGAGACAACATAATGTCTCTTAGGCCTGATTTCCTTACCTCTAACACAGGCAAATCATTAACGTCCACCTGTCGGGATTGTTTTAGGTATTAAAATAGAGACCTCACGTAAAATGCTTAGCACCCCAATAAACATATATAACCTATTTATATGTACATTGGTTTATAAATCAATTGAAAAGTTGTGATCATTCACCAGATAACTTACTGAGATATGAAAACCAGGTTTTTCCCCCCATAGGCTTCATTATTAAGAGCCATGATGAAATTTAAAATTAAACATTTTTATATAGATATTCCTCTAAAATATCTTTTTAAAATTCATCCTTAACACTTGATCATGATTGCATTTTGGCAAAATCTGTCTCGTTCTACTAATTTACTAACAGAGATTTCTTCCTGGGATACTATTATCAAAAATTTCCAAGTACTCTGCACAGAGTGGTAACATGGTAACTCAGATTTGTAAAGAATAGGACTGGCATTCCAGATCAAATGCAAGCTGACTAGATTACTTGTTCTCTTATGACCAACTCTCTAGGTTTCTGCTATCTCCTAATATACAGGGTTTACATAAATTTGTTCAAATGTTCAAACATGAATTTGTTCAATTGTTCATATAAAATAAAGAAAATAATAACCTAGGATAATTTAATGAAATACCTTAGTAGGTGGAGCAGTTTCTATTTAAGAGACCCTATGTTTTCCAATAAACTAAGTCATCCCCAAAGAGGCTCTCTTCAACTGTCCCACAGACACGAAACTAGAGCAGACTCACTGTGCGAGTTGGTTCCTGAACCTACAGTCGAGCCCTTTGGAATGACGGGCATGAGGGCATGTTGGATCGCCATCTCCCACATCCTGGCCACATCTGCACCAACGCCACTGGTGAGGACACTGCTATTTGGTGGTGGGCTGAAAGGATTGACCACGTTTTCTCCCACATAATACACTACGTTGGCTGTAGTGATCTCAAAACAATGAGGATTGGCCCCATTAGGAATTAAAGCTGAAGGTTTTGCTGGTTCCAGAGATAAAATTTCTGATAAAGGAATTTCCTGTGGAAGAAAGAGTGTACTAACTGCAGTTTATCAAAAGTCTGTAAACTTTCAAATAAAATTCATGCTAGGCACATGTGACAAATGACATTACAAATAGCCATCGTTCATATAAAATAGTTTTATTAAACACAGAATACTGTTAAGCAAAATTCAAAAATACCTTTACTAGGGGGAACTTTATCATCTCCTCTTGCCAGAAAAATTCAAGTGCCTTTTTTACTATGTTCATGTGGCAAGAAAAAGTACAAGTAGGAATAATGATTTTGAACCTGCATCAAGATCTAAGAATATAAATGATTAATTTTTTTAACTGTGAGATACAATCACAACACTTTTGAAATGCATTTGGATATGAGTGGCTGCTGCTAAGTTTTAACTATCCTTTTAGGCACTGAAAATGAATCATATAATTTGATCCAATAGATGCTAATATAATAATATAGCCAAATGAACAGTTTTAGTGAGGTAGGTAGACCACAGAGACTGGTTTTAAAAGCAGTTGCTTTTAAGACAATTTTGTTAGTAAAAAAAAATTAATCACCACATTGTCTACCTAGAGGTATGGAGTGGCTAGGGAATAATAACTTTTAAAATAACTTTTTCATTTAAAATTTAATAAGGTTTCCTTTTTCTGTTAGAGCTGTGTAAAGTAGACACCGTGAGTCAGGTCAACTATGGCTGAGGCTGCATTAATTTTGAAGGAGCAAGTATATACTGCTTTTACTATGAACTTCTTTTGGAACCATGTTTTACTGGGTGATACATTATGTGATATCTGTATTATTTCACATAGAGTGACAAAATGGAAACTGCTGCCAAATTTTTCTCTAAAGGCAAGTATTCCTTATGCATATTGGCAATGCATGGAGATATCATACAATGTTTCTTAACCCCCTGTGGAATGTGCTGCAAGACTACAGATGAACGAAAAAGCTGGATTTCAAGAATTTTCTTGTAGCTAAACTGCTGGACCTTCAATTTTCTAGTTAAAATACACATATCTAATATACTCAATTAAACTTCCTCTTCCCCACCACCATTCCATGGAGCCAGAAACACTCCTCAGGGAAATTTGAAATTCACAGAGGACTAACTTGGGGTCACAAACTGATTCCCTCCACGTACATAAACTACAGAAAAAAAAAATCTCAACAAGCACAAAATAGTCACGTCTGTTAGACGTATTTTGTATTCCTAACATCCTCCATTCCCAAGAAGACAAGAGGGAGCAGGAGACTCCAATCAAGGCAAGAACCATCCTTACCTTGTAGTACCTACTTCCGGTGTCATTTTGAAAGAGGGTAATACATTTGCTATCCAATCTCCAATAGTGCCGTTTCCGCTAAAACAGAAGTTAGATTTAGGATTTTAAAAATTTTTTTAAATACTCAAGATTAAAAAAAAAATACCCAAGAATGGTAAAACCAAAATGTTTTCCCAGTGGAGACATAAGATCTGATGGTGGGAAGTTCATGGGCTCTAGACCAGGAAGACTCACACACTAGAATTTTAGACTCTAGAAGAAGATGACTATTTAGCAACTGTGTGATAAGTTTCTGCATCTACATCAGAGAGTTAGGAGTAATAAAGGAGATAATATATTTGCACCCAGTGTAGTGCCTGGCACTTAGTGCATGCATAGTAAATATTTCTGATTTTTTAAAGACATATTTATTTTAGAGAGAGTGAGCACGCAGCGGGTAGTGGCAGAGAGAAACTGACAGAGACTCCGTGCTGAAGGCAGAGCCCAAGGAGCTTGATCTCATGACCGTGAGATCACCACCTGAGCCAAAACCCAGGCTGGCATCCTTAACCTACTGCACCACTCAGGTACATTTCTATTTTAAATATTCCTATTTTAAAATTTATTTGACTGTTTGAGAACTAGAGGTGGATTTGTAGTTTGTAATAAAATAAAAAGGGTTAGATATAAGAGATATAATAAGAGATAATAAGAGATGTAAATTTATATATACTCATTATTCCAGAATATAAGGAATACCATGCTTATCTAGTCAAGTATTCTGGCCTCCATTAGAGATGGAAGAATTCTGAATATTACAGAAGAACTAAAGAATATTTTGTTGGATGTCAAGTCTGACTCCATGACATCAACATAACAAAGTCAGGGAAGGCATTGAGCTCTATGTTCTCTTAAGTTCAGTACAGAACTAAACTTCCACGATTTGATGATGAGGTCCTTTCAGCCTAGGTGTATGCTCCATGATTTTAGGGTGTGTGTGTATATTCATCTTTTTAGAACAAAAAGCCCTAGCAGTATTCTTGGTCTCAACTGCAACTAATCTTAGGCCAGTCAAATATATTAGATAGGCTTTAAATACTTACTGTATGAATGCCATGTCTAGGAAGAACTAGAAGATGATATTCAATTGGATCCTAGAGTAAGTCATGTGAATCTCTCTCTAGCAGAGAAGACTGATATTATAGATAGAGTAATTAGGTTATGGGCATCTATCTAGCTAAAGAAATGTTGGGGATCCTATGGATAGGAGGTGAGGAGAAAAACACTACCAGTAACTGAGAAAGATGCTTATTACCAAATGTCAATTAGTTCAACAAAAATGAAGATTTTTTTTTTCTCTCTTACACATATGCACAATCTCATTCATCACCTCTTAGAAAAATCTGGAGTAGTGATCACCTCAGACTACATTTAAAAAATTAAAAAATGTTGTCTTTTATCTAATAAAATATAGGATCACTGTATTCCCAAATAGGTCAGTTTTTAAGTTAACACTTAAGGATTTAAAAAGCATGTAATAGTTATCATTGTTTTTCTCTCCCTAAAATGCAGTGTTTTTTTGTTTTTGTTTTTTTTTTAAATTCTGAATCACAAATGAGCATTCTGAAAGCACGTGCTGTCGTTTTCATGACTGCTATAAAATGACAGGTAGACATTCAAGTTGTTTGGAGATCATCTCAAGTAACAGAGGTAAATGACTTTGTTTCCCTGAGATTGCTATCTATGCTTTTTTCTAACTCAGTTACTTGTTCAACTACATCTGACACCCAGAGACGGTTAATGTGTTCCACCTGATCCTCCGCCATGCCCAAACAGAGCTTTGCTCCTGGTAACTCACACCTCCCGTGGTCCTGACAAGGCATTAGAGATTCTTCCCATGAAAGCTAGCGAGTCAAGAGTCAACTGCGGGCTGTGGATCTTACCAGGGTGTCCTTGCTGGTGTAGTGGACCATCCATCCTTCTTTCAACACTGTGCTGCTTTTCCTCTTCGTGTGTTTGACAGACTGTACTACTCTCATGAGTGGGATATTGTTGCTTGTTGATGGACTTGAAAAGTCAAAATATTTTGGGAGAGAAATGTTTTTAGATACAGATCTTTTCCTGCATAAAACCTTATTTCAGCTATTTCAGAGTAAAAGTCAAAAAACATTCATATTCCATTTTGGGTGAAATGTATTGTCAGAATACCATGGTTCAGAATCTGGATTACTCTGAGTGATAGGCACTTCACATGTACTCTGTAAAAATCCTGAGGCAGGATAATAATCACCTTAGTTTTTAGGCTGAACCGCATGGTGTTCAGTTTTCGGGGAAGTACCATCTTAGTGTACTGAGGCCACAGTATTCAGAATACACATAAAAAGTTTATTTGCTTACTTATTATAGACTATAGTCAAAATATTAATCATGTGCATAATATCACAGAACACGAATCTGAGTCTGGATAATTTCATAAAAAGTAGAATCTGCTATTTAAACTCTCTTAAAGAACTATTGTTCATAGAATTATGCTGATCTTTCATCTCTTTGCCTTTCCCTCTGTCTCTTCCTGTCTTCTTCCCTAATCACTATGCATATATGCAAGCACCTCCTCCAATATTCCCCCACTTTGATACTACAGAAATGTACACCTTCAAAAGACAGTTCTGTCATAAGACTAATATTTTCCAGTATATTTCTTATGCCATTAAATGGGAAAACTCCAATTACTTTATTGTTCTACTCATGAACAATTTCAGTTTTCCAATAAATATGGCATTTGTAAAATGAACACAAAACTCTGAATACATTTTATAACATAAGTCAGAGGCTGGGAAACTTTTTCGGCAAAGGACCAGGTTTTTTAAGTTCTGCAGAATACTTAACTCTGCCACTGAGGTGCACAAGCAGCCACAGACAATATGAATGGTCATGCTTATGTTTCAATAAAACTTTATTACAAAGCAGGCAGCAGCCTCATTGGCCATAGTGTGCTGATCCCTGATATCAAAAATGGGGATCATCTAGTAGTCAAGAAGGATAGATGATTAAATCCCAAGTATAAAATTTCACATACTTCTGAAATAAAATACAGAACAGTAAGATGTAGACATATGTGATATTTGTATAAGGGGCCAGCTATAAGATAGATGGTGTCCACTGAGGTTGGCCCCTAATCTTTGCAGGTCCACACAATGAACTTGGAATAAACATTAATTTAGCAGGAAACCTGTGGCTGGCAAATATGAGTAAGTCTAACACGCAAAAGAAAAGGGATCACAGAAAGAGGCAGAGCTAGGCTAGGATGCAAACCTACACCTCTCCAAGGCAATCCAGATTTCCTAACTCTACTGGCTCTCCTCTACAGTTCATGGCGCATTCATAAACAAATCAAGCACACACTTTAAATTTCTTTTCCAATAGATAAAAATAGCAAAGACTCTTAAAGAGGAAATTCCCCTGCTGGAGTGAGACTGGGAGTGCAGTTCTCACCTGATGGTTCTGTTGGAGTCCTCGGGGTCGGGGTCTGGGTCCTGCATTTCCCCACTGTCATTCTGGCACTCTGCCATCACCACCTCAGCATCTTGAACCATTGCCTCTTCCATGTCATCCATGAGCCCACTGTTCCTTTCACTGTCATTGTCATCACTCCCTTCTTCCATGACCACATCAGACTCTGCCCCAGGGCTAAGCAAATCTAAAAAATTGTTTTGCATCCATGAAGATAAGCCTGGAATCCTAGAGTCAGGGCTTAAGAGAGTTAGGCAATCCTACAACATATCAATTGGAAGCCCTAAAATACACTTATTTCAAGAATTTATCTTTCCTTTTCATAAGTATCTGAAATCGGAGGATGAACAGATAGTTTTACAAGCAGATGTTTCTTTTTCATGCCCCTAAGCCTAAAAACATGAAAAGACATGGAGAGCCATGGCAGGAAGCCAAGGGTGGGATAGAAGCAAAGTTCTAGGAAGCAAAGTGATACCAGGAACGAGTGAGGAGGAAACTGGTCTATTTCAGTAGCACAGCCTTGGTGGGAAAAAAGGGATACATGGGAGGATGAGGGAAACTTTCACATGCAAGAAGACTCGGGGTCATTGATTCTTGCTATTCCAGTAATTTTTAAGTCATGGATTCCAATAAATCAAATTGGTCACTTAAGAAGCAGTTTTTAAATACTTAAGATATTTGATATTTGAAGTAATATTGAATTCCGTCATCAAGCATTTGATGGTAATGTAATAAATTATAATTACTGTTGGCCCTTGAACAACATGGATTTAAACCATGTGGGTCCACTTATACACAGATTTTTTTTTTGATCAATACAGTACTGTAAATGTATATTTTCTTACCTACAATTTTAATAACACTTTCTTTTCTCTAGCTTACTTTATTGTGAGAGGATAGTGTAGAATATATATAAATACAAAATGTGTGTTAATCATCTATGTTACTAATAGGCCTTTGGTTCAATAATCGGCAGTTAGCAGTCAAGTTTTTGGGGAGCCAAAAGTTGCAGTCAGATTTTCAGCTGCCTGCGGAGGTGCTGGGTAGTTGTCCCTAACCCCCAAGTTGTTCAAGTGTCGACTGTACTTAATAATGCAGAGTCCTTATTTTAAAACTGGAAAATAGATCATGGACCTCAGCCTGCTAAGTTTGAGAAATTCACATTTTTACCAAATTTTTTTAACCGTATGGGAAAAATGCAATTTCAAAGTAATCAACATTATAAAAAACTGCACTGTTTCCCCCTTAGTTCCAGTTATCAAGAACATACTGACATTTCCTGGGCCTGAACGAAGTCAATTCCACATGCCACAGAAAGTGGGAAAACTGCCAAGCTTTCCATTTTGGCAGCTAATCCATGAATTTCCAAGGCAGGAACTGGTATAGGAATGCTTTCCTTGAGAGATTTCCCCTCTTCTTCTAGGTACATATTTCTTCTAGAGAAAAAAGTTCTAGAGTAAAGATAACCCTTTATTCTTCAGAGTTTTAGCAATAAAAATACTTAATTTGTTTCTCTGGCCTTCTGTCCACCATTCTTTTTTCCCCAGAGGAATCACAAAACTGGTATTAGAATGAAGGTATAAAGCAGTCCATCTGTAGAAAAAGTTAGCCTGGGGTACTAAGTCAAATATTTTGCTAAGACTCCATTAGGAATACTACTCGGGAAGAAAACGTCAGCTGTTCCTTTAGGACATGGTATTTTTCTTAGGAGTCCTTCATTGTTAATTTTTACAGTTAAGAGATTTCCCAAAAGAATAGTCCCAAATATAAAACACAATATATATTTTTAATTGGCTGAATTAGAGTTCTTTTTACTATTATTAAAGATTCAAGTTAATAAGCACACATATAATGGAATTAACTGGGTGGAAGAAGGAAGTGGGTGATTATTTCTTGATGGGTCAGTCTCTGATTCTTTCCTCCCTTGACAGGGAAGAAAAATTAATCTTTATCCTAGGGCTTGGAAGAGAAGGATGGAGAAAAAGAGACCGAGAGCTATAACTTGCAGGCATTCCAACATTTTCTACACTTCTGAACAAACTAGGAAAGGAGTATTAAGAAGAAAGCTGAGAAAGAAATTCTGGACATCCAAGTCTTCAGTACTGGCTATGCACTGCATAAAAATCAAGCAAAACTCTGGTTTTCATCAAAACTTGATGATGAGCGCTCTTCTAAAGTAAATTAGGAACAAACTGAGCCCATAATTTACTTTGGGCTGGGTCACAAGGACCTCAACAGGGAAAAAAAAAAAAAAATCCCGCCAAGTCATTATGGACACACTCTTGAACAAGGAAGAAGCGCAGATGTGACAGCTGATCGATCGCTTACCTCCATTAATGGTCACTTCACCAAGGCAGTTGTTGGGCACTTTGGAGGCACAACGTTTGTGACAGTTGAATCTGCAATCTGATCGTAATGATTATAAAAGGAAACAAAAACCAAGCACCCATCAGAAGGAGAAGTTGTGGACTAAGAAAAAGAACAGTGATTTCAAACGGATGAAGACTACTTTCCAGATCAATGTGTGGCTGGCGACATAGGTCCGGGGGCAAGATCCTCCTTACCTTTGCACTGGAGGCCCTGCCGAAAGAGCCCCTTGAGCAGCTTCTTGCAGTACTGGCACACGGTGGGCCGGGTGTACGAGTGGATGACAAATGTGTGCGGCACTTTCACCTTAGACATCAAAATCTTGTCGAGCTGAATCGGTCGTCCAATGTATGACTGAGAATTTGACCTCTTCTCTCGACCAATAAAGGACTCGGATGGTGACTTTTGCTATGTTTACAATGCAATAGAGGATAATAAGATGTAAGAGATGACTTGATTTATATATACATATAAACATACAGATATATACATATACATATTTTTTAATTGTCTTGTTTTACTGTTTAGTGGTGGGGTCCATAAGGAAATGAAAGGAATAAACTAAAACTGTGTTTCTGTTATTTAATATAATTTAATACCCCCTATTAACTTTCTCATCTGACTTACCTTATTTTTATAGTCTTAAAAGAAGAGAATTAGATATCAGAATATTTGAACCTGATTTCTAGGACTTTCAAATTTGGGGCCTTTAAAAAGTAACATAATTAGTTGTAATACAGAAGTATAAAGTTGAAAGCAAACACACAATGGTCCTTCACCCCACTGCACATATTATTTCATTGATATTTTCTGAAGTATGACATGCACGTGGTTAAAAAAAGGCAAGCAAGTCTGCATACGACATCATCTGAAAAGTGCTTACAGTTCCTCTGAAGCTCCTCAAAGAAAAATATGGCTTGATATTATTCCTCAACAAAAGAAAGTGAAGGGTTAAAATTAGACTGTCATTTTTATAATTAAAAACAAAGCAACTAGTGGACTATACAAGGCACACAGATATGGGTGTTTGGTTATAATTACATATCTGTGCACTCTTGTCTCTCATTTTAAAATTATTTAATCAGCCCAGTACATAGATTTTTTTTTTTTTTTTTTACTTAAATGAATTAAAATTAACTGTGTTTCTATGTTTTTGGGCAATTTCATGTAGCTCTTAATATCATGGAAATGTACTTGGGAATGATCAGAATAAATGTATTTTGGAATTATCAGAATAAAAGAGGAATTGAGTTACTTTTTAATAGTTATAATACTTATAGATCTCATTTATTAAGCTCCTACCCTCAGTTATTGTGCGAGGCACCTCACAAGATAGGCGTTATTATCTAAAGTCAAGGTATCTAAGCCCATAAAATTTAAATATATTCTTTTCAGTCAAATGCCAGAACACGAACCTACATTTGTTTGCCTCCAGAGCCCTTATATTATTACCTTACTCAGTTAGTTTCTGATTTGGAATGGTTACTGATAAGATGAGAAAAAAATCATATTTATGTACAATTTCCACCCAATTTCAATGCCTATCAGCACCAAGAGGTAGCACCATTTGTTACCAAATGGGGATAGTTTGATTTGCAGATTTACTAGCTGCAATAAAAAGAAATTTGAGATGATGTTCTACATAGGGATAAATTTATAATTACAATCCTATAAAAGAAAACTATAAAGGATAATTACTCTGGAAAGGTTCAACTCTTGCAGAGAAGTTTAAGGAGCTTATAATGATAGGCCAAAGGTTTGCCAGACCAGAATCATGAATACGAATATACCGAATAAGTATCTTCAGTGGAATTGAAAAATAATAAATCCACAGGGTTAGGTCTCAGTTTTATGTGTCCTTCTAGAGTAACTGTAGCTAACGGGCCAGTTTTAAGCATAGACTAAAATGAAAACTGATATTTTTCCACAGTTGGAAAGTTTCAACACTCAGAATAAAAGTTGATCTGGATGTCACATTTTAAAATGTTCTCAAGATTTGGAAAATCCTATGAAAAGTTGACCAAATCACTCTTCAACTATTTTCCTTAATTTGACCCCTAATTCTAGGCTATGTTAACAGATCCAGTTTCACAAAGGACTATTTACCGTGGAGCAAAGTCACTTAGAAGAGCAAGAGGCAATCTGATAAATTGAAATGTTTTCTTCTTAGCCAACATGGTAACATTCACATAAACACTACCTTAAACTACAAGTCATTTCCTTTATTACCTTTGAGGCAGGATTGCATATGGAATTTTAAAATGTTATGTGAGTTTGTAGAAGAGAAGTTAGCTGTCACTGCGGCCCAGGGACTATATTATACACACATTCAGGCGATGGTGAGATTCACACAGTCACATGTGTGCTTGGCACAGAATAATAACTCACAAATTCTGTAATTTATAGTGTCAGAAATTACGACTTTAATAGCACTTAAGATTTAATAGCAATTTAAGGTTTTAATAGCATTAATAAAGAGTGCCCTCCTGGCATTCATGACATTTTAAAATTAAAATCAGTTAGCATCACAACCAGCAATACGTATCATTACCTTTCTTATAGTTCCAAATACATTACTTAATTTCAATGTGGCCTATGTTTCTAAATTAAAAAGTAAAGCTTTAAAATCTTGAGATGGGTTGCATGCATGGTGACTTATGTGGGAACTGATTTACTGCTAGAAGGAGCTTGTGTTGTCTAATTTTACTAGGTAACGCACACTCTGGGAAAGGAAGAATGGGAGAGGCTTCGGGAATTTTGTTTGCAGAATTATATTCTATGTTTCTGGAGTATACATACACACATGCATGTGCTTTTCCCTACGAGTTACAAATCTCAGAAGCTAAGACAAAAAAAGGAAGACTGGGTTACTATTTGATAACTCTGTAAGTGCTTATATTTATCCATTCTTCAATCAAAATGCAAAATAAGGCCTTCAATGATGTACAACAGATTGTAAAACAAACAAAAGCCTATGAAATAAGGCATTGCCCTGTAATACACATTCACCATTGTTTATGTAAATGTTAAAGGACCAACTTTTCTGTAATCCTGCCAATCATCCCTTTAAAAGTACTTCTAATGATGTGAACACAAACCAAACATTCCTAAGGATTTTCAGAATCAGTGATACATTTTTCCTTAATAATTAACATTCAGTTACAACTTTATAACAAAAAAAGTAATTTCAATTATGTGAAGTTTTATTTGAAGGTATGTGCACCAGAAAGCCATAATTACACTGTTTTGTTTGTTGTATCAAGTTAGAGTAGGCAAAATTTAGAAATTGGTAATGTTAAAAAAAACAGATCCTTAACAAAATCTCACTGATCTAAATCCAACTAGCTTGGTCTTTAAAATAACTTCAACATGAAATTAGACTTAGTGGTGAGTCAAAGTCAAGGGGCAATGTTGACTTAAACAACCGGGCTTTTGTGCCTGTTGACACATTATCATACAAAACAAAGAGAAATAGTCTTGTCTTATTTCTTCCTTAACTTACTTCATTTTATTTTTTTATTTGTACAATTACAATGTGCACAGTTCTTTAAGATCTTCCCTTTTTTCCTCTTTTTAAGTAGGCTCCATGACCAAATGGAGCCAAACATGGGGTTCGAACTCATGACCCTGAGATTAAGAGTCAGATGCTTAACCGACACAGCCACCCAGGTGCCCCATAAGATCTTTCTTTAACGTCAACTCTGGTAAAGGGAAAATTCTTCTTTACTTATCAACACTAGTGAAGGTTTTACTGGGTAACTAAATGGTGCTTAAATTATCTTCTACTGTTACTTGCTGTTCCAGCTTGGCACCATGGATTTGGTGAACCTGAGCAACCTGCAGAATGATTGTTTTTTATGGGAATAGGGAGGGAAGTGGAAATGCTTTGGAAAGGGAAGAGCTACATTGTGTTTCATCCTGCTTCATTATTATGTTCAGAGCAAAAACTGGCTCAAAACTCACAGAGCGGATCTCAAATTCCCTTCTCTATAATTATGGCAAACACACGCAGGAGGATGTACTTCTAAAAATTTACATTTCTACATTAGCCAGAGGTATTATGAATTGTTCTTTTCCTGCGTAGAGGAGTTTAGATCAAGTTACAGGTGTGCAACTTCTGGGAGAATTGACATAACTGTGAAGTATGGTATTGGGATGCCTGTGTATAAACGATTTGATTTGGCAAATTATAGCTGATGCAAAGTCTAAAGATTTCTTCTCTGTTCGCAGTGTAAGATGCATCACATCACAGGAGAGAATATGAAAACAGAAAAATTATGAAAGCTGATTTTTAAAGCCAGGATTAGACATGAAATAAAGATCTCAGAGATTAATTTTTATGTCTGTAGTGTTGTAAAGTGTCTGTAGTATTCTTATGCTAACAGTATTCATTTGAAATTACAGCCAAAGTTAAAACTACATGCACGAACACCTACTTACATAGATAATATACTCTGCTTCTCTACAGACTGAACTTGTTTTTTAACCTGGTATGCTAAATTAATGACTCAGCAAGTTTGGAACCTTCCCAGGAAATGATTGCTTAGATTACATTATGGAAACTCCAACTGCCAACATATCTTTAACATTTAACAGGACTCTGAAACCATTTCCCAACAAGGTATATTCCACTTTGCGGTTCAAAATGAATTCTCTGCATTAGTAAAGCTAGAAAGCAGAGGGGGAAGAGTTGCCTTTCCTTGTCATTTGCTGATTGCCATTGATGTAAAAATTAGACATAAGATTTTGGATGATAAATGTCGCTTTACAAAATGCCTGGTTCAAATGAAAACTTCTGCAGTGTTAATATATTTATATTAACTAAAATTCACTTCACAGCCTCATACTGGAAATAGATTTGGGGTGACATAAATTCCCCTTGACTTAAAGAGAAACAGAAAAGTAGAGAATGCTTTAGCATACATGTTGACATCCTTTCTGGACTTGTCTCAATCATTAGGCAATAAGCTCCTAAGAGAAGGACACTGTCTTAATCATATTTGTCCTCTGTTAATGGAAGAAGTGCCTGGTACACGATAAACAATAAACATTGCTTGAAACTAAATGGGATTAATGTTTTCAAGAAGTAACTTCATGCAAATAATGGATGTGACATTTCAATAGAGATATTCAAATACAGCCTATCATATAAGCTTCTTTTTTTAAAAAAAAGGATTTTTTTTTTTATTTGAGAGAGATAAAGAGCAGGGGACAGGCAGAGAGAGAGGGAGGGAAAGGGACAAGCGGGCTCCCCACTGAGCAGGGAGCCCAAGTCGGGGCTCAATTCTAGGACCCTGAGATGATGACCTGAGCCGGAGACCGATGCTTAACTGACTGAGCCACCCAGGCGCCCCAAGCCTCTTTTTAAATGTAATATTACATGGGTTGTAACTTTGACATATTTGCTTTACAGGATTTCAATTTTAAGAGAGTACAATTGGCTAAGGACTGTTTTTCATTGCAACTGCTCTACTTGTCTGCCTGTTCCTCACCCCTACTTGGCATATCCAGCACAAATACAAAATCTCTCAGAACTCTTCTGCTCTAGAAAGGGAGGGACAGTAAGTTCGAATACTTGTAGGTTGCAATAGAGAACTGTATCAGTATCGGTCTCAGGGATACAATAGGGAATGGTGGAGACTATGGTAAATTCGAGGAAGGTTCACAATAAAAGGAATGGCCACTGCTCATATACTGCTGATAGCTGCCATGTGAGTATGTGGCCCAGTGTTGCCAGGCCTCTTAGTTTTTCAAAACAAGCAGAAAATCTAGTTGTTTTATGAAATAACTCTATTTCTAAATGTTGGCAACCCTGGAAAAAATTTCATTGTGCCAGCCAACTTACTTGGGGAATAAATCGGGTCCATGGGGATTCCAAGATCTGTGAACTAGATAATGACATAAAATACTTTCTTTAAACTTTTCTATGTGCCAAGCTCTTTTCATAGCACTTCACATTCACTAATTCATTTAAACTCCATGCCCATTAGTGTTATGACCCCCATCGTACAAATAAGAAAACTGAATCTCAGGGAGGTTACATCATTTGGCCCAGATCACACAGTCTGTCCGTAGCAGAACTCTGAATTCAGGTAGTCTCCTGCCTGGTGATAACAGTGATTCCTCTCCCTTAGCCCCTCCCAGCTCTCACATCCCCTGGTTTTATGCCAATATGAAAGCAGAAAGTATTTTCTTCCCTTCACTTAAATCATGGTGGAAGAATTCTTGGGGGGGGGGGAAAGTGAGAAAAAATTAGTAATAACATGTTCTACACATGCCAAAATGCAGTGTGAAAATATTGTGAATCCCTTAACCTTGACCTACAGAAGAGACTTTCAACCAGCTTGTCTGTGCTCAGAAGAAAGCATCTGAGTCATGAATGTTTTCTAGAATGGAATGACTAGCTGAATAAACAGCTTCTATTGTATGAGCATCACTCAGTTATCTGCCTACTTTCCTATTCAGGTGCTGTTATACTTAAAAGATACTAGCACAACTGTGTGAAAACATCCAACCAAACATTAATCCTTTATTTCAAAAGTTTTAAGATCTAGCATTTTGGACTATCATTCAAAGAACTATGCGGAATAGCGCCTTATGATAGTTCTCTTCTCTCGCCATCATGATTGATCTATTTAATTTAACAATTGTTTCCTGGGACAAATCTTATCTGAAAGCCCAATTCAGATGCTGTAGGACGTAGAAAGACCAGTAAATAAGTCTCTGTACCCAATAACTTTAATTCCAATAGAATTCTGGATACAACATAACTGTTACTATCAACAATCACAATATGTGCTCTTCCCTTCCTTCTGCATACAGGGTTCTGCTTTATTCTTCAGATTTCAGGTCATACGTCACTTTCTCCAAGAGACCTCCAGACCACCCAACGTACTGCTCACTCGCCATTCACACTCTATTACTCTCTGGCACGCCATCCTATCTCCTTCAGAGCTATTACTGCAGCCTACAACTGTCTTATTCACCCACTTGCATACTGGATTTTTACTGTTTCCTTTCAATACAATATAAGGGCCATGAGGAGAGAATCTTGATGGTTTTGTTCATCACCGTATCACCAACTTCTGAAATACTGTCTCGCATAGATTAAGTGCCCATATCGATGAAGGTTCGAAAAAAGAGAAACCACCCCCATGGTGGAGCCAAAGGGGGTCATTCAGAAAAGAGGCTTCCTGAAGAATAAGCATTTGGTGTCGATCCTGAAGTGACTCCTGCCATGAATGACTATGTTGAGACAACCCGGAGATTTCTTTTATATATTGATACCTCTTTATCTCTCTTTGAAATGATTATCTAGCCCTACTCCTACTTGCTGCCAGTAAAACATCACTGTGAAGGCTCAGTCTGAGGCTGACCACTTTCTGAGCAAAAAGAATGATCAACTTCTCTCAACAGCACTTAGATGAACACACTACCTCTCACACAAGGAGTGAGGGATTTTCCCAGAGACCAGTTGTTGGGCAAAAGATACGTCTAAAGACCGCTGGGAAATGGAATTCATACAGGAACACCCATGTTTCCGTGCCCATGAGTAGAGGGAGGTTAGGGTGTTTGGTAACTTGATTGTTTAGTGCTGTTCTGTTACAATTCTGATTCTATATCCCTTGAACTGCCTGCCAAGCATGCCAGATAAATGAGTTTGCCTCCTCACTCAGTTGGATACCCTAAATATATATAGCATAAATAAAAGCTAATCAACACCTTTTCAGAACAGTGAAAAGAGTTGCTATAGGGCAGGAAAAAAAAAGTGTGCCCTTGCTTAATGGTGACCGATGCCATATTTTGCAGCAGAGGACACATTTCTTAATGTTGGCTGCAATCTGTGAAAGCTTTCATGGTAATAACATATATATGTATAATCTTGTATTAAAAATACAAGGTGGTCTGGATTTTCTGAGTACTAAAATAATCTTGAAAGTTACGTTAATTTTTTTATTGCATCACTCTTTTTTGGGTGAACAGAAATGAGGGGTAAAGAACCTTATTGTCTGCTTAAGCGATCCACCCTTCGCAGGGAAAGCACCAAAACTGTTCAAGAATTGTTGCAAATTACACGAGCTGTTCTTTCAAAATGTCAGTTACCAACATCCTACAAATCCTGGGATCTTGGAGGAAAGGGAAAACATAAAAGATAACCTCTCTTTTCACTTGAAGGCAATGTGACCTTAATGCCAGGCACTCTAAATTTACACAATAAAAAAGGAGCACTTTTACTGAGGAAGAAAATAATTTTGCATGTCAACAGTTTCTTCTCTGAGGCTTCAAATGTCAGAGTTGGTCTACACATAGAAAGTAAAGTAGAAGAATAAATAAAATTAAAAAAAAAAGAAAGTAAAGTAGAAGGTAAATAGATTATGTGGAAAAATCAAGACTAGTGATGTTAAGAACATCCATTCCCATAGTATCTGATCCTGCCTAAGTTGACAGGGGCCTGGTCTGGGTTTATGAACTCACAGGAAAGCTGAATGAAATGATCTGGAAAGAGGCTGTTACATTGATTACTGCCTTAGAGACACCAAGGAAAAGCTGGAAAAGCATGCTATAAACACAGTTCAAGGCTATAAAGGTTAGCCTCTCCCTTCAAAAATAAGTGTAACTTAAGGACTCATAAGGATAATTTTATAGTGTTTTATAGAATCTTAAACTATAACAGTAAATGGTGGACCACGTAGCGCTGTGTGTGTGTGTGTGTGTGTGTGTGTGTATACGCGCACTTGTGCTTCTGAAACATGGTAGAACCAAAGGCTACACTTTAATGTAACTCAGTTAAAAAAGAGAGAAGAATAAGATGAGACTTTTTCCTCATCAATTTTGAGTTTAAAAAATACGGGAAAGCACTACCGCAATACAATTATACCACTCAGTAGTATTTTCAATCCCCAGCTACAGAAAAATAGGTATCACCGAAAAATTGGACTATTTGGAGAAAGAGGTTTATATATTTGTTTATAACTTCTGGATATTGTTTCATCTTGCATTTCACTGTATTTATTATCAAAATGGAAATATTTGCACTCTTCTTGAGAAGGGAGAGAGGAATTCATCTGATCGAATAGAACCAAATATTAGAAAACTATGTCTAATGATTCAAGTAAAATCATGTATCTAAATATTTCTGAAAACAAAGATAAATATGTTAGAAGCTGAATTATTTCTCAAGTTTCTGGAAGTCTAATTTATAACACCAATTCTAAACTTCCACTTTCCTCACACTTCATTATTATTTCTCTTCGATGAAACTTTCTTTCTTTTTTTCTGGGTAGAAACATTCACGAAGACACAAGCTGTCGAAGTTAACACTGAGTAATCTTTCTTTCTTTTTTTCATAGTGGTCAGCTAAGAGCCCACTAGGACCTCAGTAGTTCTAACTGTCAGAAATTAAATGAGAAGGGACTGAAATCTGGTCAGGTCTGGCATGACATTAGGCTAAATAAATGCCTGTTATTGATAACAAGGGGTGGGAGGCTGTTTTGCATGGCAAGGTAGAACGCAGTGTTTTGTGTCTTAAGGCTCGGCTGTGGGAAGAGTTAGGGAAGCCATGGTCCCTTTTATGAGGGGAACGCAGGCCTTTCAGAGCCTGCTCTAAAGATCCATTAGTTCTCAAGACCTACATGCTTGTAAGTGTGGGCAAGTGGTAAATTCCCCTGTCTCCTGGGGGAGTTCACAAAGAACACTCCTGAAGTGTTTACATTTAGAGTTACACATCTGGAAGTTTTTGTTCAGAGCATGAATTAATAATGTACATATAATAAGCCAGACACGCTGAACGAAATCAGGCAACAGCTGATTAGTAACACATCAAGTAGACCACACACTCTTAATTTTACTGAAGGGCTCCTTCCTGACAAACCCACCACTGCACATACTCTTCTAACTCTCAGGGGGTGGAGACGTGCTGGTTCAAGAATTCTTGGATGTCTTTCCTCATTGAAAATATACACTATCCAGGTCTGAGTCTGGAGAAATAGTTTACACAATCATCAAAAGAAATCTTGCAATATCTGGCAAATGTACTACATGGACATTATGGTGCATATTTCAATGGAAAAATGACTTTTTAATTCAGATGAATCATGAGGATTCCTGGAACCCCAGAACACAAGAGTAATAACAATTCAAGTCTCTATTTCTAGATAGACTTCTGCTACTTTGGAAAATATCCTGGAAAATATTTATTTGGTCAGAAATATCATAGTTTCATTCAGGACTAGGAATAGCTTTTTTTTTTTTTTTTCATTATTTGCTCATTTGAAAAGAATTTACCTGGACTATGAGAAAGCATATCAGGATGATATCCAGTAACAGATAGATAATGCAATACTGGTATTTTCTTGTCTTTTTTTTTTTTTTTTTTTTAATGAGCAAAACAGTAACTGAATGAATCATTTGTGGGGGAGATTTTTCCAGGAAAGTATTCAGGCAAGAGTTCCTTTTAATACAATGCTTGTGTAATTAAATGTGAGTCAGTAAATGTTATAAAAGTAATAGCAGTTTGTGGCAAATTATTATTTAGAAAATATGCACCCTTAATAACAAATTAAACTAAATATTGTCTAACTTTCATAAAATCTAAAGAATGCAAAAGGTGAGGATATAAAACAGTCAAACACAGGGAAAACTTTTGGAATGAGCAATTTATTTCCTAATAATTTCTGTAAGGTGGTCTGAATATTAGGAATTACCAAAAGGACTAGACTAGAACCATTAAATTACACCAAAAATAGATTCTCTATAGAGCCTCTTAACCTCAAAGCAGTAATAGTAAATGCTTCCTGAAAGACATTTAAAAATAATTTTAAAACTTTAGCGAAGTTCTTAAATTTTAAAAATTCCTTAAGACCCAGTTTACTTTAAAAAAAAAAAATGTATCATCAATTATATCCTGTGATTGCAAAGGCCAGCACTGTCTTAAATTCTGCTTCATTTTCTACTTTGACTTCGGCTCCTTTACTTCAGGGAAAAAACATCCTCCTCAGTCATTTGCAAGGGTATTATGTTTAATATGGCCATATTGATTAATTTTCAACGTCTATTTATAGTAAGAAAATGAGTGAAAATATGCCTTTTCTCTGTCAAAATAGCAGTGTGGGAAAAGACAGCAAAAGCACACATAAAACTGAAAATACACTTCTATCACAGATGAACAGAGGATTAATCATATATAAAGATTCTAAGCAACCAGTAAACAACTCAACAGAAAAAAGGCAATTCACCACAGTGAAATACAAATGGCCAATAAATACATGAAAAGCTGTTTATCCTCCAATAAAGAAATAATATTTAGGCACAGAAATTTTTCACCTATCAAATTAGTAAATAAAGAAAAGAAAAGAAAACAAAACCTTTTAAAATACCGATAAAATCTATTGTCAGGAAGAATGTAAGGTAATAGAAATTTTCACACACTGTAGTTCTCACGGTTATAAATTTAAACTTTTACAACTTTTTGAAGAACTCTTTGGCAAAAAATTGTATATATTCTTCAGTCCATTTGGCTTCTAAGAAGATAACTTACTAATAAACACATTCAACAAATGCTGACCGAGAAACTTACTAACACTTGTACAAATGAACAACAACAAAAACACAAGTATGCTTATTTCAGCTATGTTTAAAATAAAAGAAACGAAAACAACCTAATCAGTAGGAGAGATTAAGAAAATTAATATATACCACTGCAATATAACACCAGGAAGCTTCTACAAAGACATATATACTATATCTATTTGTTTGTACATTGGCCATTTATGCAAGCTCCATAAGGGCAGAGAATTTATGTAATTTTTTATGCTTCCGCACTCCAGAATTACAAACCTAAAAGTGTCAGTTGACCAGGACATGAATGTGGAACTGTGACCAGGTTTCTATAATAATTCTGCAACTTATACTACTGTCACGAATATATTGGTCGAATTTTATGCAACATTTTCTTCCAAGACAAGTATAAAGAAAAAAGTCTGCTATCTTTTCAACAAACTGGATATAAACAAGTTCAAGAACAACAGCTTGTGCTGAAAATGCATCTTATTTGCATCAGGAGCCATCCTGTGAAAGCCTAGTGGCCTTTAGGTTGTATAACTTTCACAGAAAAGTAGACTATCTCCCTTAGTCCCTTAGTAATCTGTTCCTGATTGCAATGTAGAAGGAAGTGAAAAAATGCTTCTCGTTCTTTTTTGGCTTCATTCCCAAAGGACAATCTGAAGGGAAAGATACTAATTCCCATTTCAAATTATGTCTGGAAGGCATTGTAAATTACAAAATTTAAATTTACAAGAATATAAAAAAAAATTACCTAGATTTCACCCTGGACTTTTCTAAGTAGGGCATGTTTTGAACTAGGAGGATTTTTCCAAACACAGAAATTTACTCTTATTGAAGTAGATTTCTTCACTTTATATCCTATGAATCAAGATATCTTGACTCCTCAATTCTATTTAACCTAGAATACATTCTGGTTGTGTTTTCATTAGCTTCCTTTGTTAGAGTTACTTTAACGAGACCATCTAAGAATGGACACTAATAATGGTATTTGAAATTTATAGTCTCATGAAGAAAAATAATATGTCAATTTTCAATTTGCCAGAAGCACGGAAATAAGGAAAACTAAATATTAACATGTCAATTGGTCAAGTTATCATAATAAAAGCATCAGTGTATACTCTGCTTTAAGACTTGATCTAAATGCCTTTCCTTCATATCCAGGCTCTCAATTGCTTAAGATAAATAAAAGGCCAGTTTTGGAGGGGGGCTTAATTAAAACCTCCAGGAAGGACATTTGTGAATTTTCTAAATATAATTTCTTCTTGGACTGAGACCTTGATATATTCACTTGCATACCACCCTTTAAAAAAATAAGTCAACAGACTGTGGCAGATAATACATTAAGGATTAAAAGGTCCTTTCTTAAAAAAAAGTTATTTTGTTGGGCCGGCGGAGTTAAGGAACCCTAGAGGAGCAACCCCAAAATGGTGGCTGAGCCTCCATCTTGTTTCGCCCTGAAGCTTCCCCCTGGGACTTTCCACCGCGAGCAGACCCCCAGAGACACATCATCTCCGGGAGGACAGAACTTACTCAGGAAGCGGAAACTGAACTGAGTTCAATTCCACACCATATGTGGTCATGTACTACTCACTCAGGAACCCCCCCCCCCCATAAAACTCTGTCTGTACCAACCCCAGGCACGACTTCCTCGGCCTCATTTTACAGAGGCCGCGGAACCTCACCCCAGAGCACCCCCATTAAAGTTCGCTCTTGAACCATCTTGCCTGGCTCCTTTCTGTTCATCCCCCACCGCCGACTCAAAACCTGACAATATTCATCTTCAGGGAGTTCTTGTTGTATGCCTCACCATGCCAACTAAAACCTGTGTGTGTGTGTGTGTGTGTGTGTGTGTGTGTGTGTACACACTGGATGGTGGCCTCACTCTGTGTGGTTCTGTGGTACCTGGCTTCAGGATACAATTCCAATATGCACGCATTTCAGTTAACGTGCTACCGGTGAAGTGTGTGTGTGCTAAGCTGTATTCTGTTCTATTCTCAACCTGCCTTTTCAATTTCCTAGAAAAACCTATGGGCTTTCTGCAGTTCAATAGGTTGGATTCTGAGCTAAACTCTGACTTGATTATTCTCACAGAGTCAATACAAAGAATTGTCTGATGTCAACCTATTAGCATTATTTTGGTTTGTAAAAGATGGTGAAGCATATTCCTCCTGTCAGGTAGAGTTAGTACCTACCTCAAAGCCAGGACTCACAGGAGACTGAAACAGGAAGTTGGAAGAGCAAAAAACAGGCAAAGGTGCAGAATAAAGGGGAAAAAGACAAGAAAATGGTGTTACTTGAAGAAAGTAAGGCACGTTATCAGTAATGTTTTATATAGATATATCTTCAAGCAAAACGTTACACTAATTAGCCTTTAAGGCCACAGAGACATTTGAGTTAGAAACTACTTTTTAACATTTAAATGGAATTATGGACACTAAGCCAAGATTGCAAAAACACAGTTTACAATTGTGAGTTGGGAGAGGTGAAAAAAAAAAACAACCTACTTGTTATGGTGTCAGTGATGAAAGACAGCTCTTTCACCTTGTTGAAAATAAATTATAGTAAAAATGAAGCATTTTTGACCTTTACGGGAAAGATTAGATTTTCTTCACAATAATTCATCCTCTCAATGGGAAAAGAATGAAAAAGGTCATCAAAGTAATCAAATGTTACATAGTTGTTATCTGCCTGCAGGCAAGAATAAGCTGATGAATAATCAGTATTAGTCAGTGGTTTATAAACCTGGAAAGCCCAACAGTGGGTTAAAGTTTTAATCAGAGAAATATGCCTACAGTGCATTCTTGGCTCATCTTAAAGTCTTTGCTGCATATCATTGTTTTCTGTCTGATTTCATTCAAGGTTGAAGTATAATTCAAAAGTAGAAAGGTTATTCTGAAAAATTGTTTTAAGAGGAATATCAATGAAAAATATAAGAAACATCTTGGCTAAGTAGATGTACATATCCTGTATTTACACTGAATATGTTGTTTTCATCCCAAATCAAAACTAAAATACAGCTAACTCTTTTTCTTAACAATAATGCATGGCCATTGTTTTCTGAACCCCCATATCCTATTCTGCAATGTACAATCAATAATCAAAGACATTGGGAAGTAGTGTACGTTTAGACTGAGGTTCCGCCAAGATTAACTGTTACCCAGTAATACCTGCTACACTTCTGGATTGACATGAAGCATGTGCAGGACTCAGGGTTACAACTGCTCCTTTGAGATCCAAACAGACTTTTGGGGATGTTAGGGAAAAAGACCTTCCTTTGCCTTATGGTCCTTCTAGAGGGACTTAGAGAAGAGAATTGACATGAGACAGATTAACAGGAGAAAATCAAATTTAATAGGTGTACGTATGGAGAATCCACACAGACATGAAATTCCAAAAACAATGAAGCAACATGAAGCTTACATGAGCTAATGAAGGGGGTAGAGTCTGAAGATATGTAAGGGAAGAAGGTCTTTAGCAAGAAGGTGAAGGGAGACGTTTGGAAAAACAAAGCTGCCCTATTATGCAGATAAGTTCCTTAGGTAAAGGGGAGTCTCTATTAATAGCTCTCTTCCTGTTACAGGCTCTCTTTCCCAGTGTAAATTTAGGCAGTTGTGGGGAGGCAGAGAGCTTTTCCTGCATCTGCTGGGTTTTGATAGTTTTTAATTCAAAATAATCTTTATGCCAAAGTGGCCCATCTTGGGACAGCCTGCCCTGGGTCCCTGCAAGGTAAAATTATAAGTCTGTTTGTATGTACTTTTATGGAACATTTTCTTTTATTTATTTATTTATTTATTTATTTATTTATTTGACAGAAAGGAGAGAGATCACAAGTAGGCAGAGAGGCAGGCAGAGAGAGGGGGAAGCAGGCTCCCCGCCGAGCAGAGAGCCCGATGTGGGGCTCAATCCCAGGACCCTGAAATCATGACCTGAGCCAAAGGCAGAGGCATAACCCACTGAGCCACCCAGGCGCCCCTATGGAACATTTTCATACAGAGATGGCAAAGCTTTCTTTTTGGGAGAGGAACTTGATCAATTTTCTCAATTTCCAAAATAAGGTTTTATCCTTAACCTCATCAACATATCTGATATGTAAAGTTCATGATTTTCCTCCCATTTGTAAGCTCTGAATACCTTTACTCAGGGCTCTCATCAGCATTCAGTTTCTGCTGAATGCTATTCAGCTCATGATATTTGAAGATGATCTATGCAACATATGTTCACTTATTCCTCTAAGTCACCACTTCTCAAGGTGCATCCCCCCCTTGGATACCCCTAGGTTTTATGAGAAAAAGGGATTCCATATTTGAGTCAATATAGGAACACTGATTTCATTATTCCAAGACTTCTGAGACCCATAATTATGCTTAATAAATATTACAATGTCCAATACATGGATGAACTGAGAAGGACTTCCCACTATTATCTGATCAGGAATTTTTTTTTCCCGAATATTTGACAGGACCAGTACTTTAAAGAAAAAGTTGGGGGGAACACACAGCTCTTTCTACTTTGCTATCAAAGTAGAATCACCAGAAATGTATGGTGATAAAGATAAAAGATAAAGAGAGCTGCCTATTCCTTTAGTAGTTGGCTGTAATATTATGTATAGAATTAAATAATGGAGAAATAGCTCATGTTCATGGATAGGAGAATTTAATATTGTAAAGACGTCAGTTCTTCTCAACTTGATCTATAGATTCGATACAATCCCAACCAAAATCCTAGCAAGTTATTTTATGGACATCAACAAAGTGATTCTGAAGTTTAGGACAAAAGGAAAAAGATCCAGAATAGCCAACGTAATATTAAAAGAGAAGAACATAATTGGAGGACTAATGCTACCTGACTTCAAGACTTACTATAAAACTACAATAATCAAGAGAGTGTGGTACTGGTGAAAGAAGAGACAAATAGATCAATGGATCAGATTAGTGAGCCCCAAAATAGTCCTTCGCAAATAGAGTCACCTGATCTTGGACAAAAAAAAACAAAGGCAATACAGTTTACAAAAGTAGTTTCCTCAACAAACGGTACTAGAACAACCAAACTTCACATGCAAAAAGAAAAAAAAATCTAGACACATGCCTTACACACTTCAGAAAAATTAACTTTAAATAGATCATAGACCTTAATGTAAAACACAATACTATAACATTCTTAGAAAATAACACGGGATAAAATCTATATGACTTTAGATATGGTGGTACCTTTGGAGATACAACACTGAAGGCACAATTCATGAAAGAAACAACTGATAAGCTGCACCTCATTAAAATTAAAAACTTCTGCTCTGCAAAAGATATTGTCAAGAGAATTAAAAGGCCAGTAACAGACGGGGAGAAAATATTTGCAAAATGTTTAAAAAAGAAACATCTAATAAAAGATCATTACCTAAAATGTACGAAGAACTCTTAAGACTTAACAATAAGAAAACAACAACTTAATTTTAAAAATGGGCCAAAAATCTTAATAGACACCTCACTAAAAAAGATATAAGTAGGGGTGCCTGGCTGGCTCAGTCAGTAGAGCATGAGACTCTTGATTGCGGGGTTTTAAGTTCAAGACCCGTGCTGGGTGTAGAGATTATTTAAAAATCTTTAAACAACAAAAAAAGAAGACATAACAGATAGTAAATATGCATATGAAAAGAAGCTCCACATCATATGTTCTCAAGAAAATGCAAATTTAAACAATGAAATACCACCATACACCTATCAGAATGGCCAAAATCCAGAACAGTGACAACGCCTAATGCTAACAAGGATGTGGAGCAACAGGAACTCTCATCCATTGCTGGTGGGAATGCAAAATGGTGCAGTCACTCTTGAACACAGTTTGGGGGTTTCTTATAAAACTTAACATACTCTTACCTTATGATCTAGTAATCAAGCTTTTTGATGCTTACTCAAAAGAGTTAAAACTTATGTCAACACAAAAACCTGTACATGGATGTTTATAGTAGCCTTATTCATAATTGCTAAAATACTGAAAAGATGTCCTGTGTTAGGTGCATGGATAAATAAACTGTGGATACCTAGACAATGGAATATTATTCCATGCTAAAAGGAAAGAGTTGTCAGGCTACGAAAAGACATGGAGGAAACTTAAATGCATATTACTAAGTAAAAGAACCTAATATGGAAAGGGTACATACTGCATGATTCCAACTATATCACATTCTGGAAAAGGCTAAGCAATGGAGAAAGTAAAAGGAACACTGGTTAGCAGGAATCAGGTGAAAGTGAAGAGGGAAGAACACATGGAACACAGAGGATTTTTAGGGTAGTGATAATACTTTATATAATACCATAATGATGAACAGACAATTACACATTTGCCTAAACCGAAAGAATATACAGCAAGATTGAACACTAAAGTGGAGCTTTGGGTGATTATGATATGTTAGTGTAGACTCATCAGCATGAACAAAAGTACCACTCTGATGAGTGATGTTGATAATGGAAGAGGCAATGCAAGTGCAGGGGCAGGTGGTATATGCGAAATCTCTGTATCTTCCTTTCAATTTTGTTGAGAACATAAAACTGCCCTAAAAAATGAAGTCTCAAAAAATTAAAAAGCAAGAAACAAACAAAAAAAATGCTTGTACATATCTTTCTATATGTGTCTGTACACATTTCTGTTGAATATAAACCTAGGAGCAGAACTGTGGAGTCACATGATATGCATATGTCAGCTTTAGAAGTACAGGCCAACCATTTGTCCAAAGCTGTTGAAACAATTTATATCTACACAGTAGTAGTATATGTGAGTTCTAGTTCCTCCGTATTTTCATTAATACTTGCTATTATCAGGTTTTTTTTTTCTTCAGTGTTAGACATTCTGGTGTGGACCTATTTCACTGTTGATTTAACTTTATTTTATATTTTTAAAGATTTTTTGGCCATTTATTTGAGACAGAGACAGAGACAGTGATAGAGAGCACAGGAGTGGGGAGGAGAGGGAGAAGCAAGCTCCCCAGTGAGCAGGGAGCCTGACATGGGGCTTGATCCCAGGGCCCTGGGACCACAACTCCAGCCGAAGGCAGTCACTTAACTGACTAAGCTACCCAGGTGCCCTTGGATTTAACTTTAGACCCCTTGATGACTAATGAGGTAAAGTACATTATCGGCTGTGCTCTTTTATAAAGTGCTGTTCAAGTACTTTTGCCTGTATCTTAAATGGAGTTGTCTGTCTTCTAAAATTTGTAGATGTTCTTTATACATTCTGGATATGAGTCTTTTATAAGATAGATACCTTGAAAATATCTTTTCCCATTCAGTGACTTGCTTTCCACTCAATGGTATTTTTTGCTGAAAACAGTTTCTTAATTTTAATGGTGTCCAATTTATCACTCTTTTCCTTCTGACAATAGTGATTTGAGTCCTGTGTAAAAAAGCTTTTCTAACCCCAATTTCTTGTAGATATTCTTCTATGTTATCTCCTACAAGCTCCCAATCTACCTTGAATTAATCTTGTATATGGTGTAAGGTTGGGTCCAGATTCATGTTTTCCATATAGACATCCAATTGGTCCCAGAAATATGTGTTGAAAAGACCATCTTTTCTCACAGCAGTGATATCCTTGTCAGGAATCAGTTGGGTAATACATACATAGAGGTAGTGTCTAGACTCTTTTTATTCTATTTGATTGGTTTATTGTTCTGGTCTTATATAATACCACCTTGTTTTTTAATACTTAAACCTTGTGTAATACTACATTGTCTTAACTATGGCTTTATAATATGGAAATTCTCCAGTATGGTTCTACCTCAGGGGTTTTCAGCCTCAGTACAACTGACATTTGGGGCCAGATAGTTCTTTGTTGTGGAGGCTGTCCTGTGTACTGACTGACCTCTCTGTGACTTCCTTCCTTCTGAGACATTGGTACCTCAAATCCTGATTGCTTTGGTAGCTCTTGGGTACCTTCAAGCATTATTTTGTTCTGTTTTCTTCTATTGTATTTTATTCAGCTTTTATAATTGTCCCTGTAGGGCATTGATGAGATACAAGCTTCTTCACAGTTCTGAGAGAGATTATTAACTTTTTGCCTAGACTAAGTCTTGTATAACATGGTTTCAATTGGTTTTGACTTTTCCCAAATACCACAAGAACATTTGTAAATTAAAACAAAAAGATGAAAAAAATAAATAAAAAGATGAATAAAACAGAGAGAAATGACAGGATCATCTAATCCTGACTTCTGCAATTTTCTTATAAGTCTATAAAATGGATATAATCTTAATAAATATACTTATATATAATGGTAGAATATATTAATGTATCCTATTTAAGAACCTGTTGAGTTTTTCTCATTTCCTTCTAATACTGGTGATGGCTTACTAAAAGGTACACACCCCTGCTGAGCTGTTATGCCATAAATTGACTGCACTTTGGGTCTTCTTAAAAGATGGACTGCCTCATGGTTGTTATAATAAATACAGTTTACTGCCAAAATTGATGAGAGATAAAGCCTGTCATATGATCTATGTTGTTATACTTTATCTTAGCAGTAATATGGAAATCTGAGATTCAATACATGTGCCAAAAATGAATAAGTTAATAGAATTACTGGTGTCTTCATCTGTACGTGAAATGGTGATTTTTATAGTCAAAATAAGCCATTAACGATGGACAGGAAAAATCATTTTCTTATGTTTCAGAGAAAAATCTATATACTTGTCACGGCAGACTTGCAACATGGATGAATAATGGGATTAACAAGCAATGTCATCTTTATATCTTGGTCATTGTCTTTTTCAGAAATGGAAAAATATCTTTTATTGTATATATAACCAAAGGGTTTTATTATTATTGCCATAATGTTACTTCTGATTAGGCATTTACTATAAATTTTAAATTGTAATTACTGACCTTTCATGTCTTGCCCAGGGATAGAGAAGGACATAATCACTGTACTCCAAAGTGCCTGGGTAGGGCAGGGTGGTTTTGTCCCTACATAAAGTAGCTGAGGCATGACCACGACCCAAGACAACCAGAAAATATGTGCCCTCCACAAAGTGGGCCAGGGTTAGCTTCCTTTCTCAGGTATTGGTTAAAACGAGAGATAAACAGGTATACAATGAGGGCACGAAGAGCTTTGACACATGTAAAACATGACTTTTCAAATAGTGTCACAAACATTTCCAAAGTCATTTCTCATTTAAAGGCTACCTGTTGGGCATTTTATACTAGGTTATGAAAGTTTATGATAATAATATTTTTCAAAGTATTCTTTGGCCCCAGTATTTTCTCACCTCACAAATATCTGATTTGGTTACAATCTTGTCAGCCTCTTTGACAGACATGGTTAAAATCAGATTTTAAAAAATATATTAAAAAAAACATTTTAAGCATTCTACTGTAAGAATTTCCATTCAGCAATAAAGCACTAATGAATTTCAACATTTCATGTAAAATATAGCTTGTAATCAAGTAATTCAAATGATGAAATAATTATTTAATTTGGTTAAATAAAGCAATTAAATAATTTGATTTAAAAACCCATGTTAAAGACTACAGTTACGTAACCTAAATTATATTTACATATAAATTATATATATTTATAAATATATACATGCATATAATTTAAATATGTAATTCAACTTATACTTATAAAATCTAAATTATATATGTAATGTTTTATATTACTTATATGGATGTATGTGTATGTATATGTATAAATGTGATACATGTATATGTATATATTATAAAAAGTTGAGATAGATCTAAAAGAAGAATCTTTAGCATTAATCATCTAGATTCTAATCTATTCTAATAACGAATGGCTTTAGAGCTTTAGATTTCTTGTGGGATGTTAGATAATTTTTTAAGAACTTTTCTTGGTAAGAATGAAAATAATATACGATTAATTTACAATTTTGTTTCTTAAACTTACTTTTAAGTATTCTATAAACACTGCCTCAGTAACTAACTTAAAAGCAAGAGTAACTGCTATAACTTGATAAAATCACTACCTATAAAAATTCAAACTAAATCAAGGAATTTCAGAACCGGGAAGCTGACATGAATTATTTGAAAAAGTAAATAGCTTTTGATTTAAGCACCTTTCAATTAGAATATCACTAGTTCCAATTAATGCAACATTGTAGGATAATATCACACACATACATTCTGAATAGTTACCAAATATAACATATTCTTCTAGTTAATGGCAGAATGATTAAGTACTTACCTTCCTCCAACAGGTTTACTTCATGAAAGACTGAAAACACAACAAGGTCTCAAAAGAAAGTCTTGGGAAAACAGACTATGATATTTTCCTATTTACCAAAATGAGCATGCATTTGGGCTATATGTTTGGTTTATGCTGTAACAAAATTTAAATGATATAAAGATCACAATAAAATATTTTCCAAACAAGGGACTATTGATACACCTTTTTTAGAGATGTCTTCAAAATTTATTGCCTCTCTCCACTCCAAGAAGGATGAATTTAACCTTTATGTTGTAATAATTTTTAATGTTTTTCTTTAATTGATTTTTACAATAGCTAGATTATAAAAAGACTTTGTAATGTTCTTTGGGGGGAATGGAGTAAATATGGGAAATTTAATGTCTCACATTAGCTTATGTTCTTATTTTAAATAATTCACATAATTACCACAATTTTTACTTGGTTTTGAATGTTTGGAAAATACAAATTTAACTGTCTTAAAAAAGAATATTTAAGTGATATCCATAAATATCTTTAGAGCTAATGGAAATATTTAAAGTATTCAAGTCCAATTTTTCTCTCAGCATTTGTCAATCAGTGTCACCCTGACAATATCCCAGAACGTATGCCAGTGATGCCAAGACATTAAAGATTTTCCTATTTTCATAAGAGCAAATTTTAAATTTTCTCCCAGAATAAATATTCAGCTACGTCACAAAGTACTCCAATGATCTTCAGAGAAGAAGTTCTTTTATCTCTGGTTTCTAAATTTCGACAAACTACGCTTTGCAATAGTCACACGTTAGTTTGTGCTGCTCTGGCCCAATGACCACGATGAAACCTCACATATTTCTAATTGCAGGAGGCTCACAGATAAAAGCAAACTCAAAGCTGTTGGATATCTGATGAAGCACTGACCAATCTACAGCACAGGCCCTGAAGAAACCTAGTCATTAACACCCTGGCTGTGTCCTCCCTCCCAGAGCCCTGTCTCGATTGACACTGTTATCACACTGTCCCACAGATTTCTCATGTAAAAAGATAAGTGGATAAACAGGAGGCTGTACCAGAAGGGGTTCGTCAGGGGCGCTGGTGGAGAGCTCAGCAGATGCTGTGCGGACGGTGCTGAGCCCAGTGAGGGAAACGTTGGAGAGCCTTCTCCTCCTCACGCCACTGCAATTGTTGGGGATTTTAAATGCACATCTCTTATGGTAATTCAGACCGCATCCTGGAAAGAGAAAGTAAAAAATGATTTCTGTTCAACCATAAATTAAAAGCTCTTCTAGTATTAAATTATGCATTTTTAAAAATAGTACTGTTTCTTGATGCTATTTGGAAATTCAAATTTTCTCTTGAGCTTTTTCTGATCTCTTTTCACATTTTGTTAACAGGGTGGGTTTTGAATTCTGATTCTATTGGATAAGCTCAGCATCTACTCTAGTTACCATTTTTAAAAAATGTTCTTTGAACTAATGGACTTGGGCTCTGAGGGATCTAGCAACAAAAACCCAAAGAGATCACCTCAGGAGGCATTTTTAACTGTCACAAATTTTAATGTGAGTGGATACATAAGGGAAAGTTAATCAGAGTGCGGCGCAACTTTTGAACTACATCGATCTGAATCCTGGCTTCACAATTTTTTGTCCACATGACCTCGCATACCTCAGTTTTGCTGTCTATAAAACAGGTCTAATAACTACTTTTAGAATTAAGAAAATATGTAAAATACCTTACATGGTAGTTTCCACATGGTAGATAATTAGGAAGGCACCATTTTCTTTTCAATGTTCCCACTATTCATTGTTCACATGAAAAACAGGGGTACAAGCTCCAGTCTGCCACTCCATAGCTGAATGACCTTGCATGGTTTGATTAACCTCCTAAATCTCTGCTCATTTCAACAAACATTTATTGAATGCCTACTAATCCAAATTCTGACTTAAGAAGCAAATATTATTTTTAGTTTGTTGCCAAAATAACACAAAAGAAATATAGCTACAAAATACAAGGGAAACAGTATGAATGTCAGGTTTCCCAGATCAGAGCAAATATGCTGAAGACAGGAAATGTAAAGAAATGAACAGAACAGAAGCCATGCACCCCAAAATCGTTGGAAGACCTTTGAGGGAAAGAAGACATTATTGTAGAGGGCACAACATAAGCAGATAGTTTATATGTTCCTGCATGTGATCGACTTGATTGGGGAAGGAAAGACCTTACCTTCACATTTAAGGCCTTGACGCACCAACCCCCACAGCATTTCTCCACAGTGATCACAGAAAGCTGGAGCTCTGTATGAATGAACAAAAAGAGCGTGGGGACGAATCTGAAAGTCTTCAAAGGTGGCAGAAGCTGTAGAAATAGTAACATTGGAAAATAAGTCAAATGGATACTCTGATCTATAGGTAATTAGCATACAGGATAACTAATATGTAAGTATGGATATAACTCTCTGGGCAAAGTCAGGAAAGATAAGATGCAACGGTACTTGGCGTTAGCAGCGAGATTCCATTCTTCCCACCCACAGCTGTACCACTGGTGGCATGGCATAGCCTCTCTCCCCTCTTCTGCTAGTCAAAGTTTCAGGGCACTTTGAGTATAGGTAAAGTGTGGAAGAAAGCATGAATCAAAGGATAGCTCAATCAGATTTACAAATACCGGATGTTACTTAAAAATATTTTGCTTTTTCTTTCCCAGAAAGGCAGTCAGAAATATTAATGATAAAAACATTTGATGGATTGAATTTGACAGATCAGAAGATGGGATACTTGAATATGACCATGAAGAGCTACACTAGAAGGGTGGGGCCCCACTGGAAGACGGATGAGAAATCTGAACAGCCTCTTCTTGGGGAGATAGGGTTGTTTGAACTCTTAGGTAATATAAACAACAATTTATTATGACCTAAAAATAACTAAGCAGCCTCTTCAACAATATGTAAGAGGGACTTAAATACACACTCTGGTGAATTCCAGTCCACTCTTTGAGAAATACACTTTAGTAAATCATATTCATGATTTAGGGTACTTTTTGTTATTACACATTGCTACTTATTCTATATGGTACTCCTGCAAAGTACTGAATTTCGTTACTCTTTTAAATTATATTTTTCCAAATGATATTTTTTATTGTGTTACAAAAGTAGTTTATGCTTTTTATTGTTGTTCAAGTCAAGAAAGATATAGAAAATTGAAAGGTTTTTTTTTCTTTTTTTCTTTATTTTTATTTTTTATTTATTTATTTGACAGAGAGAGAGATATCACAAGTAGGCAGAGAGGCAGGCAGAGAGGTGGAAGTAGGTTTCCTGCTGAGCAGAGAGCCCGATGCGGGGCTTGATCCCAGGACCTGAGATCATGACCTAAGCTGAAGGCAGAGGCTTTAACCCACTGAGCCACCCAGGCACCCCTAGAGAATTAAAAGTTAAAGACCACCCACTTTCCCAAAATTCTAACAGGCAGGGGATATATCTTTCTAGATTTATTTACATATGTAGGTTAATGCTGAGCTTACCCACGGCAGCCCAGAGAGAGGTGACCTGGGAAGGAGAAGAGCTGTATGCAGCTTTGCCATTACTCAAGTGACACCGCACTTAATCATCATGAGCCTCAGTTTCCCAGACATAAAAAGAGAAGATCTGACTGATGGTAACTTCTCCAAGCCCTAAAAGTTTACACTTCCATTAAAGTTAGGACCATGTGCACTTGATTTCATAAGGTTTTATTCAAAGAGAACTTGGGAGGAAAACTTAGGCCTTAAATATATTGTTCTATTCTGCCCCTCTCTCTGCCTTCTGGTTGCCTTCTTGCCTTACTTTTTCAGCACACCTTTGTTAAGCACCTTCAATGCTGTCAATGGTACAAATGGGGATAAAGATCTAATAATGAGTAAGACATCTCTACAGAGCCTACCAAACTAGCAAGAAAGCTAGGTAAAAATAAACAACCCCCCTCCCCCCGCCTGATAATAAGTAAAAAATGACTTCCAAGTTTCAGAGAAACAATAAAATGTGGTCTACAATACTAAATAGAACTAAAACTACAACCCATAGGTGTTCTGGCCTTCAATTCACTGTCCTTTTCATCATGCCAGTGTTACATCTTATCTTCCCTATCTCCACCCAAAGAGTTATGTCCAATAGCCCCATGCTGTGGGGAATAAATATTTGCAGTTTTCTCATTGCTGCCTTGGAGAGCAGGCTATAGGCTAACAAATCACTCACTGAGTGTGCTTAGGGAGTGCTTACCTTGTTAACTCAAGTATGAAGGTGTCATAGAGTGCATACTGAAAATGTAAGCCATTCACCTCTGCTAGGTAGGTGTCCAAAATTATGAGGACAACTCTGAGGGTATCACATCCCTGAGGGCAAGTGATAATAGAACATGCAGGAAAGTGAATCACTTCCAGCAGAAAGAATATTACTGATGGTTCACAGGGCATACAACTGGACCATAATAGAAGAGTAAAAAAATTTTAATGGGTTGATTGTTCTTTGAGCCTTGAATAAAAGCACTTTATTCTAAATTAACGTGCTTTATTGTTGAAAATCAACTTATTAAAATTATGACTTTCACTCAGTTGGAAGGATAATTAAAATAACAAGAATAATTAGGATTTCGTGAGCTCTTAATATATATTGGATATTATGCTAAGAGATTTAAGTATGGGAAGAAGCTGATCAAAAAATCACGAACAACCATGTACCAACACCACCTACATGAAGTTCTGACTAGTGTTAATATTCTTTATAAAAAAGATTTCAACTGAAATAAGTTTGAGAAATTGCATACTATGTTTCTCACTTCAGGATTCACAATATTATAGTCATGTTTATCAGTAAAGGAGCATGATTTGGGTACCAATCATCTACTTTTGTGGTTTGGTAAAAAAGTGTCTAATTTGGGGATGGTAAATTCTCTTTCAAACTGAGCTCTCTTACTTACAGACAAAATTTGTTTTTAAAATATCAAAGAAGGGGCACCTGGGTGGCTCAATGAGTTAAAGCCTCTGCCTTCGGCTCAGGTCATGATCTCAGGGTCCTGGGATCGAGCCCTGCATAGGGCTCTCTGCTCGGTGGGGAGTCTGCTTCCCCCTCTCTCTCTGCCTGCCTCTCTGCCTACTTGTGATCTCTCTCTCTCTGTCAAATAAATAAATAAAATCGTAAAAAAAACAAAAAATAAAAAAAGTAAAATAAAATATCAAAGAAAATACTTGGTGCTGTTAACTCTTTACCTCTTCTTTCCCCTCCCCCTAAAAAGTCACCCCTCAGGACCAAACAACTATGACGACACTATAATACCAATTAGTTAATAATTACTGTAGCTTTCAAAATAAGGAACATTAGTATTTGAGAATACGAATACTAAGCTGTGCACTCAGTTATTTTTGAATTAATCAGAAAAAATACAAATAATTTACCTGAAGATTTTCAATGACCACAGTCCTTCTCCACCCCCTCACCCCATTTATGTCAGGTAAGTTTGTTTTTTCACGTTTTGAAGGGGATTAACATTCATAAGCAGTTAGCACCCTTGACTTACGTTTAAATGCCATTTTCTAAAGTTCAATTTTAATATTCTCCTGTTAATTTTAGAATAATTAAATACATTTTTAAAATAAAACTACCAAGTGTGGGGAGGTTTTACATCCATTTGAAATCAAAGCACAACATCCATTCATTATGAATTTACCTGTTCTGCACCCTGGGGGAAATCAGCATTAGCTGAGTGTATGCATGCCATCTCGCCTAATCACAAAATTGCACTTCAGAGATAATCACTTAGAACAGGAAAACAAAGTGAATGCTGTAATTCCATTTCACTTAAGTTTTGGAATCAAAATGGACAGATAAGAGTAGGAATATTAAAGTGTCTAGAGACTCCAAGAGAGGAACAATGTGCTATCTGTCAGTTTGTCATAATCAATCAACCGACCTAAATTAAAAGCATGTGACAGGGCTACAAACTAAGCACAATGGGCCCCTTATACTGGTATTTGTGTCTCTTTGATTTGCTCTATTCAAAGTCTATTGTTATACACCAGTGTGCAGGAGAGGAGAAAATGACATGCTTTCCTTAGTCACTGAGCATTTGAAACAGGTAATTGAGCCAAAAACTCTAAAATAATCAGTAGTTCTTTTAAGGTTCATTATGAATTGTTGCACAAAATGGAATAAACTGTTTGGTTAGCAGTACAGAAGAAATGAGGCTTCTGAAGCAAAATAATCTCTGGAGGTCAAAATTATTTGCATAATAAAATAAAATAATGTCAGCTCCTCCAAGATTTTCAGTAATTTTTTTATTGGTAATTTTGGCAATTTGGGAGAACCATTAACTCTTTTTTTTTTTTTTAAGATTTTATTTTATTTATTTGACACACAGAGAGAGAGAGAGACAGCTAGAGAGCGAACACAAGCAGAGGGAGTGGGAGAGGGAGAAGCAGGCTCTCAGCTGAGCAGGGAGCCTGATGTGATGTGGGGCTCAATCCCAGAACCCTGGGATCATGACCTGAGCCAAAGGCAGATGCTTAATGACTGAGCCACCCAGGCGCCCCAGAAATATTAACTCTTTCTGGCATCAACAATTTGGGACAGATATAAGAGAAAAAGTTAACACACTGCAAGTATTATCTCTTTACATTTTTCACAAGCAATCTATGAAGTAGATACTACTTTACAAATGAGAAAACTGAGTCTCAGAGAAATTAAGGAGCTGTCCTAGGTAAAATAGGATCTTGATTCAGACAGTCTTCACACCTGAACCATACAAATTCTCTACGCTGCTCTGGATCAAATTATCATATTTATCTGACCATTAAAAACACTATGGATTATAAACTGTATCTTTATTTTATCAACCACTAGAATAGATTTTTTAAAATCGCAATTAAATATAACACACTAACCTCGTATCATGCATCCTTATCTCAGAGATGCAAAAGATACTGGAAGAAAAGGAGTCCATGTGATAACCATAGAAAAAAATTAATTCTGTTTATGATCAACTATCTTTTTAATATGCTTTCCGCATGGACTCCAGTTTTTGAAAGCCTTCTACCTCCAAACAGATAGGAGTTAGTAACAATAACTGGTTTTTAAATTGTCACAAAATCAAAGGTAATACATCACTAACAGCCAATTAGAATTTTGTGTCCACATGATAATCAGTGCTGCCACATTCAATTGTAAGTCTGGCCAAGAGCAAAACATCATGAAGTTTTTTTTAAAGCTGTTAAGACTTGTAGATAAACTTGCCTTTCCTTAACCTCCAGAATACTGCAAATAGCTTCTGGATACCATTCCCACATAAAAACACATACTCATCAGTTTTAAGGCTAAGAAACCATTATGTCCTTTAACATCCCATCATTTACCAGACACACACATAATAGATATACATAAATCATCCTCTGTTACTTGAGAGCTTCCATTGGTGGAATGATGGCTCCTCACAAATCAGTTTATTGCATTTGTGAATCTCAAATTAGTAGAAAGATTTTTTTGTACTCAGACCCAAACACTCCTCTGTAACTTCAACGTGATCCACATCTTTCATAAATTAGATCGCGGAGGTCAAGTGGTCCTAATATCTTCAAGCAGGTAGTTGATGGATGCTAGTTTTATTGATGTATCTACAACCTACTAAGTAATGTAGTACATGTTTGAAATAGAAAAAATGACAAGGAACCTTATTTGTTGTTGAGGGTTCAAAGTCAAAGTGAGGATGAGAGATCTGTAATAATCATAATAGAAAATGCAGATATGGAAACACAAAAGAAAGGGTGACCAGAACTGCCTGGATCTGTCAGGGAAAGCTTCCTCAAGGACAGACACTAAACAGACCCGAAGGATGAAGTGTATCGTATTGTGAAAAGTAGAGAAAGAGATTAAGAGGGAACATTTTTATATAGTCCAATTTATTTAATTATAGACAATTTATAGGATTAGCTACATATTTCTTTATAATTATAATTACTGTGAGTTCTTGACATTTCCTCTTTGGTGCACTGTCAGGACAGTTAGCAAAGGGACTCCCAACTGTCGTTGTGGCAGTTACCTGAAGTTTGACAACAGATCACTTCGATGCTATTGTGGCCCACATATTTGAGTGCTTATAAAATTAAGTTTGCATATGTCTGTACTACCTCTGCTCCCCATACACACATATCTGGTCATTTCTTTCTGCTTCTTCATTTGTCCCAGTCTCTCCAAGCTAACAAGATTCTCCCTTTGAAGAAATGAGATGGGAATTTCCATTTTTGACTCACCTGTGACCAGAAAAACGTCAGTGAGGTGCAATGATGGGAACTTGGGAGGCTATGAATATCCCCGAGGTTAGAGCAGCCAAGAGAAAAAAACCATAAAATGTATTTAGATATGTTGATTAGGCAGTTCAGAAAGTTCTGGGAAAATATTTTATAAGTCCATGGCCAGAGACCCTTAAAAAAAAATACGGCTCTAAGAGGAATGGTCTTTCAAGCCAGATTGATAGCACAATAACAAGTTACCCTAATTAGGAAGAAAAAGGGGTGGGAGGTAGAGAAACTCATGTAACCGCCCAGGGAACTCTCTGACAAGCTCATACTGAAAAAGAAAATGCATCAGCTGCAGAAGGGGCAGCACAGAGTCTGGTGAAGGGAAATGGTGGTTCTGGACAGTAAGAGTCACCCCAAGAAGACTAACAGAAAGAAAAAGCCAAAGCTTTGAAAAAGCCTGAAACAGAACAAAAGGCCTTGCAGCCGTGTTATATGTGGAAAGGATGAAGCCGAGATGGTCCTTACCCATGAAAAACAAAAACAAAAACAAAAAAACACTTTAATGCTAGCAAACAAAATA
Organism: Potos flavus; assembly: GCA_028534135.1. Lineage (NCBI taxonomy): Eukaryota > Metazoa > Chordata > Mammalia > Carnivora > Procyonidae > Potos > Potos flavus. The sequence goes on from CM052896.1 coordinate 67,809,008, forward strand.
GAAAAAGCTGAATTTTTCAGTTGTAATACTTTCCCTATCTTTTCTAGGAGAGGAGGACTATTTTCGAACAACAAAAAATTAGAAGAACAAATACATTTGAGAAGAAAATAGAGTAGATGAACGAAGATGATCTAAGGGCTTTAAATGAACTATTTTAAATAGGCCATAATAAATTATACAAGAGGGCTCGAAATTCACTCTTGATCTTAAGAAAACACCTACTGCAATATCCTAACAGAATATTCTAACAAAATCTTATTGGGTTTAATGAAATTATTCTGAAGTCCTTCTCTGAGAAAAACAGAAAATATTCTGATACAAATGGAAAAGTTTAAAAGGAGAGTAATGAAGAAATTCAGCCCTAGTTAATATCAGAATATTCTATAAAATTATGATATTTTAAAAATATCCTGGCTGTGTGTAAGACAAAAGAGAGATAAAAAAGGCAGGTCTTGATAACATAGTAATCCACTCTATGTATGAATTTAAAATAGGATAGAGGAAATATTGTAAATCAGTGCAGCAGGAAAACATTTAACAAATGATTAACAACTAGCTACTTGGGGGAAAATATAATTTAGAAGCTCATTTCCTATATTATAAGAAATATTATATTTTTATATAATATTTATAAATTACAAATAATTTATAACTTATTTATAGCTCATAAAATGTATTTTATATTATTTCCTATATTACAGGAAACAGTCCTATAATATAGGAAATAAGGAAATATAGGAAATTTCCTGTTATATATGTATGGTATGTATATATACATACACATATATATGTGTAATATTATATTTTATATCTTATACCCGAAGAATAAAAAGCTCAAATAAAACACCAACCTGAAGAAAACAGAAGTGAACGCTCATCAAATCTATAAAAGAAAAATGACTGTATAAAGTAAGAGGAGCTAATCAATTTTAATAGTGATGGCATAAACTGAATGGGACAGTTTATGAACATGATCACGTATCAGGCACTACCAGCTGACTTGCCACAGGGTCATAATAATAGTCCCTTTTTTTAAGCATAGTTACAATAGGTTTATTTATGATAATTATATAAAGCTAGGTCACAGAAAGCTAGTTATGATAATACTTTCCAGTATTTAGAATATAACTACTAACATACAAGGACAGCCCCCATGCATTGTTAGACACCAGACATACAGATGACAAGGCCTATGTTCTATTATGAAAATTGGGTAAGTTTGCAAGTATTCATTCTTGCTCAGGAAGAAATAAATCCTTCTTCTTTTCCCTCTGATCAGAAGTAAGCAGCAAGACAGTAGGAGTGTTTGATGGCCGGGCTACAACCTTGCTCAGGAAGCAGCCTACAACCTGTTCATGAACCGGCAGAGTTAGAGTTAATGCCTCAGTGCCTGATCCTTTGTTTCCCTCCCAGGCAACTGCACTCTGGTTGTTGCAGAACATCTGCTTTAGAAGCAGCAATGCCTCCTGCCTGGAAGGTGCTACCAGCATGAAACAGATACAAAATAGAACCCCGTGTAACTAAAGGCTAGCTATAGGCAAAGTTATTTAATTCCATCCATCTCCATACTGATAAACCTACCAGGAATACTCCCCTCAACATAATTTTTGCTTCAGTCAGTACTGATATATGCTTTCCTGTCTTTCACCCAAACTTTTGCTTTGTTCAGCATGTGGCTACTCCCAGGTAGCTAACTCCTCTCATCCCCAGATTCAGGGGATGAGTAATACCTGCTCTGGGAAGCCTTTTGTGATATGACTGCCCCACCTGATGTAAAATGTCCTCTTCTCTGTTCTCATAAGATCCTGGGCACACTTGTGTTATAAAATGTATCACTCTATACTGCAATCCCCTTCCTTACTCCTTTATCTGTTCACCTCTGACATAACAGATTGCTGGAGGATAGAGATCATACCTTCTCTCTCACTTTATATGCACATATTAATGATCAATTAATATGATTCAACTATGGTTAAATAAATAAAGCAATGCCTTCAAAACTCATACACTTGTCTGTAGATCCCAGGTTCTACATTTTATGAAGTCCCAACAATCTGTAAATACAATATTTGAAGTTTAAAAGCAAAGCCTGGGGGCACCTGGGTGGCTCAGTGAGTTAAAGCCTCTGCCTTCAGCTCAGGCATGATCTCAGGGTCCTGGGATAGAGCCCTGCATCGGGCTCTCTGCTCGGCAGGGAGCCTGCTTCCCCCCTCTCTCTCTGCCTGCCTCTCTGCCGACTTGCGATCTCTCTCTCTGTCTAATAAATAAATAAAATCTTAAAAAAATAAAAATAAAAGCAAAGCCTGTCAAAACCATAATTTGGATCATATTTTAAAAAGTGATGCTTTTCAGGGATGCCTTTGCTTGTTCCTTATTACTGTAAAGGCAGTTTGGTGTCGTAGTGATGAAAACCATGGACACAATGTCAGAGCAGACCTGGCTACTAATCCTGGTCACAGCAAATGAGTGACCTTGGGTAGGTCACACTTCACCTCTCTGAACCTCAGTCTCCCTGTCTATTAAACTGGCTTATTAATAAAGCTCACAAAGTAACTAGCCCAGTCCCAGTGGTGGTTTTCACAAAAATGTCTTAGCATAATTTAAATTAACAGTATGGTGGCTTTGTGATCCAAAAGACCTGGGTTTGAATCTCAATTATTATTAATATTATTTATTATTATTATTGTCACCATCAATATTAATAGAAGATAATACTCTTTTAAATTTATTACCAATCCATAGCACTTAAAAAAATCCAAGGGCTTTAAAAACTATTACTGTTTGTTCCCTCTATTACCATATAAAGAATATGTTTCCACTCCAGAGGAAATTGCTTTTCTATCTACTGTTCTGGTTAACACTAATTAAATGGAGCTAAGCCCATAGGACTGTGTCTAGTTCCTTCTCTAAAATGAATCAATTAACAGTTGGGAATTGCAGTGGGGAAAGAAGGGTCACCATATCCTGATGTGACTGAATGACAAATGCCACAGCTGGAAAGAGATTAGAGAGCATCTCAGGTCAAGAAAGAACATAAATGGTTGCCCCATGTGTCCAATGTAGAGGAAAAAGAAAATTAAGTAAAAATGTCATGGAGTCAAATTCTAGCTAATGAGGGCAGGCTCTGCGGGCACTCTGAATGAGGGGAAGAAAGGTCAAGTCTGTTTCTTCGAAAGCTCCAGCTCATACAGGAAGCGTTGTATCTTTAAGAGGATAATGACCTCATTTACATGAGGAACACCAGCACACAAACCGCCCTTTAGACTACTTACAAAAGGCTGGTACACAAGGTGAGGTATAGTATTATCTGAAATGGTCTGATAGGCAGCAGGGTTTCTGGCAACAAATGGCATTACTGTTTTCAAGTACATTTGCACACAGAGACACCAGACTGAGGTCCTAGATGCTTGCTTCAAGTTGAAGTCTCATTGTACTTTTCATAAAAACAGATGCTTACTTTGGACTCATAAACAACAGAACCCTTAAAAGCTGTGAAATCTGCTGGGTATTACTACTGCAGAAGAAGCAAGAGTTCAGTGCGGGCTGAATTGAATCCAGGGCTTGCTAGTGCAGGAAAAGTTCTGGCTGCCGCTCGGGGCACTAAGAAAAGGGGACGTGCTTTTGAAGAACCGGGCTGACCGATTCATTGGTCTACTCTCGCTCACCAGAATAAGAGCTTTATCCATTGAAAATCTGAGTTGATGCTTTTTAGTCAGTGCATTGAGGTACAATTTACATAAAGTAAAATCCACGCTTTTTTGTGCACGGTTTTGATAAATACGTCATTATGTAACTAACATCGTAATTGAGATATGCGCCAATTTTATCAACTCCTCCTCCCAAATTCTCCTGTGCTGCTGTGTAGACAATCCCCTCCTCTCCCTCTGCCTCCCTCCCCTGGCAACCACTGATTTATTTTCTGTCCCTTTTTCAAAACGTCATATAAATGTAGCCTTTTGAGTATAGCTCTGTCAGCATAATGCATTTCAAATTCATGCATGTTGTATGTGAATCTGTAGTTCACTCCTGTGTATGGCTGAGTTGTGGTCCACGTGGTTGATATGCTACAGTCTGCTTACCAGCTCCCCAGTGGAATGCTTCCACAGACCATCAGTTTATCCATATACCAGGACATTAGGGCATATAGTCATTCTGAGATTGAGGGTGGTAGGGATGTAGGATCCAGGGCCCAGGTTCCAGTGGGAAGGCAGAGGCAGAAAGGAATGTTTGTGATCAGTCCAGGACATCCATAACATGGGGAATTTACTGTTGAAAACAATTTCATTTTTACAACACTGAACAGCAAATGACTTTGGGAAGGAGATAAGGTGGCTTCACTGCTGTTTCCACCTACACTTATAAGCTGCATCCAGGATCTCTCTGTACTTCATTTTCCTCATCTTTTGAAAGGGGTATAATTATAAACTCGAATAACAGTTTCAGAATCATTTTAATGAGAAAACATTTAAAAATAACAGTATTACATTTAACACTACACTGTGGTAGTACACAAAATATGGTGAAATATAGTAGACATGTAGATTTATAAGAATCTTATGTTTTTTTGCCATTAGCAAAAAATAAATTCAAAATAGATCATAGACTTAAACATCAAACCTAAACCATAAAACTTCTAGAAGACAACCTTAGAGAAAATGTTTATGACCTTGGGCTAAGCAAAGATTTCTTAGATACAACCAACACTTTCATTAATTTTTAAAAATTGGTAGCCTTTATCAAAATTAAAAAATTCTGGTCTTCAAAAGATCTCTTAAGAAAATAAAAAGACAAGCTACAATCTGGGAGAAAGTATTTGCAAAATACATTTCTGGTAAAGGACTTGTATCTAGACTATGTTAAAAACTCTCGACAACATTAAGAAAAAAACCAAAAAAAAAAAAAAAAAGGTTTGAAAGACAGTTGATCAGAGAATCTAATGTAGATGGTAAATAAGAATATGAAACCTAGTTCATTGTGGGAACACTGTAGGTTCAGTGGGTTTTGGTACATTAGTTTGGAACTATTATCTCTATTTATGATATTCTTTCAGCTGCAAAATCATTGTTGTTCTAATTTAATTTACAAATTAACGTGTTTAGGGACATAACCCATATACAGGTCTGACTATACTTATTATAGGATCTTTTATCACATTCCATCTTTGTAAATGAAATCACAAACTTTGGTCCTACTTAAGGAAATATTTTGGGAGATCATCATTACTAATTTTTGGAAAACACCACAAGTAGTTGCAGATTATGATTTTTTAATCTAAAATTAACTATGTTTGGACAAGCTTTAATTAATTTTGTGCAACAACATTCATGTTTTGAATATCAATATGCTCTGCCTGTGTATGGTAAGTGAATTATTATTGCAACTTTGTTCATTTCCTCATTCAATATACATTTTATTCTTAAACAGAATAGTCATATCTGAATTTTAGCATTTAATTCCACTTTCTTGTTTCAAATGGCAAATCCCAATGTCATTATTATTTAAAGCAACAAAGGGTTAATTTTATCAGCATATAAATTCTAAACAAGCTATCTAGTGATTTCAGGACAAAAGAGGATAAATACCATAGGAAAAAAACCTTTAAAAGAAGATAGATGTAAATTTTTACGTAAATTTGATGTTTCCTGTTCCGGTTTTAGGTAGTAATGTTTTTCCAATGAGATTTACCAGCACTGAGAGGGAAGGGAACAAAGTAGGTTTCAAATTATATATGTAATCCTTGAAATTCAGATAGTAGTTCCTTTCCTAGTCTAGAGGAATACTCTCCTATGATTGAATATCATTCCATGTGATGGCAGAGTTCACTGTGCACTGGGCACGTAGATAACACGGAGGCAGAAAGGACTGTGTTATTCAATACAGTATAACCGGTTAGGAAGGCCAGTTTCGGAGCAAGACTGCCTGGTTTGAAACCCGCTTCACCACTTACGAGGTGTTTGATCCCGGCCATGATTCGTGATTCTGTAGGTCTCGGTAACCACTGCAAAATGAGGGTTTTTGTAACCGTAATTCAGGTTTTGAACGTGGACAAATTAGGCTAAAACTCATAGACACCTTAGAGAGGGAAGTTCTGGAGAATAATTCAGATCAACCTGAATCCAGACCTACATATGGATTTTCCAAATTATATCTACTACAAATTTAGTATCACTTTGCCTGTTCCTTTCCAATATTTCTACCTCATTTCTTTTTGTAGTGTTATTCCATTTGCTAAGAATTTCCTGAATAATGTTGAATACTAGAAAATATGCGCTTTTCTTCTTAACCTTAATTGGACTGTGCTTTGCATATTCTTGTTAAAATGATGTTGATTTAACTATTTCTTATTAAAATTCATGAAAGATTATAAAAAATGACTTACTAATAATGTCACATCAACTTTTTATTCCTAGAGTAACTTGGTTATTTTATATTATTCTTTTGTATTCTTACAAATTCTATTCTTCTCAATACTTTATTTAGGACTTTTGTATCTAGAAAGCAAAAATATTTCATTAATTGTTTGTGGGTTCTGATTTCAGGTATTCCTGGGTTTTAAGTATAATTTCACTGCTAAGTAACTGAGTGATTCCTGGCAAATTACTTAACTTTTCTATACCTCTGAAAAAGGCTTAAAAACACTCATCATTCCATTAGTGGACACAGTCTCTTCTTTCTTAGTTTCCTTTCTGTCTTAGTAGGTTGGGCTTCTGTAACAAAATGTTACAGACTGGATAGCTTACAAACCAACAGTTCTGGGGGCTGGGAAGTCCAAGATCAAGGCAGTAGCAGATGTGTCTGTTGAGTTTGTTTCTCGGTTCACAGATGGAGGTCTTTCCCTGTCACTAATTGTAGATGGCAGAAGGGGGGATAGAGCTCTCTGGGGTATCTTTTATAAGGGCACTCATCCCATTCATGAGGATCTACCCTCATGACCTAATTGCCTCCTAAGACCAATCACTTCGGGGTTAGGATTTCAATGCGAAATTCAGGAACATAAACATTCAATCCATGGCATTTCCTTTTCCTTCTTAAATTATCTTTTCCAGGTTTTAGTATTAAAATTTTGCTGGGTTAGGGTAAGGTATTAGACAAGATTTTCAACTTTTATGTGTTCTGAAATAGTCTGTGCCTAGGTATTTGATAGAAATTCCACCAAAATTGCTGACGCAATTCTCTTTTTTTGAGTGGGTGGGGAGAAAGTTAATACATCTTAAACAAATTGTAATTTTTTTCTATCAAAAAGTGTGTGTATGGTGTGTGACTGTATATACCAGAGAGTAAAGAGAACATTCCAATGAATTATTACAATCCAAATCATATGACAGTGAATAAATCTATTAAAATATATTTCAGTACTCAATTGATTTTAATTGTATCTCTGATGAAAATAATGGATTTTAACATAAGTGTGCAGTTTTAAATTAATAAACTGTGAATACTTGAATCACAACATGATTAGCATACATTTAACATGATAATCCTTACCTTAAATCATAAAATATTATTTGAAATGATAATAAGTAAGCATTAAAATAAACATTAAAAACAAAGGACAATTTGTACATCACCTTCCAGCTTTGGTAAGTTAAAAGCTCCAGCCATTATTAAATGTCGCATATTATCGGAAGGCCATATGGCAAGAGAGAGTGCAATCATTTTCCTGGACTCTTTTTTAGTAATCTTCCTAGATGAAAATGATAAAGAAAAAAACCAGGAACCAAGCCATGTGCCACATTTATCTAAAAAGCTGATGAAAATAAACCCTAAAAGTGAAAATTTTAATGGAAGAAAATTGATTTGATAATAAGCAGAGAATAGATTCAACTTGTGCCATGTGTCAATTTTAGCCCATCTTCCTAAAGGGTGCTATAAACATAATATTAGCACAAGTGATTCTAAGCAAAATGTTCCAAAAGGTGATTTTGCCTGTAGGATTATTACATTTGGTAGAGCTCTGAAGTCTTTTCAAAGGTCATTGTTCTTGGCACTCGAAGATTGTATCTGGCCTTCAACATTTCTTGGCTCACTCCACATTTATAGTAACACTCTCTGGATTATTTCTACACTCAACATGATTAAACCAAACAAATATAGCCTCCTCCAATGTGTTTCAAAGAAAGTAGCAAGAGATAAATGGTCATCCCTCTAGGATTTTATATTCTAGCTGAGGAAAGATGGTAAATATACTAAAAAACAAACAAAATAGGTCAAGTAGACTATAACACAGTATGTAACCAAACATGGATTTGGAGATTATAAAGGTCAGGAAGAGTTCCTGGGAAGGAGAAGGGGGACTGCACAGAACGATACACTGTAAAAGTTGAAGGAAAGTATAAATCTTGGATTGAAGAAGAAAAAGAATTTCTCAGATAGAAACACAGTGGGAATAAGGTTCAGGAGAGGAAATAAATGTGGGATGTCTGGGGTACTGAAGGAATCAACATGATTGGATGGGAAGGTTATTACAGTCAAAAAGTGGGAAAGACAGTGGACAGTTTATTTGAGATCAGCTGATGGCCAACTTTGGAATTTCAAGTTGAGACTCTAGAATGTAGTAAGACATCATTTAAAGTTTTTTTTAAAAAATGACAGGAATTTATTTTAGTTAAAAGTATCACATACACAAAAAAAAAAAAGACAAGTATCACATATACAAAAGAGCATATGAGAACATATGAGTAGGTTAAAGAATAATAACAAACAGCCACTGCACTTTCCATCCAAATGAAGAAAATTACCATTACCTTAGAAACTGCCTTGTGATCCCCTCCCCAGATAGGTGGATTATGTAAAAAAGGGTTTTGGTGAGAGTAGCTGACTCATGTTTAGAGCATATGAAGGGAAAACACAGAAAATACAGAGACACTTGAGAAAGCAACATGAACCCAGGGGGCCATGAGCTAGAAAGAAGCAGTGGGAATACAGAAGAAAGGAACAAGCTATGGAAGAATGGAAAGGCAAATATGACTCCACTTGTTTGCTGTTCTTGTTTATTTTTAGGGTTGTTTTAGTTTGGCTTATTTTGCATGGATGAAACAAAATATTGGCACCGCTAAAAAAAAAAAAAAAAGGAAAGAAAGGAAGATTTGAAGGAAAGGCCCATGTTTTAGATCCATAGTTGAGAGAATGAAATGTTTAATTATAAAAACTGCATCAGTCTAGTAGAGACTACAAGCACTTTTGAGAAGTAAGAAGTAGAGCAAAGACTTAGGATTTGAGGCTTGAGGGCTAAGAAAGAACCAAGTGGCGGGATTGTTAGAGGAGGAAGCACAGGGCAGGGGAACCCAGGAGCACTCGGTCACAGATGAGGGAGGAAGAAAGCCTTTGGAGAAGGGTGAATTGTGTGCCCTGAGAAAATAGCTACATACTTCTTAACATCAGGTCAGTTAGAGACCTTTGAAAGACGGAGTGAAGCAGCAGAATGCAGCCTGCTGGAAGCTGAGGAAGAAAAAGAAAACAGAGGAAAGCAGTTATGTAGGTACTTCTTTCCTCATTTAGAAAGCCAAATGAATCCCCTGTACAGACACATAGACCAATGGAACAGAATAGAGCCCAGATATGGACTCGCAACTCTTTGGTCAACTAATCTTCGACAAAGCAGGAAAAAATATCCAATGGAAGAAAGACAGTCTCTTCAATAAATGGTGCTGGGAAAATTGGACAGCTATATGCAGAAGAATGAAACTGGACCATTCTCTTACACCATACACAAAGATAAATTCTAAATGGATTTGAGACCTCACTGTGAGACAGGAATCCATCAAAATCCTAGAGGAGAACGTAGGCAGTAACCTCTTCAACATCAGCCACAGCAACTTCTTTCAAGACACGTCTCCAAAGGCAAGGGAAACAAAAGGAAAAATGAACTTTTGGGACTTCATCAAGATAAAAATCTTCTGCACAGCAAAAGAAACAGTCAACAAAACAAAGAGACAACCCACGGAATGGGAGAAGATATTTGCAAATGACACTACAGACAAAGGGCTGATATCCAAGATCTATAAAGAACTTCTCAAACTCAACACCCAAAAAAACAGATAATCAAGTAAAAAAATGGGCAGAAGACATGAACAGACACTTCTTAAAAGAAGACCTACAAATGGCTAACAGACACATGAAAAAGTGTTCCTTATCATTAACCATCAGGGGAACTCAAATCAAAACCACACTGAGATACCACCTTACACCAGTTAGAATGGCAAAAATCGACAAGGCAAGAAACAACAAACATTGGAGAAGTTGTGGAGAAAGAGGAACCCTCTTACACTGTTGGTGTAAATGCAAATTGGTGCAGCCGCTTTGGAAAACAGTGTGGAGGTTCCTCAAAAAATTAAAAATAGAGCTACTCTATGACCCAGCAATTGCACTACTGGGTATTTACCCCAAATATACAGATGTAGTGAAAAGAAGGGCCATATGCACCCCAATGTTCATAGCAGTAATGTCCACAATCGCCAAACTGTGGAAAGAGCCAAGATGTCCTTCAACAGATGAATGGATAAAGAAGATGTGGTCCATATACACAATGGAATATTACTCAGCCATCAGAAAGGATGAATACCCAACTTCTGCATCAACATGGATGGGACTGGAAGAGATTATGCGAAGTGAAATAAGTCAAACAGAGAGAGTCAATTATCATATGGTTTCACTTATTTGTGGAACATAAGGAATAACATGGAGGACATTAAGAGAATGTCTTTAGAAGGGAGGGGGGTGAGGGGATGGGTGAGCCCAGTGATGGGTATTAAGGAGGGCACAGATTGCATGGAGCACTGGGTGTTATACGCAAACAGTGAATCATGGAACACTACATCAAAAACTAATCATGTACTGTATGGTGACTAATATAGAACAATTTAAAAAAAAAAGCTTCTCTTATGCACAGCAACTGGCATTATAAGGTAGCAGAGGTTCAGAGTGATGCCTTTAGGTCTGCAGCAAGAGCAAAACGTCCTTGTATTGTAGCTGTATCATGATAATCCTGCTGAGGCACCCCATAACTAGCCCTCTGGCTCCTTTAATAAGCCAAAGGCAGAGCTGAGATGTTCATCACCTCTTTCCTTTTTTCATCATCTCTTTTCCTCTTTATGCCTTAAGAAGGAGAAACAAGAACAAATACGTATTTCCTATTCACTATCAAAGCAGTTGGGCTTTCCTAAACCTCCCTGTGCTTCCTTCTCACAAACTGCCTGCATCTACTGCAGAAGTTCTTGACCTTGGTTGTGCACTAGAATCCCCTTGGAAGCTTTAAACCCACAGAAAGTTCTGGTCCTGACCTCTAGAGGATCTGATTTAATTATTCTGGTTTGGAGCATACATGTGAATTTTTTTTTAAACTCTCATGAGTGAACAAGGTTGAGAATCACTGCCTGAGACTGACCTCACTGATTTTCATGGGTCTTCAGAAGCCAATCATTTAAAAAGGACTTAGAACCTAGCATCAGTTTATTGTTTTTCAAGCTATTGAGGGGCATATTTGAAGTAAGATGTGATCACCATCCATAATTTTGCTAAGTAGGGAAATAAAAAACATTATATATAAAAATTTTAAGAACATCAAATGACATATGTGACTCCGAATTGTATGATAATCCGTGAGGACTAACACAGTCAAAAATACATACCTGATGCTATGCTTCAAAGCATAGGAGCAAATACGCCAGTTTAACTTAAGCCTACTAAAATCAGAAACCTATGAGAAAGACAGTCTCTTCTCTTCAATCTTCCTTGCAACCTAAGAGGTGGGGGTAAGGCTAGCCTTTTATGGTGTTTTCTCTAATTGGCTCTGGCCATCCACAGCTGAAGCAACTGCCCTCATCAACTTGACCTATATGTGGAGCTAGGATAGCCACTGCAGTAGAACAATATGACAGTTCTAAGTCATGGCCAAAAGTACACACTGGGGTCAAAGCCCTAGGCATAACATTTGGCCTCCTCCTTCCCTACCACTTTTGTGTGTGTGTGTGTGTGTGTGTGTGTGTGTGTGTGTGTGTGTGTGTGTGTCCCCACTAGACAGCATTGTATTAAAGTCTGTCAAAGACCTGCTCTGTGTATTCACTCCAAAGTTCTACATCCAAATCTCACAAAAGGGTTTCCAACAATACCCACTAAGGCTTTTGGAAAAAAAAGTTAAATTCTTGCTATTTAAAATGTGGTCCATGGACCTGAAACATCAATATCTAAGAGCTTCACTTAGAAAGGCAATCTCAGATGACCATACCTCATACTCCTACCCTCTGCCCTGCCCAGGCCCACTGAATTAGAATCTACATTTTAACAAGATACCCAGGATATTCAAATGCACATAATGAGATCTTGGGACTTTTGAGCTGATGAGGTTTTGGACTTTGAGTTGATTTTTTTTGAGTTGATTCATGACTTTGGGTGATCTTGGGATGTGGTCAGTGTGTTTTGGAAATGGGCTGGATGTGAATCTTTTCAGGCCAGAGGGAAGACTGTGATAGGCAGAACAGTCACTCCCTCCCCTCCTAAAGATGTCTACATCTAAATCCCCCAAGCCTGAAAATATGTTATGACAAAGATAAATTAAAGTAGCAGTTGGAATTAAGGCTATTAATCAGCTGACTTTAGACAGGGAGATGACCTTGGATTATCTGGGTCAGCACAATGTAATCACAATGGTCCTTACAAGTGGAAGAGGGAAGCAGAGGAGTTGAAGGCAGAGTGATACAAAATGAGGACTGACTTGGTTGTTGCTGACTTTGAAGATGGCAGAAGGCCGAGGGCCAAGGAGTATGGGCCTCTAGAAACTGGAAAAGGCAAGGAGACATGTTCTTTCAGGCCAGTGAGATCCATTTGGATTTCTCACCTCCAGAACTATAAGATAAATTTGTGCTGTTTGAAGACAATAAAATTGTGGTAATTTGTTAAAGCAGCAAAAGAAAACTAAACAGGGAAGCACTGTTCCATTTGTTCCAGCTTTGCTCTGTAGAATTCTATACTAGTATTTGGGACAAACTTCCTGCTGCAAAGAAAGTATGACTGCTTCTTGTTTACCTGCTGCCTTTCATATTTTATATTCTCTTGCTTTCAAAACTGGGAGACTAATGCATTCAAAAAAAATCCCCAAACTTTATTTACTGCCTCCAATGTTTTCTCGCAGTACAACTTCAGTTTTCTTATGTACTTTCTTATGTACTTTCTGCTCCCTGACCTTTGCCTTTTCACGATAATGAGAATAGGTGATGAATTTAAAAGCTTAAGAATAAAAAGGAAAAAGAGAAGGGAAACTAGTATCCTGGCAAATTTGTTCTGTGTCTGAGTAATCACAGGCTAATTATATTTATACGTGTCCATAACAGAGATGAGTAATATTTTCACACTGGGTGAAGGGAAAGGTGAATAAGTTGTCTGTGTCACTGTTACACAGTGTCCACATGGGACCAACGCTGCCTCCCTCACGTCACCAGTCAATGTGTATTTAGAAAGTCATTATGACAGGCATTATTCTCCATTGTATTCTGAGTAATATGAACCATGCAGAGACTTCTATTATGTTGAAATTATTATTATTAATAATAAATTATTATTAGGAAATGATTATTAATTATTATTAATAATCTAAATTATTAGACATGTAAAGCAATTACACACTTGAATATCTTTAAATTAAGTAAGGAAAAAATATTATCTTTGAGAAATGTTTCTCTTTTGTCAGAGTTATGTTTTATTGTACTTGGTGTATAAGCAGAACCTGCCCTCATGGATCATAGTTTCGATTCTGGGCTTTTTATTCAAATATGCTATATGGCACAATTTGTATTCAAGAATTCATGTACTTAATGGTGAAATGCTTTTAGAAGGATCAGTAGAAGCCAATAACACTAAGAGAATGCTGAGAAAATGAGCAGTTAAGCTTTTGAAATTGCTGAGTATAGATGTAATTCTCAATTATACTACCAGTGACATTTGCCAGAGCAAAAGAACTACACTGAACCTAAATAGAATGAGCAAATGGGAAAGCAGAAACTAGCAAAATGGCCGGGATCATTGTACATAACTTGGTATCCAATGACTCATAAAATCCACGTGTCTGTGTATGTGACTATTCATGTAATTAAGGGTGTAGGTACGCAATCTGGCTTGTGGTTCTTTATTATACTAGTTCATACAGAAATGTAAATGTCATATCTGGGACTATCAACAAGGTTTGGTAATTATTATGCACTTATTTATCTAGCATCTACAAAGTGAAGACACTGAATTTTGCACATTGGTAGGGAAGAAAATATACATTAGAAGAATTTCTTTTAACCTCTACCTCAAGGGCTTTTTCTAGACCTTCCTTATGATTGAAAGCATACACTGGGTTCAAGGTCTTGTTTAAATAATTTTTGTATGTTTCAAATATTTTGTAAAACTAGCTCAGATCCTTCATGTAATCAATGTTGGTCCAATCTTCCTGAAATACCACTTTCATCAATACTCTTCCCTTGCTTAAAATTAGATGGTTTTGTTTTTCACTGCATTATTCATTCAAGAAACACCTGTTGAACAGCAACTGCATGGAAGACACAGTGCCAGGAAGGGGACAGGCAAGGCGGGGTGGGGATGCTAAGAGAAAAAGTGAAATATGGTTGGGGTGCTTATGGAGCTTATGGTCTAGTAGAAGAGATCCAATATATACAAACACTACATAGATGTGACAAGCACTATTAACAGTGGAGGGGAAACTTCATGCAGAACTTGGGATCTCATCTGGATCTTGAAGGGTAAATGTAAACCTTAAGAGGCAAAGCTGGGAAAAGGCTGGTATTCTCAGCAGAAAGAAATGCCCAGAAAAGCAAACGACAGTTCAAGAAGGACAGCTGTTCAGTTTGGTTGAATCACAGAATACCCAAAAAGCATGTACAGAAGTGTGCCAGGGAAAAGCCAAAAGGTGAGTCAGGGCTTGTATAGAAAGGACTGGATGCTTAGGGAAACGGTATTTAGCAGATGGTGAGATGGAAGGCATTGGGGGCTTCAGGCCAGATTATGGTCAAGAGTTTGGAAGATCAACATGTGAATGGACTGCAGAGGGGCAAGGACACTAGTTAGAAAGCTACAGGTGTTCTGATGGTAAAAACAAAGGAGAGAAAAAGAAAGGCAAGTTATCAACTTGATAACAGATGCAATGAGATATTATTGGGAAAAGCAGTCAACTGAGCCCTTACAACTGAGCCCTTACAAACTGACCGGAAATCAAATGCTACCATCAAGGATAATAGATCACCAGCGGGAGGTGTGAGTTGAGCCAGAGGATCAATAATTCTGTTCTGGATATGTTGAGCTAGAAGTGCCACTAGGATATCCAAGTGGTGATGTCCACCAAATGGTTAGAAATGTGCTTCGGGAGAGAGAGTTTCAGACAGAGACTGAGAGTGGAGAAGTCACCCACCCCACAGACACCAGAGTGACAAGGTCACCAACAGAAGGAGTAAAGAAGCCTAGTGAAGGTCTTTGGAGGGATGGAAGAGCCACAGTCTGATAGGAGGCAGGAGTTCAATGGAAGCTAAGGGAGAAAAAATGTCCAAATAAAAGGGTAATTAAACCAGTATCAATCACTGAACGGATGACTATGGAGTAGAATATGGAATGAGAAATAGTAATAACTAACATTTATTATGCATGTAGTGTATATCAGGCACTATGCTAAACACTGTATGCATGATCTCATTCACTCCCGACCCCAAACCACAACAAGGTAGACAAGATTAAAGCTTTTGGAGTTTAAGGAACTTGTCCAAGGACATAATGTTGGTTGGTATTGGCAGAACATGGATGTACCCAGGGCCATATCGAACCCTAATGACCATTTTTTCACAGTTAACAAATTCCTTGTGTCCACATGTTCACACTCCTCAAGACCAGCCCTTAGGACCCAGTTCAAGAACCATCATTTCCAGAAAGTCTTCCTGGACTCTCCAAATATCCTCTCTTTATAATGTTCACAGCATTTGCTCTTTAAGACATAGAGGATCATTTAGTTCTATGTACTGTCCTATATTATACATCAATGATTTAAGTGCATTGTTCTCCCCTCAATTAAGTAGCTGGAAGAGGTAAGGAAACATGTTCTTTTTAGGCCCCTCAGACCTATTTATCACATTTTACATTTCTTCTGTACCCTACAAAGCAACTTGTCAATGAGAGGTATGGTGTATCCAGTGAGGATATATTTGTTATAAATGAACCCATGTCCCCTGACGCTAAAAGAAGTTAGAATTGGATGAGGGTTAAGGGAGCAGAAACGTTCTCAGTTAGATGGGTTTAACAGGAATACTCTAAGACAGCAGAAGGACGTTCCCAGCCCGCTAAAAAGCCTGTGCAAGCTTGAATGGACGATGACGAGGAAGGAAAGACCCTGCTCGCTGGGTGGGGCTCTGCAGGACTATTCTGAGCTAAAAGCTCTGAAAATACACTTGGCTTCTCAGGCAGTTATCACACCCCTGAGATTGTTAACAAATTAAGGCACACAATTTTTCCAGTGGACTAACAGTTTAGGCTTATTTTAGAAGACCTGATTTCTGAATTCTGGAAGAATTTTTTTCCCCCTATTCAGGGAGTATTCTACAAAAAGTGTCCCTGAAACAAAGCTTTACTTTGATGGAATCCCTCTTCAGAGTAAGACTTAAACAAACTCCAAAATAAAAGGCCCGCCCTCAGGCTTCCTGGCTCATCACCATCCAGCCGTACTTCTCAGGCCACAGGCCAAAGGTGACTTCTCGCAATTTCCCACTCAAAGTGCAAAAGAGCAGCCCACTGCAGGAGTTTGACTGCCTTTGGGATTTGGGACACCTTATTTGAACCCAGAACATCTAACTTGATGATTGCTAGACAGTATGCCTTTGCCCTGCTCTGAGCACCTGTTTTCAGCTTGTTTAAATATGCTCCACGACATCAGCCTAAATATATTTGAGAAAGTGAATGCCAAATTGTGTTTGAAACCACTGTTCCTTTTATGATCTGCAATGGAACTTGACTCTGAAAGAAATGACAGAGTACATCCAAACATCTAAGAAGTTTCATTTTGGTGAAAAAAGACCATAGCAATGAAGCTCTTTACTAACGAACTTTCTGCATATACCGTAAGCTTATGTGATTACATTTTTCTGTAAGTTATCACCGTTTATCTCTCTGAAATATTAAACTGAATAATGTTCTTAACTAAACACAGTTTTTCATCATCTGCAAGGAAAAAAAAAAGTAAAGTACTCCTTTAATCTCAAAGAAATGAATTAGGTATCACAAATTCTGTTACAAGGGGAACATTTAATTCAACTTTGGCTTCATCTTGTTCAAGATACTTTCAGCGAATTGAACAAAAAATGTAGATGGTTAAAATGCTTAATCCTGTCATAAATACTGTGACATATTTGCCAGTAAAGGTGATAGATTTTTGGAGGCAAACAGCATCCTTTGAGGATTTTTCATACTTAAGAAAGATGAATAGTTGTAATTCACAGAATGAGCAAAGATGTATCTTTATCCTCACTCTTTGTGTATGTGTTAACAGTCTTTTCCATGCAATACTGGACCAGCTAACTATAACTCAAATTTCAGATGTTTATGCTTAGAAAAAAAATTCTATTTTGGACTGTATAGCTCTCATCAGCATTTAGTTTTAGAAATAGAAACTTTTTAAACTCAGAATTTCTAACAGTAAGACAGATTCTCATTTTGATGATGACAGCTGATTTAGGGAAAATGTTTATTTCCATTTAAAGTCTTCAAAGACACACACATAATAACTTTCCATAGTAACCGTATTATAAGGGGGAAGACACGATGCAGTTTTGGATTTGGTTTGCACAATACTTACAAAGGGCTTGCTACTTTCTTTAACAGTTGTGTGAAATGGAATACAGAGCTCCCACCGATAGCTCAAAACCTCTTCCCTTCACCCTCTTTCTCGTAATTGGAATCTTTTTTGGTTCTTTCTTGTTTGAGTGGAGAGTTTGCTCCATAATTCAGCTGGTGACCCACTTGCTTGATGTATCTGACTCTGACCGGATGGACTGGGAAACACCAGCAGTCTCCTACTAAGTCTCTGGGTGGAGGCATTTAGGGGAATGATTACGGAGTCTTGTCAATTGGGAGAGATTTGGGGGCTTTAAGCTAGTGCTTTGCCATTGACATATTATTCAGTTACCCTTGTTAATCAACTGTGACAACCATGCTCTTCAGCCTTCCTCTCCACACTCGGGGTGCTCCAAGTACCCAGTTCTGACGACTGAATCTTTTTCCCATAATCTGTGCTGGGATCCATGCCTAGGTCATCCCCTCTATATCTGTTACCCCATCTTGATTTTGCCAGTTTTCATCCCAGAGTTTCAGCCACAGACACTAAATCAGGGGCTGTCATTATCTGACAGATGTTCTGGATTCCCCAGAAAGGGCTTTGCCTATAGGCCCTGCAACTCTATTTGCCATTTACCAGCTGTGTGATTTTGGCCGAATTCCTAAACCTCTCTAAGTTTCAATTTTTTCATCTGTAAACTGGGAATGATAATCACATTGCTTATCTAACAAAATATTTTGAAGATTCCTTGTAATGTGATTAAATTAGTACTTGGCACTCTGTTAAATATTCAAGAAGGAAATCTATTATCATTACCATTCTTTCTACCCAAGGTTAGACAGGGCTGATGCTGACCACAGTGAAGAACTTAGCACCAGCTGGCTATTAACGACAAGTCACCGTTTTGTTGTCAGGCCTTCTTTGGCTTAGTTCCTAAAGCTTGGTCTGTTTGACTTTATCCTTGAACACCAAAACCTTGAGCATCCCCTCCCTGCCCCAAGTTCTGTGATCTGCTAGCTCGAGCCCTCCCTCCTGAGGCAGAGGTCATGACCAGTCCATCACCCCTAAACTTTGCACATCCCTTGAGGTCTGGTCACCAACTGCAACATATTTCTTTCCATGATATGGGCTTAAAAAAAAAAAAATATATATATATATACATATATATGTGTATATATATGTATATATATATATATATCAGAGCTGAGAAATTTTTGCCTATCTTTTAAAAAACAGATTTTAATCTCTTAAGGAGAAGTAAAGCACTTGAAGTTATTTTACTATCTGTACAAAAGCCCAGTTGAAACCGTGTCTTTAGATTTTTGTTGGAGGGAGAAACTGGTTGAGATTAGGGATGGAGAAGAGAGAAGGGGAAAGGGATTAATTATGTATACACTTAACTCTTCAAGCAGCTCTACAATGACCTATCACCAGGGACTAAAAAGTTCTGCTAACTTCTTCAAGGTCAGCGGTGTGAGACCCCAGTTCCTCTGGCACAGGTTGCTGCGAGTACGGTCAAGCCTCTGCCACGTGGAAAGGGGGCCCTGAATGTGCACGGTCTTTGCTTGGGGTGGAGATGCTGGCTTCAGTTATCACAAACACTCTGACATACTACTCAGCACTCCACAGATATATAGATACCCCTCATTGTTAACCATGTTTTGGGGTGCCATTTGTCTCCTAATCATTTTCCCCTTTACTTCCTACCTACTTAGTGAGTCTAATATTAAAATCGATCACATCTGGTGCAATTCACCCACCCCTGGTGCTTAACATTTATCACTGAAATTAGCAGAGGGACACATAAACGTGCCCTCAGAAGCACATACATTTGTATATCCATTTGCTATATTTGAACCTATTTCATATCCACATCTGACTATCCACTCAACACCTGAATTAGTTTCCTACTGCCGCCATACCGGAAATTGAGTGGTTTAGAACCACACTCATTTATTATCTTACAGTTCTGGAAGTCAGAAGTCTAAAAGGGTTCCCAGTGGGCTGAAATCAAGGTGTCAGCAGGCTGCATATCTGCTGGAGTCCACAGGGGAGAACTGGTCTCACCTTTGCAGCTTCTGGAGGTGACAGGCATTCCTTGGCTCATGGCCCCTTCATTCCTCCATCTGCAAAGCCAGAAACGCCAGGCCAAGTTCTTTTCATGCTGCCATCTCTCCGGTTCTCTCTCTTTTGTTTCTCTCCTCTACACTTAAGGCTTAAGGATGCTTTTGATTATATTGGACCCACAAGGATAATCTCCTTATTTTAAAGCCAGCTGACTAGCAACTTTAATTCCATCTGCAACCTTAATTCTCCTTTGCCATGCAGCTAACATCTTCCCAGGTGCTAGGGTTCAGGACGTGGGTGTCTTAGGTGGGTCACTATTCTGCCCACCACATAACTTTACAATTTAGGTGGAGGCAGGGATTTCTCCTGGTTATGTGTTTAGGAAAATGAAATGAGAACAATTAAATCACTTGCCCGTGGCATAGTTATAAGCAGTGGCAAAGCCAGAACTAAAACCTAGTTATACCTACGTCCGGTGTCCTGGACAGGTCCTCCCACTACAGAATCTTTGTTCTTTAAACTTTGAAATACAGGCTCCCTTCTCACTTTCTGAATGAGGTCATCCACTCTCCTGGTTTGGAATAGGTATTTTTAAAAAGTTCCCCCATGTGATTTTAATAAGCAGCCAGAGTTTAAAACCACTGATGTGGTCTACTTTAGAATTACTGCTGTGAGAATATAAGGGCTTGCTTGTGCTCGCTTCGGCAGCACATATACTATAAGGGCTTTCTTATATATGACCATACAGACCTAAACACCTTGAGGCCCACATTGCCCAGCAGAGGTTGTCAAAACAGCAAAAAGAGAACAGTTTTATTCCGTTGAGACAACATCTCATCCTGGGGCTGTACTTGGAGGGGTAGAATTAGTTGGATTAGCAGTGTACAAAGGGTTAAATATGACTGTTGATCACTTCTTCACCATTTAATATTTATAAAGTTAAAACGAAGATTCTCTCAATTTATCACCACTATGTCACAAAACAAGGGATATATTTCCATCAGACTTTGAAGGTATATTTAGAATGCTCTGAGCTAGCATACAACTATGGCAGCTTAAAAAAAGAGTTTTCCCATTCTCCCTGCCTACCTTAACGAAGAGGCACCGTTCCTCCTCCAGGGCTTTTTAAGATGTACACATACGATTCTAGGTAGGTACTCCACCAGAGTAAGCAGCATAATCAAATTTCATGGAGGTATACAAATGCAGTATTTTAAATATTACACTTAACCCACACAGCCAAGCACTGAGTAGACTTAAATCTTCCCATGATGGTACTGTGTGTTGCAGATAATTAACTTATAAGACAGCCTCCTTATGATAATCATGGTGGTCATTTACGAATGTAAAAATGTCTTTAAATGAAGTTCACAACAGAATTCTCACTCATTTTTTTAAAAATCTGCTCAAAAGAAATAGTGTTCCGATACCCTTTAGTCCAAATGTACCTGTTGGATGATTCAATTCTTGCTTTACACCTTTCTGTGTGCATAGTGCCCTACAGTTTCAGATTATCTTAGCACTTCACCTCGTTTGTATTTTGAAAGCAAGAGAGCACTATGACTTAAGGAGTGGGTTTTAACCAAGGAGAACCACAGAATGACTGTTCTTGGGGTAACTTTTAGGAAAAGGATTATTTTTATTTACATGGAGGAAAAATTGCAAAATTTCATGGCCCCCAGAAAAAAGGACTTAAAAATGTTTTGAAGAGGAGACACATAGAGTATTTTCCTTTAGTAATTAGTTTAGTTTGAATGTAGTTACTGGAATCATTATGCACCCAAAGTTAAAAAAAATTTTTTTACAAGAATGACAGTGGCCTGATTTAACACTTATTCCCCTTCCTCAACTTCCCCTAATTCAGGTTACTCTGAATGCTACTATACAATTGATTCACCCATCCTTTACTTTCAAGAAATTGTCATCATGTCCTCATAGGAAGCATGATAAATACAAGATTTTTATGACTCTGGAAGTTACCTGAGATACTAGTTTGCCAAATAACTACAGTAGTTTTCTCTACATTGGCTAATTTTGATTCATTCCACAGTAACTAAATTGTACATGACAACAAATACCCTCATATAAAGAAGTAAAGTGCAGGCCAAATGTAATAAAGCAATTATTCCATGGCTCTGTTATTTCTTAAACCATTACTCAGTAAAACATTGCACATGATATATTTTGAAATCTTCTGTTATTTGACAATGAACTTGTGCATTTTTTCAATGCAAATTACAAACATCTGTCTTATACTTAGAAACAATGTCTGGAAAGCATTCGAGTTAAACATGCAGTGCAGTTCTGGTGCCCTTACTAATTGGTTAAACTCTAAAGATGTTGTACTCATGTTGTCACTGTTTATGCTGATAGTCAGAAAATACCTCTTCTAAGTCAGAAATTTGGAGCTTTGAGTCTTTTGTATTCTACAGCCCATCAAGATCGAATTTGGAGGGCCAAGAGTTATTGAAGATGCAGTTAAATCTGATACTCTGTGCTGCACATTTGGGGCCAATAATTTCATTTATTTACCCACAGCTGTAGCAAATATACGGTTTCCATATTATAACTAATACCAATTCCAGGAAATCCAGAAATCCATGCAAAGAAACAGCAACGTGATAATTTTATGTCAATGTGACTGGGTCATGGGGAGCCCACATATTTGGTTAAACATCATTGCTGGGTATGTCTGTGAGGGTATTTCTAGAGGAGATTAGCATTTCAGTTAATAGACTGGGTAAAGCAGACTGCCTTCCCCAGTGTGGGTGGGCATCATCCAATCCATCAAGGACCTGAATAGACTAAAAAGCTAGATGAAAGGAGAATTCACCCTGCCTGATGATTGAGTTGGGACATTGGTCTTCTCCTGCTCTCAGACTGAGGCTAATAGCACTGGCACTCCTAGTTCTCAGGAGTTGAGACTTGGATCACAACTTACATAATCAGCTCTTTGGTTTTCAGGCCTTTGGACTTGGACTAGAACTTATACCATCAGTTTTCCTGGTTCTCAACCCTTCAGACTTGTAGTAGAACTACACCACTGGCTTTTCTGGTTTTCCAGCTTATAGGATGACACATCACAAGACTTCTCAGCTTCCAAAATCATGTGATCATATATATCATGTATCTACAGACAGTTATTATATAGTTATAATTACATGTAATTATAACTGCATAATAACACATAATAATAACGTATATATAAGAGGAGATTTATTATTTATTATGGGGAATAATTATATATAATATAGAATTATGCTATAATTATAATATAGCAATTAAAATATAGATTACAAAGAAGAGATTATAAGGAGATATATATATAAAACTGTAGTGTATGGATTATATATAAGGATACTATAGTCGACCCTTGAACAACATGGTTTTGAACTATGTGGGTCCACTTATACACAGATATTTGACAGCACAGTACTCTAAATGTAGTTTCTCTTCCTTATGATCTTTATAACATTTTCTTTTCCCTAGCTTACTTTATCCTAAGAATACAGAATATAATACATATAGTATACAAAATATGTGTTCCCCGACTGTTAATATTATCAGTAAGGCTTCCGGTCAACAGTAGGTTATTGGTAGTTAAGTTTGAAGAGTCAAAAGTTATACATAAATTTTTGACGGCGCAGGGAGTTGAGACCCCTAACCTTTGTATTATTCAAGAGCCAACTTTATAAGGATTATTAGATAGAAAAAATTTAAATACTGTGGCTAAGGAGCTCACTGAGAAGATACCATTTGAGTGAGAGTGAAGGAAATGACTAAATGAAATGCACTGATATCTGAGGCAAGAGCATTCAAGGCAGACAGCACAGCATGTACAAACACCAGGAAGTGGGAGTAGACTTGGTATGTTCAAGGAACAGGAAAAAGACCAACTTAGAATTCAATTAGATCAGCTAGCTGCTATATTTTGAATAAACTGTGTAGGGGCAAGGACAGAAGGAGGTGAGAGATGGTGTTGTCTTGAACTAGGGTGGACACAGTAGAGAAAGAGTGAAGCGATCAGCATCTGGAGGTATGCTGAAGGCAGAGTAGATATGATTTAACAACTGAGCAGATGGAGAGTATGAAAGAGAGAAAGAAAGGATGGCTCTATGAATCCGTAGCCTGAGCAAGAGAAAGCATGGAATTGCCTTTCACCACAAAGGGAAGAGTATGCGAGCAGCCAGTCTAGAGGAAACAAAGAGGAGTCCAGCTTTGGACATGTTGCCTTTGTAAAACTTACAAGACATTCCAAACAGAGATGCTGAGTAGGCAGCTGGATATGAGAGTCTAGAGTTCAGGGGACGCACCTTCAAACTATAAGAATTTAGAGCAAATCATTAGGGTAATATCAGAAAAGCAGGAGACTGCTAGCCCATGGAAACTGGCACATGTTATCCTAGGTTAAAAAAAAAGAGAGAGAAGCGCCTGGGATGACTCAGTTGGTTGTCTGCCTTTGGCTCACATCATAATCCTGAGGTCCTGGGATTGAGTCCTACATGGGGCCCTTTGCTCAGCGGGGAGTCTGCTTCTCCCTCTCCCTCCCCACTCCACTCATGCTCTCTTGCACACACATACACCTGCTCTCTCTCTCTCAAATAAATAAATAAATAAATAAATTAATTAATTAATTAATAAAATCTTTAAAAAGAGAGAGAAGAAAGCAGAAAAATGATAGCCCAGTGAACTTAAAATATAAATTTCATATTGGATTAATAGACAAGTTGAGAACACTGAAGGAAAAAAAAAAGTCCTGATGAGTTGATTGATTTGAGCCAAATAAAGTCACTTTGTCTTAGGTGTTAGTCTTTTATAAAGGTTCATTTTGTTATATACTCAAAGATGAGAGAATAGCCATAGCATAAAGCTTCTTTTTTCTACAAAGCATGTGTCAGAGTTGCTCAGGTTAGTCCAATAAAGTAAAAAAAAAATCAAAACAAAAAAAAAATCCATGAGCTGAACATTAAGAGTACAAACTACTGATTAATGGATTCTTGTCCATCACCAGGAAAGCATCTAGCGTTACTCCACAGAGCTGCATACTTGCCTATATATGTGCATATGTATAGGTTATTTTGGGTTTTCTTTTTTTCAAATAATTATTTCAGATAAAAGACACAAGAGACTTGGTTATAAAATCTGAAGTATACAAAAAGCTAGGAAAGGCCAGCTGTTTACAAGACATGAAAACCAAGTTTCCCAAATTTTGGAAAAGAATCTGGATAACAGACTAAGGCTGATTCCTTTGTTTCACATCTTCTATCACTTTCATACTTTTTTTAAAATTATTTATTTATGTGAGAGAGAGAGAGAGATTGAGCATGAGTGTTGGGGGGCAGAGGGACAGAACTTCTTTTTTAGCTAATTTAAGTAAATTTATTTATTAAAAATTTTTTTTATTAACATATAATGTATTATTTGCCCCCGGGGTACAGGTCTGTGAATCATCAGGCTTGCACATTTCACAGCACTCACCATAGCACATACCCTCCCCAATGTCCATAACCCAGCCACCCTATCCCTACCCCCACCCCTCAACGACCCTCAGTTTGTTTCGTGAGATTAAGAATCTCTTATGGTTTGTCTCCCTCCTGATCCCATCTTGTTTCATTTTTTTCCTTCCCTACCCCCCACAACCCCCTGCCCTGCCTCTCAAATTAGAGGGAGAGAATCTTAAGCAGACTCTGTGCTGAGTCTGATGCAGGGTTTGATCTCACAACCATGAGATCACGATCTGAGCCAAAATCAAGAGTCAGACCCTTAACTGACTGAGCTACTCAGGTGCCCCGATACTTTTAAATGTCTATAAGACCGCTAATGGTTATGAGGTTTCTTTTGGGAGTGATGACATTTTTTTTAAAGCAAGAGAGCAAGCTTGAGAGGGGGGAGGTAGGGGCAGAGCAAGAAGGAGAAGCAGACTCCCCCTGAGCAGGGAACCCAATTCAGGACTCGATCTCAGGACCCTGGGATCATGATCTGAGCTGAAGGCACTTAACTGACTGAGCCACCCAGCCACCCCAACAATTTCTAAAATTAGATGATGATGGCTACACAGTGCTGCGACTATACTGAAAACAAATGAGCTATAAATCTTAAATGACTGATTTTTATGATCTATGAATTTTATGCCAAGAAAGATATGTTTTAAATGTTTATAAGACCTGGCAGAAAAGTCAACAAAAATGAGTGAAGTGAGTCACTTTATATCACTTGAACATACTATACTTAAAACATGCAGCCATTTCAATTTTTTGTTTTCTGTCATTGGCTAGAGACACAGTTCTTGCTAAATATTTCTAAATTATTATTATTATTTTTTTAAATATTTCTAAATTATTAGGGACACTTTGCAACTGCAAAGATTAGTGAGTGATTGGCCTCAGCGAGAGGAAGACCACGAAGCATGGCAGTGACTGCAGTGAACAACAGTGCTCAAGTTCCATCGTTACAGTGGCAGGGAGACTCCCCATGGCAGGAGACGGGGGAGTGGCTGTTGTGGAACACTGAGCCTGAGTGCCAGTTCCTCTGAATTTTCAAGACAACCCTGGAGTCCGGAGTTTATGTCAAATCTCTGTATTTTTAAATGTCTGTTCTAATTTTCCAGAAAAAAAAATCCCACCATTTTGGGGTACCCAGGTGGCTCAGTCATTAAGCATCTGCCTTGGGCTCCGGTCATGATCCCAGGTCCTGGGATGGAGACCCGCATAGGGCTCCCTGCTCTGCAGGAAGCCTGCTTCTCCCTCTCCCTCTGCCGCTCCCCCTGCTTGTGCTCTCTCTCTCACTGTCTCTCTCTCTATCAAACAAAAAAATAAAATCTTCCAAAAAAAAAAAAAAGTTAAAAAAAAAAGCCGCACCATTTTGTTGACTCTTAACGTACATCTGCCGGTTGTATCTGACCCATGAATTGCTGGTCTGTCGCCACATTTTGATACACACGAAGAAAAAAAATCACATACCAGTATTTAAGTCCACTCTACTCTGACAGGACAATTTAAAATCTCGGTAGTAGGAGCTGAAACATACAGTTACATATTTTGAAAAGTGTTCTTAACACTTACAACTCAGAGGGCAAATGATAACACCAACACAACTCTCGGCGTTTCTATTGCCTAAGTGAGTGTATGCACACAAGATTAGACATTTAATAAAAAGTTAAACTTCATCTGAATTGCTATTTTCTACAATAAGGATGGTCTGTATCATGTGTGCAGATCTTTTAATAACATTTTAAATTTCATGAAACCGTTTCGGGGCAGCCGCCAATTTACAATACGTTATCCCATAGCAAATATCTATTCTATTAAAATGTATGTGCAAAACAACTTTGGGGGAATAATGTTTTAATATAAAATTGTGTTTCATGAATTGGACTAAAGAAATTTTAGGTAATCACAGTTCACTTCTTTTTCATTTTTTCTTTTTTTTGACATGATTGTGCTTGAATTTCTCTAGCAATTTCAACAAATGTATTTTTAACTTTAACAAACAGTAAGCTTTAATGTATTCCTGTTTGACATAATGAAATTGTATAACTCCCACAGCTTTCTACTTTTTTGATATTATATAAGAACCCTGTAATTTTATATGCCAGAGAAGACAGAGCACCTGAGAATAAATGCCTATTCAAACTTGTAAAGCAGTAGCTGAAGATGTGCTAGGCATTTCTAAAGTAACCTGAGGTCAAAATTCCCACGAAAACAAGAGGTGCTCAAAAACTTTACGGAAATACGTCTTTCTGATTACATCTTATAGTTCTAATTTTTCTAAAAACTGTTACCATTTGTAATATGAGATCTGTCAAAGCATCAATATTTGGTGCACGAACCTGGTGTTTCCGCACTACAAAGATTTGGATATTTGAAACGAAGTTTTAGAAAAATTGAAAAATGACATTTGAAACATAAATACATGCTTCCAGTGACTGTTATCTGGGTCATGAGATATTATGTAAAACTTACACAGTTCCTAAAACTGTGAAAAGTAGATGTGGTTCTCTCAGATGCCATTTTTCAATGAAGACCGCAAAGTAACAAGCATAATAGTGTTATTTACAAGGAAAGCTATTTATAGTTTTGAAATTTCATGAAGTAAGCTTTAATCCAGCTCTGTCAAACTTGACTGGGAAGAAATGAAATATTAAATAATGGCCTATTAAGGAAAAATCCTGAATGGTAGATATACTTTGACCTCCTAAATTAATTTCTGCCATTCTATGTTATCACTGAAATTTAAATGCTGCAGAAAATTCTAGCCTTTCCAGTTCTTTTCTGGTTCTCTAACAATAAAAGGCACTTATTATAGCAGATTTCTAATGTGTTGCTAATAACCTTGTAAGAGTGTTTTTATTAAATGCAAGAGCATTTCTAAAGAAATGAGAGCTAGAAGGAGAACTGCTTGGTCAACAAGTTCTTTTTTTTTTTTAATTTTTGAAAGGAACTACCAAGTTGCCCATCAAAAGAACTTTACCAATTTGTTTTTCAGCTGACAGTAGTGAGGCAGCACATTTCCCTATACCCTTATTAATACTGGATATTGCCCAGGCTTTTCATTTTTGACAATCTGCTAGGTGAAAACTCTATTCTATCAATTTGCATTTCTTAGATTACAAATGAGGTTGACCATCTTTTTAAAATTTTTATTAATAGTCTCTTAGTTATTCTCACATATTTTTAGTTCTTCTTTTGTAAACTAACTCTCCAGTCCTTTGCACATTTTCCCTTTAATTTCATTTGTTCACATTTCTGCAAGAGCTCTACACACATCCATACTCTTAATCTTTTTTCTTTCATGGCAAGACAGTCTCAAATTCTTGTGTCAGTGCTTTAAATTTATGATATTTTTAATTGTTCAGAAATTTAAATACCTAATAACTTTGAATCTGGCAATAACCTCCCTTATGGATTTAGAGTTCTGTGTCATACTTCAGATACCTACAATTTATAGATTGGCTTCTTATCTCTTGACTGCTTAGAATTTATTTTCTAAGTGGATATCCAATTGTTTCAACATTACATGGCATAATGCATTCTTTTTTCTATTGATTCAAAATGAAACTAAATGTTTATATACAAATATGTCTCTTTCTTGACTATATTTTTCTACTGAGATGCCTATCTCTCAGTCAAAACCACACTGTTTCAATTATGTTGATGTATAGGATGTTTTGATATCAGGAAGGTTAAGTGCCCCACTATTATTCTTTTCAGAAATTTTTAAAAAAATTTACTATGAAAATTTTCAAGCCTGGAAAAAGAATAGTACAGTAATTCCCATTCCCAACACCAGATTCAAAAGCTATCAAAATTGCCTTATTTGCTTCACCTATCCCTTTTAATTTTCTCCTTTGCTGATGTATTTTAAAGCAGATTCCACACATTTTGTCATTATACCCCTACATATTTCAGAATGCACTTCTTAAAATAAAAGATATTTTCACATGTAATCAGAAATGCCATAATAACATCTATTGAAACTAACAAAAGACTTTTTTCTTGATAATTTCTGCTCCATAAACAAATGTCTCCGATAGTTTCAAAACTTTTTACGATTGATTTCTGAGAATAAGGTCCTAACAAGTTCAATACGTTGCATCTGGTTGTCATGTCTCTTAATCTCTCTTGGTCAAGGGCAGTCCCCCATCTTTTCTCTTTCCTTTTTTCCCCTTTCCTTCTGCCTGCCCTGTCTCCCTTCCTTCCTTATTTCAATACCACTGACATGTTGAAGAAGCCTACTCACTTCTATTCCTTGTTTTATCATTTACCTTGCTCCTCTTTCTCCCATTAAAAAAAAAAAAAAAGCTCTGGAGCCTTGCCTGGATTCAGGTTCAACTTTTTGGCAAGAACATTTTATGTTCATATGTTACTTTTATGTGTCAACTTGGCTAAGCCACAGTACCCAGATATTTGATCAAACATTATTCTAAATATTTCTGTAAAAGTATTCCTAAGGTGAGATTAATATTAAAATCGGTAGACTCTGGGTAAAGCAGATTACCCTCCGTCATGTGAATGGGCCTCATCTAATCAGTTGAAGGTCTTAACAGGAAAAAAAAAACTGACTTCCCCCGAGGAAGAGGGAATTCTGCCAGCACACTGCCTTTGGACTTAAGCTGAAATATCAAACTTCCCTGCATCTCCAGCTTGCTGGCCTAACCTGCAGGTTTTGGATTTGCCAGTATTCACAAGTACATGAGCCAATTCCTTAAATCTCCCCCCACCCCGACCCCACACACAAACATGACCTCTCTATTGGTTCTGCTTCTCTGAAGAACCCTATCTAATGCAACTCAGTACTGTGTACTTCATTTTACATAACACATAACATCTGGAGGTCCATGATATATGGTTGCCCAAGTTTAGTAATGCTTACTGATGAGTAGATTTGGGGGATAACAGCTTGATTTTTCCATTCTGAAGTTCCCCACAAAAATTTCATTTAATGCAGAGGCTCTCAAAGTGTGGTTCTCAGACCAGCAGCATTAACATCATCCAAAAACTTATTAGAAATGCATATTCTTGTCCACACCTAAATATACTGAATCAGAAACTCTGAGGATGAAGCCCAACAATCTGTTTCTAACAAGTTTTCTAGGAGATTCTGATGCTTACTAAAATTTGAGAATCAGATCAAATTTTAGTTCATCCATTGATGAACATTACCTGAAACAATTTCATTAGAGGCTGCAAAACAGTGATTTTCTAAAACTATTATTCATCCCATATTGTTAGTTGGATGATTCTATAAAGCATATCTCTTCCTCTTAAACTCGTGTTATTGGTTATCCTGAAATACAGTTAGTACAGAAAAGGCAAGATAAACTCTTAATTTTTTCCCTTTTACTTTCTATTATTTTCAGAAATTAGTTGATGCCCTAATAATCTCCAATATAAGTATTTTTCTTCTTTTTCACTCTTTGTCTTATATATCATGAGCTTACAAATTTTTATATATCGAATGTTTCCATCAATTGAACTTATTTTTCTTTTTGATGCTTAAATTGTACCATATTTACTCAATGGGAAATCCTTCATGTTGATTCCTGTATCCCTTCAACAAGAGTTATTAATCCTCTTTTTTCCTTGGACTAACTAAATGGTTATTATTGCTATTTTTCCAGTCTCACTGAGAAGTAATTGGCATGCATCACTGTATAAGTTTAAGGCATACAGCATGATAATTTGATTTACACATATTGTGAAATGCTTGCCACAATAGGTTCAGCTAATATTTATCTTCTCATATAGATACAAAAAAAAAAAAAAAGGAAAAGGAAAAAAATTCTCATTGTAATGAAGACTTACAGATTTACTCTTTAACAACTTCCCTGTATATCATACAATAGTGTTAGCCGCCATCATCATCATGTTGTACATTACATCCCTACTAGTTATTTATCTTATAACTGCAAGTTTATACTTTTTGAACACTTGCCAGTTTCGCTTCCACCCTATACCTCTGATAAACACAAGTCTGATTTCTTTTAATATGAATTTGTTTCTTTGTTTAGATTTCACATATAGGTGAGATCATACAGTATTTATCTTTCTCCATCTGACTTATTTCACTTAGCATAATGCCTTCAAGGTCCATCCATGTTGTTGCAAATGGTAGGATTTCCGTGTGTTTTTTTAATGGCTGAGTAATATTCCAGTGTGTGTGTGTGTGTGTGTGTGTGTGTGTGTGTGTGTGTGTGTAACTTCTTTTTTTTATTTGTTTTGTTTTGTTTTGTTTTATAACTTCTTTATCCATTCATCCATCAATGCACACTTAGGTTGTTTCCATGTCTTGGCTATTATAAATAAAGCTGTTGTGAACAAGGTGGTATAGATATCTTTTTGAGTTAAGTGTTTTCATTTTCTTTAGATATGTCCCTCTGAAATTCCCTCTTAGAGCTGATTTTGTTGTTTCCTATAAGTTCTGGTATGTTGTGTTTCCAGTTTTTTTTTTTTTCCTGGAAAATTTATTTCCTCTTTAATTTCTTCTTTGATCCATTGGTTGTTCAGGAGAGGACTGTTTAATTTCCATGTGTTCATGAATTTTCCAGTTTTCCTCTTGTTATTGATTTCTAGTTTCATGCCATTATGGTCAGAGAAGATACTTTGTATGATTTCAATTTTCTTGAATTTACTAAGACTTGTTTTGGCCTAACATATGGTCCAACCTAGAAAATGTTTCATGTGAGCCTGAGATCAATGTGTACTCTGCTGTTGTTGGATAGAATGTTCTGCACGTGTCTGTTGTCCATTTGGTCTATTGTACTGTTCAAATCTGCTGTTTCCTTATTGATTCTCTGTCTGGATGATGCATCCACAGTTGAAAGTGGGGCATTAAAGTCCTCATCCCTTACTATATTATTGTTTTTTGCTCCTTTTAGTTCTATTAGTTTTTGCTTTATATATTTAGGTGTTCCAATGCTGAGTACATAAATACTTACAATTTTTATACCTTCTTTATGTATCAACCTCTTTATCACTATATAATGTCCTACTTTGTCTCTGAATATAGTCTGTCTTATATCCATTCATCAGTCAATGGACAGTTGGGCTCTTTCCATATTTTGGCTGTTAATAATGCTGCTATAAACATCAGGGTGCATGTACCCCTCTGAATATGTATTTTTCTATCCTTGGGTAAATACCTAGCAGTGCAATTGCTGGATCATATGTTAGTTCTATATTTAACTTTTTCAGGAACATATATACTGTTTTCCAGAGTGGCTGCCGCAGTTTGCATTCCTACCAATAGCGTAAGAGGGTTCCCCTTTCTCTGTATCCTCACCAACATCTGTTGTTTCCTGTATTGTTAATTTTATCTATTCTGATAGGTGTGAGGTGATATCTCACTGTGCTTTTGATTTGTATTTCCGTGATGACAAGTGATGTTGAGCATCTTTTTATGTGTCTGTTAACCATCTGGATGTCTTCTTTGGAAAAGTCTTTTCTTGTCTTCTGCCCATTTCTTAACTGGATTATTTGTTTTTTGAGTGTTGAGCTTGATAAGTTCTTTATAGACTTTGCATACTAACCTTTTATCATATATGTCATTTGCAAATATCTTCTCCTATTCCATAGGCTATCTTTTAGTTTTGTTTTCATTCTTCTGCATGTTGCTGTCCAGTTTTCCCAACACCACTTGTTGAAGAGACCGTCTTTTTCCCATTGAATATTCTTTTCTGCTTTGTCAAAGATCAGTTGACCATATAGTTTTGGGTCCATTTCTGGGTTTTCAATTCTGTTCTATTGATCTATGTGTCTGTATTTCGCTGCTACTACCATACTGTCTTGACGACTATAGCTTTATAATATAGCTTGAAGTCTGGAATCGTGATGCCTCCAGGTTTGCTTTTCTTTTTCAGGATTGCTTTGGCTATTTGGGATCTTTTGTGGTTCCATATAAATTTTAGGATTCTTTGTTTTAGCCCTGTGAAAAATGCTGGTGGCATTTAGATAGGGATTGCATTAAAAGTGCAGATTGCTTTGGGTAGTATACATCTTAACAACGTTTGTTTTTCCAACCGATAAGGATGAAATGTTTTTCCATTTCTTGTGTCCTCTTCAATTTCATTCATAAGGTATAGTTTTCAGAGTATAACTCTTTTACTTCTTTGGTTAGGTTTACTCCTAGGTATCTTATTGTTTTTGCTGCAATTGTAAATAAGATCAATCCCTTGATTTCTTTTTCTGTTACTTCATTATTGGTGTATAGAAATGCAACAGATTTCTGTATGTTTATTTTATATCCTGCTAATTTGCTGAATTCCTATATTAATTCTAGCAATTTTTTGGTGGAGTCTGTCAGGTTTTCTAAGAGTATCACCTCATCTGCAAAGAGTGAAAGTTTGACTTCTTCCTTGCCTATTTGGATACCTTTTCTTTCTTTTTGTTGTCTGCTTGCTGAGGCTAAGACTTCCAGTACTATGCTAAATAATAATAATGAGAGTGGACATCCTTGTCTTGTTCCTCATCATACAGGAAAAGCTCTCCATTTTTTCCCCATTGAGGATGATATTAGCTATGGGTCTTTCATATATGGCCTTTATGATGTTGAGGTATGTTCCATCTATCCTTACTTTGTTCAGGATTGTTGTCAGGAATGGATGCTGTATTTTGTCAAAAAAAAATTTTTTTTTTCCTGTATCTACTGACAGGATCATATAGATCTTATTCTTTCTTTTATTAATGTGGTTTATCATGCTGATTGATTTGCAAATATTGAAATACCCCTGCAGCCAAGGAATAAATCCCACTTGATCATGGTGAATAATTCTTTTAATATACTGTTGGATTTAATTGCTAGTATCTTGTTGAAAATTTTTGCATCCATGTTTATCAGGAATATTGGCCTGTAATTCTCCTTTTTAGTAGGGTCTTTGTCTAGTTTTGGAATCAGGGTAATGCTGGCTTCATAGAATGAGTTTGGAAGTTTTCCTTCCATTTCTATTTTCTGGAAGAATTTGAGAAGAACAGGTATTCAATGCCTGGTAGAATTCCCCTGGGAAGCCATCTGGCCCTGGTCTTTTGTTTGCTGGGAGATTTTTTGATTATTGATTCAATTTTTTTGCTGGTTATGGGTCTGTTCAAATTTTAAATTTCCTCATGTTTCTATTTTGGTAGTTTGTATGTTTCTAGGAATTTGCCCATTGCTTCCAGATTGTCCTGTTTTTTTGGCATACAATTTTTCAGCATACTCTCATAATTTCTATTTCTGTAGTGCTGGTTGTGATCTCTACTCTTTCATTTGTGATTTTATTTATTTGGGTCCTTTCTCTTTTCTTTTTGATAAGTCTGGCTAGGGGTTTATCAATTTTATTAATTCTTTCAAAGAACCAGCTCTTAGTTTCCTTAATCTGTTCTACTATTTTTTCTTATTTCTATATCATTTATTTCTTCTCTAATCTCTATTATTTCCCTTCCTCTGCTGGTTTGAGGCTTTATTTGCTGCTCCTTTTCTAGCTACTTAAGTGTAAGGTTAGGCTGTGTATTTGAGACTTTTCTTGTTTCTTGAGATAGGCCTGTACTACAATATACTTCCCTCTTAGGACCACCCTTGCTGCATCCCAAAGGTTGTAGACTGTCATGTTTTCATTTTCATTTGCTTCCATGTATTTTTTATTCCTTCTTTATTTTCCCGGTTAACCCATTCACTTTTTAGTAGGCTGTTCCTTAACCTTCATGTATTTGTGGTCTTTCTAAGTTTTTTTCTTATAGTTGACTTCCAGTTTCATAACATAGTAGTCTGAAAATATGCATGGTATGATCTCAATCTTTTTGTACTTATTGAGGGCTGATCTGTGACCCAGTATGTAATCTATTCTGGAGAATGTTCCATGTGCACTTGAAAAGAATGTGCATTCTGCTGCTTTAGCATAAAAAGTTCTGAATATATCTGTTAAGTCCATCTGTCCAATGTGTCATTCAAAGCCATTGTTTCCTTGTTGATTTTCTGTTTAGATGATCTAAGCAGAAATTGCAGTAAGTAGGGGTGTTAAAGTCCCCTATTATTATTGTATTATTATCAATGAATTTATGTTTGTTATTAACGGATTTATATATTTAGGTGCTCTCGAGTTGAGGGCATAAATATTCACAGCTGGTAGATCTTCTTGATGGATATACCCCTCATTTATGATATAATGACCTTCATCTCTTGTTATAGTCTTTGGCCTAAAATCTAGTTTGTCAGATTTTGACAAACTGGCTTTCTTTTGACATCCATTAGCATGATAGATGGTTCTTCATCCCCTCACTTTCAATCTGCAGGTGTCTTTAGGTATAAAATGAGTCTCTTGTAGGCAGCACATAGATGGTTCTTGTTCTTGTTTTTGTTTTTTTTTTTGTTTTGTTTTTTTGTGACTTCTGATACCCTATGTCTTTTCGTTGGAACACTTAGTCCATTCAAATTCGGAGTAATTACTGATAGATATGAATTTAGTGCCATTGTGTTACCTATAAAGTTGGTGTTTCTAGTGATGTTCTCTGTTCCCTTCTAGTTTGTTACTTTGGTGTTTTTTTCCCCACTCAAAGAGTCCCCTTTAATATTTCTTGTATGGCTGGTTTAGTGGTCATCAACTCCTTTAGTTTTTGTTTGTCTGGGAAACTCTTTCTCTCTCCTTTTCTTCTGAATGACAGCCTCACTGGATGAAGTATATTTGGTTGCATATTTTCCCATTCAGCAGGCTGAATATATCAAGCCATTCTCTTCTGGCCTGTCAAGTTTCTGTGGATAGATCTGCTGAGAACCTACTCTTGTCTTCCTTTGTAGGTTAAGGACTTTTTTCCCTGCTGCTTTCAGGATTCTTTCCTTGTCTGTGTATTTTGTGAATCTGACTATGATACATCTTGGCAATGTTCAGCTTTTGTTGAATTTAATGGGAGTTCTCTTTGCTTCTTGGATTTAGATGTCTGTTTCCTTCCCCAGATTAGGGAAGTTTTCAACTATAATTTTCTCAAATAAGCCATTTGTCCTTTTTTTTTCTCTCCTCTTCTTCTTCTGGGATTTCTATAATACAAATGTTATTACACTTGAAGGAGTTGCTGAGTTCCTTAAGTCTGCATTTGTGATCCAATACCTTTCTTTCCCTCTTTTCAGCTTTATTATGTTCCTTAATTTTATCTTCTATATCACTGATTCGTTCCTCTCCTTTGTCCATCCTCATTATCATTGTATCCAGTCAGTTTTGCATCTTGGTTATAGCATTTTTTATTTTGGCCTGAGTAGTTTTTAGTTCTTTTATCTCTGCAGTAAGCGATCCTCTAGTGTCTCCTATGCTTTTCTCAGGTACAGCTATTATCCTTATAACTGTTTTAAATTCTGGTTCAGGCATCTCACTTATATCTGTATAAATTAAATCCTTGGCCATTACTTCTTCCTATTCTTTCTTTTGGGGTGAATTCCTCTGTCTTGTCATTTTGTCTAGGGAACTATTTTATGTGGGTGATTGTTAGAAAAGCCTATTATATTCCTGCTCCTGAGAGTAATGGCTATATTAAGAAGAGTTCCTATATTGTCATGTGCCTGGTTTTTCAGGAGGTATTTCAGAATGTGCACTCTACTGTTGTGTTTTGGCTGCTCCTTCCCTTAGGTCAGTCCTCTGCAGAGTTTCTCCTTGCCTGTAGGGGGGGTCCTTGGATCTTGTCCACTGTGTGGCAAGTTTTAACTAGGTGCGTTAGGGTCTGCTTGTTAAAAAAAAGCTAGATCCAAGAAGAAGAAGAAGATGATAAAGAAGAAGAAGGAGGAGGAGGAGGTGAAGCTGGATCTTATTTCCTCTAGATCTAAAGCTTGGCAGCATTCCATGATCAGTAGACTTGGTGAGTGTGAGGGGTAGTGCTGGTCTTCTAGGGGAGGGGCCTGCTGTGCTGATTCTCAGGCTGACTTGCCCTAATGGAGATGCAACTGCAGGGTTTGATGTAAGCAGCTCTGGCCTCCACTGGGGGGTGCTGTGTTGCTCACCAAAGTCAGTCAGTACTCATGGAAGATGAGCAAGAAATGGTGTTGCTGGCTCTCTCATCCCCAGGGCAGAGCGTTCATGCCCATCATTCTTCAGGAAGTTCTCAGAGAAGAGCAATCAATCATCCCTCTTGTGTTCCCAGCTCCTGTCAGATTCCTGCATTCACCCTATCTGTATCTGAGCTGTCTGCCTGCCAGGTGGCACAGTACTCCTGTGTTTTCTTAGGCACGTGGCTGGATTTCAAAACTCCGAACTTTTGGGATCCAGGTGCCAAGGATCTGTGCTGATATTCTGGGGGAGAGTCTCACTGGGCTGTGGCCAGTGCTGATTTGTCCCAGAAAAGCAGTCTCATGATCACACAGCAGTTCAGAGTCTATGCCAAAGCACAGCAACAAGCCTGTACCAAGGCTTGTTGCCCTCAACTGCTGTCTTTGTTCCTATGGTAGGGCATGGGTAGCATGCTTGTGCTGCCAGTTCCTCTGTCCCCAAAGAGACCACGCTACCACTCTCGAATGCACTCCAAGAAAGGGAACTGTTTCTCCCTGTGTGATCCAGGGGATCCTCAGACTATGCTGCCCGATTTCAGGTCTCTGCCTTCCTTCCCCACTGGAGTACCACCAAACTCACCAGGCATGACCCCAGCGATGGTGTGGACTTCTTAAACTTCAGACCTTGAGCTCCACAACTTACAAAACTTGTGGTATTCAGCCCCTCTCCTTCTCCCAGTCAATGGTTTCAGAGAAGAGTTTTTCTTGTGCAATCCCTTGCTTGCTGCATTCTCTCCGCCACCCCGAACCCTTCCAAAATCAGGGTTCCCTCCCCTCCACACCACCTACAGTTCTTTTCTCCCCCAAACCAACTCTCTGCAGCCCCTTCCATTCATGAGGTGGTTGTTTTTCTACTTGTAGATGTGCAGTTTTGTTCTCTCAGTCCTCAGATTGATTTCTTGGGTGTTCAGAATGATTTGATATTTATTTAGCTGTGTTTAAGGAACAAGGCAAGCCCACGGTCCTCCTATATCTCCACCATCTTAACTTCTCCCTCTATATACTTTCTTCTTAAGACCATTTTGGCAATATCCTAAAGTACAGGATATACAGTATTCTCATTATTACTCATTTCCAAATAGTCCATAATTCAACTGTCTGCTTTTATTCTGTAACCTGAATTTTTAGAAGGATAGTTTAAAATTTCCAAGTTGATATATTGTTTGCCCTTTATTTTTTTAAGATTTTATTTATTTATTTGACAGAGAGACAGACAACGAGAGAGGGAATACAAGCAGGGGGAGTGGGAGAGGGAGAAGCAGGCTTCCTACTGAGCAGGGAGCCTGACACAGGGCTCGATCCCAGGACCCCGAGATCATGACCTGAGCCGAAGGCAAACGCTTAATGATTGAGCCACCCAGGCACCCTTTGTCCTTTATTTTATCTTTATTGCACTCATGTTAAGAAACATACTGTGAGTGGTTTCTACTTTGAGGAATTCATTAAGATTTTTTTCATGATGTGATCAAATCCATGATTTTTTTCCCATAGGGTTTTTGGTTAACCTTTATCTATGCTTTCATTTCAGTTACCTCATCTCCATTTACTGATATCCAGCTCACAAAGTTTTCCCATTTAAACAGATAAGTCTCCCACCACCTACCATGCAAAAATCATGATAATATTTAGGAGTCTATCTACCAGATTGTGGACTAAAGCTAGTGTCTCCTTTTCACTTTCTGCCTTTCATTACTTAAGAACTCTACTTAACCTTTGCTAAGCCTCCACCACACCAGGTGTGACAATTAAATTATAGGGCTACTGTTCTGGTATGTAGACCATGCAGAGTTCTACATCATACTGCACTGGGTTTGGGGGTTGTTTCTATTGCCCTTAACTCAAATGAATACATAGAAATCTGTGAGCTTATCAAATGTAAGGCAGAGTGAATGAGAGAATAACTAAATATTTATTGAGCACCACTGAAAATAGGGCAGCAGCTAATTATTTTACCTTATTTTATTTTATTTATTTATTTGAGAGACACAGAGAGAGAGAAAACAACCGGAGGGAGTGGCAGGCAAAGAGAGGGATGCAGGCTTCCATCCCAGGCCCCTGGGATTATGACCTGAGCTAAAGACAGACGCTTTATCAACTGAGCCACCCAGGCACCCCACACCAGCTAATTACTGCACACACACACACACACACACACTCACAATTCATTCCATGCAATTTTTGTTCTGTCAAAGCTAAAGATGTAGTATTGCTCTATCAAGAATATCATATCATTGCATAAACATGTATCAGGTAAGGGGAAGAGATTACTTTGCATTGGCAAGAACAGAAAAATCTCTGAAGCAAAAGGATCAAAAGGATATTACACATCAATACAGCAATGTGCTAAAGCCAAATCCTTTGAATCACTCACATTGACAGTGTATCCTAAGAAGATAATTTGAATAATAATCCTTCCTTAAATAAGTCCCCCAAATAAAGCTTATATTCAGCTTTTTGACTGTTATCCTTATATTCTACCAATCTTTAGCAATTAAAAGTTCTTAAATAAGCAACTGAAATTGTGCATAAAAGACCTCTGTGGTATTTTTGATATAATACCTTCCCTTGTCCTCCTTCTATGAAACCTTTATCCTCTAGGTGAACAGAAAAGCCAAATTCTTATTTATTTTTTCTTTTATTTTCCATCTATTTTCTGTCTTTAAGGTTATGCCTATTCTGGACATTTCACTGAAATGAAATAATGCATTAATTCACCACTTGTGCCAGATACTTCTTTCACTTAGGATAATATTTTTAAGGTTCACCTGTGATGTAGCATGTATCAGTACTTGATTCATTTTTATGGCTAAATAACATTCATTGAATGGATATACCACGTTAATAGAGTTTTGTTCTTTTCCTACTTTTTGGGTACTATGAATAATTCTATGAATACTTATATACAAGTTTTTGTGTGAACATGTTTTCTCTTGAGTATATACCCAGGAGTCAATTACTGGGAAATTGTGAGGAACTGTCATTCTCTTTTCCAAAGCAGCTGTATCACTTTACATTCTAATCAGAAATATAGGGTCCTAACTTTCCCACATCTTTGCCAAAAAACTTGTTATTGCCTTTCTATTTGATTTTTGGGTATAAAGTTGTACCTCATGTGATTTTGATTTGCATTTCCCCAGTGACTAATGAAGTTGAGCATCTTCCCATGTGCTTATTGGTCATGTATGCAACTTCTTTGGAGAAATTTCTATTCAAATCCTTTGCTCATTTTGTTTTCAAATTCTTTGTCCATATTAAAAATTTGGTTTCTCATTTCTTTTTAAGTCCTTAAACTTCAATGGAAATTCATTCCATATATTCTTTATTCTTGTTCACTGATGAGAGTTTTTCAGTAACACTGTTGTTAGATGCTATTCATGTTATGAATTTTAAAAAGTCACATAAAAATTCATTAAAATTTTTTTCTTTTGATTGATAAGTAATAATGATAATGTTCTAAACTGGTTATCATCCATATCATATTTAAATTGAAATCTGACTTAAGTACCCATACTATCTCTATGGGCTTCCTGAATGTTGATGTACCTACCTGGATTTGCTTACTTATAATCATAAAATGACCCCTAGGATACATCTTTCAGGTTGATAGATCATTGACTCTGTCATGACTTCTGGAAATATCTGACTGTGACATTTCA
Source organism: Potos flavus (assembly GCA_028534135.1). Classification (NCBI taxonomy): domain Eukaryota; kingdom Metazoa; phylum Chordata; class Mammalia; order Carnivora; family Procyonidae; genus Potos; species Potos flavus. The sequence goes on from CM052896.1 coordinate 67,850,030, forward strand.
GTCTCAACTACCCATCACTTCTGAGTGTAGTGCCAGTTGACCATTAAAGGTAAGTTTGTCAATCTTACTTTTGGGGGCTCCTCTATAATCCAAAACACAGATATTGCATAGTAAGTACATATTGTCAGTCATTCTAGTATTCTTATCATTCCTTTCTAATAGAGTAACACATAGTGATACCTTTATCAAGCAAATAAATGACATTAGGAAGGACAATTTAATGGGATGACCAATTAAATGATCTTTAGGCAAGTGAAGGAACCTTAAAAACATATCCTGGTTATAAGATGATCAAGGACTTAGGATCTAATATATAACATGGTGACTACGGTTGATAACACTATATTATATAATTTAAATTTACTAAGAGAGTAGAACATAAATGTTTTTACACACAAAAAAGTAAATTTGTGAGGTGATGGAAGTTATATAATTCAATGGAGGGAATCCTTTCACAGTATATAAATGTATCAACTCATGATGTTGTACACTTGAAATATTTTATAATTTTACTTGTCAATTATATCTCAATATCTGAAAAAATACCAAATGAAAAAACAGAAGAAAACGTGACCTAGAAAAGAGGAGATTTTAGGGCATTAAATATTTAAAGGATGACCTAAAGAAGTGGGAGTAGGATTAGTTTTGCATGTGGTCAGTGGGCAAGCTTAAATGACTTAGAAACATGAGTCAACTATTAGGGCTTCAAGCTTGCAAGTCTTTGTTTTAGGGATTGTATAACTATTGTTATGAGTGCATAAACATTTGAAACTTTTAAAAATTTAATTTCAAATTGTATGCAGTGGCCATAATGTAAAATAAGAGATTTGTCTAAATATTTTCTCCTTACCTATTAGTCTCAGTAAAGATACCAAGTGTCTTTACAACTTATAATATTTATTTTAAAAATAAGTATAGGTCTTTAAATCGAAACAAAGCTATAATCATTCCTTCCACAGCAAGACAGTAAAATGTTGTATAACTGGTCCAAGATATATTTTATATGACTTAGCTTTTATCATAGTATTAATATGTCAAGTTTCTACAATTGCACTACAATACTTGAATATTGTTATTAAGCAAATCTTTTTTATGGAAAATTAGAACCAAATATAAGAGGATCCTTATCCATTGATTAGCACCTGCTTCAGTAAGCTTTATCATTGTTGCTACTAAAGAATTAAGGAAGACATGCATTTTATTCTCCTAAATAAAAGGGGAAAATGTAAAAGTGTAAAAGAACTATTTTAGAGACTTTGCTAGCTCAGATTCATATTTATTCAATAGAAGAAGAAGAAGATCTTAGAAGAATTTTAATTTATAAGTTTTAAAATCTCACCACATAAAACAATAATTGCAAAGAGGTGATTAACATAAATTTCAACAGAAAGAGACAAAGTCAGGGAAGGGGCACACAAAAGGTTTTCAGGCTTACAGTATTTCTCTAATTCTTTAGTGGGATGATTGGGGTATTAGTCGGAGTTCTCCAAATGAAAACAGCCAATAGGATAAAGATTGGCTCTCACAATTATGGAAGCTAGTAAGTCCCAAGATCAGCAGTCAGCAAACTCTAGAGCCAACAAAACAGCCCCAATCCCAATCCCAGTCTGAAGGCAGGAGCAGAGCAATGTTCTAGCTCAGGGATCGTCCAGCAGACTGTGCTCCCTTACTCTGCCTTTTTGCTGGTCAGAACTATAAGAGATTGGGTGAGGAGGCCCACCCACACTGGGGAGGGCACTCTGCTTCACTGAGTCTATTGATTCAAATGTTAATCTCATCCAGAAATATTCTCAAAGGCATACCCGGAATGTTTAGCCAAAAATCTGGGCACCCATGGCCCAGTCAAACTAACAGAAAATTAACCATCACAGTTGACCGTACTGGTATTCACTGGTATTCAAAATTATCTCTTTAAATCAGACGTACATGAATGTGTATTCTATTATATGTACAGTAAGAAAAGCTGAGCTCAAAAATATTGCTGCGACGAGTGGCACTAAAACTTGTGTTATCAAATGTAGTAAAAAAAAAAAACAAACCCTAGAGTTGTGTTTTGAATAAATAAATGGAGAAGAGAAAAATTCTTCTTCCAGAAGAATTCAACTTAATATATACAGGTAGTTCCCTTTCCAGAGGGTAGAACTTATCCTCACCTCCTCCCTTGAAGGAGGCTAAACTTAGTGACAGAGTAGGGGAAGAGTGATAGTAAGATTACAGTGGAGAAACCCGGCCAACACCACCCTAACCCAGTGATGAAAATTCGCATCATCAGTGAGGTTGTGTTGACACCTGCGAGGAATACAGAACTTCCCTGGTACTTTACACCAAACATCCATAACCCAGTTTATTCATGAGAAATCCATCAGGTAAACCCAGATGGGAGACATTCTACAGACTACCTGGTCTGTCTTCCTCAATACTGTCAAAGTCAGGAAAAAACAGGGAAAGTCTGAGAAATTGTCGCCGACCAGTGGACACTGGAAAAACATAACTAAATGGAATGGGGTACTCTGAATTGGGTCCTGGATCAGAAATAGGACCTTAACGGGGGAAAAAAAAACTGTTAAGTTCAAATCATGGACCAATGTTGATTTCTTAGTTTTCACAAATGTACTACGACAGTGTAAGATGATAACATTAGAGGAAAGCAAATCTGGGTGAGGTGAACTCTTTGTACTATCTTTGCAACTTTTCTGTAAATCTAAAACTATTCAAAAATTTAAAAAGTTTATTTAAAAAGCAATTGAGTTTTGACTGTTGATTCACTTGCTAGACTGGTGTCATCTATGGAGGCTAGTCTGATTTTAAAGCTGGAAAGATGCATTTGTGCTTGTCTCACTTGTTCTGCATGTTAAGTACTCCAGGAGACCAAAAATAGATTTCAATCATTAGAGATAGCAAACCAAGACCTCTGCTCAGCACTAAATGTTTTTAAAAGCATAAAACCAGCAAGAGTAGAGATTTACACAGGAGATAATCCTGAAATTGCTATTAAGCTTGAAGGACAAGATGAATCTATTTGGCTCAATATATAAACATTACACATTTTTTCTACATGGAAAAGATAGCATATTAAGACTATAGATTAAACATATTTTTCATGAAAATTTTACAATAATTTTTTTACAAAAAAATTTATGGTAACTGTTAGAATAACATGTCATAAGGAATAATGTCTCTTTTAACTTTGAAATTTTCAAATATTTTAACTCCTTAATATCAAACTTAAATTTTTCCTTTCACATTGAGAGCCATATATGAAGTCTTAAATTGCAAAGCAAAGCATATCAATCATGAACGAGTATTTCTGGAGTGACTACTATGTATCTAGCACTGAGCTAATTGTTACAGTTTTTTTTGTTTTTGTTTTTTTTAAGAATGATAACCTACTGCTCCATCCTTTAGGATTATTAATCTTGTTGAATATGTGAGATAAATGCATATCAAGTACATCCATTTCAGCAAACTTGTGTCTTGCTTTGTCATTGCTTTTCATGACCTGATTCCATAGGAAATAATTTTTTACAGGTTAGTTCTCACAAATACAAATGACTTTAAGTGCTCAAAATTCACATGGTGAAAGATCTCATGTGGGGAAAATATTAACACATTACAAAATGAATTTAACATAGACCTTTAAACCTATATGTATATCAAAGTGCAAAGGCTGGAGCAAACCAATTTTAAACTTCAGTTTCAGAATGGTTATGCCTAATCACTGTGAAAAAAGGTGTCTCTGGATGGACTGCCCCATACCAGATCTTCATTGTTTCCTAATATCTTATCATTCCTAGACAAACATTGCTTGTGGATAACATAGTGAAGCAAGGGGTAGTTTTTGCTTTACTTTTGGTTTTTGTTTTTCAACATCAAGGGACTACTGTGTGGGGAGAAAAATGTTTTTTCTCTTGATTTTTTTTTTAATAGAGGACCAACGATTTGGACTCATTGAGAATTCTCTACACAGCTTTATATTACCATGCTCTCAGGATTCACAAGCTATAACAATCAGAACCTCAAAAAACTTCTGAGGAAAATAAAAATAGAATAAGATGAGACCCAGAGTTAGCCAAAAAAATTGTCGTTTTCTAGAAACTGAAAAGCTGAAATTGCCTCACGACATGAAAAAAAAAAAATGAGCTCAGAGCTTGATTCAAATCTCAATTCTTGTATTAAAATATATATAGGAAAAGAGATATTTGGTATATTTATGTGTCAACTTCACTTGAAGCCTGAAGTCAACACTGGTAACACGCTATAGATGTCTTAAAAATAGCTAAGAAAAGTGGAGGTACAAATCCATTCTGGTGTAGTACTGCTCTTTTCAAATGCATCTTTCTATTTTATTCCTCCATACTGCATAATGAATAGTGCTATTGCTGTTTAAGACTTAAAACAGCTGCATTTCTAATTTTGGCAGATTATGAGGGATTTTTACATGGGTTGCATGTTAAAAGCAAAGAAACGACACGCCACCCGGCAGAATGAAAGTGCTGGGCAGATGGCGGCATGGCGGAGCTATTGAACTGAAGTGCTATGAGCCACCACCCATCGTGGGACATCCAGAAGGGGCATGTGGCAGCTTTTCAAGTGAAGCCCAATCCTTTACCTCAAACAAAAATAACCCATGTCCATGAGGTCTCCAGAGAGCCATGCAGTAGCCATTCTCCAATTGGCCTTTGTTAACTCAGGGAGCCTTCCATGCCTTTATTTCGCTGATTTTGATGGTACATACAATTCTGACATTCCTTCTTTTCTTTCCTCCTCCAAGCTCTCCTTACACGTGTGTGTGTGTGTGTGTGTGTGTGTGTGTGTTGGAGAGAGAGGGAGAGGGAAAGAGAGACATAAATAGGGAACAAAGTATGTTATAATTCTTCCCATTACTAAGGGAATTATCCCTGCAGAAGACAAGAAAGCATTCCAATGTTTTCACAGCGAAAAAGGAAAAAAAAAGACATAAGATCATAAATAGTCTTGATTGGTATCAATTTTTACTGATCAAACTTGACCAAAATGTTTTAAAAACCGCATTCGGAATGCTGCTATGTCGATTTCCCCAAAACCCAGAGAGATGATTTTCCTGAGAATAAACAGATGGGCACTATACCAATAAAATGTTTGGCCTTCAAAAACAGGCTTTCCTCGAATTCAAAGCAGCTTATGAAGTATGAGGATAAAGTTACATGACTGCTTTTTAATAAATATTCTAGAATTTACATTAATTAAATGGTGTCTTTTCTGGGTGCCTGGGTGGCTCAGTTGATTAAATGTCTGCCTTCAACTCAGGTCATGATCCCAGGGTCCTGGGATCGAGTCCTGCGTCCAGCTCCCTGCTCAGCAGGGAATCTGCTTCACCCTCTCCCTCTGCCGCCAATCCCCGCTCGTGCTCTCTCTCTCTCAAATAAAAAAAGAAAAAAGAATGTCTTTTTTAACTCAGACAACATCCACTGTTAATTGCTGACATTTTTATTATATTTTGTATGTTTTTGTAAGCCAGCAAAAATTTATGTTAGAAAAAAGGTGAGATAAAACAAAGAAATGAAGCCATCCATCAATTGTACAATTAGTCTATATACTACACCATGATGCTGTACTATTCTTCCTGACCTTTTTTTTTCTCCTACCTACACTTCCTATCTCCTTCATTTCTAATATGATTTTACAAGATCCTTATGTTCTAGGGAGTGTGTTAGATACTATACATTATTATCAGGTGCTTCCTTAGTTTGAAGGTGAGGAAACTGACACCCAGACCCTAACTAGCCTTCCCAGTGCCATGGAGCTAATAAATGCACTGCTGGGAACTGAACTCAGGTAGCTCGGTTCCAGAGTCTATGCTTTTAAGAACTAAGGCATTCTGTGTAGCATGCAATGAAATAAGATAAACAAATTAGAAACCTGGGGAAATGGAATCTTGTGGCAAATAAAAACAATTAGTAGAGTAAAACTGACTGCATTGACTTGTGCCATATCAAAGGTGGCCCATGAATTCCGATCTGAGAGGGCGAGGTCAAAGCAAGAAGAAAAGCCAGACATCACGTAAGAGTAACATTACTCATAAAATAAAGCTGTTTGGGGGGGGTACTAAAGTATTAGGAATTTACCCTATAAGGAAGTCACAGCATAATATAGTGGACAATTTCTCCCCTGAGATTTTGGTAATAAATATACTACCAAAGCATTCAGGTGTGTTATTTCTAACATTTCTCTAAATGCCATATCAAAGAACATTTCAGTAGAGGCATTTCTGCAGCATGTGGGGGATGTGTATGTGTGTGTGCAAACAATGTGTTCTACATCTTTAGGAGTAAATTTGGTTTATCTCGCTGCTCTAAAAGAACTTTTTTTTTTTTGATAGTGAAATGTTTATATATATGGCAGCTATTAGTTAACGTGTCTATTAAACACTTGAAATATAGTGTGACTAAGGATCTCAGCTTTAATTTTACCTATTTTTAGTTAAATTTAGTATAGCCACTCATAGCATGGACAGGGCAGAACTAGAGAAATGGTTGGGTTGCCTATCTCTCAGCCAATTCTCATGAACAGAATTTCATGTTTTTATAACAGATGGACAAAATAAAAACTGAAACAGTTTTATTCTCCAGTTTGAGCCTAGAACACAAGAATTTTGTGCTAACTCAATACTAATAATTTTTTCAAAGACTATGACAAAAAAACCTATTCATATCATCTCTGTATAGAAGTGAGCCAAGGAAATACCTATTTACCAGATACTATGATTGCCTAAAACATTTTTTATATTAGGGTCTGGTTCTGTAAGTCATCTATTTCATTACCTCTGATGTGTAAAACTCTTCATTTTTGAGTTGGAGTGTAATTTCTTAAACAAGTCCCACATAATACAGAGTCAAATCTGGTAAATGAGGTAGATTAATAAGACTTGTGTGTGTGTGTGTGTGTGTGTGTTACACACCAATTCATGTAAAAAGGCAAAAGAATGAGCTAGTACCTTAGTATATTTTCTAGAATGATTCTGAATAGGCAAAGTTCTCTGAGATCCTGTTGCACATTGAGGTGCTAACATGGTAAGATTTACATACATGAGACACTTAAATCTCCACCCTAAGAAGCAAATATAAAGAATTTTTGGTTACACAGAGATCAGAAAATACAGAGAAAAAAGTCCCCTTTATGTGGTTTTCATTACTCCTGTGTTCTTTTCCTGTTTATCTGAATGAGTTATAATACTGGCTTCAATTAGAGAAGTAATAGATGAAAAGAGAAGAGAAGGAAAAACTCTGATTTCTGGCTGGATATCCACTTACCAGATGGTGAAGAACTAGGCCTTAGGCTAATTCTGTGTGAACAGAGGGGCTTGATATGTCTGTCTCTGAAAACCACGGTATGTACATGGACAGAGATCTATGGAGATTTAGACTCTGGTTTTGGAGCACATGACTCAGCTTTTCCTATAGATGGTGCCAGCTGACCCTTAGGCACAGACAGATGTTCTGTTAGGTGGATAAAAGCAATGGTGCTCCAATGGGAGGACTAGGGGTGCAGGGAGGAGGAAAAGCAGGAAAGGTCAGCCAGCATCCCAGGATATCAGTCCTTGTTCTTTCCAGACACAGAAATAGAGAAGTCAGGGTCTGAGACCAGCTCCAGTGTCACTACTAAGAGCTAACACAGGTATGGAGCACTGAGGTTCCAGATGAGGAAATGACATGAAACTGATGAAGGCAGGTGAGATGAGCATGGGGGGGGGGGGGGTGTGAGGGGAGGTGCATCCAAAAGGAGTGATTACTGAATACATTTAAGAAAAAGAGCAAGAATATTTGAAAGAAAAGAGAAATGGCTAGGAAAACTGATTGAAGGAAGAATGAATTGAGGTAGGTAACAAAGGAGTTACTTGGGCATGGTGATGAGCATAACCCAGGAGTTGTGGGAATCAGATGGGAAAACAATTGGTGTTTTATGAATTAGGTCTTATTTTACATGAGAAATATTGTGAAAGACACTGAAATATTTTGAAAGCAGAACTGGATTTCTAAAAATAAGTAATTTCTAAAAAATAATTAGTTTTTGACAACATGTGGAAGATAAGCAAGAATCCGGAACAAAAGGATTAGTCAAGTGATAATAATATTGATATTACTAATAGATTAGGCTAAGGAGAGCCAACAGTAAGCTATGAAATTCAATTCCTACAGAACAGCAGTAACTTCTGGATATCATATATAGAGAACCAATTTAATAACGTGCTTATCGGTTTGTTCATTTTGTTCCTTCGAGTATCCATTAATTCACTCAACAAACAGACGTTGATTGCATGTGACATGTCAGGTCCTGAGGATTCAATATAAAAATAAATGGTTCTTGTTTCAAGAAATCTGTAGTACACTGGGGTGGAGGTGGAACAAGAAGGCAGAGTACCTCACATTCACCAGGCATCTTGTGAAATGCTTTATATTTACCCTCGTGGAATCTACATCCCAACAACATAGTAAAGATATTACTATTGCTATTTGACAGGTGATAAAGACTCAGAGAAAGGAGGTGACTAGTCAATCATTATGTAAGAAATAAATGGCACATCTAGGACTCAGCCCAGTCTTTGACTAGAAGTCCACTAGGTAGTAAACTGAATTTATGTGTATATATGCCATAAAATAATTGTGATATGAATTACAAATTGTGATACAAATACTAAGTTAATATATGTAAAGCACTTAAAACAGTGCCTAACACATCATGAATGCTATACATCCTTGTATCATCATCTCCAACATTGTTTCTCTTAAAGAACAACATGGGGGATAAATATTATTTATTCAAAATTAAACAAGAGAAATTGAACACAGCAGAATGCGAAATGTATATAAAGTTTTCAAATGAAATAAGATTCTTCAAAGAACTTTTTCCCTTTAGTGTTTGTCTTATGCCCCATGTTACCTGGGGAGAATGTTTTCACTCTGCCTTGACACTTAGGGTTACTTGGGTGTAAAAAGACAGAGAAGCAATGCACTATTATGCCACATCTCCCTAAGAGACCCCACTCCACAAAAAGACGAATAATCAAAAAAAACTATCAAAGTAAGAAAGGAGCATTCCGAGCCGCCATATCCCAGTTGAGGTCACAAGTTGGGAAAGGTGAAAAGTTTATGGAAACAGTCCAATAGCCTCCTCTTTGTATTCGCTTTTCTATGAAAACGATTTAATGTAGTACAAAGAATCTAAAATGAGGTTTACTTTCAAGATAAAGATGGAAAGAGGATTAATATTAACAATAATAAAAATGAAATGCTGAAGACACACTTAACATAAACCATACTTCGAAAAAAAGACTAATGACCTATAATCTTACATTTAAGTTTTCCATTAATACAAAACCACCAGCACAGATAATTGCAACTTAAGTTGGACAGGAATTGGCACCACCAAGCCTGGAACACTTAGATGTCCAAAACAACTACAAAAAAATATAAATTGAGTACTCATGCAAAGGTCTTTTACAGCCTTAATTACTCAAGCAGTATGAAGACTGGGGAGGTGCTTCCCATGATTAATTTTCCCTTCTTAAAAGCAAACAAACAAAACTATGTCTATCTAATGTAACCTTGGGGAAACAGTAATACAGTGATCTAAAGTATCACTCTCATGATTTTCCTCCTGCACCCGTATTTCAGAGGAGTATTAAACACTGCTAAGCAATGTCCTACATCTGAGAGAAATAGATACAACTGGGACAGTACCATATAAATCAATAATTTGCATTTTCTATAAAAGATAAAAGGACCTTGCTAGAATTTTGTTTTGTTTTATTTTTTTTTTGGCTTATGGTTTAGGCACTGAATCCTAGTAATAGAAAAACATGATCATAAGGATTCCTTAAATATAGTGATGCTAAGACACTATTCTAGTTTTGATCAGAGTTGTGAAATTATATGATGGGATCCTGTTTAAGCAGGACCATGGTTACTTTTTTTTTTTCATATTTTGTACTATAACTCTATGAAGAAGAGCCTCCAGGTTTTCTTAACCTGATCGCAGTTTATATATTAATTAAATATTTATTTTTTTATAAAGAAGAGGGGATAAGGGTTCTACGATAAAAATGTCAGTGGAAACTGTAGCTCATTACTGGTTTTGTTGTTACAAATACCATCAATATTTCCCTGAAATATCAACTGACCATAGTAGGAATTCTTTGAAGAGATCCTCAAGAAATCCTGTTTACTGGTCCAAGTTCAAAGGGTTAGCCTGAAGTTGAGGTAATGTTAACATTGACTAAACACTTAGATTCAAGCTCTGGTACTACCTCTACTACTCCCTGCAGGATGTGGGCAAGTTACAATGTATATTTTATAGCTTTTAAGATATCTGATTTCACTACCTCCCAGAGTCTTTGTGAAGGAAACATTACTTATGTAAACTGATTCAAAAGCTTGTGCTATTATGTAAGCAAAGCTTTCTTTCTTCCTAACTCCTGTTTTTCCATGGTTCAAATATTCCCCTCTGTAAGAGAGAAGTGGTCTATGTGTAGACAGATCAGATATACCCTCACAGACCATTTGGTCCATGGGCTTGATCCAGAGAGGGGAATATTGCCAGTGTAGACTGCCGAGGCCATGACTCACCATATACTTGGGGCGGGGGGGGGAAGTGTCTGTGTTAAAATAAATTTGGGAAGTGATCTTGGAGACTTAATGCTTCATATTAGCATGCACCAAAGTTCTGAGGAGTCCTGCAATATGTAACTCGTAACATTGTTTGACACAGCACTTCTCAAAGTTATCAGACCAGGATTCCCTAACAACCATGAACATTGAGGAGAAAGGCTGCTTAGAGTGTGAGGAGGAGAAGCAAACAGAAGCTAACATTTATTGTGTAGTTGCCTGTGTGAAGAAATCTCTGAAGTGCTTTACATGCATTAACTTACTTTTAATGTTTGCAAGTAACCTTACAATGTAGGGACCAGTGTTGTCTCCATTTCACAGGTGAGGAAACTAGGGCACATAATGACTACATGTCTTTGCAAAGATATGAATAGTGAGGAATAGAGAAAAGATATGAACCCAGAGGATCTGGCCCTGGAAACTGTACTTCATTGTTAATGCACAGCCCTTTACCTGCAGATTGAGGAAAATATGGAATCTGTGCACTATTAGCCTAGTTTAATACTTTCATCCAGTCTAAGATTCTTTTTTGACTGAAAAACAAACAAAAACCCCTGAATCTCAGAGATTACACAACTTGTACAAAGGAAATCAATGATATTATATGCCCAAGAAATTAGTTCTCCAGCATCTTGGAACAGTAGCCAAACCACTCAACAAACACATTGAACAACATGTGAGAGCAAGACTTGATGTGAGGGAAAGAGCGTGTGATCACTCTTAGGTGGCTGTATTCTTGTTGGGAGTCCTGGGAGTCCTCTTCTTGTTTTCATTTTCCTTCATCAGCTATATCCAAATGGGTATATATTTCTTCACTTTTGCAGCTAAAATATTTCTTAACCTCTTTCTCCTATTTTCAGCTCTTGAATCAGTGCCTGAAAATAGGCCCACAGCCCCGTCTGCCTGGACTACAGCACTAGCTTTCTCATGAGGCTCCCATCTCTAGCTGGTGTGGAACAAATAACTGGCCACATGTGGTAACAATACTGTGTAAAAGTTCTAAGTAATACTATGTAATCTATTGTAGAAAAACTAGTGAAAAATATCTGAAAAAAAATGGATTTTTACCATCAATGAAAGAAGAAAAGATTCAACATTTAGCTCTAAGACTTTAAAATTGTAATTTTACTACAGAAATTCTTGTCGTCCTTGTCTATTTTCATTTAACCATCTGTTATATACACACACATACACATACAATTATTAGAGATCAAGCCCCCCCAAAAAACAAAAAACAAAGAGTTGAGTCATGTGAATGCAGTTCTGTTATTAATTTGCTTTGCTACGGCTGAATTATCAGGCTTTGATGGAGAACCTTCGTGAAGAAGGCTTCAGATAAATTCCATGAACTTTATTTTATAATTTAGTACTATACACTTGAACTTGACTTTGGCCCTAGTAAGAGAAATTTCCATTTGCAGTGTTTTCCTACTCCATAACAATAGTAACAATGCTAATTCTTTGCTTAACAGACAAAGAAAATTTGCCAGTGGTGGGAGTGTGCATGGTGGGGAACTTCCATGGAGTTATTTCTTTTTTTTCTCCAGAACCCAACCCATCCACCCATGAGCAATGTTTTCCTGGCTTACTGGGTCTAAATGCTCTAGCTCTTACGATCCCTGTTTTTCAAAAAGAAAAGGAGAGAAAACCAGCAAATTAGCCAGGAGCAGCTTGGTTAGTACTAACAGATGATGAAAGGTCTCAGCATAAAATGACACAAGCAAGAGAAAATTCTTGATGTTGCCTGAAGAGACAAGAGTATTTCACCTTCCTCGAAATTAATTTTTTCCATATTTTCTCGCATTTTACTGTATTCCTATGTCAGAATATGTTCCTATTAGTGGAATAGTGGTTAAACATTAAAAGAACCAGATTATGTTTATGCTGAACTACAGAGTAAAATTTATTTTTTCATGGGGAAAAACAGAAAATTTGGATAAACGAATTTTAACAATAAAATTATAGTCTTTAAGAGGAAAATCTCCATTGCATTATGTCCTGGTTGAAAGGCAACAGAGGAGATACCCAGTGTTTTGTTCCCCTACCTCCTGCAGCCATTGCATTTTGACTGAAGTTGATCCTTAACCACACCTCAGGAAATGACTTATTTCTCTGGCCAAGTACAGCACTCCATATTCTTACGGGACTGGGTCAGGAATTTGTAAGTGATATGAGCTCCCTTGCATCCATGCCTGAAGTGCCTTCGTTAGCAATTATTTGTATTGCCTCCAATTATAATGCAATACAACCCTGCCCACATTACAGGCACTAATTTCTGGTAAGGGCTGAGTCAGTGCACAGCAAGGAGATGTGAACTTTCTATTTCTTACTATTGAGGACATACCTAGAAATAATAGTTTTACAAGTCAATATTTTTTCAAAATTTTGTAAATGTGATAACTTCTAATGTGAAAGCCACTAGTCAATCAATCAGTCAATCAATCATATATATTTCTTGAGAACCTCATCTATGGTAACAAAAGGATGTGGGGGTAGGGGTTAGAAGAGATTGCTGAACAGTAGTTAAGGCCGGTAAAGACGAATCTGCATTGAGACACAGAAGCAGGGGACTGTGTCTAGAAGCCATGTGTAGCTCAGGACCAAGAATGGCAAAAATGGACAGTAAAGTCATTCAAATTACAGACCTGTGTAACAGGCCCTGTGAGGGTCTAAGGAAACACGAGATAGTTGAGACTGCATCAAAGTGACGTAAGACACGCTTGTAGTGGCCTACGTGCTGGGGGGAGAGAAAAAGAAAGGGAAAAATACAGTCCTAAGATGGTAGGGGGGTAAGGGACTGAAAACTGCAGTCAAAAGACAGGGCCCAGGATGTGGATTTGGTAACAGCAGGCAAAATGGAGGAGGAGAGTTCAAAAGAGGACCTCGGAGCTGGACCAGGTCTTTGTGGTGAGCTCAGGCATAAGCGACTGATGACGAGCAGAAAGGAAAGGGGAGCAGGGAAAAACAGGGTTATAATGAGGGGAGGGGTGGGTAAGGAAAAACCATTTTTAGCATTTACTGAGAAAATCATAATGTGAAGCATTACACTGGGAGAGAAGGGATGAGAATCCAGCCGCCAAAGAAGCTACAGGGAAATGCAGGAGATCATCAATTAAATATAATTGAATATGTGTATATATAAAAAACACATATACTACATATATTATATATAACAAGTAATTATAAATACATGTATTTAATTAAATACATAAATACTTGAATATTTAAGGGTTAAATGACACTGGGGAAGTGAGACTACGTGGACTGAAAAAGTTGAAAGCCACCAGGTTCAAATCTGAAACTAGGCTGTTACAAAATGGCTCCTTTTAAATACCAACAAGATAGCTGGTAAGAGTAGGAGAGGGCTTCCTGAACCTGGTATTGGGACAACAGGTAAGAAAAAAGGCTGCCTTTAAGGGCCCTCTCAGCAACTGTGGCCAGGGAGACAGGAGAGGCAAAACATGGAAGAGAAAGGGTAGCTGGCAAAAGAAGGGGAGTATAAGCACAATGAGGGTCTGGGTTTGCAGAGATGGCGACGAGAAGCATCATGGTATTTGCTGGGCGCCGGGGCAATGCAGAGGGCTGCGTCAGGTCAGCATGCCGAAGAGCGGGTCCCGCTCACTGAGATAACATGCAAACAGACAGCCCTCTTCCCTCGCCCACAAGCACAAGCGCACCCACACACAGCTTGCATTCAATCTGTCTGGTATCACTATAAAGCACTTGACAACAAAAGTAAACTGGAAAGAAAAATAAATTTTGAAATGCAATTAAAAAATTCTCATATATTTCTGGACATTGCCAGAGGCAACAAAAAACAAAAACCACAAAGATTCATAAAACGTATTATGTTATTTGCAAAGCAGTCTGGCTATGAGTTTAATATGAATTATAGAGAGAATGGATCCAGGGCACGATTTCCCAGAATAATTTATTTCAGGCAGCCCCTCCTGTTCAAAAACAGGAAACTTAAAAAATGACATGTCTAAAAAAAAAATAATAAATTTTAAAAAAATGACATGTCTAAGGCTCTAGTTTTTGAGGCCAGGTGCACTAGTTTTGTGAAAGAGCCAATGAAAGGTAACAGCATGGAGGTTTCTTAAAAAATTAAAAATATAACTTAAAAAAATTAAAAATAGAACTACCACATGATCCAGTAAGATTCCATTACAGGTAATTTACCCAAAGAAAATGAAAACACTAAATCAAAAAGATATATACACCACTATGTTTCTTGCAGCATTATTTATAATAGCCAAGATATGGAAGCAGCTCAAGGGTCCATCAACAGATGAATGGATGAAGAAAATGTGGTATGTATGTACAATGGAATATTACTCAGCCATAAAAAAGAATGAAATCCTGCTTTGTAACAACATAGAAAGATCTAGAGAGTATAATGATAAGTCAAACAAGTCAGTCAGAGGGAGACAAATACCATATGATTTCACTCATGCAGAATTTAAGAAACAAAACAAATGAACAAAGGAAAAAAGAAACAAAAAACTAGACTCTTAACTATAGAAGACAAACTGATGATTGCCAGAAGGGAGGTGAATGGAAGTGATGGGTAAAATAGATGAAGGGGATGAAGAGTACACTCATGACAAACACAGAATAATGTAGAGAACTGCTGAATCACTATATTGTACACCTGAAACGAATATAATGTTAATATAATGTTAATTATACTTGAATAAAATATAATGTTAATATAATGTTAATATAATGTTAATTATACTTGAATAAAAAATATATATGAAATAATAATAATAAAGCGGTTGGTATTGTCTACAAAAAACACATGAATGCTTTTGCTTTTTTGATTTATCAAGTGGCAACCCTATAAACAAGAACATTATTACTCCTATCTAGCAAAACAAGTTGTTTTATAGGATCTAGCTACACAATGAAAATCTGTCGATCCCAGGACCTCCCACAGTGATAGGTGATCAACAAAGACAAAGACAAATTGGAGCGAATCAAAGGAAAGTCCAACTGAATTATAATCGGGGCAACCAAGGTCTGGGCTCTGAACAAGTTGAGGAACGTGAGAAAGTGAAATCTAGAATCACTAAAGCTAGTGGTTTTCCTTTAGTCGAAGAGATAACATGCAAAGATGGCAAGAGGGGAGAAAGGAGCAATACAATCGGAGTTTCTCAATAATTCTTCAATTTTCACAAAAATCAACATTAAAAATCTGGATCTCTTTGTATTAGTATTGCACTTTTCATTGTTGTAAGTATCCCCACTACAGCTGTTTTCTGGCACTTTTTTTTTTTAAGTTAAATACGCCTATTTTTTTCTGCATTGATACACACAGTCTGATTAGTAACTTCTAAATCCTAAATAAGAAATATAAATCTGGGCAAAGGAAAACACAGCTGCTCCTCAGATCTGGCTGGTATCACACAACATGGCTTGACCTGCTATAACTTCTGAACTCAGGTTTCCAACTTGGTCTTGGCTTAGAGTGAGTAGATATCTGACTTAACTAAAGCTATGGATTCCTAGCCCTGTTGTTATCTCTTGGCTTCCAGACCCTCCATGCATTTGGGGCCCTAACATTTGTCTTTCGCCACTGGGCAGGTTTTTTTTTTTTTGCTTTTGCTGCTTCCCAAACGATTCAAGGTGATGAATGTAAGTATGCTTGTGTGTTGCTGGGAGACTGGGGAGATGGTAAAGTTGGGGAAAGCGACTGGGACAGTACTGGGTACAGAATCAGCCAACTCAAGGGAAACCGTTTGCTTTTTCCAAAAAATAAAGTTCCTGTAGACAGAGGCCTAACATTTCCTTCTAGGGCGGGGTTTGGTGTATATTTTCTATGTTGCCTTAAAAACTTATGCCCAAGAATTCTTCAAATACAAACTATTAATCTATGGATAGAGAAATAAGTGTACTACCTGACAAGACAACTTCAATAAGATCGCCTTCCTGGATATCGCTAGCCGTTTTCACCAGCTGAAGGATGTTTTCGGAGGTAGGGTCATGGCGAAAAAGCAGGATCTTATCATACATTCCATAGAAACCACATTCAGGGAACTGTAAATACAAATACCACAACAGGTTAATTGTCAAAATCCTCCTAAATTTAGAAAAGAAACCAAAAAAATAAGTGTCAGGGCACAAATACAAGCTAATTGATATTTTTATGCTATGTCAAATAGTTAAGGTATAATTGACATTCAGTAAAATTCACCCTTTTTAGTGTGTTGTTCTGTAAGTTTTGACAAATGTGTAGGATAACTACATACCATATATGTGGTATACACGAAACAGCCAAGATACAGAACAATTCCTACTACCCCCTAAAATTTCTCCGTGCCCATTTTATTATCAACTTCTCCCCTGACCCCCAACCCTTAGAAAACACTGATCTTCTTTCTGTCACCATAATTTGGTCTTCTCAAGAAGGTCATATGAATGGTATTATACCATTTACATTGGATATAATTTTAAATCTGATGTTTTCCTTTTTCTTTTAAGATTTCTTATTTATGTGAAAGAGAGCACAAGTGGGGAGGAGGGGCAGAAGGAGAAGCAGATCCCCACTGAGCAGGGAGCCCGATGCAGGGCTTGATCTTAGGACCCTGAGATCATGACCTGAGTCGAAGGTAGCCACTTAACCTAGGAGCCACACAGGTGCCCGAATTTAATGTTTTTCACTTAGTGTAATGGATTTAAGATTGCCCATTCTTCTACATGTATCATTAATCTTTTCATTTTCATTGCTGAGGAATGTTCCATCGTATTGCATGGATACACCACAGTGCATATATCCATTCCTCAGTTGAAGGGCATTTTAGTTACAATTTTTGACTATTACAAATAAAGCTGCTATAAATGTTTACTTAGAGTTTTTTGTGTGAACACAAGTTTTTCTTTGACTGGGGTGTATGGAAGTTACTAGATAACTTTATAAAAAATTTCTAAGATTCAACACTTAGATAGCACTACTTAGATTTCCAATTCCTCTTAAGTGAGGTTTGGTAGTTTTCTTTCAAGGAACCTATTGATTTCTTCTAAATTGTTGACTTTCTGGTCAAAAAGTTTTTTTTAAAAACAATATTCTTTTATCACCCTTTTAATGCTGTAGGGTCCATAGTAATGTCTCTATTACTTTTTCATAATTTGTGTCTTTTCTCTCTTTTCTGCTTGATCGGTCTCTGATCATCAGTCTATTTATCTGTTGTTAAGCCAATTCCATACCATTTTTGATTATTGAAACATATTTTGAAATGAGGAGGTATCATGCCTCTAGCTTTATTCTTCTCGCTCA
Organism: Potos flavus; assembly: GCA_028534135.1. Classification (NCBI taxonomy): domain Eukaryota; kingdom Metazoa; phylum Chordata; class Mammalia; order Carnivora; family Procyonidae; genus Potos; species Potos flavus. Next base: position 67,867,949 of record CM052896.1, read on the forward strand.
AAATTGCTTGGACTATTTGGAATCTTTTGTGGTTCCATATGAATTTTAGAATTGTTTTTTCTACTCCTATAAAAAAATGCTATTGGTATTTTGATAGGAATTTCACTGAATCTGTAGATTGCTCTGGGTAGTACAGATATGATAACAGTATTAATTCTTCCAATACATGAATGTACAACATCTTTCTATTTATTTGTGTTTGTTTCCTTTCTTTGAGCAGTGTTTTATACTTTTCATTGTATAAGTTTTTCACCTCATATTTTCATATAAATACTTGAAAGTTTTTTCTACTAAGTCCATCACCTCTACCATTCTGGTCTATTCCATTTACTCTTTTGATCCTTATGGGTTACATTTCCTGCTTTTTCATATGTATACGTTCTAAAAATTGAAGTATGGTTAACCTACAATGTTTCATTAGGTTCAGGTGTATGACATAGTTCAACAATTCTATATGTTATGCTATGTTCACCACAAGTGTAACTACCATCTGTTACTATATAATGCTATTAAAATACCTTGACTATATTCCCTATGTTGTACCTTTCATTCCTGTGATTTATTCATTCCATAACCAAAAGGCTCTAACTTCCACTCCCCTTCACCATTTTGCCCAACCCCCTACCCTCTGGAAACCACCAGTTTGTTCTCTGTATTTATGGGTCTGTATCTGCTTTTTTGTTTGTTTGTTCATTTGTTTCTTAGATTCCATATATAAGTGAAATCATATGATATTTGTCTTTCTCCGCCTGGCTTATTTCACTAAGTATAAAAATAGAAATGCCATATGATCCAGTAATTCCACTACGGGGTATTTACTCAAAGAAAATAAAAACACCAAGTCGAAAAGATATATGCATGCCCCTATTTACTGCAGCATTATTTACAGCAGCAAAGATATGGAAGCAACCTAAATACCCATTGACAAATGAATGGCTAAAGAAAATATGGTTTATATATAATGGAATATTATTCTGCCATATAAAAGAATGAGATCTTGCCATTTGCAACAACACAGATGGACTTACAGCGTATCATACTAAGAGAAATAAATCGGTCAGAGAAAGACAAATACCATGTGATTTCGTTTATATGTACTTTACATGTACTTTTTAAATTAGATTCCGGATTTTATGAATTAATTAATTAATTACAAATTATGTGAGCAGTTGGACATTGTTGTCTTCCCTTAAAGAATGTTGATATCTGTCTTGACAAAATATTAAGAAAACTGCAGATCAGTTTTGTCTTTTCAAGGCTTATTTTTAAGCTTTGTTAGGTTAGCTTTAGAGTAGTATTTCTTCTAGGGATAGTTTAACCCTACTACTAATACATAACTCTTTGAAGTTATTCCATCTCTATGGAATACCTCAAGTGTTCAGTGAAATTTCTCCCATTTGCTGGATAGAAACTGAACTGTCTCTCAGCGCTGTGTGAGCTCTGGAAAGTGTTCATTTCATAGCTTCTGGGCAGCTGCTCTTTCCTCTGCCTTACTGATTTTCACCATACACATACACAGATTTGTATTCAGTCTAATACTCAAGCGGGCCTTTAAGCAGATTTCTGAAGCTTTTTTTTCTGTATAGGTCCCACCTTTCCAGTATTTCTCCCCTAAAAATCCTTTCGACTTGGTCACCGTGAGCTCTACTCCGTGTGTCTTCCCTACAACCAGACAACTAGGCTTCTCTTAGGTTCTTTCTCCTTACACTACACTTTGGATCCTGTCTCCAGGCAGAAAGCTCAGATGACTGTAGTACTCACCTTGCTTGTTTCTCTTCTCAGGGATCACAGTTCTGCACTGCCTCTTGGACAATGTCCGAAAACAGGCATTCTACATATTTTGTAGTGCTTTCTATTTGTTTGGAGCAGGTGAGCATGTCTTATACCAGATACTCCGTGTGAGTAGACCTCAAAGCCTCATGTGCTTTTAAAATACAGAATGCTAATCTTTTCTACCCAACTTTTTGACTATCCAATTCTATGTAGATAGCGTTTGCAAGAAAAGTCAGTTAAAGACAAATAAAATGTCCACAATTGGTAAGAGTACATTTTAAGATTATGTTGAAATAAATATACAAAATACATTTAATGAAATAAAATTTAATAATTTAATAATTATCATAAAACTCTTAAACCTCAGTTTGAGAGTTTGAATTAAACTTTAACTTAAAGAATCTTCCATGATTTGATCACAAGTGTTCTTCAAAATACATTAATTAATGCACAGATCATCCTAGCATATCCTTTCCAAAACCATGGGTAGCTGATTCTGACTCAAGATAGGAGAGAGAAAATTCAAGGGATTCACCGTCTGAAGTGGGGTGAGTAGACAATAATAGTTGGCAAGGAAGAAAGATGAAACAGCAATTGTCTTCCCAAAGAAGAGCCAAACTTTACAATGTCTTCTAACTAATGTCTTGTGGATGTGCTGTGTGGAGGAACGATCAGGTGGGAATACTGAAGAGGGGCTTAGGAGACAAGGATTCTGCCATCTTATCACAATTTCTGTCAACATGTCCACACATCTCTTGCTTTCTTCAGCAAGGAATTTGTCCTTTCTTCAAGGACATTTCTAAGTTCTATTTCTCTGTGGTCTTAGATTGCTAACTTTTGAGTATCCCATTCTATATTGTGCCTCTTTATAAAACCGTGGGTATATGGAATGGATGATTTTGTATTCAAGTAAGGCTTGAGTGCCTCACATCCTAACTATTAGATTTCTTTCTGAGGGTTAGTCACAAAACACTTTTAAAAATAAGAATAGAATAATACCAATATATACAACCCATATTAAAACTATTATTTAAAAAGACTGAATTTAAAAAATAAAGATAGCATTATAAATATTCATGAAAGTTATTTGTCCAAGATATAGAGCACTGAGGTGTGGATATCCTCTCTCCCATATTCCATCTTACTGGGTCATAAACAAGGCTTTTCTCTCTTCATTAACAAGCCATCGGAATCAGGTTGTAGAGCCCTGTGAGGCAGGGCACGGGGGTGAACATGAAGGCCTAGCCTCATGGGACAGTTGTCATGGCAGCAGAAACTGAGGGTTCGATTTCTTTTTTCAAATTGTACCTTTTCTTATTGACCAGAAAAAAAAATACATGCACATTCGCCTTTTACTAAAGAGAAAAAAAAAATCTTTTCTTTGATGTAACATAATGTTCTGCTTGATTAGAAAGTATACAGTAAGACTTCCAAAAATTATATTTAAAAATGATGTCGGAAAGGTGGAAAGTATAACGAAACAATGCCTGACAACTGAGAAGAGAACATACTGGGGGAAAATATTCATGGAACAACATTCCCTAATTTGGTCATAATCATCTGTTTTTATGTGAAGGTGTGTGAGCTTTGAAATCTGAAAACCCTCATTAAACTAAACAGGCTTTCAGAAAGGCTCAGAGGCTTGTAAACTCAGCTGGAGCTTATTACAAGATCAGTTCTGTGTTTCTCAGAGGCTTTGTGGTTGTGAGCGCAAACATCTGAGATAAGTGATTTCAAGCTCTCTCCAAGTTCGACTGTAACAAAACTGGCCACTGTGAAAATACGGCCAACAATTACGGCACTGGTCCTAAGCTCTTTAATTCTACCCTGTGCTGGAAACCTCTGTGCTGCTGTGTGTATCATTTGGCATTTTTGACCACAGAGCACAATTTACTGTTACATTTCACTATAAATTCATGGCTGGCCAGACAATGTGCTCCAGAGTAGAATAAATACATGTTTTAATGAGTTGCTGAAATGTGACCTGGCCAACGGGAACTCTGAGGAACAAAGGGTGCTTTTCCACAGTTGAGGCCAATCACAAAGGGCAAGGAACAAGCAATACCAGAAACAAATTAATCCATGATTCAGTCAAGTAGAAAAAAAAGAGAGCAAGAGAGATGGCCTGATTAGGAAATGAAAATACACTGCCAGTTTACTTTTGCTAAAAGGTGCTGAAAATCCTGGAATTAAATTATTCTGCTCAACAAGGAACACAACAGGCAGGTGAATATTGCACTCATCTCATCGAAGGCGCTTTCCAAGTTATTTTCCAAGAACTCTCTCGTTGGTAACAAGTGGTGCCACGACTGGCCACCTTTAATGAGCAGAGAAATAAAAAGGTGCTACCACTTACTAGTTTGGCCAAAATACTCCCTAAGTATTGTTCCGGGAGTACTGGGACAACAAGGATACACGATGAGCAACTATCTTAACGAGAATAACTAAACAGTTGGTGAAACTGTCTCTGGTGTCCCTTGTTGGAGTTGCACCTGAATGATGTTAGCATTGAACTATGAAAAGCAGAAATGATTAGGTGGTTGATGATGGTTCTGAAAGCAGATCCTGGATCCTGCTGATGGATGTGATGAGTGAGAACTAACACAATAGTTGTAAATTTGTATACTTAACTTTGCCTAGGAAACTAACTCGTCCCCTTTTTAATAACATCACAATTTAAATAAAAAAAAGTCTAATAACAGACTGAAAATTTAAGTATATAAAAAAGTTAAGTATAAGAAAAACAACAAATACTTAGTGAATAACCACTGGGTGATTATCATGTACCCAGCACTACAGCTGTAGCAACAAAATTATGAGCTGGTTCAAGCCCACCAAAAGCATGAACACTAAATTGTCATTTAGAAACACAAGTTATGAAGTGTAAATGAAGGGGAAAAGAAAAAATGAATACTCTATATTATCTGGAGGCATATTTCTGAAATGTATTCAAATTTGGGCACAGGCTCTTTGATTTGGTGATTTCATATCCTCAAAAAGGCACACATGAAAAGAATTCCACCCTAAGACCACATAGCTATGTGACTAGTTTCTGAATCTAATCTTAGAAAACAGAAACCAGAGAAAAAAATTTTTAACTTTTCTTTTTAACTCCCTCCCTCCTCTACCCAGCCCCCCATCCAAGCCAGGCAGAAAACTGACTGTGTTCCATCACAGTCACTAAGAATCACTGTCAAAGACAGACCTTTGCTATCTCTCCTAATGGCAACTGTTAGTATAGATTCTTGGTTGAATCACTGATCTCTGAGTCCAAAAGATATGATTCATGAAGATAAATCTGGAACACCTATTTTCATGAAATATTTTGAAAATTCTTTTGCAGAATTCCAGTTTCTGAAACGATGACTAAATGATAGTTACGGTGTTGCCACTAGAAAATGCATTATATACTGCCAAGCACAACTGTCCCCAGCAGAGCCAGGAGTGCAGGCATTCTCCATTTTACTTTGCTATTTTCAGGGCCACGGGCATGCCGTCCAAATGCCAAGAACCCTGGCAAACAATCATACCCCTTGCCTGCCTCCCTCTGTAGTTCTTTCTCTCACCAGTACCTGCACTCGTATGACTCTCTGCTCTACTAACCCAATGCTTCCTTTGAAAAGAGATGCCTAACACCAAGGGTCTATCAACTTCAGAAATCTTCAAGGTCTGAATTTACAAACACAAAAGTCACTCTGGCTAGTCCTCCTCTCTCCACTCTCCTGCCCAAACACTTCCTTTTCTCATTCAAGACAGGACTTTAATTTATTCCACTTTTGCTTTCCTAAAGGCAGATCTAGAACCTGACCCACGCACTTTCTTCTGCTTAGATTTTTTTTTTAGCCACTCTCCTTTCCATTAAGTTCAAAATCCCAGGTTTAAACAATCATTTTCAGGGCGCCTGGGTGCTTCAGTGGGTTAAAGCCTCTACCTTCGGCTCAGGTCATGATCTCAGGGTCCTGGGATCAAGCCCTGCATCGGGCTCTCTGCTCAGCGGGGAGCCTGCTTCCCCCTCTCTCTCTACCTGCCTCTCTGCCTACTTGTGATCTCTCTCTCTGTCAAATAAATAAATAAAATCTTAAAAAAAAAGCAGAAAAACCCCAATCATTTTCATTCATAATTTTACATCTGGACCTTAGATTTACCTTCCATTTGCATTACAGCACAGAAAAATAAACAGAAAAAGATATCTGAGGAAAAAAAGGAATATATTTCATCAAAGAGAGGTTTGCTTGGAATCTTTAGATTACATGTGAAATGGTAGATTTTGGTTATAAGATTTAAAAGTTGGTTGTACTATCAGACACAGAAACATGCATATAACCTGAACTTGCAACACGTTTGGGGACTAAAGCTAAACTAGAAATTCTTCTTCCTAGGGCATATAAATATATTGACGTTATATACCAGATATTGCTAAAGAAGTCTGTTTAATAAATTACATGCTTATCTTTAAGACAGCAGATGTGACTCAGTGTGATGCTTAATTGTTAGTAGAAACTTTTCTTCTACGTTAATTTGAATAATATGTCATCTATTAGAAAGACAAAAGCAGTAAGAAATGACTTAATACATCATTAACTCTAATGCAGCAACTTCTGTGTATAGACTTCCTGGAGGTATTTTAAATCATTATTTTGTGTCTATAATTTTTAAGGTTTAAAATAAATGTTCATATCAAGGCAATTATAGGTGGTAATAATTAATGAGAACCTCACCACTGTTGTGTAAAAACATATTATACGGCATTATACCTTGACAGATTACCAGTTAGTGATAGCTATTACAAGTCCTAGTAGGCACTCTGAAATTATTCACACAACAGTAATTAGGTGTGTAGATGTGCAGCTTGGAAATGGAAGAAAATGTACTTCATACTCTTTGTCTTACTCTGAATTCAATTGTCATTATAGAATACTGTATATTTTTTGCATTTCTTAATAAGGCTACATGGTTGTTCATTACTTAATGAACTGATGATAATGGACGCATGTATTGGATAAAATGAAGAGTATGACAGCAACTAAAAAGGTTTTGCCAAAATTTAAAAATCATTAATTTTGGAGAAGAAAAATACCCAGAGTTAATTTATTTTATCTTTTCATTTAGAGAGGAGTAGACTGACCCAGAATTACTAAGGAATCTATCCAAGGTCACAATACTAAGTAATGTCAGAACAAGGATGAAAAGCCTAGACTCCTAACTCATACTGCTTGATCGTCCTTCTCGGTCCACTTCTCCTAGGAAAGAAACACAGGAAGAGTGGCCAAATGTCCAGCCAACAGTGATTCAGAACTGAAGACCTTGAGCACTTTTTTGGCCAGAAAGTGCTGGACCCAGGCTTATAGATTTTGGATTTTGAACAAAACTAAGGTAAATGACTTAACGAACTTTAAAACACCTATTCCATGGCAATCTTCAGTTCTTACTAGATAGACAAGTCATTAAAAGGATAGTGGCAGTGAGGCAGCCCACTGAAGGCTCGAAAACAGCAGAATGGACAGCTTATAGCAGAAGAAAACCTGGTTGGGTCATTAAGACAAGGTGGGGGGCAGTCTTACACATCCTACCCTCAAAGGAGAGGTTTATTATAAGAGAACCATAATTAATATTTACAGAATTTTTGGTCCTTTAGAGAAAAAGAGACATACCCATAGTGTTGAGTAATACATTTGAAAAGATTTCTACAAAATGACCTAAGATAAAATTGGAAAATAAAATGTACTATTATTTGGAAAATTTGTACATATGTCTATCATGTTCTTTGATGATAATAAATGAGAGATAATACAATCTGAGTTTGTATTTCAGATGCAGGAGGTATAACTTTTCATTAAATTAAAACTAAATTTTAATAATAAATATACATAGACCAATGACCAGAAAATGCTAATTTAATTACACACATTTACAACAAAGTATTTACGTAATCTCTAATGATGGCATTAACCCTCCAATTGTTATGGACTGTATAAATAGTTGGCCAATTTATGAACATCAGTTAAAAAAAATCAATCTTTAGTAAAGTAACTTAATGAGTGAACCATCTCCTTTTTAACTGTTTTATGTTCTAAAATGTTTGATTTTGACTAAATTAATTTTATTCCAGGCAATTTTCTTTTACACAATAATTGGATAGATCTAAGTATGTATAATCATCAGGGATATAACGCACTGGAGAAGGGTACAGGAGAGAGACGAACTGCCTGGATTATGCCCCAGATCATAAATCTAGAAATGGAGGTTAGGGAGAAGTATTCAGAGGTAAAATACTTTTCCTACGAAAGCTCTTTGAATGATATACATAAAAGAACAAGAAACAGGTATGGGACACAGCCCTTCTAAGTATAGTGGAAAAGCTGATGTCACAAATGTAACCGTCCTGCTGAGCATCCACCTGGATCTCTACACCACACGTAACACACAGAACAACTCTCTCAAGAGGTTGGGGAGACATATCATGGCATACCACAAGTTCATGCACCCAATCTTTTAGGTATTGTGTCTCTAGCTAGAGACGCAATGATAAATCAAAACAGACATGGTCCCTTCTTCTCAGAAGATAAGGAAGGGGAGACTGTCTAAAGCAGGAGAGCACAAGTTGGGGGGGGGGGCAAACATTAGACAGCTAATCCCACAAATGAAAGTGTAACAGCACAGTGAGATAAGGGTAATAAAGAAATGGAGCACCTTCCGAAGAAAGCATACAAAGGACCAGACAGGGAATTAGGAAAGGCTTGTCTGAAGAAATGGCATTGCAGCTCAGATCCAATGTTCAAAAGCAGTAACTTCAGAAGGAGGGTGGTAGAGGGTCAGAGGGGCTGGCAGTGCAAGCATCTGTGCACAAATTTTACATGTTCTTTATCTTTAACAGTTGTAGTGATAAGTGTCCTTTGATCAAGCGCAGAAAAAAAGTATTGCAGGTTCCCACTTCATTACCCCTTCATATCACCTGGTAATCCACGCTGGGACTAATGCCTGTGTCAGAATCTACTTTATAGCTCCAATACCATATGAGACCCCACAAACTGCTTCTTCATTAAGAATCCCCTGGACCTAGATCAAGATCTGAATTCAGTGATAAAATTAACATTTCCTAAAGCCTATATACTTACTCCATGAGAAGCTCTATGACAAGAAGGTTTGAAATAAGTTTGGAAAATGTGGTATGTACTGAATTCCTGAAAATTCACCATGTATTTTATCATAATTAATGTTTATAAAGAAACTTGCTTCCCAGTCATACTTCTATATTTGACACATACATGTGTATATATGTGACATGTATCATATGAATGATAGGCATATTTACATATACTTGTTTGTTTCCTGATTGCTTCCCAAAACCACTATAGAGATAAAATAAACTGTATAGTATTTATAATAGACCCATGGAAAATGATAATGTTTGTTGTTGTTATTACTTAGTTATAAGTAAGTTAGTTATAAGAAAACCAAGATTTTCTAGTCCACTCTGTTCTTCATCGAAAACTAAAGAGGAGGAACCACTTGGATGCACAGGAAGGTGTGCTTATTGTCCCACAATTTCTGCTTAGTTCCTGTAGCTTCAATATAGCTCACATGATTACTAATTGGCTCTAGCCAGACCCTGAAGCTAGAAAGGCTACATGAAGGCTTTCTTCACTTCCAGTGTTGTGCATTTTCTGATACAAATATTCATTATATCTAAGATATCTACTATTTTTCTTCAAAACTAACCCATATTTGTTGAAAGTAATTTAATTAACTAATTTTTTAAACAACTCCCTTGTATTTATTTATACTATGACATTTTTGTGTTAATTTCACGTACTGTACTAGAAAAAAAGCAAGGACCGCAGATTTGGATGTTGGCATTGATATTGTGGAATGCCATTGTTCTGATTGTGCTGCTAATGATCCTTTGGTTCCATGGATAGAAATCTCATTTCCTGAAAACCAAATCCCCAAGGAGCTGCTGTATTTTTTTTCTTCTTTGTACTGATTAGCAGGCAGTGCATCTGATTTAAAGGATCAAAATGAAAACAATTTCTCTCAATTACTTTGATGTTCCCCAAGATAGGAAAGAATTTCTGCACCCCCTGTAAAATGCTATACAGCTTCTGGAAAGAATGCTGTAGCTTGTGGAAGAGTTAGTAGTGGCCAAAGATAATAAAACCACCTGCCACCCCACCAGAAGTAACATTTAATAAACTGGTCTTTCAGTTCACTCCCAAAGGGCCAGATGTCCTCAGCTGAGCTCTCAGGCAAGAGCAGCTTTGCCTCTCCTACAAAGATCTCTTTACGCTTATATTTAAAAAGTATCTGCAAAAGCACTTATGGATATCTGTGATACCTTATGACCTTGATTCAGGTTATTGGGTCATAGAGAAATGTATTCTATTTCCAGCAAAACTGACGAATGGTTTATTGCTGTCTCTCATAAAGGCAGATGTAGATAATTTACAAAGATGAAATCTGAAAAATGGTGAGAGAGAGCAAGTTCAGCTGATCCCAGGAGAGAAAGAATTAAAGAGTGAGAGGTTGAGAAAAAAAAATCTATAGACATTTGTGTTCTTTGATGAAGGTACAGCAAAAAAATGAATACAGGCTCCCCTCACTATCCAAAAGTAGGACATTCCTAGAAAACCTTTTGTAAGCCGAAATGCTGGTAAAGGGAAGAAGCAATTACCATTAACTTACATGGGACAATTGTTGAGCATTCTCAGACACAAAAAATAATCTTTCTTAGGCTCTTCTGATGCCCAAGGACACATCTTGCTAAGGGATGCACAAAATAAATCGAGATAAAGCACAGATGCTGACAGGTACAGTTCAAGACTATAGTGACCAGATACTGACACACTCACTGAGTGTAGTTCAGGGGAAGGATATTTGCAGGGACCCTCTCACCGCTTGGGGTGCACGCTGCCTCTATATCTGCCCCAGCAAAGCAAATGCTCAACACTATTTTTGCTTTTTGCCTTATTATTTTTTTTTTTTGGAAAAGCAAGAATCCTCGTCAAAGTCCTTTCAGTTAGCTAAAACAAGTACTAATGTGGGTCTTTCATAAAAGCAAAGTGGCTCGACAAGAACTTTCAAAAAGTGGGGGGTAATACCTATACGTAAGTGAAATCTTACACTATGATTAGCGTTAAGTAGGTTACTTGCTTTCATTTATCATACTTATCAAAGGTGATCTATAAATATATATGCTAATATAAAGCAATGATATTTTAAGAAGAAAAGCAATGGCACTATACTAATACCTTGTGACATAAATTATTCCAGTACAAGTTTGTATTTTTACGTTTTGGGTGCTTGGGGAACAGTGGCAAACAATATAGACAAATATCTCCCAACTTCAAGAAGATCTAAGATAACTTTCTCTGTTATCTCTGCTGAAACTTCATGAATTTCTTAGAGTTGCCAGAGGCAATCCCCCAAGAATTAACTTCCCGTTCTCTTTGCATTTGTATGATCCAATTTGCCAATAATCACAAAACAGTAAAGATGGAAGAAGTCAGTGTAGGAAATGTTTTAAGTGAGACATTGTGAGAGAAGTTCCTATTTGACTTTATTTTTTTTTCAAAGATTTATTTATTTTGACGGGGGTGGGGAGGAGCTGAGGGAGAGAGAGAGAATCTCCAGCAGACTCCTCACTGAGAGCGGAGCCTAACACGGGCCTCACCACCTTGAGATCATGACCCGAGCGGAAATCAAGAGTCTGACCTTTAACCGACTGAGCCACCCAGGCACCCCTTCTTTTTGATTTTAAAAGGGGCACAACAAAACCCTCTAGAGAGGAACCTGGTTTACACTGTAATATCTGAGAAATCTGGACCATCTGAATAGCCAAGCAACTGCAGGCTGTCAAAACTCCCTGTTGTATTCTTGAAGCAACTGGGAGTTTATAAGAGGGAGGTCTGTGACTATATCATTTCATCTAGGTCCAGTCATTGCACTAATTCATTCCTTTCCACAGGGAGGGAATGGGAGCGTACAAAAATCAGAACTGAGACATTTGAATTGAACATAATATTTTAAAGCTCACTAAATATATATGTATATAAATTTATATATATCACTCTACATTCATAGAAAATAAAATTCATTAGTTGAGACTGAAACACATTAAGAATCAAAACACTGTGCTTCACAAAACTTCAAAAACATTTATCAGAATTCACATCACCAGCAAAACACTCAAGATGTACTGCACTCCAAATTGCACCCCATTTCCCTCATCCTATTTAAAGAAATGGTCCTCACGAGAAGTGTCAGCACTCCCTGCATGCACACATTCTCACTGGAATGGCCTCCAGGCGAGTTGTTCTTCACATTGCCAGGTTCCGTGGGGGGATCACTCCCTCCTTCCAATACTTCCTTCCCTTGATTCCAGGATAGTGCATTCTACTGGTTTTCCTTCTACTTGAAAGGCTTTAACTTTTCAGTCACTATTACTGAATCTTTCTCTTTTTTCCAACCTACTAGATAAAGGCTAGAGTGGTCAGGGCTCATTCTGCAGAAAGTCGATTTTCTCTATTTATAATCACCCCAGAGGATCTCATCCAGTCCACTGGCTTTAGATACCACATATACTCAGATGGCACAAATGTCTATCTCTAGCACAAGCATTTCCCTAAAACACAGACACATCTATCTAACAATATTCAACATCTCTGTGTGGCTATATCTATAAGATTGACAATAGAACTCTTGAATAATCACCCCTAATTTTTCCCCTTCACTGTCCTCATCTCAAGAAATGGCCCTAACATCCAGTTGTTTGGGTCAGAAAGCTTGGAATCATCTTTAAATTTTCTCTTTCTCTGTCATTTCACATGGAGCCCATCAACAAATCTTACTGGCTCTACAATAAAAGCATGATATATTCCAAATCTAAAATCTGTCACCATTTCCACTGTTATCTCCCAAGTCCAAGCCACCATGTCCCATAACTGCTCAAGCCACCTGCTCCTCCTCTTGGCTGCACAATCTATTCTACACACAGGAACTGGAGTTGCCCTTTAAAATCATCTATCATATCACAGCCTTCCAAAGGCTTCCCTTCACACTTAGAATTACCTTCAGTCGTAACCAGTCTCTACCTTCATCTTCTGCCACCCTTCCTCTACTCTGGTCTCATTACTGTTTTTCAAGTTAATCAGAGATAGTTCCTCCTGAAGGCTTTTATACTTGCTCTTTTCCTCCTGCTTGAAATACTCTTCTTCTCGATATTTACATGACTAATTCCCTAATTCCTTCATGTTGCTCAAGTGTCACCTCCTCAGCAAGGCTTTCCCTGACCACCCTAAGTAAAATACAGCTCCTCTAATGCCTTTCTTTTATCCCGTTTCCTTTCACGTCAGAGAAATCATCACTACCTGAAGTTATAGATCTATCCTCACTTTTAAAAATTATCTGTTTCTCAACCACAACACAAGCTCCATTAGAGCAACTTATTCCATCTGATTCACTATCCTAACTCAACAGCCTAGAATAGTGTCTGGCACGTAGTATGTGCTCATCAATATATAGTGTTGAACGCCTGAATAAATAACATGACAAAGCAAGCTACTTTACCTCATTAAAGTATTAGAGGAATTGGTTACTTCACTTTTCTTTAACATTATCAATCCAACTGAAAGTTGGGTAAGTACCGAAGTACCTAAAACTAATTCATGACTTCTCAATAAAGGTTTTAGAATCTATCTGGAGACATTTTTAAAAATGGGTACCTAGCTGTCCATAGATTTAAAGAGATGATCTCTCTTCATACTCTAAATCCACAACTAAAACATGTCAATGACCTGTATTCATTGGGACGATCTGTTCCCCTTTGACTCTTAAAATAAAAACAGTCTTTATTTTTAGAAACCAGGATTTCCTTTCCCTGCAGAGGTTACAGCCCAGACACATTCAAACACTCAAATGTTTACAATGACTTTGGCAGGCTGCTCACACTGAAGAAGCATGTTTCCCCAATTTAGAAAGTCCAGGTCTCTGAGGGTCTAATTCTCATATTCTGTGCCACTGTGGGTATTTCCTCAGTTGAGTTATCAGAGTATCGTATCACCTCGAGAAACTTTAGATTAATCAAGGAAAAGTGAATATGCTGATTCACCAAGTCAATAGACAACCACTGATCTTGGTTTAGTTTACTTCTCTCACTTATCAACTACTACTTTTCACTCTCCTCTCCGCCACTCTTCTTGGGAAGCATCAGCCATGAAACACAGCTAGACTCATGGTCTCCATTCTTGCTGTTCCTTTTGCCTGGAACACTCTTCCACCTAACAGCCTACTAGCATACACCTTCGCTTAATTCAGGTCTCTGACCAAATAGCTTTATATCATTTACCTCGCTGTATATATGTATAGTATCTCTCTAATCAGTAAACCGTGACCTCACTTGAACAGGGACCATGTGTTTGATTTCATTGTTGTAACCCAACACCCAGGACAAGGCCAGGCACAGAGCAGTCAGTCAATTAACGGTTGTCAAATGAATGTTCCATAAACAGCATATCTTCATCATCCCTTCCCAATTCTCCCCACTATTTACTGAATGAATTTTCATTTACTTTGGAACTAGCAGCCTATTTTGACACCCTTAAAATATAACTTCTTCTCTTAGTTATGAAATGACTCACTTTATTAATTTGGAGAATATTACTGGAATGTAAACAAATATTACCCACAGCTAACAATTATTAATACAGTTCGCTAATTTGTGAACTGGCATATTTTAGGAATCCATGATTTTGTTTCACTACTTCTCTGGAATAATTTCCTCAACTTCATTCTATAAGTTCCTACTGCCAATGTACTGTAAATAATTTCAGTGTAGGTAGCTTCAAAGAACTAGAATTTTTAAAATAGAATTCTTAAACACATATATCAAAACCATGCCAAACACTTTATTTACATGTCTATGGGTACTGTACAATCTGGCTACAGAATTACTATCTGCCGGATTTCCCCCCCCAAAAAAATCAATAAAAGTATTCTAATTCTATTAATACTTAGAGTCACAGTTGAGGTGCCTCGGTTGGGAATCTGTCTCCTGGTTCTGGCGCAGGTTGTGGTCTCAGGGTGGTGGGATCAAGCCCCATGATGGGCTCCACGCTGAGCAAGGAGTCTGCTTGGTTGGGACTGTGTCTCCCTCTCCTTCTGTCCCTCCCCCACTCAAGTAAATAAATAAATATTTTTTTAAAAAAAGAGAGTTACAGCTATAATTATTGAATACATATAATGTGCTATGTCTTAGGATTTATAAATATTGGAGAAAAATAAACTGAAATCTCTACAGCCAACCAAAATGCATGCTAAAGGAATTAAATATAAAACAAATAGTTAAATAAATAAATCAGAAAGAAATATAAGAGTGTATCTGTCTAATTGGGGAAAGTCCTTTCTAATCATTTAAGCCAATAAGCCTTCTGGTCCAGGATGGCAGATGAAGCATACACATTAAAGTTTCATATCCAAAAGAAATTAAAAAATAAAGTTTCTTTTCCACAAATTCTACTGAAACAATAGTAAAGTACAAAGGGAATTTAATCCGTATGACCCCAAACACGGACGTGGAGAGACCAATGGAAGAACTAAAACTTCTAACAAGTATCAAGAAGATGGAAATCTGATGGAAACAGATCACAAATAGGTTGTCACCTTTCCCATGCATATGTTTACATGGAGACTCTGACTGTGATTTCCCTCAGTATCAGTTTACAGGGAGCAGGAGTCTTATCTGCATCATTCACTTCCACATCCTCAGCACCTAGTACATTCCAGGTACATAAGAGGTGCTCATATTGCATATTCATCTATTGAATGAATAAATAGCCATCAATAGAAAATTAAAGAAACAAAGATGAGTCATTCTAATGCAGTCCTACACCACCTTTAAAATTCAACGCCAATCACAAAAGAAGTTCTCAATAAATATGTTCTGAACAACAACAACAAAAAACGGTGGACATAAAATCTTTAATGTGAAAAATTTGCCGTGATGCTCCAGCAAGTGAAAAAGATCATAAAATAATATAGACAATGAAACCCGTATGTTGTTAAAAATAAATGCATTCAGGGTGCCTGGGTGGCTCAGTTGGTTAAGCAACTGCCTTCAGCTCAGGTCATGATCCTGGAGTTCCGGGATTGAGTCCCGCATCGGGCTCCCAGCTCCGCAGGGAATCTGCTTCTCCCTCTGACCTTCTCTCCTCTCATGCTCTCTCTCTCTCTCTCTCAAATAAATAAATAAAATCTTTAAAAAAAAAAATAAATGCATTCATAGAAAAAGGACTTGAGGAGAATCCAAAAATACCAACTGAAGATATATCTAGCAATGGGGTTATGAAAGACTGTATTATCTTTCTTGCTTTTTTGCATTTTTCAAGCTTCTCACTACATATGTATAATCCCTTTGTAATTAAGGAGGGGGAAAGCTATTGTGTAACAGAAGGCTTTAGTTCTGCATTCTCTTGGAAGTACTATGCTATATCTCTTCTCCCACTCTGGAGCCAGCCAGCTCATACCATGTTATGTGCCAGACTGTGGTCCCGCTCTTCACACAGGAAAGGAGGGAAAAATGGAGGTGTGACAAGGAGGCAGTTATACAGACAGCCAAGAACCAGGCTATGGGGTGTGCTCTGCGTTCTAGGATAGAGTTTCATAGTCTATTCAGGTTAGAATATAGGCCAGATACATCTGTATGTGTGTATATACGTCTATGTTGGGACGGTATGCTGGTATAGGTGCTTCCCCCACCACGGTACAGTCACGAGCACCAAGATCAGATCATGGAAAGAACACCAACAAGGTCAGGCACACTTTACTCAAGTACCTGCTTATTGGTCATTACTGACTCATGCTTGGTGTCAGCTTCCTTATCTATGTGCAAAAAAATCATGTGGCTATCTGTATCACCAGGTGATATATGAAAGTGTTAAATCACGATATTGTCCACCTGAAACTAATATTACCCCGTATGTTAACTAACTGGAATTGAATTAAAGCTTAAAAAAAGCATGAGGCATGCAAATTAAGCTTTCTCACTGCCTTGATCCCTCAGATATCTTCTGCTTTTATTCAAGTTTTGTGAAGCCATGATATCTACAATATGGGCAACAATCTCATGACCAAGGGGACAAAGCCAAAGGAATCACAGACACCATCCCTGCAACCTGAGATTGTGGAGCAGCAGAGGAGACCCTAGAGCCTCCTACCCGCAAACTCCGTGTTAAATGCACTATGTGCCTTATTGTTCACAATTGTTCTGTGGGTTTTCCGTGACGTGGGGCTGAAGGCATCTATGATGGATGAAACACATAAAAATGACCACTAATTATTTCCTTCCCTGTATCCATGTCCATTTAGCTATCCTGTAATCTTTAGTGCCCTCCCACTCTGGCTCTGAGATTGACCATGTGACTTGCTTTAGCCACTAGGATCTAAGCGAGCACGATTCAAGTTATGTAGATTTGCATTTGTGCTCTCTTGCCGGCCCCCAGAACCTGCCACTGCCCTGTGAACAGCACACATATTCACACACTCATACACACACAAACTGAGAAGCTTTTCTTCCAGTATTCGGAACTATTATTTGGTTCAGCAACGAACTCATTCCTGTCATTGATGAACATGTGAAGTTCTGACATCCACCTTTGTTTCATTTTCATCTTACTCATTCGCATAAAATCATAAACCAACGGTCATGTCAGAACTACCACTGTTTTATCATTTGCAACCACAAGTTGCCACCATATGATATAAGAGTTTAGAAAAAAATAGACACAATTATTCTACGAGATATAACTGGCTATATGGAATTTATAATAAAGGGTACTGCACATTTCATTATTCTTTGTAAATTATATGCTATACTACCTTTTATATCATTAAAATTTACAATAAATAATTTTTTCAGCATTTCTTGTTAAACATTTACCAGCATACTACTGAGTACAATGTGCCATCTTGCCCCCTAAATATATATATATATAAAATAATATATATATATAATAAATTAAATTATATATATAATAAATTAAATTATCTTCCTCAAGGAAATGGTGCTTAACTTATTAGGAAAGGATGACATAATTAGTAAAAGTGGGCTGCAACTGCCTTATAAACCTGCAGGAAAAACTAGAATAATGGTTGGAGGTGAAGTGGGGAGCTAGATTTCTACAACAAGAACTTTTTATTTGCATTTCTCCCCAGGAATGAACAATTTTTTTTTAAAATTATATCCAGGCTCTCCTAAATGTTTGCACCAATTAGAAATAGGAATCAGGTAACAACTGCTTATATGGGTCTCATTTTTTAGGACCTGTGAAGGCATCACCAGCTTAACATAAGGCCAAAGGTCAAAATATGATATTAATTGATAACAGTGATTCAATTTAATTTTTCCATCTGTGAAATCATCAAAGAAAAACCTACAGTACTAAATAAATAAATAAATGTATTTAGAAAAAAATTTTCCTGATTTTGTTCATAAACTTTACTTACTATTGCCAAAATATGTGCATGAAAATAAGATCAAGGAACCTAGTAGTTTATTCCCTCCCACCATTTTCCTCCCTAAGTCATATTAGGAATAGAGTGTGGGAGGTATGCAAGACAGATTTCCAGGCTGAGGAAAATCAATCTCTTAGTAGAAAGAAATGGGGAGAGACCTTATGTGACTGGAACAGGAAAAATTCAGAAAGAGAAATAAGACAGCGGGTTTTTTTTTTTTAAACATAGAAAGAAAGGAAAAAAACAAATTGGAAAAGACAAGTTGATGTGGTGAAAAAAAATCGTGAAAGGACAGAGCCAAGAGATGTAAACGGCATTATAGAAAAAAATTAAGTGGCATATAAAAGAAACAGGAAGAGCAAAAAAAAAAAAAAAGCCAGAGAGAATGATTAGTTTCTAATTTACTGTGCCATGATGAGTATTTCAAAATTCATTCTGCTAATGCTTTCCAAACCTTCTCCTTAAATTTAAGTAGCTGGCCCTTTCCCCCCACATTTTAGGTAGTGTGGGTCTTTGAGTGGCTCTCAGTTTGAACAGGAGGCTAGTGTTCACACACTATTACATATTCTATTAGTCTACTTTTGATACCCTGACTTCTTGAGACATTCCTGAGACAGTAGACACTTGCTATTTTTTGGCAGATAGGATTCATTTTTCCTTCTTTTGGAAATGATATTTATGCTTCTTGCTTCCTTTGGCATGTCCTTCTCTCTCTGACTCTTTCTTTTATTCTTACAACTTACTTCCTTTTCTCTCTTCACCCCAGGGAAAGCCATTGTAATATGCTTCATGTGTATCTTTGGTTCGTGTATGCATGCATATATTTGATTAATAAAAATAACATTATGTGGGACGCCTGGGTGGCTCAGTGCGTTAAAGCCTCTGCCTTTGGCTCAGGTCATGATCCCAGGGTCCTGGGATCAAGCCCCGCATCGGGCTCTCTGCTCAGTGGGGAGCCTGCTTCCCCCTCTCTCTGCCTGCCTCTCTGCTACTTGTGATCTCTCTCTCTGTCAAATAAATAAATAAAATCTTAAAAAAAAAATAATGTGCAACATTTCACTTTAGTCCTTTTTTGCTTTTGAGATGTAGCCATGTTGCTATATGCACATCAAATCCATAGTTTCTACCAGCTACCAGTTTCTACCATAGTTTCTACCACCTTCTATTAGCTATTCCTTGGTGTCCACTACAAACTACTTATCTACTTTTCTAGTGATGACACCCAGATTTCTACCAATTCACTGCCCCCTCAAACAATGCTACAATAAATATGTTGATCCCTGCTCCTCATGTATCTGGGTAAGAAATTTCTTGAGGCCATATGTATCCAAACTACTGAGTTATGATATCTGTATAGTTTGATTCAACTAAATAGTACCAGAATGCTCCCTAAGATGGCTACACCAGTCTACACTTTCACCAACAAAGCCTGAGGCTTCCTAATTATACTAATCCTCAAAAACACTTGGCATTATCCAGCTTTAAGGTTTTTTGCATTTTAATAGGTGAAAAGTGACATCTCAAAATTCCTTTAGTTTGCATTTATCTAATTACAAAATGATTTAAGATTGTGGGTATTTGGAGTTTCTTCTTCTGTAAGTTAGCTGTTCATAGTCTTTGTTTTTCTTTTGGTGTTGCTTTCTTTCTGCAGTTGTTTGGAACTCTCTGTATTCTATACATTGGGTTTTAGATATTAGGAATATCTTCACCCATTTAGACACACATTTATTAACGTCCCTGATGGTGTCATTTAGTGAACAGAAATCCTGAAAGTGATGTCATCAAATTCATCAGTTTTTTCTCTCCATTACAAGTCAGTCTCCTAAATTTTCTTTGATCAATTTATAATTTTAGCTTTCATACTTGGGTCTTTCTTCTATTTGGAATATACCTTTGTGTATGAGATTATAAATGCATGTTTTATTTTTTCCATATTATAAGCCAATTTTCCCAATATCATCTACTAATTTTCCCAATATCATCTACTAATCCATCTGTTCCTAATTGATTTGTGGTGCAGTTCTTTATCATATATAAAAATTCCCCATACATATCAGTTTAGTTCTGAGCCCTTCAATCTTTCAGTCTCTCTCTCTGTTCTTATACCAATAAAACTTAAAAAAAAAATCTACTATGACTTGGTATCATCTTAATATTTGATGGCCGAATCTCTCTGTTTTCTTCTTCTTGAGGCTGATTCATTTACTTCTGAATTTGTATTTTTCCATAAAAAATTTGTAATAAAATTATTTTTTAATCTAACTGAAATTGTGATCAATGTTAATTTAGAGAGGTTTGACATCTTTATATTGAATTATGTCATCCTAAGAGCATGGACTGTCTCTTTTTATACACATCATCTCTTATGCTATTTATTGAAGTTTTAATATTCCCCATGGAAGACTTATCCAAACTCAATTATGTTAATTTCTAGATATTTAATACTTCATATTTTTTTTTTCCCATTGTAATGTCTAGTTGATGTCTCCTAGTATAGAAAAATATTACTGATTTATGAAAGCTGATCTTGCATCCAGGACCTTAGTTGACTCTGTTGATGGTTCTGGAGGTCTGCCTGTAAATTCTTCAGGGTTTTTTTCTTAAAATAGATGGTCATTTCATCTATAAATAGCGAGAGCTTTATCTCTCTCATTCCAATCCTTCCATTTCTTTTTTTTTTCTAAAGTATTGTTCTTTACCTACTCACTTTTTAATGTTCCAAAATATGTACTAAACTTTTCCATGAAATATAATTATTTCTGTAAGGTTTTTGTATGTGATACTTCCTAAATTAAGATGTACCATTCTAATTCTTTATTCCCAAGATACATTTTTCATAAACAGGTATTGAACCTTATCAAATGCTTTCCTGAGATCAAGATAATCATTTGATTTTTTCTCCTTTGATCTAAGAGTAGATGAATTATTCTGACATTTAAAAAAATATCAAATTCCAAGTTCTACTTTATCATGATGCATTATTTGTAATACACTATAGGATCTGCTTAGCTATTGGTTTACTTTGGGTTGTGGTGTCTACATCACATGAAAAACAAACCTATAATCATCTTTTCCTCTGTCGTGCTCATCAGGCTTTAAAGTTAAGATTACACTAGTCTCATTTAGTGAGCTGGACAATTTTTGCTCATTTCAATTTTCTGGAATGACTTTCAGCAATAGGAATTAGAGTTCCTTAAAAGTTTGGTATGATTGACTTATAAAGCCAATAAGGTATAGGTTATGTGTTTTTAATAGTCAATAGTTAATTGGTTAATTCCAACCCTTCATTGCAGTGAGTATACCCCCCAGCTCTCGAGGTAGGGCATGTATTTTAAACCTACCAATCAGCAAAATCTGTTACCTTTGTTACAGTAAGTGGTTCAGGGGTCGGGTATATTACCTTAATTGGCCCAGACAAAAGAAAACCCAGATTTTTTTGTGTTTGTAAAGAGCTGGAAAAATGAAGCTCTTCACTGTCTGGCTTAGTAGCATAAGAATATGAACCTTGGAATCATAAGGGGAGAGACTGGACTTTAGGGGCTCACTGTGTAGAATGGAGCCAACTGTAAGGTCAACTAAGTCACGAGATAAACCCTGATAGTACTGTTTGAGTCCTGGATAAAACCAAATCCACCCCTGCTCAATACAGTGTGGTGTACCAAGTTCCTCAAGAAAAAGTTGTTCAACCAATTTTTGCATTTGTAATCACACAGTTCCTAAAAACTTGGTCTTAAAGCCTCACCCTGTAAACTTGGATCCTCCCTGGTTCTTTGTGGATTACTGACCTCCTGCTCCCTAAAACACTGCCTGAGGGAAGCTAACAACTCCCTGGCCCTTGCTCTCAACTGTGCTGGGACAGAGCCTTCTTACTCAATAGGCTTGATCTCACTTTCAGACCTTGGCTTGCTTTTAACCCTGTGAACAACCAGCTTTCTCTTTAGCTATCCACCCAATCAGCATAGTCACACAATGCCCAGGTCACAGTGTCACAGATTTGCAGATAAAGTGGAGATTTACCAATTACCACTCACATTCTTCACTCAATTTTCATAGTTAGTGTGGACATAGTATAACATTACAATTTCATAATCTAATGAGAAAAAAAACAGGAAAAATATCTTGATATATAGTCATATCTTTATCTATATCTATAATGGTAATACATATATATTTTTTCCTCTAGTAAGTTCTGGCACTCTCAATACCCCCACTGAGTTTCTAGAACATATGATATCATTTCAAAGACATATGACAGAGAAACAATGTTTAGATTTCTAAAAGTGACACAAACTGAATTTTAACTGTAACAAACTGTTGTACCAAGCTATGTTTAAAAACTTTACATTTAGAAACAATGACACATGCTGCCAAAGTCTGTTTGAAGTGTTCTTTCTCTGTACTATGCATAAAGACTTTCTATGTTTTTAAATCAAAATTGAAATAAAAAATTGATCAGTGATGAGGGTATATTCAAGATTTTGAGGATTTCTTTTTGTACATTTTGAAAACATACACATGATAGTTCCTTTTTTACAAATTAAACTTTCAAGAAAAAAAGCAACATTTCAAAAAAAAACAACAACTAATATTCTTTGGATATTACTTTAAAGCAAGACAAAACTTTCACCAAAATTGCCCAGTGTCCATCCTTTATTCTATCCTTGATGGAAGAAAATAGGACCAGTGTGGATATGGAGTACTCAAGTGATTTAAGGAACTACACCATTGGTCCTTCCTAAACCTCATTGCAGGCTGGAGTCTTTACCATGTAATCAGAAAGTCTGAGGTTCTGCAGACAAAGCTCTGTAAGCCTGCCTAGTGGCAAAACCACAGTAGTAGTCCCAGACTTGAGAGATGTGTTCATTCAGAAATTATGTGATAGGCTCAGGACTTACCGAAACAACTGCCCTTTGAGACAGCTGTTCACGAATTTTATGAAAAGGGGAGAGTGGCCAAGGACCAATTTCTATGCTACTTTTAACTTAAATATATTCTCTGGTAGAATAGACTTTTTGACTTTGAAGCCCCTGTGTCTTAGTCCGTTCAGGCGGGGCAGCGTATAAACAGTAGAATTTATTCTCACAATTCTAGAGGCTGGTCGTCAAGATCAGAGTGCCAGCATGATCGGGTAACAGCCCTCTTCTGGATGGCAAAATTCTGTTTCTTCACAGAAAGGAAGCGGATAGGGAGCTCCATGGGGTCTCTTTTTATAAGACCATTAATCCAAAAAATAAAACAAATGAATAAACAAGCAAAAAAAAAAAAAAATAGAATCAGACTCATAAATACAGAGAACAAACTGATGGTTGTCAAGAGGGGATGGAGATGGGGGGATGCGCAAAATGGGTGAAGGGGATTGAAAGTTATAGCAGTTATGGAATGAATAAGTCTCAGAAATAAAAGTAGAACATAGGGAATACAGTCAATGATATTTTAACAGTGATGTATGATGACAGATGGTAGCTACACTTGTGGGCATTGCATAATGTATAGAGATGTCAAGTCCCTGTGCTGTATACCTGAAATTAATGTAACAGTATGTGTCAACTATATTTAAAAAAAAATGTTTTTTCTAAAAAAAAAAAAATGTTTTTTCTTTCAAAAGAACACTTATCCTATTCAGGAAGGTTCTACTCTAGTGACTTAAGCACCTCCCGAAGGCCACGCCTCCTAATACCATCCCATTGGGCATTAGGATTTTAGCATTTGAAACTTCAGGAGGACACAAACATTCAGACCACAGCACCCTTATACCATATGAACTTTATCTTTTTAATTTTTGATTCATTTGTCTGTGTAGTCAAAAGACTAAAAATCATGTAATTACAACCCAGAGTTTTCAACTATATAAAAATAATAATTATAAGATATTGTATATGATTATTAACAAAGGCCAGCAGAGTTAATATCATATTGCTAATAGTCTGCAACAGCTCCATAGCCCAGTATGGAGTAACTGAAGTCGGTTAGCTGTTTCACCATTCTCAGGGTCTAGCCGGTGTCTGGGCATACAGACAAGCATCACATTAATTCCTAAGGACTCTGGAATGGAAGCTCTTTCCTGCTTTCAAGGAGCTCCCAGTCTAGCAAGAGAGCTCAAGAATCATGCAGTATTTACACAATGATAAAGCTAATGCAGGGTGCCAAGGGAGCATGGATGGGGGGTACCCAGCTCCACCTGAAGGCTACATGGAGAAAGTGACATCTCACCTTAGTTTTGAAGCATGAGGTGAAGCTGCACAAAGAGTGAGGGGCATGTGCAAATATATACACTCCTGAGAGTAACTAAGGATTGAGCGTAGCCATATCAAATCATATTTCAGGAAAATGGTAGGAGAGCTAGGCAGGGAACAGTCCTTGATTGCTACAACAAGGACTTTTTGTTTTATCGTGGACACAAAAGAGTTTGATTGTTTTTTATTTTTAACTAGAAATATGGCTTGATTATAAGTGAGGTTTCCCACAGACTGCCTTACAGGGAGTGAGAGTAGGAGCAGCAGTGATCTACACAGGAAATGCTGAGGGCCTCCCCAAGGGCAGAGAAGTGGGGGCACAGTGAGGGGCAGCAGACTGGATAAGGAGGATGAAGTGTGCACAGGGAAATGGCAGAGTCGAGACAACGCTCAGAAATGGGGACTCAGCCACCAGACAGTTCATGTTGAAATACTCTGAAATTAGGAATCTAGGGGAAGAACAGGCTAGAGAGGAGCTGAGGAATTCTTGTAGGAGCTACGAAACACCAGGATGCAAGGTCTGTTTTCTGGGTGTGCCTCACTTTCTGAATGCACTGCTCAAAAGCTAGTAATTTTCTGCCAAAATTATAGTTTCCTACGGGGTAAATAAAAAGCTCTTTTCGTCAAAAGAAGAGGATAAAAGCACAGAAAGGCTAAAAAGAAAGAAAAAAGAAGATACATCAATGAGCAGAGTGAAGAATGTGAAAGAAGAGAAAAGTGAAAGTGGTTGTCAGAGCAGAGGGGTGTGGGAGGGAATGCACAAAATAGGGGAAGGGGATTAACACGTACAAACTTCTAGTTGTAAAAATAAATAAGTGACAGTGATGTACAGCATAGGAATGTAGTCAGTAATATTGTAATAACGTTCGGTGGTGAGAGATGGTAACTAGACTTAGCATGGTGAGCACTGAGTAATACACAAAATTGTCAAATCGTTATGTTGTACATCTGAAAGTAATAGAACATTGTATGTCAACTATACTTCAATAAAAAAATAAATGATTTCTCTTAGTTCAAAAGGGAGGGAAGAGAGGAAGAGAGGGAGGGAGGAGGGAGAAAGAGAAGAAGGTGGAAATGCTAACCACAGAGAGTAGAAAGACAAGAGAGTATGAGCCAAACTTGAACAGTTGTCCAGATGTGACTCCGAGGTGGCTACAGTGACTCTTCAAACCCTGGTGACCCTGCAAACCATGAGAATAAAACTTCCAGACACAGCTGGTGGTTTAGCAGGAGATCAGAGACCTCAGACATCTCTTTTAGTAAAAGCCTGTTCTCTCTCTGAGGGAGCTGAGAAGGGAAGGGATTGAACAGGGTGTATTTTACTTCTCTTTCCACATTTGCAGATAGCTGGCAAATATATAACTACAGAAGTGTAACTGCAAGGGCAGGACTTATTTATAACCTATTTATAAAAAGTCAATTCCTTAATTGACCTTTAGAGTACAAGAGGTTCAAATTCCACCAAGGTGTTGGGTGTAGTTCATACTTTATTTTGTTGGCCAGTATGTTAAAATCGGGAGATTTCATTTCATTTCAGATTTTCGCCAAAGCTGGGACCAATAGAGGCCTTCAGATGTAGAAACAGGATGATTTTTTGAAACCTTAATCTATCACTCTTGAAGAAAAGAGTATTCTTATCACATCAATTATTTTTTCATACTGCAGTTATATTCATTTGATAGAAGCACATTCCCTTCCAGGAGAAAGAAGTTTTTAAATACAGGAGTTCCTATTCTCAAGAATTCTCAATTATAAACTTTATATATAAGACTAAAGCTATGCCCCAGAACAACCACGTGTCAACATTGTACAGGTAGTGTCCATTAGTCGTATGTGGCCATTTTGGTCTTAACCATCACAGGGTTTTAAAGTCTAAGGAGACTTGTAATTGTGTTGGGTGTTAAAGGTTCCACAACTGTAGTTAGCACACACTACTGAGATTACTAGTAAAAGTGGAAGGTGCTAGTGAGGTGAGACCATTAGTAGGAAGCAAACTGAAGAAGAGAAAAAAATGAAAAACGGTAACTGAGACAATGTCAAGTACACTTGGAATTCACCTCAAAGGGCGTATGGATCGCCTGGTGTGTGGAATGCACAGGGCTGATATAATGGGCTCTAATTAATTTAAAAATAGCGATCTTTCTATTAGTATGAAAGTAACCTCCATGATTAAACTGGTCACATTCAAAAAGTTGAGTTACGTGGCTCTATCCACACTTTAGGTAACTTGAATCACTCTCCTAACACTAATTTGAAAATGTTATCATTCCAGAAGCCACCACAGATGGGGAAGCAACTGCATCACCAACCCTCCTCATTTTAGCAGGGGTTTGGAGCTTGTGCAACTTAGTGACCCTCAGAATAAGTTTGGGAGTTATTTTAGCACAAAAGGGAGGCTTCTGTTAAGATACACAGCACTGTACTTCCACGTCAGACATCTGAGAGCCCACCAAACACATAGGAACAAAGAGCCGCCACAGGCTGGGTGACTGAAGTTGGGATTGTGTGTCCAAGGTGCCAACTTCACATGCGCAAAGAACTGGTGCGCTGTGGCAACATTCGCTGACTGAAAACTCTTAAAAGAGAGCACTCCTACAGAAATTTTCATACGTATATTTTTCTTCGCGGCTAAGAAACTGCATGTTAGTCAGTGGCAAATATTTCTTATTTATAAAAATGAATTTCAATTTTTTTTTCACATTCAGAGGCTTATGGTCAAAAGTTAAAATAATCTGGCTGACCTACACTTGATTGTAAACACATGCAAAGGCTTCAGAAATACAGACAGACCTCCCCAATGTTATTAAATAAGAGACTATTGTGTCCAGTGAATGGGCAAGCAGCCTGGTTTACTATTTTTGCATGATGGCAGTTTACAATAGCTCCCTTATTTGCTTTTTAATAGGCAGCATTCCATTCAGCCAACCCCAAATTCCCTCTTTCCTCATATTGGAGAAATTGTTCTGCATTCTACTGAGTTATGCCAATGAGAGAGCTCACAAGTTCCATCCTGCTTGCACCAGCGGTTCATTAGAACAGCTTCTGGATTTCAAATTCACTTTAAGGGGACACTTAGATTTCACCAACTGGAATTTTTTCACCTTCAACTAACATTCAACACATTAGCTAAAATACATATTGGGGAATTATTTCTTAATTACTACCCAGAAGCTCCATTCTACCGAGCCTTACAATACAACTCATTCCCCTTCAGTCTTTCTTTCTAGATCCTTTGCAATATCTAAATCTATCTATCTACATACACACACACACACACACACACACATATACACACACCCTAATAATAGTTTCTTATTAGTTTTTGTTTTGGTAGCTTATATTCATGTAACAGTAGACAGCTACTCTATAATAGATATATAATAATAGCTATATAGATATAATAGATATATATATAATATAATAATAGATAGTTTCTTGTTAGTTTTTGTTTTAGTGGCTTGTATTTATACAGTTACAGTGTAAAAGTTAATCCTAAATAAAATTCTTATAGAATTGGTGGTCCTAGACACACCCTTGTTCACTAGATTTTATAATGTTATAATTTTAATTACCATTTTAACCTCTTATTTTAAGTAACCAGTATTGAAATGCCTTTAAAGTAGAAAATGTTTCTTTGCCTTCTTAAGTATAACTTGTTAAACGTAACTTGAGATTTTAAACATGAGCTTGAAGTCACCATAATAAACATCAATAATTACTGAAAGCAACAGAGTGGGCCATCAAAAGCAGAGGCATTTTAAAGCCCTAGGCTCAATGCTCAAATTCATCAACTAATTTGGGATTCTCTGAGCCTTGGATTGCTTATCCACAAAGTGGGAATAAGAACACATTTCTCATCTGGTTGTTGGGATGACTGAGTTAGATAATTAACAGTACTCAAAAAACAAGTCTTCATCATTTCTCTAGAAGGCTGGAGTGTACTCAGAATCTGCTGAGATAGGTGAAACGTTTGCTTCTAGTCTAAATAGCACCACACGACTGCACTTTTAGAGTGCTCGGGCTTGATTTTATTACTTTTGACTATTTGTCATGCTATCACAAGCTCATGCTGTCACTGGTGTCATTATATCAGCCAGTGTCTAACAGGTAAAATAAAAAGGGAGCACAGGATACAATAAGTAAAAGAAGCCTTCCTGTACACAGAAAAGAGTTCTCCTTCCTTTTGTGAGCAAGACGAGTTTCCCTAAATAAAGAGGTTCCTGAGGGAAAATGGGAAAAGAGGTGTTTCAAACTGATTTACACCAATTGGGCCAGTCACAATGGCCCAATTCTTTTGATAAACATATGAGTAGCCTCGGATAATCAGCAAAATGTGTTTTAATGAAAACAAGTCCTTGACCGAACTAGACCACAAGTTCATACAAGAAATAGCAAGCAGGTATAAACCATCATACCACCTGTTACTACACGCTCTTCTACTCCCCTCTCTTAGTCTTCTTCTTTTTTTTTTTTTTTTTTAAGATTTATTTATTTATTAGAGAGAGAGGGAAAGAAGAGAGAGAGGGGGAGGAGGAGGGCAGAGGGAGAGGGACAGAGAATCCAAGCAGACTCCATGCTGAGCGTGGAGCCCAATGCAGGACTCAATCTCACAGGCTTGGAATCATGACCTGGGTAGAAACTAAGAGTCAGACTCTTAACGTATTGCGCCACCCTTTTTAGGCACTCCACGTACCACCCTACATGAAAGATTTACTTTCCACAAGAATCAGCTAGCCCTCTAATCAAATCAGAAGACAGAATGCTCCTTTGAGTGGACCCATCAGAATTCTCAATCAAGGGGCTTTACTCTGAAGGGGTTAGCTGTTCTACTTGCAAGATTCTTATTCACCTTTCATTCCAAGGATGAAGGTACCTATATAACTCCTAACAAGCCATACTTGTCTCATCATTGAAGAATTCTAGCATCCATTTTACTAATTGATGAATTCTGTGGTTCATACTTAGATGTAGTTCATATATATTTATACATTTGTATATATTATATAAGTTTTGTGGTTCAATACAGAAGTGTTCTTAGTGAGCATTTTAGATTGCAGACTCCCCTTAAAAGATCTTCTTATATAATTAACCATGCCTACCGTGGAGAGTCAACTTCTACACATATATTACTGTCTGTACTGAAGTATTTTAAAAGTAAATTACAGATTAGTAATCAGGAGGGGTGGTTGTGATTATTGCTAATTTTGTGTTCCTTGTAGTAGGGAGAATAAAAGGCAGAAGCTTCACATCCAGGAAACATATCTCCCATGGCCTTGGATGTTGCCCCAGGGTCTTCCATAGGTGTTTGAAGTACTCAGGACATGGTCTGCATCTCACAGGAGCCATAGAATGGACAATGGGCTGGGAACTAAGCACCTAAGACCTCATTTTTCCCCTGTGATTCTTCCTGCTGAAGAATCTGCATAGAGAACTGGCTATAGTAGCTCCTCATCCAGTTAATATATAATGTCTGGTGACTTTTGGCTCATTCTGGATCCAAACGCAATCTAGGCAATTACCCCTTTCTTTCTCTTATTTATTGATTATAATCTG
The DNA here is from genome assembly GCA_028534135.1 of Potos flavus. NCBI lineage: Eukaryota > Metazoa > Chordata > Mammalia > Carnivora > Procyonidae > Potos > Potos flavus. The sequence continues at coordinate 67,898,014 of CM052896.1, forward strand.
CTTTAAATTTATAAATTAGAATACTCTGTAATTTTTTTGCAGATCGACTGATTTTGTTTTTACAATGATACTTATCTGCAGAACAAAATCATCTAGGGAGGCTTATCCCAAAAACATAATGAATCAGAATGTCCATGGTGGGACTCAAGAATGCATAGTTGAGGGGCTAAAAAGGGGAAGATCCTATTTGGTTCTGATGTACACTCTTGATAAAGAACCAGTGGAGAACTGCCAGTTTGAGATAATGACAAACTAGAGTTTCAAACCAATCTTCCTCCACTGGGGGAGGAATGAATATATATATATGTTGGGTAGTTTCTTTTTTAAAATAAATCACTTTAAAAGTATCAAAGAACTGACAAGATAATAAGGAATCATTAGCTCAATACTGCAGGAACCCAGAGAGATAAGCTAGCATGGAAGTTTACTTTCCACGAGTCCATTAGCCAGTTACAACAAATTTTAAAATTCTTGCAGATTTGACCTTTTGTCTTCATGGCCTCACTAGCAGAAGGTGACTAAATCAAAGCCCCAGACTGACATAGGGTGGGGGATTTAACAGGAGATCACCCTGAAAGAAGCAAATATTTTTTCCTTTTGGAATCCTAACTTAAATTTAGGGCACAGGTGAAATAGAATGGATATGCAGCCCAAATTGGCATTATGAAGATCCTCCAAAGGAAGGAAGTCAAAGTGTCACCTCATGCCCAGCAGAATCAAACAGACAGATTCTTTCCAGAGGAAGTTAGCTTAATTCCAGAACTCAACTAAATGTGGCTATGTTCAAATAAACTACTTCTGTTCATCAAAAGACATCATAAAGATAGGAAAAAAAGGAAGACAGTGGATGGGAAAAGAATTTGCAACCTATGTAATAGACAAAGGACCAGTATCCAGAACATAGATAGACATAAAGTTTATATAGATGCTTCACAAAGAGTAAATCTAAATGGTGAAAATACATGACAAGGTGGTCCAGGGAAATAAAAAAACAAAGCCACAATTAAAGACACTACACACACTCCTGATTGCTTGATGATGAAGCCTGGGAATGGGACATGTTTTTGAGAATTAAGAAACAAAAACCTCTCATGCCCTTCCAATATGAATATAAGTGGATTTAAAAAAAATGCTTTGGAAAGCATTTGGCCTTTTCTAGTAAAGCTGAAGAAATTCACATGCTATAGAAATTCCACTCTGTGGTATACATCCTAGGGAAACTCATGAACTGGGAATATCAAGAGATATATCTGTATAATAATGTTCTTTCTTTGCAGCACTGTTCTTGACAGCCAAAACCAGAAACAACCTAAAAGTCCACTAACAGCATAACAGATAAATAAATTGTAGTATAGACACACAATAGAGTATTTTATAGCAATGAGAATAAACATACAACTATACACAATAACATAAATCATTATAGTAAATGAAAAAAAGGCAAGTCACTAAAGTACCTGTAGTATGATTAAATTTACATGAAAGTCAAAATCAGGTAAGACCAACCAATATTGTTTAGGTGTGCATATGCAGTGGTAAAATTCTATTTTTTATTTCACTTTTTTAAAATTTTATTTTTAAATAATCTCTACACCCAATGTAGGGCTCAAACTCACAAGCCCAAGAGCAAGAGTCACACACTCCACCAAGTGTGCCAGCCAGGTGCCCCACAGTGGTAAAATTTTAAAGGAAAGGGAAAGGAATTGGTGAGTGGGAGAGGTTATAATTGGAAGAGCTGTCAATGCTCTTTTCCTTGACCTGGTGATAACTGCATGAATTTGTGCTTTATAATATTCATTAAACCATATTTTCAGCTTATGGACTCTCCTGGTTTTATATTATATTTCATAATGAAAGCAATATTTACAAAAAAGAAGAAGAAAGAGGAATAATAGGAAGAGGGAAGAAGAGAAAGAGAAAAGAGAAGAAAGGACGGGAGGAGGAAGGGAAGAAGGAAGAGAACAGGGGAAGCAACACTGATTTAAATCCCAAGTTCCATAAGACCCGTGACCGTATCTTTTCTCTACAGCGTACAACGTCAGATCAGCTCTTACCATAGAGTGCCTTCAGTAAACCCTCGCCACTGCCCCACTGTGTTCACTGTAGGCTCTAATTTGGCCATTGATCTGACTTTTGGTTCTCTTTGACAGCTTTCTCAGTCAGCTAAAAATGATAACACAACACATCCTGAAATAAATATTCAAGGAGCAGGGGAAATAGGCAGGATATCACAGGATGACACTTGCTCAATACAGTTTTAGCCTCATTTAATCTTACAGTCATCATTCTTACAGGTATGATAAGAACTTCAACTGTGGCTTTCTTTCCATGGGTATTGTCCATGAATCTCACCAATGCTAACAGTGCTGACAATATGGTAATCGATGTCATGCTCTCCAGATATAAGGAAATATGTGACTTGTTTCTCAACCTCAGCAGGAGTAGAAGTACTACCTATAATTTATATATGTATACTCCCATAGACTTGTTTTTTGAGTACCTTAAAAAATTTTAGTTAGAAAAATGTGGCTGCTGAACATAATTCATGAATTCTAACAGATTTTGAAATAAATAATAAGTAATTGAATAACTGAAATAAATAATAAATTTTAGGGACCAAAGAATGTAATTCCTTAAAATGTGAAACTTTAATTCAGAATTTAAGATTACAGATGTTTGGGGGCAGGGGAAGGAAGGAAACAAACAAACTTTTATTGTTAACATTTGCTCAATATACTGCACATTCTTTGGGGTAACTTTGGTTACCCCAACACTGGCTGCCCTGAACTTAAAAAAAGGCTAATCAATACCTGACTGTTTTGAGGGAGAAAGTCTCCATAAGGGTAGGAATTTGTTCCTTCTCCCAGCTGAATCATGTTTTACTCCAAACACACTCTCCAAAGAGGAATAGTTTATACTCCATGTTTTCTTTTTTAAATTTTTTAAAGTTATGTGGCTAATCTTATATTATTCCTAATATAATCCCCAGCCCTCACCCCTAAAATCCTCATTTTCACGCTACCAGACCTTCCTGAATCTTCTTGCCCCTGAAACAAAAAAAGTACCCAGATTTTCTGCTCTACCTGAGCAATCTATTCAAGTTCTAGAGGTCTTGTTTAATTGGTTTATAGAACTCCAATTCTGAGACAAAGAGTTTCCAAAAATCCCATGCTATAATGCCACCCAATTCATCTCTGTGAGTGCTTATCCAACTTGAAAACCTTCAGCAACGGGGGCTCAACCTCCTATGAGACAGGACCCATCATCTGAGTAGCTTAAATTATGAAGAAGTTCTAATTAATGCTTGTAAATGGTACCAGTTGGCCTTTGTTGTGCATTTTGGAGCCATGCAAAATATCTCTATTCTCTCAATCATAGGCAGATCTATCAAAAATACCTCAAAGAAGTTCTATTTTCTTATTTCTGGGTTAAACATATTCCATTTTGTCAACTGTTCTTCAAAAGATAGGGTTTCAAGATTCATCACTGGACTGAACTCCCGTTTTGTCAACGTTCTCTCCAAAACAAAGTGCTCAAACTGAACATGGTATTTTGTACTCAATTCATGTTATTATTAAATATGCAGCCTAGAATAAAGTCTATTTTTGTCAGCAATAGAATACTGTCAACTGAAAATCAGTCAGCAAACCCTTCAGAATCTCTTTTATTCTCATGCACAGTTATATGTCTTATAAGTGATTAATTTCAACAGTTACATTTAGCTTTATACTAGTACATGATAAATATCACCTTGTTGATTGCCGAACAACTTTTGAGTTGCTTGAAGTATTTACCTTTATTCTTTCAACTAAGAAGTTGAAATCAGTTAATATCCAGTATTTACCGTTTTGTAACAGAAAATTGGTTGTTATTTTAAAGATAAGGAAACAGAAATCCAAAACTTGAAAGTGACTTGCCTTGGAATCAGCATTCTTATCTAGTCTGTGTGACTCCAAAGTGTGTGCTATACCACCCTGTCCTTTACCAACCATTCCACTACTTTAGATACACACAGAATTAACAAGTAGGCCTTCTAGTCTTTATGCAAGTCACTGATATGCTTCTGAATGGGGCAAGGCCCAAGGATGGAACTTTGCAACACATAACTAGAAACCTCCCACAGGGAGACATACTGACCCACTAAACACCAGTCCTTGATGGGTTAATTTCACAATTAAGAATTAAGCTAATCATCTCCATCAAGCCCATACATTTCCCTCTACTCCATAAGACCATCAAAAGTAATTTTGTTAAAAAAAAGAAAGAAAGAAAAAGTCCAGATTTACAACATACACAAAGTTCCATGCATGCCCTTGAATCAAGTAATTATTTAAAAAGAGATACCAAGTGTTAAACGGAGGCATAATAAAATTTTAAGTTTATATGAGCAAAAGTGCCTTGGAATAGGACAGTGCCAAACCAGATGTGGTTAGAAGCATTCTACCAACAGGAGCCAGGGACAAGACTTTTATAAGGGAACACCAAAAGGAAATTATTTGACTGGTTATACAGCCTAAGTGGTTGCCTTGTTTAAGAAACCTTGGTTGGCTGTTTGTGATTGGTTGTCCTTTAGGTTTTGATTTCTTAGCCTTGAGGCATTAGAGTCTTACTTTTTGGTTTGTTTATGTAGGTTACTAAGTCATTAGAACCACCTGCGTCTAATGGCCTCCTTATTTAGTTAACTTAGCACAAGTTAGTAAAACGCAATTTCTTCTTGGATTCTGGAAGCCATGCCATCATCTACTGTTAATAATCACTGCTACTTTTCTGAAGGCTCACACAGTTTCGTGATTTATTTTGAAATTTGGCTGAAGAGTTTGAGGTTAAATTTACAATTGGGAATTTACAAATTCTTCTATTACTCTTTCTGGAAAATTATTTTTAATCTCTGAGATTCTTCAGTTCTTTGAATCTGTAAGGATCCCAACATCCTTCCATGGCGAGTGTGGACTCACAAGAAAATCCCTTCATTACCTAAGGGCTCACTCACTATTTCCACATATTTTCAGGCATGAAGTTCCTGCTAGCCAGCTTTGTTCTACCTCTTCAGTTGGAAGCTCCTTCTCTTTGATTAAAAAACAAAAACAAACAAACAAACAAAAAATAAAACAATTACTAAGTGCTTCTATTACCTTGTTGTCATCTAGAAATACCACATAACAGGCCTCAAACATAAGCCTATCTTTCCCATGGTCTGCTTATTCTGAAAGTAGTTTCAAATTCCTTCTTTTTGGTAGGATGCTGCATACTTTAGATTACTCCATTGCATTAAACTTCCTCAAAGTGGTTTTAAAAGATGGTCCCCCTCCGTTATAAATTATCTTTGGTTACATATGTCTCAGGCCCAGCATCATACCCACTGTCCTGAATCTACGAGACCAAGTCACTCGTTTTTCTCTTTCAAGATTTCATTTAAAGTCAAGTTAGTTAACATATAGTGCAGTATTAGTTTCAGGGGTAGAATTTAGTGATTCATCAGTTGCATATAACACCTAGTGATCATTACGTCACGTGCCCTCCTTAATACCCATCACCCATTTATCTCATCCTCCCACTCACCTCCCCTCCAGCAACCCTCAGTTTGTTCCCTATAGTTAAGAGTCTCTTTCGGTTTGCCTTCCTCTCTGTTTTTATCTTGTTTTACTTTTCCTTCACTTTTCCTATGTTCACGTTTTATTTCTTAAATTTCACATATGAGTGAAATGATGTGGTATTTGTCTTTCTCTGACTCATTTTGCTTAGCATAATACACTCTAGCTCCACCCACATCATTGCAAATGGCAAGCTTTCATTCTTTTTGATGGCTGAGTAATAACAGCCCATCATAAAAAATGTATATATCATATATTCATATATATACATTTATATCATATATCATTCCATCATATATATATATAAATATATATATATATTTATATATATATATATATATAAACATCACATCTTCTTTACCCATTCATCAGTCGATGGACATTTGGGTTCTTTCCATAGTTTAGCTGTCGTGGATAGTGCTGCTATTTACATTGCAGTGCATGTGCCCCTTTGAATCAGAAAGGATACAAAAATAGTGAGACCAAGTCACTTCTAATCCCTGAACTCCACATTTCCTTCTGCCCCTCCACTTCCCAAAACACTGAGCCTGGGCCAAATGTTAGCCAATAAGAAGGAAATTAAAAGTATTACAGTGACTTTTACAAATAGCAGGAAATAACAAAAGTGTCAACAGATAAGAGTTCTGGAAAAAAAAAAAGTCAGAAAGAGAGGTCATGGAATCTCTACATATCACCAACAGGAGAAAACTAAAGCCCCACAGACAGGTCTACCCTTCAGGGACACACCTAGAAAGTGACTCCTCCATACATAGGAATTTTCCCACCTATTTTTCTTTTAATATGGTATACTATGTTTCTCAGAATTCATGTAAAAATCTCTTGAAAAAGAGTCCATGCCAATATTTTCCTTTATGTGGAAAAAAGCAACAGTTTGCTATATCAACCCTCAGCCCAACTGTATAGTAAGGAAACTAACAAAGAAACTAGACACCACATATGCATACATACAAAGGTGTAAGAAAATACTGGTGTAGACTATTGTGTAATGAAATTTATTTATATAAATGAATACAAACATTATTAAATACTGTATATTATATAAAAATAATACACAATGATATTATATATTATGCATTATATATACTATATATCATGTCATATATCCTATATTATACCTTACATATTAAATGCTTCATATTAATTTATGTGTATGGGTACACATTTTTTCTTCTATTATCACCCAAAATGTTCCTGACACCTACTTAATACCAATACTGTCTTTAGTGACATTTGACAATTGCCCAGAGGGTGCAAAGCTCTGCCTAAGATACAATGTGTGCTCATGTCCATCTGATTCCAAAGCTTCACAATATTTAGAAGATACTATGGAAGTATTTTGGGGCTCCACAGGAAAGCAGCAGATAGCAGTTGTGTTTTAAAGAGACGTTTATAAAAGATAAATCATGGAGAAGACTGAAAAGAATTTACCAAAAAGCTGTGGTTATGCAAACAGAGAATATGAAACTAGGTATGACAGAGGCCAATTTGAAGCATGAAATGACAAGATCTGATGAAAGTTTAGATAGAAAAGTCTGTGTCATTGAATGTTCTTAGGTAGAAGCAGCAGAAGCAAATTCTAATTTATGAACATAAGGAATTTACTTAAAGAGATCTGAGTAGCTTGCAGAATCTTGAGAGGACCAGAGAGCCTGAGGAAGTTTATCAGTCATGAAATGCCTCAAGTTACAAGACAGAGGCCCCACCACTGGACAGTGACCCCAGCTTGCGAGCCCATAGCAAGACACTGCTAGACACCGTCAGCTGCTACTGCTTTCTCCTGCAGCCACCAACTGACAGAATCATCAGGGAGGCCACTATACAAAAGCCCGAAGTGGATCTAGCTGTGATAAGTTACAAAGAAGACTGGGAAGGGGTTTTCAGTCTTGGTAATGGCTGAGGACTCTGCTTCAAAATATTAGAGAGCCCCCAAAATATAGGAAAATCTAAAAAAAATAACAAATGTCCACCATCAGGTGAGAGTAGAAGCATTTTAAAAATACTTCTTAAATTTGGGGGGGGGGGGAGACAGAGTGAAATAAGTAGGGGTGGAGGGGCAGAGGCAGAGAGAGAGAGAGAGAATCTCAAGCAGGATCCACACCCAGCATGGAGCCTGACACAGGGCTCGATCTCACAACCCTGAGATCGAGACCTGAGCTGAAATCAAGAGTCGGACGCCTAACCAACTGAGCCACCCAGGCACCCCTGAAACATTTTTTAAGTTCACTTTGTGTATTGCATATTCAGAGATTATAGTTCATAGGAACACTTCCAAAACTTAATCACAGAACATGATTTTACCAAACTAACTTGACAGGGGAAAAAAGAGCAGTCAATATATTCTTTCTTAAGAGTATTTAAAAGGAGACCGTTGTATCATTTGTGAAAATTCTTGGAAAATGCACTGAGGTATATGATTCACTTTACTGCTACTTCTATGAAGTTGCTGTTGTATGTTCTTCTTCTTTGATTAAATAATTTTTTCTTTTGTCAAGAATATCCATATGGTTTGTGTATCCAGAAAAAGGTCTATGCCTGTATTCCCTGAGGATCTGAAAATATTTGTTTTCCTAAGACAGCATATCATGATGCTTTCTAGTTGAAGAATGAAATCCTACTTCTTTTGAGAAGGTTCTGGATAAACAAGAGATGTCATCAGTGATAATCTAAATTAACAGTGAACGTGTATTTGCTTGAATTAGTGGAATTACTGGATCATATAGTAGTTCTTTTTTTAATTCTTTGAGGAACCTCTTTACTGCTTTCTACAGTGGTTCTACCAATTTGCATTCCTGCCAACAGTGAATGAATATTCCCTTTTCTTCACATCCTCAACAACACTTGTCATTTCTTGTTTTTTTTGATACTAGCCATTCTGATTGGTTTGAGGTGATATCTCACTGTGCTTTTGATTTGCATTTCCTTGATGATTAGTGATACTGAACATCTTTTCATATGTCTGTTGGCCATGTGTTTGTATTTGGAAAAATGTCTATTCAGGTCTTTTGTCCACGTTTTAATCATTTTTTTCTTGCTTTTTTGTTGTGAATTTATACAAATTTTTAAATATATTTTGGATATAGAAACACCATATGATCCAGTAATTCTCCTACTGGGTATTTACTGAAAGAAAGTGAAAACACTAATTTGAAAAGACATAGGCATCCATATATTCACTGCAGCATTATTTACAATAGCCAAGATATGGAAGCAACCCAACTGTCCATCCATGGATGAACAGAAAAAAAGATGTGGTATATATAAACAATGGAATATTACTCAGCCATAAAAAAGAATGAGATCTTGCCATTTGCTACAACATGAATGGACTCACAGAGTATTATGCTAAGAGAAATAAGTCAGATAGAGAAAGACGAATATCATATGATTTCACTTATACGTGTAATCCAAAAAACAAATGAACAAACAAACAAAAACAAAAAAACTCTTAAATACAGAGAATAAACTGTTGGCTGCCAGAAGGGAGGTGGGTAGGAGATTGGTGAAATGGAAGAGGTACAAACTTCCAGTTCCAAAACAAATAAGTCATGGAGATAAAAAGTACAGCATAGGGAATATAGTCAATAATACTATAATAATACTGGATGGTGAGAGATGGTGATTATACTTGTCATGGTAAGCACTGAATAATGTACAGAATGGTCAAATTTCTATATTGTATATCTGAACTAATAAAACATTATATGTGAACTACTTTAATAATAATTGTTTTAATTAAAAAATAAATAAAACACTAGTGAACATTTCTGAACACTAGTAGTGCTTCCCTTGTCTCAGTCAAGTGTTTTGCTTGCAAGAATACTTGAAAAATTATGTTCTGGCCTGATTCACAAACACATTTTGGGGAATATGCCTTATCTTGAGGACTATTTTACTTTAATGATTTCTCCTCAGTTTTGCGTATTACTAACAACAACCATCTTCTAAAACAAAATGCAAAATATGATTTTATTTTAGGTAAGGGAAATGAATTCTAACATAAATCTTCCCTTTGAACAATTTTAATATTTAAATTATATTCTATTGTATTTTGTTTGGGAACTCTTCACTATTTATTTAATAATAAGGATGAAAACTATTAGAAGCATTATCTAAGAATGTTGCATTTAAAGATGTATATCATAAAAGTCATACTTGCTAATGATGTGTGCTTGGCTGAGTGAGCAACTTACAATAAAAAGATGTATATTATGGATAAAGCCCAATTATTACTTAGATTTTATCATGCCAGCTGTAATGCAACAGAAGATTCATAATTTATTCAACAGCGTGCTGATCATACGCCATAAATACCACTAGGTCTTTATTTTTGCTTTTTTTTAAAAAAAAGGAGCTGATGCCTCTCATTGACAAAAGTATTCATCAACTGATTGAGTTTAAGAATCCCTGGAATAGCCAGCCCCAGAGGATTTTTCTCTATCTGATTTGACCGATCTACAACATAGAAAACAAACAAACATAGCAATTGTTTTCCATCTCATTGCTCATATTTCTGTTGTGTTTTTTTTCATTTGTTTAAAATTAAAATTACCTCGAAACATCCTTATACAGAACTTGGAATCACTGTATTACAGGACCTTTACTGCCATATCATAAAATTTATGTTATGATAATATTTTACTCATTCACTCACTCAACAAATAGTATTAAGTTTTAAGTATGTACATGATGTTATGAATAAGACATATCTAGTTTCACATTTTAGAGGAGATATAGATACTAATCAACTAAGTATGCAATCCATTATATGATTCCAACAGTCACAAGCACTAGAGAGATGTACAGGATGCTATGAGACCACATAAAATGAAGTTCTGACTTAATCTGGGCAAGAGGGATGGGAGAAAAGGCTTTCAGGAAAGTCTTCTCTGAAGGTTACTATGAAAATTAAATTCTTGAAAAGCACTCAGCCTAACAGCCACTCAATGAAGCGATGATGATGATGATGATGATGATGACGACGACAATGACAACACAGTTAAATCATTCAGCTCAAGCTCTTTCCTACTCCTCCAGACTGGGCATATCTAGTACATATTAGGAATAGAAGCAGATGTGCTAGGAATAACTACAGGTCATCTATTGTTTCAGGAATAACAACAAAGGACCTGAGAGTTGTTGCTGTCTGTCTCACTGTTGTTATCATGACTTTGTCACAGAATCTGCTCATCAGAGGCTTAAAGTGTATGCTTCTCCAGGGCACTTCTGGTTCTCCTACTCTAATACATTATTTGAGATCTGAATGGATGTTGCCATGCTACTTGCAAGACACAGAAGGGCTAGGGATGAGTACAGCAACTCCAATCATAATTAGGTCTCTTATTTCTCCAGTTTGCATGAAGCCATTGAAATTGTCCAGTTCTGCTCTTCTGCATCTCTCCATAGTCCTCAGTCATAGCTCCTCTTCAGTCTGGGCCATCTCAGTGGACCCCAGATTCAGTGGTCACTTGGAGATCCCATGACTGGCCACTGTATTTACTTATTATTATTATTATTTACTTATTTTACTTACCTCATGAATGCAATAGGTGCCCTTATAAGAAAAGACATAAGAGAGATGATATCTCTCTGTCTCTCTCTCTCTCTGTACCATATGTGGATACAGTGAAAAGGTGGTATCTGCAAGCCAGGAAAAGGGCCCTCACCAGAACCTGTACAAGCCGACACCATGATCTCAAATTTTCAAGCCTCCAGAACCATAAGAAATAAATTTCTAAGGCTTAAGCCACCCAGTCTATGGTATTCTGTTAGAGCAGCCCAAACTGACTAAAATAGACACAAATGCACCACTTCTGGGTGGCTCCTTCGTAGTCCCTCCCTCAGGTCCTTCTCACCCTCTGATTTCAGGCAACCACTGATCTGTTCTTCTGCACTATAGATTAGATTGCACTTTCTGGAATTTTCTATAAATGAAATCATACATTATGTACTTTTTGGGTGTATCATCTTTCAGTCAGTATAATTATTTTGAGATCCTTCCATGCTGTACCGTATACCAACACTCCACTCCTCTTTCTTCCCAAGTATTATTCCATCATATGGATATGGATATACAACAGTTTGTTTATACATTCACATGTTGTTGAACGGTTGGGTTATTTTAGTTTGAGGCTACTGCAAACAAAGCTACTATTGGTATTTGCACATAATTCTTGCTACAGACATGCCATACCAAGGTACAGTAAATTTCTCTTAGGTAAATACCCAGGAGTGGAATAGCTAGAATACATGCTAAGTATTTGCTTAACTTTTTAAGGAACTGCTAAACTGTTTTTCCAAAGTGATTATACCATTTGATATTTCCAGTAGCAGTGTTCCAGTTCCTTCACATCCTCACCAACACCGAGTACCATAAAATATGTTAATTTTTGCCATTCTAAAGTTATACCTGGTTTAATTCTATGAAACATACATATCATCTTCATATCATACATCAGAAAAGTGACTCTCTGCCTATATTTTTCTCCCAATGAGATAAATTATAAAAAGTCCCTTCGGGGGCGCTTGAGTGGCTCAGTCATTAAGCGTCTGCCTTCAGTTCAGGTCATGATCCCAGGGACCTGGGATCGAGCCCCGCATCGGGCTCCCTGCTTCCCCTTCTTCCACTCCCCCTGCTTGTGTTCCCTCTCTTGCTGTGTCTCTCTCTGTCAAATAAATAAATAAAATCTTTAAAAAAAAAAAAAAGTCCCTTCAAAGAACCCAAAATTGTGTTCTAATATAGAAAAATAAAATTTTTATTTTAAAATCTATATACATTTAATATTATAATTGAAGTTTTATCTTGCAGATTTGAATCACAGTAAAATTAGCAAACAAATGAGTTTTAATACCAAGCATACACTAGAATTTGAAATCGCATAAAAATGAAGTACTTTTACAAAGTCAGAAGGTTCATGTTTCGTACCATAATCACACGGAGTTAGGTAGGCTAAGATAGAGACCATCTTAGTATACTGAGTTATCAAATATTAATAATGTTACAAATGTTTCACATATCAATTTATCTCAAATTGCTCTCAGGAGCAATTCCTTTGTAGAGAAGAATTTTATTCAATGTTTAAAGTTTCCAAGGCCAACCCTTGGAACAACTTGGCCTTGTGAAATTTCAACCAGGATGCTAAAATGTGATGACCATTATAAGTAAGTCAAAAAATGGGGAGGAAATAATTTGCCGTCCAATGACAGCAGCAGCCAGGAAAACTGTTCAAATGTCATAAGTGCCAGAACATGGAACTGTTGAAGAACTCAGGCAGAAAGAAAAGGTTTATTATCTATATAGAAATTTGCTACCAACTCCCAAATACCTGGACGCAGCAATCCTTGTGAAGAAAGCAATGACATGATGGAAACCAGACAAGAAAAATAATTCACTTAGCAAGGTTTGAGTGAAGCAGCCAATCTTAAAGAGCTGCCAATTTGAAGCCACTGCTTTAAAAAGCCAAACATTCCCCTAATGTTCACTGGATCAAAAGTGATCTAATTGCAAAATAAAATGCATTAAAAAACATACAGGAGAATAGAATGGCAATATACAGACACCTACAGATCAGATTGCTTTTAAAAAAACTTCACACTTGCATCATGGAAAAAAATGACAATCTGCAGATTATTAGTGCTGCCAAAACTGAAAAAAGTTCTTGTGGCTAAAATAAAAGCAAAATATGCATAAATACACAAGGGTAACAAAAGACTATTTTTTACTGTAGGAGCACTGTAATTTTATTTAAATGGTAGGTGTTTCTGCAGAATAGAAAATGGAATTGCACTTAAAAAGACATCCAATTCCACATCTCATATATAGTAGTCATCTTTAAAATGTTGGCAGGAAAAAATATCTACAGGAAAAATAAAAGAAGCTAACTATTTTAAAATCATCCATACCATAATAACTCAAGAAACAGTTCATCTATTCACTTTTCCCCCCTTTCAGGTAAATCTGAGATACGTTCTCCTTAAAGAAAACAAAAGCCACTATTGAGCATCAATTTGTTCTAAGATACTTGTGAACCTAAATCCCACAACTATCTTTAAACCATTATGTTCCATGGGAAGGTTGGAGGTAAAAACAAAATAGACAAAATTTTGTTTGAACAATTTGGTTTCTTACACTTAAATAGGAGCAATATTCTAAATCATACTCATGAACAGTAGGTATTTCTTTTTTTTTTTTTAATAAGTGTACTCTTTATTTATTTACTTGAGAGAGAGAGCACAGAGCAAGAGTGAGAGAGCACAAGCAGGGTCAGGGGCAGAGGGAGAAGCAGACTCCCCACTGAGTGGGGAGCCCGACGTGGGGCTCGATCCCAGGATGTTGGGATCATAACCTGGGCCAAAGGCAGACACTTAACTGCTGAGCCACCCAGGAACCCTGAACAGTGGGTATTTCTGATTCAGATAGGAAGAAATAAGTACAAGTGTGGTCTTTTGCTCTGTCTCTAGGTTTTGTTTGTTTCTTTAATTTCTTAAGCTTTAAAAAATGAACTTGATCTCTAGAACTCCTATGCAACACTACTAAAGCAGTGGATTTTAAATCATCCGCAGCTACTGTATCACCACAGAAAATGAGATGTAAAATCTGATTAGATTTTTTTCTAAAACATATAACATTATGTTTATTCCATGTATAGATATCTTTTGCATTAATGGAAGAGGTAAAGAGATGATGAAATAAGCAAGCTACATTCCTTCTTTCTTTTTCTATTAACAGTACTTTTTCTAAACACAGCAATTCAGGGGCTCTGTTCTGAATTTACTAACATCAAATGTTCCTCCCAAAACAGTTTTTACTGTGGCCACTTTAAAGCAAGCTTATTAGCATTTTGCAAATTTCTGCTGTGCATAGTGATGAAGTTTGTTTTGTTGGCATAAAATGTAGATATATTAACAGATGTTTTAGGTTCAAATCCAACTTGTAATTTAAGGTTAACATGCTGATTTTATAAAAAGGGGCTCAGAATTTCAAAAAGTGATTTTAGGCTATTTTCAAGTTTTAATTTTATTCACACAGAATAGGGGCCATGATCTACTGTATTATGCTATACAGTAGAATATACTTTGGTATATAAGATTATTGTATTCCTTTTTAAAGCATGAATATGCAACAATTATTACAACTTGAAATTTAAATTAGCGAAGAAGTAATAAACAAAGCTATAAAGTTCCTCTTACACTAAATAAATTCTATCAATTATCAATTACTAGGGGATTTTTTTTGTTTGTGTTTGGGGTTTTTTGGCCTATTCCTTTCATTCCCCTTCTACATATAGAGGGCTAGGTATTTATAATCACCATGGAGATAAAGTGCTGCACCCTGATTTACTTATTTATTTCAAATATAGTTGTTCATCATCAATTAAAAAAAAAACAATGCAGACACTTCCCTGTCTGTCCCCACCACTGTATTTTATTTTGGAAGCATTTTCTCGAGGAAAAGTCTCAGAAAGAGAAGCCAAATGATAGAATCAAAGGAATGACCACAGTTTTTGCCCTAATATAAGGATAAATTTTTCCAATGTATCATTGTGTGAATTCACACATGTTCCTATAGACTCACCTAAAATGGGTTTATAATTTTTAGTTATTTAACAATTTAGTAGATTGACAGTAATATGCACACTTAATTTATATTTCTGTAATATTACTAAGTTGAACATTTTTCCTTTCAACTTTGAGAACTGTGTTTTCATTTATATGAAAATTTATTTTCATTCTCTGAATATCTTCCTTTGCATATCACTCTTATACATTTTCATTAATTCTGTAAATGACATCAAAATTAATTTTCTAGTCACCAAATGTATCCAATAGTTCATCATACCATTAAATTTATTGAGAATCTGAAATAATATCTGCTGAAGATGTGGAGAAGAGGGAACAAACTTTCCTTATGCACTGTTGGTGGGAATGTTAATTGGTGTAGCCACGATGGAACACAGCATGGAGGTTCCTCGAAAAATTAAAAATAAAACTACCATATGATCCAGTAATTCTACTACAGAGTATTTACCCAAAGAAAACAAAAGCACTAAGTCAAGAAGATATACGCACTCCTATATTCAGCGCAACAGTATTTACAACAGCCAAGATATGGTAGCAACCCACATAACCAATGATGAATGAATGGATAAAGATATGGTATGTATACACAATGGAATACTACTCAGCCATAAAAAAAGAATGAAATCTTGCCATTTGCAACAACATGGTTGGACCTAGAGAGTTTAGGCTAAGTGACATAAGTCGGACATAGAAAGGCAAATACTATATGATTTCACTTATATGTGGAATCTAAAAAATAAACAAAAGAGAAACAGATTCATAGATATAGAGAACAAACTGATAGTTGCAGAGGGGAATTAGATGGGTAGGTTGGCAAAACAGGTGAAGAGGATTAAGAGCTCTAAATGTTCAAGTATGAAAAATAAGTCACAGGGACGTAAAGTACAGAATAATATTAAAACTTTGTGACGAATGGTAACTAAACTTACTGGGGTGACAATACTATATAAATATAAATATAAAATAATATAAAATATATAATATATAATATAAATATAAAAACTTTATATGGTGACAAATGGTAACTAAACTTATTGGGGTGCCTATTCTGTAAATGATTATAAACATCAAATCACTACGTTGTATACCTGAAACTAATATTATATACATCAATTATTATTCAATAAAATTTTTAAAAAATTTATTGAGTATCTTAATAAAGCCAGTAAATGTCACCCCTAAGCCATTTTGCTTTTGTCTATTTTTGTTTTTCTTCTATTTTTATTTTAAATATATTTATTTATGTATATATATTTACTTTTAATCTATTTTACATAGTAAATATGTCTTCCTGTTTTTGAATCACATGAGATATAGAAAAAGTTCATCTACCTCCATATTCTTATATCAGTTTTGCAACATTATGTGTTAAATAACTCATGTTCCCATTATATTCTCACCCAAGTTTCATATAATATATTCTGATAAACATTTCTGGGATCTTTGTCCTTTCTTCAACATGATTAGCAGTGTAATTTAGGAATGGATATACATTTTGGTGACTTTATGGTTGAAAAGAAACTGTCTGAAATTGCTTTCAAATCAGAGTTCTTTTCCAGTGGGAAATTACAGTAAAATGGACCAACAAGGTCAGAATGATAAATATAGTAATTTGGAATATTGCCAAACTCTAGGTATTAAAACAATCATTCAAGACACTTAGCAGAACACAAAATGTTCCAGGATGCTCATTATTATCACCGGGACATTGTTAAGCCTAACAATATATGTTATTTACTGTGAACTGTATATTTAAGTAATAAAATTCAACTTTCATCTTGGTTAAAACAGTCAACTATTTATTGGTAGATAGGAAAAAATAAAAACATTTACAAAAGAAGACAAGCAAAATAAACATAATTTGCGAAGATCGTTTTAAATGTGTTAGCTGGTCATATTAGTATGTGTGTTTTCTACTTAATTATAAATGCTACACTCTTCTTCCATCTATTGATATATAAATAACAGTGATATGCATATTTGTAACACTTCTAAGCAAGCAAATGATTTCTCTGGCTAAATGATATCTCCTAATAGGATTACATGGTATATTATGTTGGCATGAATTAGTTTGTTAGGTAAATAATCTTAAATATGAAATAGCAATCAACAAGTATGCATAAAAATCACTTAAATGTGTATGATGTGCTTTCCTGAATTGAGTTATTCTAGTTGGTATATCTGAAGTAAATTCCCCAACTCCTGAATAGGGAAATTAAAATGAATGTTTAATTACGACAATATCAAAGTTTTTTAATTGCATCTTTATTTATCATCTTATAGATAGCTTTTTTTTTCTGGTGGAAGATACAAAACTGGTCTATTTAAAATTTCTGGATTTAGAACCAGAAATTCCTATAACTTGTGAAACAGGAAAATTGAATGGGAGAAAGTTATGGTATAAAGATATCAATCTGGTAGTTATCAGCCCATAAATGATATTTAATGTCACGAGACTAAATGAGATCTCCAATAATAAGTGCAAATAGAGAAGAGAACCAAGTACTGATCCCTAGGGTACTCTGACTCAAAGAGGTCTAGAGAAAGAGAACACAGGCATCTGGGTAGATGTGCTGTCTCTGCTGCTCTAGGGTAAGTCAGGTAAGATGAAGACCAAACAATGACTAATGGATATAGGAACTTGGAGGTCACTGTTAAAACTAATCAGATTGCTGGTGGAGTGGTGGGGACAACAGTGTTAAATTGATTAAAGTATGTTTAAGAGATACCTAAAGGAGAAGTACAAGTATAGACTTGCTGATTTTCAATGCAAGGGCAACAAAGAATGGCTAGAGAAAAGTGAAGAGGCAAGAGCGGGTTTTTGGTTGTTTTAAAAACAAATGAAAATTTGTAAGAATTAATTCTTTCTTAAGTTCCTAAACAACACATTCCACTAATCCAATCAAAAGCTCTCATGAGGAAAATCCATTGAGAAATAATGACCTGAATTAAATGGTAGGAAATATTTTTGTCTAGAAAACTTGATCTCAATTAGGACAGTCCTATTTTCAAAGTTATTAAAATGTACAGGGATTCTAACTACATATAAAAAGCAACAGTCAGGGGTGCGCCTGGGTGGCTCAGTTGGTTAAGCAACTGCCTTCGGATCCGAAGTCCTGGGATCCAAGTCCCGCATCGGGCTCCCAGCTCCACGGGGAATCTGCTTCTCCCTCCGACCTTCTCCCCTCTCATGCTCTCTCTCTCACTCTCTCTCTCTCAAATAAATAAATAAAATCTTTAAAAAAAAAAAAGCAACAGTCAATTGTTCTTCTCCCTTTCATAAATGATAGTAGGGTAATGGGTAATCCCCTAATGATCAGTATTCCCAGAACAGGTAAAAAAGCAAAGCTGTACCAGGCGGTCTTTTAGGAAGGCTACTCGTATGACTTGTAAACAAATTTTATGTAAGTGATGAATTAAAATTCCTTTGGTATTTATTCACTAGTCAAATGCAGTAAGTTTAATTCAATAAAATAATGCTGGAGGGGTGAAGTTACTATCACCAGTTTAATGTTCAAAACGTACTCTGAAAGAAATGGTTTAAATGTCTGAAAGTATCAGAATTGTACTGCCAGAGCATATACGGTATGTAAATACAATCTAATCCTGCTTTAGCCACATTAAGCAACAAGGTTTCTCGAACACCTAAAACTTTTATGGAAGAGGCCACTTCGCAAGAACCCTGGGGCCACACGCAAATGGTGCAGACCCTTTGTCCCACTGAGCCCAGGAATCTCAAGTCACGTCCACTATTAGAGAGAACAGACCAGTCCAGGAGCAGCTACTCATGTTAGCCTTCCTGTTCTCCCTCCCCACTCTACCCGGGTACCATGACCGAAGCTTGGGGACCATAAAGAAGGGACTGCAATTGTGCTACCATTTACTTTGCATTTCTTTGCTGAAACGAACACAGTTTTGAGGTAATCATCGGTTAATATCAAAATCCAGGGGACATATAGAAACTAACCCTTACACTGAAATTTTAACTGAACTCAACCAATTCATACCAGTGATAGAGCCATTTAATCAGGATCAATTATAACTACAGAACTAAACATCATCCGAATCTCATCTCGTGTTAATATTTAAGGCATTCCAGAAACCATCATGAAGATGTATGCACACTTAAATACACGGCATTGTCCTCAGAACATTTCCAAGTTGTTATGTTATGAAAATGCCAACAGAAATTTTAATTTAATTAAAATGGACAAATATCAGCTTTTCTCTCTTGGAAAATTTTGTCTCTGAAGACACGTCTGAAATGAAAATTCGCCCCTATAATTTTTTTTTCTTTGAGAACTGCACTTTCCTGACAGCAATATGCAGTTCCACGCAGTTACACCCACTTCCCACTGCTTTTCAGATTTTATGTAGCAGAAGCGCCACCAAAATACACATACATATTCATAAGCTGTCTGAAACATTAATTCCACACATGGCAATGTACACTTGCATCTGTGGTTGGAGCTTCTAATTTGCAAAAGCAAATATAATGTGTCTAAAAATCTTGATGAGTGAATCTTTCAAATTCAAGCCCAGAACATTAAGGATCCACATATACATAATTTCAAGCAGCAATAGGCTTAAGTTTTCTGACTACCTAAATAATTCTCTCCAAGTCAGAGTGTCACTATATGAATATGATTATTGCCAATGCTAATTTCTCTAATTTACTTCTTATATGTATTTCAAGTTATAAATATTCATAACCAAAGTCCTCCAGTAGGGTCTCCTTCCACTAGTAAAAACTAAATTCTACTTGCTATAATATAAATCTATTTTCTCCCATTCTAATTTATGAGATGGCTAAGAAAAGTGGCTTGCAGTATATTCTCAAAATAAAGAAATAACAACCTACCCTTTCTTTTTTTTTTCAGGGTACAATGGTCTAGTTGTGGAAACACTGACAATAAAATATTCAAATCATCTTCCACATCTCTGATTCTTTTTCATTTTTTTCTTTTGTTCTTTTTTTTGTAATAATTTCACCAGTAGTTGAGCTGATCTGTTGCCTCCGCCCTTGAGTTCTAATTTTGCTTCAATACCTATAAATGACATCTCCCTTTTTCTCCTCTTTCTTGGGTGGGGGTACCTAGATGATGTGGCAGCTGGTGAAGCCAGGAAAAGCCCTGGGTTGCTAATTCATGACTTTTAAGCACAGAAATTTGCACATAAGTGCTTCACAAATAAAGAACTGAAGGATTGGCATCAACCTAAAAGTACATAAACAGTTTGCAAGAATCAAAGTTGTAGACTTGCTAATTTCTTGGCAAATTTCAATATGATAAAAATCATCAAAAGGTGAAAACCTCAATTAAGGAAGTAATTGTTTTAACATGGTTAAACACGTGACACGTTAATGAATTGACTTCAAAAATCTTGGTGAAAGAAAACAAACTGCTTCTCCACTAATATTTTGGAAAAGATGACAAACTACTTTGCTCGGATTTTGATTTCTTGTTTACTTGTGTGGATTTTCTTACACATGCTAGTGGTTCAAAACAAACACCTGAAATTGCTCAGGGTTTCCTAAGGAAAGCCTACTGCCATATTTGGAGATCTGTTTATTTATAGAACTTATTTTCTCTTCCTAAAAGACTGCAGTAGCAAAGATTAAAAATGTTTATTAAAGAATCTTGTAAATGAACATAAAAGGTTTGGTAGCCCAAGGACTTGGACACCACTGCACTCTCACAGAGTGGCTTCATGGGAGACTGTTTACCCACAAATATATGTATCTTCCAGAAAGATCCAAGCTGTTTAAAGTAGATCCTCATTATTTGCAGATTCTGTATCTGCGAATTCGCCTACCGGCTAATATGTATTTGTAACTCCAAAATCAATATTCACGGTGCTTTCAGGGTCTCTTCAGACATTTCTGGGTCATTCACAGAGTGGCAAAATTTCTGAGTTGCCCAATGTGCACATTTCCAGCTGACACTCAGCATTCTTGTTTCAGCTCTCTTACTGTAAACAAGTGTACTTTTCTCAGTCTAATAAGTGCCACCTTTTTTGTATTTTGTGCTTCTCTCTGGTGATTTCATTATTTAAAATGGCCCCCAACCATAATACTGAAGTGCTGTCTAGTGTTCCAAGTGGAAGGTGGCTGTGATGAGCCTTACGGAGAAAATATGTGGGTTAGGTCAGGCATGAGTTATAGTACTGTTGGGCATAAATATATTAAACAAGGTGTCTTTAAACAGAAACACACATAAGCAGGAATATGTATTGACTGGTAAACAAAAATACGACCAGAGGCTCATGGGAATTAACACTGTATTTCCCCTAGGAGCAACGAATGGTTCAATATTTGCTAATTCAGTGTTTGAAATGACTTTGTAGAACATTACAACCACTAACTGTGTATTTCCAATCAATTTCACCATGCTATACCATCCCGAGGGGAGGTGGCAGGGGCAATAAAGCAGAGTATTCACATTACTTTAAAAGTTTGTTCCTAGATTTGGTCCAATTTTTATTTAATTAAAGTCTGTTTGGGACTTCGAGTTTTATTAGAGTGTTATCTTTGATTTATAGCAAAAAGAAACAGAAAACCTAACATCTATGGACTGACCATATGACTGTGAATCTAACAATGAAATTACTTTTCTACTGCAATCCTAAAATCACTACTCTTCTTCCTTTTCAATGTCTTCTTATTTGGGAAGACCATGTTTCAAGAGAATATATGATTTGCTGCACCTTCTAAAACCCAAATGTAAAACTGTGAACACTATAAACTCTACATATAGACAAAGGTCGACTTCAAATAGAAAAGAAAAAAATGGGTTTGTCTTTGCTGTTGTCACTGGTGGATTTTCTTGAAAGAAAGTCTTTGCCAAATGTATAAACCCTTCCCTGCCGATATCACATGAATATCTTCAGGTTGTTTCAACTCTCTGTTTCAGTCACTTTAGGAAAACAATCCAATCCTTCATTCCTCTCCTTCCTTCTCCACACTTGCTCCCTACCTGATTAAGACCACTGGTACCAACTGTACCTATTTTTAAAATGTTACTGTATACCATATAGATTTTAAATTTAAAACATTATTTTAATTTGGAAATACAAGATAATGCAATAAACACTTTTTTATATAATATTTCTGTCAATTTAATTGTCAGAAACTGTATTAGTCAGCCAATTTTTGTTTCCAGAGAAACAAAACCCAATAGTGTGTATATGTGTATGTGTGTGTGTATGTAAATATACACACTATATATATACACACACACAGAAATGGCTCACATGAGTGCAGAGGCCGGCAAGTCCAAAATTACAGGGCCAAGAGGCAAGCTGGAAACTCAGGCAGGAATTGATGCTGCATTCTTTTTTATTTTTTTAAAGATTTATTTTTAAGTAGTCTCTATACCCAACATGCGATTCCAACTCACGACCCCAAGATCAAGAGTCGTATGCTCTACTGAGGGAGCCAAGCACCCTAATGCTGTATTCTTGACATTTCTCCTCAGTTTTTATTCTTTATGCCTTCGACTGATTGGATAAGGCCCACCCACATTATTATTTAAAATCAATTGGTTATGGATGTAACTACTACAAAATACTTTCACAGCAAAAAAAAAAAAAAAAAAAAAAAATACTTTCACAGCAATACTAAGATTAGTGCTGAACCAACAAATGGACAGTACGGCATAGCCAAGTTGGCACATATAACTAACATACACAGTACCTTAAATGATACAGGTGCTTCCAATGAAAACCAATAAAAAATAGGAAAAAAAAATAAATTGAGGCAACAGTCCTGAGCTCAAATCCCGGCTATTTCACAAACTTGTGTACTTTTAAGAAAGTCATTTTTTCTCTGAACTTCAGCCTGTTTATTTGCAAAAATGGGGAGGCAGTGTATTCATGGGTAACTTTGGGTAGTATTGTATGGATCTGATGAAGAACTTAGGGTAGTCAATGAGTGGCAGTACTATACTATTAGTGTCTATGTGTTTTATAACTGATTAGCAGACATTGATATATTCCTGGCAGGTAGTAGGAGTTTCATAAACACGTGTGGAAGGAACAAAGGAAAGAAGGAAGAGAGGGAGGGAAGAGAGGAGGAAAAAAGAATGAAGAAAGGAATGGGGAAAAATAAGTAAATGAAGGAATGAATGTCAAAGTTTACTTCTGGAAAGAACAAAGTCATCATATTTGAGACTACACATAAAAACAAATGAAACTTTTTTTTTAAAAAGTCCCTGTTCTCAAGCAATTTAGACCTGACATGTAGTAAATAAGGCCAGTTTGTAATTAACCATAATACAAGCATATTAAGAAAGAGATGCACAAGTGACTACATCTAATGCATAAAGCAATTTAAGAATTCTGGTGTAAGTTAAACAAAACATTCTGAAACTATGAAGGGTCAAAACCAAACACATGACATAAGAGATCTGCCATCCAAAGACACCACTGTAGATAGATCTAAATGTTGTTGTGTAGACCTGGGTTGCCTTACAAATTAACTGATAAAGACAGAGTGTTGCTAAATTTAAAACAAGGTCGCAAAGCAGCATCTTCCAAATGACACTACTGGAATGGAACATGTAAAGAAGAACTGTAATTCAGTCAGTTGGGACGATGGATAAGGGATCAGAACCTGAAGATCCATTATTGTTTACATCAAAGTATCCAAGGAAAAGAACCTTATCAGGTGACCCAATAAGGCAACGAGGTTTTCGCACAACCTAGATGGAATATCCTTCAAGACCAACCAGTTCCTCATGTTTCAGAAACTCTGGGCCAATTCAGCAACTTTCCAGTTACTGATCTGCAGGTGTCTTGCTATGGAGAGGCAACACCTTCTCCATCGTTAAAGCACATCACTCACTGTGAATTGTTAAACAGCCATTCTAGGTCATAAAAATTTTTTATAAGTTTTATTAGCAAGTGTTTGTCTTCTAGGAACTACAGCAACTCCAGCTGGAAGGAAAAAATAAAATTTCTGGAGCTTAAAATTTGAGATCCAGAAACTGTACGTCAATGGACAGTCAGGTGACAGGCCATGCAGCACTGCCCTCTCTGTACTCCTCCCCAGTGTTGGTCTTTGAGCCGTATCTGTATATTGGAGGCTGAAAGGACTCAGGAGCTTCAGTAAAAAGATAGAAGATAGGAAGTATTTTAATGGGCAAAAATTGTGAGTAGACCATTCCAGATGGAGAGAAAAGCACAGCTCAGGTCAAAGATGGGGAAACACAATGTACATACTGATTAAAACAGTCCCATTTTGATGTCCATACCTAGAAAGGTTGAATAAGAATACTGTAAAGGTAAACTGGCCATTTGGATCACTGTAAATGACCAGATTAGAAAACATTTTGTTTTTATTTTACTGGCAATGGGAAGCCACCAAGTTGTTTGTTTTGTTCTTTGTTTTAAGCTGGTGAATATCAAAATAGTAACTAAATTAGCATAATTAACTTATTGAGAGCACAGGAGATATCTTTGAGAAGGGAGTGACTGGCCCTTAAAGTTTACTGCAAGAATCTACATAGAAGGTAGTAACGATCCAAACTGGAAAGACAACTGTTGAAATAAAAACAGAGGATGCAAAGGTGAGACACTCAGGAAAAGACAATTATTAGAATTCACCAAACACCTATTTGGATGGGAAAGCTGGGGGACCTGAAAAGGTTGATGTGTACCTCAAGGTTAGTGATTTAGTTTTCAACAAGAGCCACTAAGAGAAAAACACGTGCCAAGGAAAAAAGTGGATATAGAGTAGCAGGAAAGACAAAGAGGCTGACTTAGACAATTAGAATTTGGCCTTAAATAACGAACCCAGGTAGGTGTTAAATAGCGATATAAAGCGATTCAAACGATTAATGTAAAATGATGATTGAAAGTTATGTAACAGCATAACAGTAAGTTTTTTAAAAAGAGCAAATGTGAACACATAGACAGATTTTAAGAAAAAAGGAATATCAAAATATACTAATTAATCCTGGGAGTTTTGAGAGAAAAGAGTTTTGAGCTATATTTTCAAAAACTTATAAAGATAGGACCAAAATAAGGGAACTGCCTTTTCAGTGGTGACACAAGATGGGAAAAAAACTGACACTAAATACTTACTAAGCAAGTGTGCTTAGTATTATATATACTAAGGATTTTTCTGAGTGAAAATAAAAATAGCATATATTTACATCAATGATACAGATCTCTTATTTTTAAAACAAGCTGAATCTCAATTCTTCCACAGATCTTTTTCTCTCACTGTTATACTCATATTTTGCAAGTTTAATAATAAGGCATATAATGAATTTCTACCAATATATAATGTATAAATTATTGCTAATAAATATATTACTTCTTGTTTCCTTTCATTTAAAACTATTAGCAAAGTATCAGTGGAGAACTTCATTATAAATCATGAGCAAACTGACTCCAGTTTCTAAGGACTAATACATCTAAATGGTAGAAATACTGGGGTGCCTGGGTGGCTCAGTCGGTTAAGTGTCCCACTCCTGATTTTGGCTCAGGTCATGATCTCAGGGCCCTGAGTTGGAACCCCTTGTCAGTCTCCGTGCTCAGTAGGGAGTCCGCTTGAGCTTCTTCCTCTCCCTCTCCCTCCACTCCTCCCCTCACTTATATGAGCTCACTCTCTCTTTAAAATAAATAAATAAGTATTTAAAATAATAACCAGTGGGGTACCTGGGTGGCTCAGCAGGCTGGGTGTCTGCCTTCAGCTCATGTCATGATTCCAGGGTCCTAGGATCGAGCCCCACATTGGGCTCCCTGCCCAGCAGAGAGCCTGCTTCTCTCTCTCCCTCTGCCACTCTCTTACTCTCTCTCTCTCTCAAATGAATAAATTTTAAAAATCTTTAAAAAAATTTTAAAAATGAAACCTTAGTTTTAAAAAAATTAAAAAATAATCAATGAATAAATGGTAGAAATAGTATGTTTTTTAATTTCACAATTTAAGCAATCTATAAAATAATGTTTAGTTACTTCAAGGTAATGTTTGTTTATGACTGAGGGAGTTCACAGTCCTGAGGTGGAAATACAGGTACATAAATAACTGCAGTATGCTATGTATAATGGATAGTTTTATGTGTCCACCTGGCTAGGCTGTAGTACCCAGTTATTTAAATCAAACACTAATATATATGTTACTGTAAAGGTATTTTGTAGATGTGACTAATATCTATAATCAGTTGACTTGAAGTAAAGAGATCACCCTCAATAATCTGGGTAGATCTCGCCCAATGAGATAAAAGACCTAAAAAGCAAAATGAAAGTTTCCCTGAAGAAGAGGACATTCTCCCTCATGATTGCAGTACTCTTTCCTGCCTGAGAATTTCCATCCTGACAATCTGCCCTTCAGATTCCAGACTTAAGAGCCCCTACAATCACATAAGCCATTTCTTTGAAATAAACTCTTTTTTATATGCCCCCACACATCCCCACTCATATCCACACCCATATTCTACTGGTTTTGTTTTTCTGGAAAACCCTGACTAATACAACATGATAAATCTCATGGCAGAAGTATGAACATGCAAGGTAAACAACCTGTGGGGTTAGGGAAGGTTCCACAGAGGTGATATGGTTGGGGTGAGTCTTGAAGCTACAACACCAGGCAGAGAAGGAGCAGAGTAAGGGGCTATAATGTCCATGCAGGTTAGAGGAACCGGGATGGTCAGAAGTCCATAGGTTTTAGAAATCATAAAGTGTTCAGAAAAATGCCAAGTATTTCTCCAGGTAAAGTAGGGAACTCCAGGTACACAAAGGAAATGGTCAGAAGCTGCCTTCATGAGTCATGCTCTGTTCAGGGGGTGACGGGAAGCACCAGGGAATTTTAAGTAACGGAGAGACATGATTTGAATTACATTTTAGTAATTTTTTTTTTTTTTAAGTAGGCTTCCATACCCAGCATGGAGCCCAGTGCAGGGCTTGAACTCACAACCCTGAGATCAAGACCTGAACTGAGATCATGGGTTGGACTGTTTAACCAACTGAGCCACCCAAGCACTCCGGGGAAGATTACTTTTGTAAGGCAAAGTATGGGAGACAGGTAATACCAGTATTGTATTTCTGCTGTTTCTCCTTATGGAGAGGCAGTAATGGTATGGAAACTCAAGTAAATTCTATTTTAAGTTAATATTTATCATTGCAATTTTAAAGAACACATGGTAGGTGAGGGAGCTGAATGAGTTAATACACTCCATTTAGTGGTTTGTAAATCAAAATTCCATCTAGCAAGCTGAGTCTTCACTCTCCACAACCACAGAAATCTGGATATTTTCCAAATGTTCCACCCACCCATAAAGACAGAGGTATGCAAAAGTCAAGGTAACAACCTAACGGCACATGGTTTAAAAAACTAAACTGTTCAAAAAGCAAAGTTCTCCAGCTAATAATCTAGCACATTAGGTCCTTTCTTGGTGCCTGGCAGAGATACCGAGAATCATAATACTAGCTTGACCCTTCTTTATGTTGTCTACCCCTTAAACATATTCAATGCCTCCCCTTACCAGAACCTTGTTTCAACAAAGCCATATTCAGAAAACATCAAGAACACTAGACTGTCAGCAAGCATCTACCCAGTAGAAGGCCAAATGTGCTGCTTCTTCTTTTTTTTTTTTCCAAATGTGCTTCTTTGTGCTACCCTCCCCACACTCAATCCCAGCTAAGAAAATGGATCCTAATTTTTAAAACAGAGTTACCACAGCAACAAAGTGAACAGTTAAAAAGCAATGAACTTAATCAATGCAAGTCATTGTTGGAAAGATTATCCCTTGAGACAAATCTCTCACTGCTAAGATTATTGCTATTTATCTGAAGTGTTTTCTGAAAAGGTAAGGAATGACTGACTGAGGGCTTCAAATCAATGAGGTAGGTTTTTTTTTTTTTTCCTTTCAATGAGCTAAAGCTCCCAGTAGACCTAAGCTACACTTTTAATCATGACATTAATCGATAACAATTACACCCAAGAGAATGCCAATATAGGTTTTCCAGGAAATCACATAGGGTTTAAAGTGCTATACTTTTGGAAGTAGTCAATATTATGTATTGTAAAACAGAATTTAGGTTGATGTCTTCCTATTTCCCTAGAGCAGAATTTTGGAGCTCCAGATCCAGAAATGTTAGCCTAATGTTTCTCAAACATTAATGTACTTGTGAATCACCTGGGGATCTTGCTAAAATGCAGACCCTGATTCAGTTGGTCTAGGGTGGGGCCTGAGATCTACCTTTTTACAACCTCCCAGGTGATGTCCTTGCTGCTGGTCAGCAGACTGCACCTGAGGCAGCCGGATGTTAGCGCACATTACTGTCCCATCAAGAGAAAGGGCACACAAAAGGCATGCATACTGGAGGAGAGATGCTCACAAAAGAAGGATTTGACCATAAGAGAGATTCTACTTCTAGAATTCCCACCTCAAACTGCCCTCCTTGGAAAATGACTTGAGAAAAATGGTGACACTAAATGTATCCTGAGGAGTAGCGATTTCCAAATGTATTCCAAGGAACTCCAGTTATCTAGGATATTAATAGGTGATGCCAGAAAAATAAGGCACTAATAGGTGACTCAAGAGTCACATAACTCAGTGAACCAAACATTAAGTAATAATAATGGCTAACATTTGTTAAGCACTTACTACGTTCCAGGTATTGTTCTAAATATGTGATATGGAATAACTCATTTAATCTTCCCGGCAACTTTATGAGGGAGAAACTATATAATCATCCCCATTTCACAGATGTGGAGAAGGAAGCAAGGAAGTCAAGTAAGCCAAGAGTCACAAGGCTGGTGCGTGTTGGAATCCAGGGTGCAGGCTACTTGGGGGTGCTTCCAGAGCCCTGTCTCCACTCTCTAGAACATGAGCGCATTTCAGTGTTGATGAGAAGTGTGACTCACCACAAGGTGATACAAGGACTTGTAAGTGGCCAACGAAGGGGGATAGGCAATGGAGAGGAGAGAGGAAAATCTAAAAGTTAGGGCAAGATAGGAAAGGAGAGCAAGCTGGAGAAAGGAAAAATTAGAAAATGAAAGTAATGTTTGGAGAAAAATGAGATTTAGAAGAGTGTACTGTGAAAACAGAGGCATCACCCACTCAGGCTTAGATGCCTGAATGAAGATCAATTTGCTGGGCAAATAAACGCCCAGGAGAGGAAAGCAGGTCAAGTGGTGGACCTCGCCAAGCGCAGGAGGATTTGAACGGTTTCCTTGCACCAAATACATGAAAAAGCACTCAAAGACAACAGAGTCATGATTATTCTTAGACTAATTACCTAATTTACAGATTATCTGTGTCCCCTGCTGGGTCTCTTTCTTCTTCCTACAGGATTGTTTGGATATTTTGCTTCTAATTAGCAACTTTGTAAGACTGAGTAGGGAGAAGAGAAGACCATTAAATGGTGGCAGGGTTGTTGATTTTTGTTTGTTTGCTTGTTGAGTTTGTTGCTCTTATTTTGGGATCTAGCGATAGGGTTGGGAGAGGGCGTAAGATATGAAATTCATATTGAAAGTACATTCTTTTTAATCCTAGACTTCAAGGAACCCTCTCTGCCTAGACTTTCATGTGACTAGACCCAGTCTGAATTATGTAGTCTGAGCTAGAAAACAGCCAGAGCATTACACAGAGTATACCTCAGGTCAGGCAGAACTATAAACAAAGTAGTTGTTTGGTTAGATGAGCACTGGGACACAGTTCAGATTGTTCAGACAAGCATTAAAACAAAAACTGATCTCGGAAACTTCTGACATTCACCGATCCCTAATGCAATATATATACAGAGATGCTCATGGAAAATTCTAGCACTAGCTTTAAGGAAACGAAAAACCGGGAGACAAGGAACTGCCTTTTGGCATCCAGAAATTATCTGATGAGTAAACGTATTTACAAGTACAGAAATGAGGCTAATTCTTTCAAATCAAACAAGAGGGGTCCCTTGGCCTCCAGGACTGAAATATGTCCCAACAACTGTACTTACTCTGCACCATTCCCTCACCCTCGCTAGCACTGCCCCCTGATAGGTACTAGGCACTTCCGTGTGTAGGGTTCTAAGGTGAAGCTATCTAATTTTGTTATGCCGGTACTTCAACCTACATTTACAAACTTTTCAAATATTTTAATTTTATCTAAATGTTTTCCATCAGCATGTTTCTTTTTACAAGAATTCTTTATTGTTCCAAGACACAAATCATATCCCTTTGAATTCCAGACGAAAACATTTTAGCCCTATTTATGATTGTATTTCAATAGACATGTATACACATGTAAAGCAGCTTCAGTGTTATTTAAAAATACACTTCAATAGGTCTCATTGTGTTGATATTAGCAAGGCACTTAAGAAAATGCTTCCAGGTGGCAGGCACCTGCTCTGGCTTTGAAACACCAACCTCAAAGCCTATAGTCAAGCACCAAAATGGGGTAGAGCAACAAACTCTATATTTCAGCACCTAGCAGTTTTGGCAGCTCATTTGGAACTGGTTATTGCCAGCTGGGCATTTTGCCATTTCCTTGAGGCAAAATTAAAGTGGAAGATGCAAGGGTTTTATTGTAATTTTCCACCACATATTTATATCATTATGGGTTTTGTGCTGCTCTAGTCTCCACACAGTCTCACTGAATATCTTCTTATTATGTCACTGAAATGTGAAGCAAATATAGGAGGATGCAGGGAAAACAAGTGGGCACTGTGTATAGTAAATGATTGCCGAAGATAACACTATGCCTATCAGAATGGGCTACATAATTTGCAGGCCCTGTGCAAGATGAAAATGTGGGGCCCTGTGTTCAAAAGGCAGAAGAGAAGTTCCATTAAAGGTATTAAAATACCAAGATTTTTTCCTTTCCTCTGCAGTCTCTCTCTCAACCTGCCACAGTATTGTTTATCTGCGAGTCTGCATTGTGATCCCTTAGGCGCAGGGTTACCTGCAGAGTAGTGCACACCTGGGGTACCAGCATGCATTTGCCCCAAGGTGCACACAAACTGCCCCCGCCCCCCATTGGGCATTGAGTTTCCTCTCCCTCCAGCTGCAGACCAATGCTCCTCCTGGGGGAGGGGAAGTCAAGCCAGGGATCTCCCTTCCCCAAGGCACACCACCCACCCATCCCCAGGAGCACTGAAAATCTCTATACAGCGACTTATCAGGCACCTAAATTGGGGTAGGTGAGAAGCTCACCCTATTGAGGCATCATTGTGACACTCCGGGATGGGGACAACTGCATCAGTGTCCAGTCCTGAGATGTCCTGGGCTCTTGCTCTAGAGCCCACCCCATCCCTGTCAGGTACTGAAAGGCAGCAGCAGTTGTGGGACAGGAGTGTGAAGGAAGAGGCCAGGTCCTTGAGAGGTGGGGGAGCAAGCAGTGGAAGGCAGAAGAGAACCTGTCCCAGACCAGGGGCAGGCTCCATTATCCCATCAGACTTCACTTAGGAAACACAAATGCAAACATAAAACTAAGGATTTCAAGACAGCAAAGCCAGAGCATTAAACCTTAACTGAATGCTCTGGTCACAGGCCCATGACGCCAGCCCTGATCCATAAAAAACAAAACAAAACAAAACAAAACAAGACAAAACAAAAAAACCAACTCTGTACTTACTTCTGGGCCTGTTACTTACTTCTGCAGCATATGTACTAAAATTGGACAAGAGACATTAGTGTGACCCCTGCACAAGGATGACACACAAATTCATTACGTGTTCCACATTACGTGGCCTAAATACAAATACACAAAGGAGTACATATAAAACTGGGAAAATCTGAGTAAAACGGGGGAAAGGTGAATTGCATCAATGTCAGTACCCTAGTGGTGAATTATACCACAGTTTTGCAAAATGTTACCACTGGGAGAACCCATGTAAACTATATAGGAATTTCTCTGTATTATTTCTTACAACTGTATATTGTAATTATCTCAATTTTAAAAAAAGATCCAAGGCCTATTAAATGGACCAAAAAAACCAGCATACAGGCCATCATTACCAAAACTACCTATACCTGGATATATTCAGAACATTAAATTGAATATAATTTGACTTTGATATGATATAAGAGAACAATTCTTTAAATAACTAGGTCAAATACAAAATCTATAATCAGCATGTGAACCATACTGTACGCTACCAAGAGGAATGTGCTCAGCTCTATTTCTTGTTAAAACTTCTCTTACCTACTTAAGATAAAATGAAAACACACAATCTAGAAACTATAAAAATACTCCAGAAACCAAAGTGGTCTTTGCAAAAGCATGCCTTTATTCACAAAAGGGGGATAAATGTGTATTAAGTAGCGCAAAAATCAACTTTAAAATGTTAAGTTATTGCACCCAGAAAGTTGGCTTGGGTACCATGTACAACTGAAAGTACATATTTGATGCTGGTACAGTTACTTAATTTTTATATACATAAGACAAAACATCTTGCCTGTCAAACGCTAAAAAAAACCAAAAGTATAATAGGGAAAATCTGAATTCTCCAGACTGAGTTCCCAAGGACCTGAGCCAAGTGAGAATTCTTTGTTGCTTTTTAAGACTCTGTATGTGAGCAAATGCCCCAAGGGGATCAATCTTGTCACAGTCCTGGGGGAAAGGGCGTGGCCATGTCTGTGGTGCCTCAGAAATGAAGACAGCTCAAAGGGCACCTAATTCTACTCGAACTGCATTAAGTAAAATAGTAGAAGGGACGCCCTCAACACTACAGAGCCAAACACATTAGCAATTTCTATCAACTATGGCAGCCTGTTCCCATTCTGACCTCTCAAGTGCTTAGCACCAGCTCAATATAAATTAGGCATCCCATTACTATTTCTTGCTCAGTCAGACAGCATTCATAGCCAAGATAAACCCACCTTTGGTTCAAGCCAGGACTTTATAGAGACCTGAAGAACTGATTACAAAAAGCAAGAGGTTTCGGATCCAAATTAATTTTGCTGCTGCTAACTCTGTACCTCTGGGTAAAACATGGAGCTGTTCATTAGTAAAATGGAATTTGAATTTCAAAGATAAATGAATATTCATTCACTTTGGGGAATTACATACTAAGGCATTCAAAAAAAAAATTGTTGAATGGAAGACTGAATTAATGAATGGATATGTACAGACTTTCCTCCAACCTGGCTTTTTTCTCTCCACTAGCTAAATTCCCTTTCAGCTTTATTTCAGAGTTAAAATATCGAAGGAGAAGGGAAGGAACCACAAAGAAGACAGCACTTTGCTCGTGACCTCGCTTGACTGGATCGTGCTGCACCACGACATAATTCATCACTGTCAGCCCCAGTCACATGTGGACATGCCGGCAACGCCAAGTCAGCATTTGCCAGGTGTGGCAAATTATTCAGTCTTCATCGAGCCAAGCTTTGAGCCCGGGAGTCTAACAAAAAGCACTTAGAAACCTCCCAAGGCAGGAGAGCAGCGCTGGCTGCCTATCAATGCCTCCTTGCTTGCGGTGCCCTAGTTTTGCTCTGGCCGGCTCAGGTTCCTATGGATGGATTCCGAGGCTCCTGACCCGGCCAGCGGACTGAGGAACTCGGCTTCTCCCTGTCCCATCCTGGCTTACCCCTGATGTCTGCACACCTGACTTTGGTACACTTTCTCAAAGGCATATTCAAAACCCTCTCTGCTTGGTGTAGGCTTGGGTCCCAGGCTGGCAGGGCGCCCTCTCAGCAATTCCCTGCCGCCTCCATGGAGGGCACGGACACAAATACCGCTTTGTATCTACTCGCCACAAAAACCGTGCCTCTGTTCTAGTCCATCATTGATTCCTTAGCACTCAAAACTAAGCCAGTTACAGTTCATGAAATTTAATGAACTACGATGAGAAAATATTAATGACTAAGCAAAATATAGATTAAGAGCCAACCCGAATTGTGTGACTGTGTTAAGTAGTGGAAAGGATGGTTTAATATTTAAATAAACACCAATCTAAAAGATGACAAAACGTGTGGCTGAACATAAGATGAACAATGCAAAGTGTTTTGTGTTGTTTCTTAAAAACTAGTTTTCTAAAATGTGTCACTCAAATCAACAGCCACTCTAATTCCCCTGCTCTTCTTCCAAGCTCTATTTCAGAGGTTTCTTACCACCTTTAAAGCTAAAAAGCTACTACAAATGTGCATCAAATGACCTTTTAATCATCAAAGAAAAATTACCACAGTCAACTGCACAGTCCTATAACATTAACTAATTAATCATGACATGGCAAAACTACCATTAGAACTATCTAAATTATTTAAGCTAAATCAAACATATGGTAATTAGCTATTTCTTTCAAATCCACTAGAACTTCCTAGTTAACACGAATACCATTGAGGGTCTCATGATTTATATCCTTCCAACATATTTTCACCTCTCCATTCCAGAAATTCAGTTTCAAAATGTCACCAGAGGGAAACGGTTGCAAGCAAGAGGTGAAACATAACAGAGAGAAAAAAGCAAGTACATAAAACAAGCATTTGGCACAAAATGAGGTCTGAATATGAAAAGAGAAAATGTGGAGAAATTTATTGATAACGACCTAACCGTTAATCCAAGTTGTACTTAATTGGAAAGCCTGAAAGCATTTATAGAGCTATGCAATGGAACATTCACTAAGAACTCAACCTGATGTATCATGGAACATCCTCGTATCTGGAAAGTCTCCTTGTCTCAGCGTTCTTCCCAGACCATTAACAATGTATGTACTTTAAAAGTCTTTAAAGCGGACTCCTAGTCCACTGACCACTCTGTGATTCTCGTACCACACAACTACCGATCTCATTTTTATTTCCAGGTGAACTAAAGAAATTATAAAAGCTCCTATGTCTACCAGTTTCAGTGCGGTGCCAGTGTTCTACATGTTAATAACACGCATTTCTCCATTAACTTAAAAAAATATTTCTACCTTCAATGTAGGTACAGGCAAAGGGAAGAATTTAATGAATGGAACACAGCCAAGTCAGTAGTTAATCAAAACTCCCCTTGGAAGCTTTTCATCAGCAGTTTATAGAAATCAGTACAGAGAGAAGAGAGAAAGGCAGAAACCCTGAGCTATCACCACAGCCTACTCAAAAAAAAAAAAAAAAAAAAAAAGAACAACAAAACAACAACAAAAAAACCTATGTGCCACAATAGAACCATAGTGGTATGGAGTTGATTTTCATTCTTTTTAAAAAATGTGATTTACTGGGGTGCGTGGGTGGCTCAGTCTGTTAAGCATCTGCCTTCAACTCAGGTCGTGATCGCAGGGTCCAGGATCAAGCCCAGCATCGGGCTCCCCGCTTAGAGGAGAGCCTGCTTCCTCCTCTCCTCCCTGCCTGTGCTCTCTCACTCTCTTTCTCTCAAATAAATAAAATCTATAAAAAATATATGGTTTACTGTTGCTTACATCTATTGTTATGAAACCTGTGTAACATAATGATAGAAAAATTGTTAGCCATAAACACATTTAAATAATCTGGAAAGTTACTTGCTTTTTAAGTTCTCATCATTCACTGTCCAACACATAAACTTCTTTTCATTATCTACTGTAATTGCTTGGGTGATTTCTTTTTCTATTAAATATATATATTCTAAGCCATATCATTAATAATCCTGTAGAAGTTTACATTTACTCTGACTTTTGCCTTATGTTAAAAAGGTTGGTCAGGGATTCTTTAGCTTTGCTAACAGTTTTATGTTTCAGTGGATTATAAAAGCTGTTGCTAAGGACTGAATGTTTGTGTCCCCACCTCCCGCCCTCAAAATTCATATGTTAAAACTCAAATCCCCAATGTAAAAGACGGGGCCTTTGAGAGGTAAATAGAACATGAGGGTGGAGCCTTCATGGTAGGATTAGTGCCCTTAGAAGACAAGAGAGCTTGCCCTTGCTTGCTCTCGTCTTACAAGACAACAAGATGGCCATCTGCAAACCAGGAAGTGGGCTCTCACCAGACACTGGATCTGTTGCCAACTTGATTATGGACTTACCAGCCTCCAGAACAGTGAAACATCAATGTCTGTTGTTTAAGCCACCCACTCCATGGTAATTTGTTATAGCAACCAGAACTAAGACAGTTGTCATTCAGGATATTATGTCCTCAATAAAGTAAATAATCTATTTCATGTAAAGTTATGATTATTAAAAATGGTCTCCATATACTGAAATGCCCCCAAAGTCCTGGTAGTCCAAGAGATCATGTTTTTTCTACAGCTACTTTCAGTATAAAATAAATATAAACTACCTGTGACCTACTAGGCTTCAAAAATTACTCAATTTAACCACATTTAGATAAAAAAGACATTTTAAGGACTGAAGGCTTCAACTAATTTTTCTAAACATACATATAGATACCCTACTTTTATGCCAGCTGGGTGTGTGGTATGTGTAGGGGGTGTGTGTGTGTATGTGTGTCTTAAGAATGAGACTATATCTCTTAGAAACAGCTTGGAAAATGTGTTTTCTTTCAAGTTTATATACCTGACATCTGTGAAATTTTAAACGAAATGTTCTCCACAAAAAGCTATAGAGTGGGGTTCCTTCTAAATCAAAATAGTCATGTTATGAGTAAGACGTAGTCCAGAAGTGAACAAATATAGTTAGCCTTTTAATAATGCCTTCTCTCAATGAAGCTGAAGCACAAAAATGAGTGGCAAACTGATGGATTTCAACTTTTGAAAAGATTAAATTGCAGAAATGCTCAGTTAGGGTCCCCCTACTTCTCTGAGGAGGACTCTCTGAAGAGAGAGCTATGGACTGTCTTCCACTAACATACCACGAGGAAAAGGGATGAGTGCAGTAAGATTGCAGGGGGGAGATACTTGTTTTTATTAAACAAACACATACCATTTACTATATTCTAGGCACTATTTTAAGTATTTTACAAACATCAACTCGATAAATCCTCGTAACAACTGTATGAGTAGGTACAGTTATGTAATTCCCACTTTACAGATGAGAATACAGAGAGACAGGAAGATGGAATAACGTGCCTGAGACCACTTGGCTAGTAGACTGCTTGACCCAATATTTGAGCCCAAGCTCTAAGACTTAGGAGTCCATGCTCTTAATAATTACCTTCCTCTGCTTCTTCTGGCCACTGCCTCCTTAATTCTTCTTTTCAAAATTTCCACCCAAAAATCCAATAAGAAAGAAAAGACAACATCTTAGTACAGAGGAAAGTAAAAGTGTATAGCTTTGGAGATTTTTCCTTTTTAGTGAAAGGCAACAACATAACTATGTTTCATTGAAAAAAAAGGGACTTCCAAACACAAATGACAAAAACAGCAGGGAAGGAAATTCTATTTTCAAGTTTCTAGAAGGTTATCATAAACAACGAAAAGAGGAAAACAAATTAAAGTTTTCAAAAATGGCATTTGACAGTATCTCTTCTCCCTTGCTGCCCACGACAAGTTGCCTGTACTGTGGACAGTGACTGTGCAGAGCGCCCTAAGGTGTGAACATGAAAGATGACCGTGCTTGGAAAGAAAAAAGAAGCATATTGTAAGCTAATGTAAATGCACAGTAAGGTCTGAATGTTGTGGAAATAAGCCCAGTCTGCTTCTCAATTCATGAGTTTAGCTGAGATGTCAGAACAGATGACAAACAACAACAAACAGAAACACCATACCACACAATTCTCTCCAATAGTGGGGATAAAGATCCATAGCAGCTTATTTAATTTGATGCTAATTTACTTCCTTGTTTAAACATTCTAAATATTTGTTATCTACTAAATATTCATGTATTATGTTTTACCTTGAGGGTTTTATTCTCCAAGGAATTTATAAGCACCTGTAGTATAAAGTACTTTCCTCAAAAGAACAGCAAAAATTTTTATTTGAAGACTTACTATCAATTAATTGGTCAACATATGGAACTGGAGATGAACTCAATCTTGGCGTTTAAAATTTCGAATGCTGAGAGAGATATTTCATTTGAAATAAATACTTCATTTTATTTCAAGATAAAACAAGAATTTTATTTCTTTTCCAATACAATTCTGTTTGTTTGGTTTTAGTATCAATGAAAACCTAATAGTAGACTTCTTTTTTCTCACAGTACTAGACATAGCTTATTTATTTACCAAAAATTGGTTTATTTAATCTGCTTCTTTTGAACATAAACATTTTTGAAGAATCTGCTTTCTTTCTGTGTAAAGTTTCATTAGTAATATTAATTTACTCAAAGAAAATTAAATAACAGTTTTATACAGTAATTGCTTGTATTAGATGTGGTATTAGACTATTAGCACAAATCCAATGATTAACGAAAAAAATAATAAAGCAAAATCTACCAATATATCAAAACTCCCAAATAAGGAATATTCTATCAAGGAAATAGGGTAGAGTACACTGTATTCTTCAAAAGTCAATGTCATAAAATACAAAGAAAAGCTATGGGAATGTCCACATTAAAGGAGAGTAAAGACATAAACCCACCAAATGCAATACCTGATCCTAGACTGGCTCCTATGAGAGGGGGAAAATGCTCTAAGGGAAGTCACTGAATCAGTTGATAAAACTGTAATACAAATGACATTAAAATATTTATCTATGATAAATTTCTGAGGCTAATAATTAAACTTTAGTTGTATAAAAGAATACCCCATTCTTGGTAAATACACACTACAGTGGATAGATACGAAGGCTCATGGTACGTACCATACTCAAATGGTTCAGGGGGTAAAAAGGCATGAGAACGAGAGGAAGACAAATGGGGTAAAATTATTTAGGTGAACCCGGGTAAAAGCCAGAAGACTAATCTTTGTATTATTTTTAGTTTGCAAATTCTCTGTGAATTTAAAATAATTTCCAAATAAAAGGTTAAAAAAAGGTGGTGGGGAGGCAACAATGAAAAGTTATTGACCTGAACCAGAAGTATGGATTGAGCTCACTCTTTACGGCACACAGAAACAGAGTCCCTGAAACTTGCCCTCAAGGTACTGATACTATGTTGTGCACTATCACCGACATTCAAGTCTCAAAAGACCTTGGTCCACATGGAGTGCCAGTTATTTCTGAAACTAAGGTCTCCCAAACGGCAATCCTAAATATACTCCGGTTTCTCAGCCACTATAAACTCACAATGTCTACAATGAGAAGATGAGGAACATCCATCCACCTTAAACACAATGATTGTAGGATCACAAAGCCACCCAGATCAGCCCTGGAAATAAGGTTCATCCACACCACCAAGGCTACAACTCTAGTAGTCTGACTCAAGGAATATTTACTTAGTGCCTACTCTGTGCAGGCACTGGACTGTATGCTAGGAAGAGAAAATGAATAAGCTTTAGCACTCATCTTAAGGAACTTAGAATCTAAGGAGTAAAAAAGACATATAATTCTGTAATTACAGTATCATCTATGAAATGTTGCTGTAATAAAGGTGTATGTGGAATGATCTGAGGTCTAGTGAATAGGTGAGCTTCATTCAGTTTTTCAATAAACATTTACTCTGTGTCTGGGAAAAGAACCTTAAGGATGAGTAAGTGCTTCCCCAAATGACAGGAAAAGAAGTGAGAAAGAAATTCCAGGTGAAAACAATTAATAAGACATAAGACAAAAGCATAGAATCATGAAAGTGTAAGCTGTTTTCACTGAATAGTAAGATCAGAATGGCTGGGAGCACAGCATCTCCTGGGGTGTGGATAATGGGGGAGATAAATCCAAATAGACCCAGATCCTAAATGGCCTTGTATAGCATGCTAAGAAACTACAAGATAATTCTATGGAGGAAATGGTAGAATATTTGCAGCAGGAAAATTTAAGTGATGAAATTTTTGTTTTAGAAAGAAAATTCTGGTTGAAATGTCAAGAACATATTACCAAGAAAAGACAGGAGTCAGGAAGAAGAGTGCACATGTAATTACGATAGTCTTCAAGTGTTGTGATCAGAGGAAAGAGACATTTAAGAAAGTAGAGTGAGTAGGGCTCAGCAACCAGATGACTGCATACAACGCAATATGGTGGGGATGGGGGTCATTAACAGTGACTGAGTTTAAAATGCCAGTGTAGTATGCTTAGAGATGTTCACTATGAATTAGGATTATGGGAAATTACGCTGAAGTTCAGAAGAGAATTTAGAGTAAATGTAAAGATGCTAGGGTGATGATGATTAA
The DNA here is from genome assembly GCA_028534135.1 of Potos flavus. Taxonomy (NCBI): domain Eukaryota; kingdom Metazoa; phylum Chordata; class Mammalia; order Carnivora; family Procyonidae; genus Potos; species Potos flavus. The sequence continues at coordinate 67,938,238 of CM052896.1, forward strand.
ATACAAGATAGTTTTCTTACATTGTCTAAGAAAGATTGTATAGATTGAGAAAAGAATTAAGAATAGACAAAGATGATCAGAAAGGAAATAAGCTAAGAGAAGGAAGGATAAAGAGAGGAGAGAATTACATGGTAACCATCATTACACGGTACTTCTATACGAGTTAGACACCCAGTGACCACAGTTCAACCAACATGTAATACACATTCAGTGCGGTGTTTAGGTACCAGATGCTTTGCTACATCCTGATTATTATAATAGCACCAATTTTCCACTATATCTGAATAAGATGATGACTTTTAAGCGTGGATACAGTTCAAGTTAAGTTCTCATTCTACTCACTCTTGCCTACACACTGAACTACAAAATTAAACAGAGGACTTCATTTTAAAAGGAAGCATAATCATGAACACATTAGAGCCTTTATATCCATCTAGGGCTTATAAAGCAATACAAAGAAAAAAGGTTCACGAGCTCACTCTTGAACACCAATTCTTCAACCCTTCTTTTAAAAATTAGGGATGAAAAAATATTAAAACAAACCATGGTTCAAATGATGCAAACTTCTGATTTCAACACAGCAATGCCAAGTGCTTCTGGATTAAACAATGAGCCTCCTCCACGTGGAATGCCTGCAGATCTCATGTGAGAGCATGTGTGCGTGCACACGCACACACAACCTCCTCAAACACAGACTTTATAGTCATAGCAGCCTTTTAAACATGGTGCGTTTATCCCCCACGCTGACCACCAGTTTCATGCAATCATCTATCCTCTCACGGTAATGGTGATACCCATAATAGTAACTCAGCATAGCAACCAGGTTTTACAACTAACTCCATGAACCAATTTATTCTCTATACAATTTTTTTTCTTTTTAAATTTCATGATTAATGTACTACCCGGATCTTCAATGTTTTTGGCCTCCCAGGTCAACACAGAAAGCAATCTGTTTTTCCTGTACAATCTTTTGAATAAATAATACCCAGTCATCTGACTGCAAGTATTCATTACACTTGAGCTATAGAAAATAATCGGTCACAGATCAAGTTTAGTAGCTTCAAAACAAATGACATAGGTATGATTTATACAAAATTCTTCAGGTGGTTCGCCAGAAATGATCTGAATTTTGTTCTACGCACATTATACAACCTTCTTTTACATTTTGTGAATATTTCTCTTGGGCCAATATTCACTTTATGCCTTTCTAAAACTCAGCAAATAAAGGCTCAGATCCAAAGTGGTTTAGCCATTGGCCAGCATGTTAATAGGGCAATAATTATTTTAGTGCTTCAATCTGGTCAAAAGATGACCTTATGATGAACCTCCTGTAAGAGAAACAGCATTGTTTATGAATAAAATCTCATACAGAGAGATCCTTAGCTTCCAAAGGAAGAAAGCAATCACTACGTTTGCAGGCAGTTAATGTTCTGCCCTTTACTTTAGGTACATAATATCTACATTTTCATCAACATTTTTTAAAATGTTCCTCTAAGTACAGAATCCTGGGTTTTGTTCATGCATATCTGGAAACTATTCTGTTTAGGGAATATCCCACAAGCAGCTAGGATGCAAAAAGGACATTCTTTACGGATTCTTGCTACTAAGAAAATACTCCCACAGTTCTTGTTTCAGTCCCACTACTGTCTTAAAGGGGCATTTAACTAAAGAAGAGCTGGAAATTTCTGTGAAGAATAAAAATATCTATACAAACCCAAGGAGAATTTAAAGTGATGTCAAAAGTAAATTATACCAAAGACTAAGTCAAGATTGCAAATAGTGCAGTCCAGGTTTAAAAATCATATTTGAATTCAAATAGACTTGAATTCCTGGATTTATAGGCCGGATAACCTTGGACAAGTTACTTGACTTTGCCAAGAATCCACATGGAAATAATTAAATATAATATGTGAAAAAACAGCCTAGCACTTGGTAACCCTTAGGCACTCACTAAATATTACCTTCCGTCTTGACTTTCCATTTTGATACTGTCAGTGACAATACCATTAGGGAATTCCATAATATTTCATTATGCAAGTTTGTGGTTTGCATTTCAATGATTACCTGCCATTCTGTAAACAAAGAATATCGCAAATATCCCATTTTGATACATGATAATTATCAAAAGTGGACTCATAAGTTATTTTTAATGTTAGTTATTTCCACGGCCTACGTGTTCATAGAAAAATGAAAAAGAAAAACTATTCAAATGTGAACATATCTTAAAAAGATTTTATTTATTTACTTGCAAGAGAGAGTGCGTACGCACAAGTGGGGAGGGGGGTAGAGGGAAGCAGACTCTCCTCTGACCAGGGGAAGCCCAATGCGGTGCCTGGCTGGATCCTGGAACTCCAGGATCATGACCTGAGCTGAAGGCATATGCTTAACTGACTGAGCCATGCAGGCATCTCTCAAATGTGAGCATATTGAAGTATACATGTGATTAAAAAATATAAACAAGGCTCCTAAATTTAAAATACCCAAGGTCTTCATCCCATCAGATTGATTGATATAAATGACAAAATCATAGAATGAATACCACATTACCACTTCCTGTGTACTACCCTAGTAAACTGGGTCAAATACAAACACTCTTTAGTGGGACACTGTCCTTATTATATAAACCAAGAGCTGACAGAAAAAAGAACCCAAGAGCTGACAAGTCCACCTTTGAAAGTTCTTCAATAATAGGGCAGAGGACAGAAACAATAGGATGAGACCATTACAAATTGTTGATGGGGGGGGGGGGGAGGTGTATAGTTTTTGATTCCCAAATGTAAATATCCCAAAAAATACGATATTCACATTAATAAGCATTTTTCATCTTAATGATGAATAGTCACCTGCTGAAGTAAAAACAAAAATCAAAAATCAAAAAACAAAAAAAACAGGAGCCCACTTCTAATTGGAAACAGCAAGATTGTATGTATTTTCCATTGTGTATTTTGGCTTTCCAAATGTTCAATTTGAGAACTCTGAGGTTAAGCCTTAGAAACTCCCCCAGTTCTTCATAAACTGACACATTCCTCAAACACACACTGCATGCATTCAGTATAATCAGAATATGCACAGTTGGAATGCCATGCTTGAGGCCTTTGCATTTTTTAATCAGTTTGTGTGAATTTTAAGTGAGTTATCAGCTATGCTGATAGTGCAGCAATTCTGTATTTGGAAAGTTCTTAAATGGAAGTAATAGGATCCGAATGTTTTAATGTTCCTTTATTCATTTCAGAAAAACAGCCTCTGTCACACTTGCTACCTTCTGCCAAAGTCTACAAGGATCAAACTTAGTGGTAGCAGACTAAGCTAAATAATGTTTTGTCCAAGTTTCCAAAACAAGCTTTCACAATTTTCCATTTATGAAAATTAAAGGTAGGAGCTATATTCTATCATTTTGAACAACCAAAATAATTTTAAAAATAAGCTGGATTCTTAAATCTTCTAACCACCATTATTTCAAGAAGCACCAACACATGGTGGTCCCCCCTTCCCTTCCCTGCTAAATGAGCTCTATCAAGGGGAAATCAATTTAGTGGAGTCAATTCTCATTTTCTGTTCAGGGTCCTACACAGATAATCAGGCACAATGTTAGTCTCTCCAATTATAATCCATGTATCAAATAACTTGTCAAAATGTTACTTGAAAAACAAACAACTTGACTAACCCAACAGACCACATTCCCATTCAAGAAATGTATTTACCATATTATGAAATTATTCTATCAAAAACTGTTGAGTATCTTCTTTAACTGGTTGCCATTCTAGGTGATTTAGGGATAGTTATACAATGAGCCATCTAGAATCACTACATAGATACTTTAGGATATATCTTGCCTTTTTGTTTGTTTGTTTTAATTTGTGAGCCTTGTAGCTACAAACATCGCAGCATATATCAGTATTGATGACAACATATTATTTAATCCAACTGGACACTAACTCAGTAATCAATTCAGTATGTCAGTACACACTGAAAAGTCAGAGAATTAATCCCCTTGACAGAGGACCCTTTCAGATTAATGCTGTATCCCATGGGAGGACTGGAATGTTCATGTTTTAAAATTTTATGGAGTATGAGAATCTTCCAAAAAGAGATAATACTTTTCATTCTAAAATCTAGTGAGTCTCTGGTTTTCTTTAATGAGGAATCAAAGATAAATGTTCTTTTCTGGGTTTCAGAAGAGAGTTTTTCTCAGATTACACATGCCAATAAATGTCATAGGTGCTTCCTGGTGAAATAAAAATGAAGACCTAACATATCCAAAGGGGAATATAATTTATAAAAGAATCAACCCAAGTATTTTAAACAACACTTCTAATTTTTAAGGGAAAGAAAAGGTTTGTCTGTATATGTCCCTTTGTTGTTTCTAGCTACTCTTGATACAACAAAAAGCCTTTTAAGGAATTACCCTTAGGCACGAAGCCTATCGTAACATATTTCTCTACTAACACAGAAACCTCACGTTTAAGAAAAATAGAAACTTGTTCAAGTTCAGACGATTTCCTCACTTAAATCCTAGCATTATGCCTACTTTGAACCAGATGTTGTTCCTAGTCACATGCTACTTTTCTTTTTTATTTCACTGAGGTCATATTTACTGCTAAAACATTTCTTTTAAACTTGCGTTTGCATATCAGAGAAAATAAACAAAACACGAAAATGAAAGACAACTGACTCCCTTATTTCCTTTAGGCTGACAGATTTCATAGAAAGTGCTTTTGTAATAAAAAAATATTAATGAAGTAGTAATGTTTTGTGCAGACATTTGCTCCTCTGTCTACTTCATTTATAAATACATTTTAATGAGGTAATAGAGACTACACAAATCTGCAAGTGTTCCTTTTTCTAACATTTGTTCTGAATTCAAAGATTAGAAACAGCTAATCTGCCACATTTTGGGGGCTGGTTTATGAATACAGCATTTAAAGCACATTGTTCGAGCATCTGGAAAGCTAACATCTCATAAATAGCCCATCCTCCCAAACATATGATTAGACAATAAGGGTAATCTGAAATTGTTTAAAATCAGTAGCCATAAAGTAGATACAGCATACTACAAATTGTCCCTCCCTCCCTCCCCACTCTCCACCCCAGAGAGTGTATTGAAACATGCCTTAAATGGGCCTTCGTTTGCCAAAAAGACATTCAGAGTGGAGTTTGTCTTTGTACAATTAAATTATGCACATTGTCAAATCTTCTCATTTAAGAAATCTATATTTTACTGAATTACATCTGAGAATTAAGTCAGGTCTACCCTGGAAGTACTCTGTCTCCATCCTCATGTTACATGATTAAATACTGTTTTCTCAATAAAATATTTTTTCACTCTTCTCAAGTGAGTATATATTTAACCATAACAATCAGCAGACTTAATAAAAGACATGGTTCAAGTACAGTCTCCCTTCTGATAGATCTTCTGATAGAAAAAAAAAAATCCCATATAACACATTTAAAATTTTTCCTTTTTTCACATATATAGGTATATATATATTTTTTTTTTCTTACCAGATTAAAAACTACAGTATAAGTGACATTTAGAAAAAGTATAACCGTCTTATTTTATATACGGCATGAGTCCCTGGGAGTCACAAATACATCAAGTCTATTGTAATATCCCGGAATAACTTATCTAAAAGAAGTCTATAAAGAGGAAAATAATCTTTATGATTAAAGTATCCATCCCATAATTGATCTGTGTCATGAATTTCAACTTTAAAGTCATGTCTGTAGTAACTTACATTTATTGAGTGATGATATCTGTCAGGCACAGAGCTAAGCGCTCTACATGAATTACTGCATATACTTTTCAAAATAACCCTATTAAATACGTACTACTACTCATCCCATTTTATAGATGAGTAAACTAAGACAGAGAATGTTTCCAAAATAGGCCTAGTGTCACAGAGCTACAAAGCTCATAAAATTTTTAAGTTTGGACAAAACATTTAAGATGGCCTAACAGTATCATCTTGTTTTGGAGATAAGCCAGACAGTTTATGCTAGTAGCAGAACAAGACCTAAACCTAGTTTTTTTCCTCATTCACAGTCCAGTAGTCATTCATATTTTTTCAAATTTCTTATTCTGTATGGGAGTTTGTAATTTTTTATTTTTATTTTTTATTTATTTATTTTTAAGAATTTATTTATTTATTTGTCAGAGAGAGAGTGAGAGATCACAAGTAGGCAGAGTGGCAGGCAGAGGCAGAGGGAGAAGCAGGCTCCCTGCTGAGCAAGGAGCCCGATGTGGGACTCGATCCCAGGGTGGGATCATGACCTGAGCCGAAGGCAGCCGCTTAACCAACTGAGCCACCCAGGCGTCCCAAGGGAGTTTGTAATTTTTTAATCTTTTGTTTTCCCCATTTGTGACCACCTCTTCCCTAGTCTGCTATGTGTTCTTCCAGCCTATGCTTTAATCAATCCCTGACTACCTCATAATCATTTATTGTAAGTGATCATAACTGACACAGATGGAACTAATTTTTATTTATGTGCACATTCTACACTAAAAGTATGTTGCTTTGTTGCTCAAAATTATGCTTAGGGGAATCGGTCCTCATGACATATATATGTATATCTAGGCCATTATTTTTCATTTCTAGTTATATCCATCCTATGAACATACGGTATTATTATGTAAGTTATTCCTGTTTTTCATCATAACAATGTTATAGTGAACATATTTGAACGTGTCTCTTTGGGCTTGTGTGCAGAAATTTCTGACTCAGTGTATATGCCCAGCATCACTGGATATGGCCAAATACTTTTCCAAAAGAACTGTACCAATGCATGCTTTTACCCACTATACATTCAGCCCCACCCAACTCCTCTGCCAAATCTTATCTAATGCATAATATTGTCTAAACTCAAATTTTGTTAGTGGACTTGAAGTGGTTTACTCTTTCTTATTTGATGCATTTTCCTGAATACTAGTGCATTAATATTGTTTACATTTCCTTGCCTTTAAATTTATTTATCGTTCACCTATTCTTCCATTGGCTTATTTCCATTTTTCTCATTGATTTTATAAAACACCAAACAAATATTGATTTGTTATATATGTTGTTTTCTCTCAGACTAACTTGGCTGTTAGCTTTTTTCATAGTTTCCCTTATTGCATAAAAATTTTAATTTGGGGATAGTAAAGTTTATTTTTTTATTGATTATCACAATACATTCAAATTGATTATAAGCATGTATAGTTTTCATCCAAAACTTTTAGAAATCACACCCTTATTCTTTGCTCAAAGAAAATTAAGAGAATAAGAACTGAACTTTCCTTCTCTGAACTGAGCAAAATGACCTTCAAAGTGACTATTTAATTCCTTGGTTACTATCAATAAAACTCGGAATTCATCATCTCATTTTTAAATGAATTATCTTTTCATTACATATCATTTTAAGTAAAAATATTTAAATATTTACATTTTTATTAAAGTAACATCAACCACCTTAACAACAATCCTTAACAAGGATTCCAGAACTTATATGATTGTACATTTTATCAACTGGCCAATCTATGGTATTTTTAGCCCCTGTTTGTACCTCGGTATCATACTTTGCATATGCTTTCTTCTTCCTTCGGAGTCAATTTTTCTTATTACTGAGGTAACCTATACTATTAAACTTTTAGAGAATTTGGAAATACAAAATTATGTGCAACTGAAGAATATTACACAAGACAAGGGATTACAAGGACAAAATCTATTTTTGCCTATAATTCACTATAAAATATTTACTTTTAAAAATGTATCTCAAAGTATAGAGTTTGATAACAATCCATTTTTGAAAGGCAGCCCCTAATGAATGCCTTCCCTATCCTGCATTACTCTTGTGGAAATCATGTGGATGAGTAAACGGTACTTTAAGTTGTTCTACATATCTAACACCTTGCCATTAGTTGTATGACTACAGGTAAATTACTAAAGCTCATTTTCCTTTTATGTAAATTAATATACTAGGCAAAATGATCTTCAAAATTCTACTCCTTTAAAGTCTGCTACTCATACCTCTACTCAGAATTCTTAAGGGCCTAAACAGCAGCTATGAAACTAGAATTTCATTTTAACATGCAGCTGCCCAAAGTGGGATGGGCAACTTCCTTTCTTCAATACAGCTACTGAAATAAAAAGCATTACTCACAAACCAGAGGCAGTGTGCCTCAGAGGAAATGGATTCTGATGATGTCAGGTATTTATTGTTGCTTCCAGAGCAGACAGAATTGAAAACCCTTTCTTTCCCCATCAAGTAGGAAACACTTCGGTATAAGAAATGTATAATATAGGATTCTACTTTACAATTGACCACATACCCATTTTCTGAGTTATCTCTGAAAGAACTTTAGTTGATTTATCTTCCTATACATTGAAATTGCTATTTGTTGAATTCTACCAATTTCAATTTCTTATATAAAAAAGCAATCCCTTTTACTCCTCTATTTTCTACCCATCAGCCCCATTACTGAATAGATAGTAGTGAGTTTGAAAAAAAAGAAAAAGAAAAACTCTCAAGCGTATAGCTATTCAAGCCTCTCAAGGCAAAATACAGAGCAAAGGAAGATAGCTCTCTTCTAAAGAGCATGTCCTTCTCAGTCTTCCCTTGAGAGAGAGCTTCTCTATAGATTTCCTACAGCAGTAGACATATTTTTCCTTTGAAAAATAATTATATGGGTTTTAATAGTAAATTGCATGTGTTCATAAAACTTTAATTTGTTTTAAACTACACAAATACTTCTTAGCAGAGTTTCTCAGTTTAAAAAAAAAAAAAAACAATGAGTTTCATCAAACTGGATCTGTTTTAGACAGAAGCTGTCAGCCCTTGATTGTTCTGGTTGGGAGAACTCATAAATCCAAGTTGTGATTTGGGCAAAAATATAGCTGTACCATTTATCTAGTTTGTTTGTATTGACATACTGTTGTCTAACTTTTCTTGTTTTGTTTGAAGTAGAGGCCTGATTTTTTTAAGTGATTTTTTTTCCTTTAAAATAATTCTGTCTAGTTTCTTTCACATAGCACAAACCTCACTGGAATTTCAATAAAATATTTCTTTTTCTTTAACATTAGTCCTCACATATAACTAAGTTCTTGGTTTTGCTTGCTCTAAATCTTAGAACAAAGCAGAATAATAAAGCATGTTCTTAATTAATTAAATCTTGGCTTTCCCAGTTTATTGATAATCACAAAGAATAAATTTTCTTCCAGTGCTTTTGTTTTCTATTTCACTAAATATTAGTGGCATTATCTTGTAACATATTTATTAAAAAAGCAGTAACAGTAATAAGTTACTAACATTATGAAGCCATTATTATGTGCTATGTACTTCCCTAACCATTTTATAAGGATTATCTCATTAATGCTCATACATCCTATGAAGTAAATGTTATCTCCATTTTAGGAAGGAGGAAACTGACTCACATCTGTTAAGTAATTAGACAAAGGTCATACAACTAAAAGTGGTGGAGCGAAGACCCACATTTAGGCACTGGCCTCCAAAGTCAATGCTTTTAAATGCTATTCCTTTACTACCTTCTATTACATAATGCTGCACTAACATTGATTTTTTTTTTCCCTCTGAAGAACTAGCTTATCCTTCTCATTTATGAGTTTACAATCTGATAAATTAAAATGAACATGTAAAGAAATATAAACAAATATAGAAACACCAAAAAACAAGTACATTTAATTAAAAACATGTCGTGTACTCATGCTGTGAATGGTATCCCAGTGCAAAAAAAAAAAAAAAATTATTTTATACAAATACCAGAGCAGTTAAAGAAAATGAAAAGATCAAAACTATCCATTGCTATGACTTAGCAACTTGATTGTGCTGATGACCATAATATTTTCCATCACATACTCTATTTCCTGCTTTCATTGGCTTGAATAATTGAAAACCGGATAACACATTCTACTTTTGCCTTTTTTCTGGGTGAAAAATCTTCGAATTACATAGTGCAGTTTACCTCTATAGGTATAACAGTGTAAATTAAAGAAATTAGTTATCTTAGACCTTTGATCAAAAATTGGCTGCTTTTCCTTCAAAGACTCATTTCCTCAATTGCACTGACCAGACTCTGTAAGCTTGTCTTCTCTAGGCTTTGCTTTTGAACAAATTATTTTAAAATCCAGATAAAACCAATAACAGGGATGCCTGGGTGACTCAGTTGGTTAAGCATCTGCCTGCAGCATAGGTTCATGATCCCAAGGTTCTGGGACTGAGTCCAGCATCGGGCTCCTTGGTCAGCGGGAAGCCTGCTTCTCCCTCTCCCTCTGCTGCTCCCCCTGTTTTTGCGTGTACTTGCTCTCTCTGACAAATAAATAAATAAAATCTTTTTTTAAAAAAAAACAGTAACATATTCTTCCTGAGGCCCAAGACCCCTTTTCATATCTCATGCAATCATAAATCCAACAAAGCATTAAAAATTAAAATGTATAATAAATGTCACTTAAAAGGTATGAACTAAGTACCATGAGAGAACATGAGAGAGGACTTCTCTGATGACACAGTCAAGACAGGCTTCATTGAGAAGGTGGCGATTATGCCGGGTTTCCACTACAGCATGGTTAAAATGAAACACACCAGTGGGAAGTGGACATTTCAAAAAAAGGGGAGTGTGCTTGGAAACATCAAGCACACCTAGCCAGCTGGCAAATAAAGGTGTTTGGAGGTTAACTGGGACCGATTTAGGGTGCTGAGGCAGGACTGTCAGACTGAGGTTTTGGTACTCTATTTGCTAAACCTTGAGGAATCACTGACGATTTTAAATCAGAGACATGAACTAGGAAAATTACTATGGTAAATGAGAGTAGGATGGAACCCAGGGAGGTTTATTACAAGGTTAGAGGCTGAAAAACCAGTCACTGGTATTTAAAACCCTGAAGAACTATTAAGTGATGTTGCAGACGTACAGCTCAAGAATGACGATAGGCAATAGGTCAAACCATAATAAAGAAGGTGAGTAGCAGCCACGGGCATAAAGTAGAAGACTGCAACTGCAGAGAGGAACTGTTGAGAAATCACATGACCAAAGTCTGGATTCAGCTGCTGGTTGTCAGGTTTGCCAATAACTCCTTCTTGTCCTGATTCAGACGCAGCAAGGAAAGAAGCTTCCCTGGAGAGAGCTCTGAGAGAGAGACTAGGATCATCAGAGGATCCAGCATTCAACTAGGGGAGCAAGCCAGAATCGCGAAGGCTCTGTAGGGTGAGCAATGGAACTTGCATTCCTTATGGACAATGTAAAGGCCAACAGGTCGGAGCCGAACAAACGATCCTAGGTTTGGATGAAGCTTAGGAGAAAGGAAAATCAGAGGAAACAATGGCAGGCCCAATAATTCCACTAAGTACTCCTAAAAAATCAAAATGAAGTACAACCATAGACCTATCACCAGGATGGTTAGCTTAGCTTCTGGTTCTAAGTGTAATTAAAATGATTCCAACTAGTACCTTACCCAACAAAAAGTCTTTATGTACATGGGGATTTAGACCTTATGTGGCCCTAAAAACTGGAGAAAAAAAAATCATGCGCTTCCACAGCATAAGTAATTCCAATAAATACATAAACAGTAAAAGAAGGGAAAGGCGACTAAGCATCCTTTTTTCTTACGGTGACTGAAGTGTTCTTTTTTTAAGATTTCAAAATTAAATTACTTCTAAAACTAAAAGAAGAATAAAAACAAACAAAAAATGCTGTTTTTAGGTTTCCCTGCTTTACTGTAGCCTGAAGGACAGGGTTGGTCTGCCTTTAAAAAAAATGTAATTTGGTTCACAACACATAAACCATTGCACTTTCAATCAACTCCTTCTAATAAGTATCAGCCATTAGCAGTAAGGATATTTATTCAGCTTTCCATGTATTTAGAAAAGCTTAATACTTAACACTATAAAAGCTTAACACTTAACACTATAAAAATGAATCAAATTCATTTGTATGAACCTTTAAGCAACTAAAAACCTACTTTCAAGAAAGGCAAATTATGATGAAATACAGGGACATAAAATATTTATTTTAAATGGGCACTTACAACCTATGGCTTTGTCAGGTATAAATTCAGTACAAGGTCTACATTTTGCACCTAAAACTTACATAAGTAAAATAAAATGTATTGTCATTAATTACAGTAATAGCTAGAGTAATAGTATTTTTTTTTCCACACTTAGCATATGCAACTTTAATCAACCAAAAGAAAAAGTCCCAAATGTACAAATGGAAAAAATCAAATTGTTGACACAGGCTTAACTAATATCAGCTACTTTTATGTACAGCTGTATAAGTTCAAAAAAGCTATCCTATATGTATATACAAAAGTTGTTTATACACAAGTCTGTACATAGGGTCTATACATTTATTTCCTCAGAACCCTTAGGTGCCACCTCTTGGTGAAGACACCAACACTTCATTCACATATCTTACAAAAAAAGACTATTTCCAGGATTGACAACAATGTGCATCCTGTATTCAGATCATGTAGGCTCCATTCAATTGGATTCTTAACTAAAACACTGATTCTCAATCATCAATAAGATTCATTTAGGTTTGCTAACCATATTGTGATATACACAAAACTATATATAAATATGTAAAATACTGTTCACCTGTGTTTTAGGAAAATTTGATTCAATTTCAAGCAATAGAGTAAAAAGCTTTTTAAATAATTTTGGGTATGCCAGCTTCACTTCATCATTACCCCCATTTTTCAAACATTCTCAATTAGCCAATGTCATACTACATTAGAAAATACCGTTACTTCATTAGTGCTTGACTTTGGAAGCTACATGAATTTCTCAGCGGAGCACAAATTCACTGGTGAATTTTCTGTGCTGTTAAGTCTGAGAAAAAGTTTCTATTTTGCCCTTGAACATAAAGTTCATGTATTTGGGTACAAGTTACTAAATCTCTCTCTTTTTTTTTAATTAGAAATATTTAGAGGGGTGCCTGGGTGGCTCAGTCGGTTAAGTGTCCGACTCTTCATCTCAGCTCAGGTCTTGATCTCAGGGTCGTGAGTTCAAGCCCCACCCTGGGCTCCCCACTAGGTATAGAGCCTACTAAACAAGAAAAAAAGAAAAAAAGAAAAAAAGAAAAAAAAAGAAATACTTTAAATAAAGAGAAAACTGCAGAATAGAATAAAACAAACATCATCTCAATTTGTCCATTCCTAGCATTGTGCCATATATTCTTCAGATCTCTTTATTAATAAAAATAAATTATAGGTAGAATTGAGACTTCCTATATAAACCTATCAAGAAATTACTTAAAGTTATTTAACTAGTAATTAAGTAAATTAAGTAACTTAATTACTTAGAAGTATAAAGCTCTACAACAATACTTTTCAGATACCTGGGTTTTTTTTAGTTAGCTTTTTATTACTGGTATATAATTAATTATACAGTGATCAAAAAAGTTATCTGTATTATATCAACATTTGGTGCTTATTGAGTTGGCTTTCTGCCACAGTACTTGGTCCACTTTGTAAATATTCACTGTATGACTGAAATACGGTTTATTTTCTAACTACTGGGTGTAGGATTTTAATATGTCCATTAGACCAAGCTTCCTAATTGTTATCAAGGTCTTCTAAATCCTTACTAATTTTTCACTGTTAGTTGTCTGATCCAGTGGTTGTCAAATTATGATCCCCAGACCAGCAACATCAGAATTACCTGGGAAATTGTTGAGAACGGAAATGCTAAGAGGCCCCACCCCAGATCTACTAAATCAGACACCCCGTGGATGGGGAGTGGGGCCCCACAAACTGTTTCAACAAGTCCTCCAAGTGACTCTATTGTATCCTAAACTAGGAAAAACACTGGCTTGATCTACAAATTTCAGAGCAAAATATGTGAAAACCCATTCATTCCCATCGTGGATTTGTTGGTTCTCCTTGTAATTCTGTTTGTTCTGCTTTCAATATTAAGGGCTATGTTATTTGTTGTTTTTGTTTGTTTTATTTAAATTCAAGTTAGTTAACATAGACTATATTGTTAATTCCAGGGTAGAATTTAGTGATTCATCAGTGGCATATAACACCCAGTACTCATTACATCAAGTGGCTTCCTTAATGCCCATCACCCAATTACCCTATCCCCCCACTCAACTCCCCTCCAGCAACCCTCAGCTTGTTCTCTATAAAGTCTCTTATAGTTTATCTCCCTCTCTGTTTTTATCCTATTTTTTTCCTTCCTTTCCCCTATGTTCATCAGTTTTGTTTCTTAAAGTCTACATCAGACTGAAATCATATGGTATTTGTCTTTCCCTGACTGACTTATTTCACTTAGCATCATACACTCTAGTTCTATTCACATGATTGCAAATGGCAAGATGTCATTCTTTTTGATGGCTGAATAATATTCCATTGTGTGTGTATGTGTATAAATAGATAGACAGGTAGATAGATAGATAGACACACCCCACATCTTCTTTATCCATTCATCTGTTGATGGACATCTGGGCTTTTTCCATAGTTTGGCTATTGTGGACATTGCTACTAAAAACATTGGGGTGCATGTGACCCTTCGAATCACTATTTTTGTATCCTTTGGATAAATACCTAGTAGTGCAATTGCTGGGTCAACAGTTCTATTTTCAACTTTTTGAGGGACCTCCATAATGTGTTCCAGACTGGCTGCAGCAGTTTGCATTTCCACCTATGGTGTAAGAGGGTTCCCCTTTCTCTGCATTCTCGCCAGTATCTGTTGTTTCTTAACTTGTTAATTTTGGCCATTCTGACCCGTGTGAGGTGGTATCTCATTGTGGTTTTGATTTGTATTTCCCCGATGATGAGTAATGTTGAGCATTTTTTCATGTATCTGTTAGGCATTTGTATGTCTTCTTTGGAGAAATGTCTGTTCATGTCTTCTTCCCCTTTCTTGACTGGGTTTTTGGTTTTGGGGTGTTGAATTTGATGAGTTCTTTACAGATTTTTGGATATTCACCCTTCATCTGATATTTCATTTGCAAATATCTTCTCCCATTCCGTAGGTTGCCTTTTAGCCTTTTTGATTATTTTCTTTGCTGTGCAGAAGCTTTTTATCCTGATGAATTCCCAATTGTTCATTTTTGCTTTTGCTTCCCTTGCCTCTGGAGACATGTCTAGCAAGAAGTTGCTGTGGCTGAGGTCACGGAAGTTGCTGCCTGTATTCTCCTCTAGCATTTTGATGGATTCCTGTCTCACATTTAGATCTTTCATCCATTTTGAATTTATTTTCATGCATGGTATAAGAAAGTGGTCCAGTTTCATTCTTCTGCATGTGGCTGTCCAATTTTCCCAACACCATTTGTTGAAGAGACTGTCCTTTTTCCATTGGATATTCTTTCCTGTTTTGTCAAAGATTAGTTGACCATAGAGTTGAGGGTCCACTTCTGGGTTCTCTACTCTGTTCCACTGATCTATGTGTCTGTTTTTGTGCCAGTATCATACTGTCTTATTTGGATGGATACAATCTCCAAATTGTTATAATGTCCTAGTGAATTGTTCCTTTAACATATAATTCTTTTCTGTATATACTAATTGTCCACTTTTAATCCTACATTATCCTCCAAAACTAAACCAAACTGATAAATCCGTAGGATTAAGAGCATACCTGGCATGAAAACTATCTTTACCTTGAATCTTTATCTCTTTTTCTAAAAGGCTCTTGGAAATATGGGCACAGGGTTAGATATTAATGGAGGTTGAGGTGAGAAAGAATGTGAGGAGAAGGGAGTAACTGGCCAACTCAAGCTTTGAGAAAAAGGTCATCAGTATCCAGAAGTAAAACAAGAAAAGAAAATTCAGATAGATTGTCCCTCTATGCAGCTTACAGAAAGGACCTGTCAGAGGGTATTATGAATTGAATTGTGCCTCACCCCCCACCCCCAAATTCATACTCTGATGTCCTAATCCCTAGTACTTCAGAATGTGACTATATTTGGAGACAGAACCTTTAAAGAGGTAATTAAATGAAAAAGAGGTCATATGGGTGGGCCCAAATCTGGTATGACTAATGTCCTTGTAAGAGGTTAGGACCAGAAGTGTAGAGAAAGGACCACATGACAACACAAAGAGAAGACGGCATCTACAAATCCAGGAAAAGGTCCTCAGAAGAAACCTTCAGTACTATGAAAAAATAAGTTTCTGTTGTTTAAGCCACTCAGTCTAAAGTACTTTGGTATGGCAGACCTAGAAAATTAACACAGAAGGTTAAGTACAGAATAGAAACTGGAGGCTACAGACCAAAACAGCAGTAGATGTTGAGGAAGGACAGGATATGGAGCCTGAAAAATATCCCATGAAACCTGCTCACTGAGTCTCCAAACCAGAAAAAAAGAGAAAATTTTAAATTGTTCCTTAAACATTTTTATTCATTCGCTATATCATGATTATTCAACAAATATTTTTGGAGCACCTTCTATGTGCCAGGCACTGTTCTATGGACTTGGGACACTTCAGTAAGCAAAAACAGATGAACACTGTTGCCTTCACTGAAGTGTCCATTCTGGTGGGAAACAGCAGACAATGAACAACAGATCTGATAAATAAATAGATGAACTGTATAGTATTTTGGAAATAATAAATTCTATAAAGGAAACAGAGTAAGAGGAATTAAGAGTGATGTGGGTAAGGGTTTTTTATGATGAAAACACAGCTACAGAGCAGGCTTCCTTGAAAAGATGACATTTGAGCAAAGACTTGAATACAACAGGGCATTTATTAAGGATTCATCTTAGGTCCGATACTACATAAAGCAATGTATAGGCATTATTTCCTTTATCCTCAAGACGCTCATAGTGAAAATATATATTATACCTATTTTACAGATAAGCAGACACAAACTTAGAGAAGCACAGAGCTACTACATGGAGAGACTGGGATAATTGAGTGACCCAAATATTAAGCAAGTAACCAAACCCAGCTCCAGTCCTTCCTCAAAGGCAAGTGAGGGAAACATAGAAGAAAATAAGTATAGTAGGATAATAGAAAGGCCACCTGCTATACTAGAGGGAAGTACAAGGAATTATAGGAGAATAGAGGTTTGGCAAAGCCAGGGCATCTTTCTCAGAAGGAAGAGCTCTGGGAGAAGTGAAAGTGAATTGCATGTACTCTGTTTAAACAGGGTTTTTGACACAACATATACTCAGTTAAAAAATAAATCCAAATATTCCTAGGATAAAAAAGACTGCTATATAGTAAAAATAATTACCCCAAAATAGTGAACCAATTAAACAAATTATGGTATACAGACATGTTAAATAGATATAAAAATGTTTAAAGCTAATCTAATGATATGAGAAAATGAGGATCTAACACTGAGACAAAAATATTTAAATTCAATAAAGTGCACTATAAACAGATTAGCCTCAGCTCTGTGTGGGTTTGTATATGTGAAACGTGCTTGTATGTGTATCAGATACACAGCCAATGGTAAAGGCTGGAAGAAGGAAAGCAATTTTTAGCAGGGTAACAGATGACCACCTGTAAATATCAACAGTTTAAACAAGATAAAAGTTTATTTTTTTCCATATTTACAAAGAAGTCTGGAGGTTGGCATTCCAGAGTTGGTATGAAGGTTCCACAAGTTATCAATAACTCAGGCTCATGTTAGTTCATCACTTGACAGACTGATGGTATGACCCTCATCCTCAGTTAGGCTGTTGAGCTTTATCCATCAGACACTTACTCTGGTCAGCAAGGTGATATTGGAGGAAAAAGGGAAGAGGGGCACGCTCTTGCTGTTAAGATGACTTCTTATAAAGACCACACAACACTTCTGCCTAGAACATAGGTTATGCAGTCTTCACATGACTAGCAGCATGGCAGTCTAACTGCTGTTGTTGCTATTTCTCCCATTTAATAAAAAAGGGCAGAAGAGATTAGGAAGGGATGGAGCCTCTGCCATGAGACTTTTCTATAACGTATGGGTAATACAGTTGACCCTTTGACAACACAGGTTTAAACTGCACAAGTCTGAAATACATGTGGATTTTTTCCTTATAATTTTTTTCTTATAAATACAATACAGTACTATAAATGTATTTTCTCTTCTGTATGATCTTCTTAATAATGTTTTCTTTTCTTTAGCTTAATAATCTCATTTACAACTGCATCGAAAAGAATAAAACACCAAAGAATAAATTTAACCAAGGAGTTAAAAGAACTATGCACCAAAAACTATATGACACTGATGAAAGAAACTGAAGAATACACAAGTAAGTGGAAAGACATTCCAACCTTATGGATTGGAAGAATCAATATTGCTAAAATGTCCATACTACCAACACAATCTACAGATTCAATGCAACCCCCATCAAAATCCCATTGGTCTTTTTCACAGAACTAGAACAAGGAATCCTAAAATTTGAAGGAACCACAAAAGATAATGAATACCAAAAGCAAACTTGAGAAAGAATAACAAAGCTAGAGGTACATGTTCCTGAATTTCAAACTATATTACAAAGTTAAAGTAATCAAATAGGCATGGTATTGGAAAAAAAACACACATAAATCAATAAAACAGAATAGGCCAGAAATAAACTCACCCACATATAGTCAACTAGTCTATGATAAAGGAGGCAAGAATATACAATGTTGAAAAGACAGTCTCTCTAATTAATGGTGATGGAAAAACTGGACAATGACATGCAAAAGAATAAAGGTAGACCACTAGCTTACAGGATATAAAAAAATAAATTCAAAATGAATTATACATTTGAATGTTAAGACCTGAAACATAAAACTCCTAGAAGAAAACACAGGCAGTAAGCTCTCTGACACTGATCTTAGGAATAGTTTTTGGGACTAATCTGCTTAGGCAAGGTCAACAAAAGCTAAGATAAACAAATGGGATTATATCAAACTAAAAAGCTTTTACACAGAAGAGGAAACCATCAAAAAAGTGAAAAGGCAACCTACTGAATGGCAGAAAATATCTGCAAATGATACACCTGATAAGGGGTTAACATCCAAAACATATGAAGAACTTTCACAACTTAATATTAAAAAAAAAACCTGGACAAAATATGAGCAGATAATTTGACTAGACAGTTTTCCAAAGAGACATATTGATGACCAACAGATACAGGAAAAGATGCTCAGTAACCCTAATTATCAGGGAAATGAAAATCAAAACCACAATGAGATATCACCTCACACCTGTCAAGATTGGCTAGTATTAAAAAAACAAAAAATAACAAGTGTTGGCAAGAGTGTGGAGAAAAGGGACCCCTCACACACTGCTGGCAAGAATGTAAATTGGTGCAGCCACTATGGAAAGCAGTATGGAGGTGCCACAAAAAATTATAAATAGAATTAACATAAGATCTGATAATTCCACTTCCAGGTATTTATCCACAGAAAATGAAAACCAATTTGAAAAGATATATGCACCCGTATGTTCATTGCAGCATTATGTACCATAACCAAAATATGGAAGCAAACTAAGTGTCCACTGACAGATAAATGGATAAGGAAGACATGCCATACACACACACACACACACACACACACACACACACACACACATACAGGAAGATTACTTAGCCATTAAAAAAAGAATAAAATCTTGTCATGTGTAACAACAAAGATGAACCTTTAGGTATTATGCTAAGTGAAATAAATCAGATAGAGAAAAACAAATACTGCATGATTTTACTTACATATAGATCTAAAAAACAAAACAGATAAACATACAAAACAGAAACAGACTCATAGACATAGGAAAAAAAACTGTCGTTACTAGAAAAGGGAGTGGTTACTAGAAAAGGGAAAGGACAAAATAGTTGAAGGGGATTAAGAGGTATAAATTTCCAGTTATAAGTTAAGTCATTGGGATGTAATGTACAGCATAAGGTATTTAGTTAATAATGTAATTTTGTATAGTTGTAGATGGTAACTAGACTTATTGTAGAGATCATTTCATAAGGTATACAAACACTGAATGATGATATATATCTGAAACTGATCAGATATTATAAATCAACTATATTTCAATTTTAAAAAAAAGAAACTATTGAGAGCTGAGTCAGTAGAAAAAGATATCATCACTGAGTCAGTGCTGGCAGAGAAGAAGCCAACAAAAACATAGAGATTTTCTTAAACATAAAACCGGATCATGTCTTTATGGTGAGTTTCAATTATCCACTAAACTCTAACACTAGCTCCTCAAACAGTGAAAACAATCAACAGGACTCTTACTGAAAAATCTTGAGGAGACAAGAGATCTGTGAAATTGCTTCTCAAATTTGAAAAGTGTTGCTATGATGTTGGAAAGTCAAAATGTGTGGGGCTGCCTTCTTCCTTGAGTCTTAATTTATTCAATTGTTTTGGACACACATGTCCTCTTTTATTTTTTGTTAACAATTTACTACAGTTTCACCTTTTCTAAGAAATGAAAATTGCAATGTTGAATAAACAACTTGTAAAGCTAAAAAAAAACCAAACAAACAACAAAAAAAACCCACAAACCCAAAAACATACTTTTAAAAAGAGCTACAAAATTGCATGATATTACTGAAGTTCAACATTTGGAAAATATTTAAATGAACTTTGAAATAAGACAGTGTGCTCAAGGGGTACCTGGGTGCCTCAGTCAATTAGGCATTGACTCTTGATTTCAGCTCAGGTCATAATATCAGGGTCGTGGGATTGAGTCCCATGTCAGGCTCTGCACTCAGTGGGAGTCTCCTTGAAATTCTCTCTCTCCCTCTCGCTCTGGCCCTTTCCCTGCTCATGCTCTCTCTAAATGAATAAATAAAATCTTAAAAAAAAAAAAAAAGACAGTGTGATCAAGATCACTGCAGAATTCCAGAAATATGAGTAAATGAAAGACAGCATATGATTTTGATAGCATGTGATTCAGAAAGGGTCACATTATACACAGAAGCTTATCTTGTTAAATTGAGAAAGTAATACAATTGCAAAAAAAATCAAAATCAAAAAAGAATCAAAACCACTATCTATAAGGCACCTATAGTATAGTATGACTTATAGGGCATAGTACAATGGAAATACATATATATATTGGAATATATAATGGAACATTATTCAGCCATAAAAAAGAATGAAATCTCACCATTTGCAACAACATGGATGGAGCTAGGGAATATAATGCTAAGTGAAATAAGTCAGTCAGAGGAAGACAAAGACCATATGATTTCACTTACAGGTGGAATTTAAGAAAAAAAACAAGCAAGGGGAAAAATTAAGAAAGAGAGAGAGAGACATAAGAAACAGACTCTTAATTACAAAGAGCAAACTGATGGTTACTAGAGGGGAGGTGGGGTGGTGGTTCAAACAGGTGATGGGGATTAAGGAGTGCACTTGACATGATGAGCACTGGTTGATGTACAGAAGTTCTGAATCACTATATTGCACACCTAAAATTAATATAACACTGTATATTAACTAATTGGAATTAAAATGAAAACTTAAAATTAAAAAAAATACTCCCAAACAGGCTATGAATCTATTGTTATTAATGATTGATAAGGACCAGACCAATATCTTGCTTAAAATTTATCATCTAGAGTAAGATGTTGATAAATCTATTTAATAACAGATCAGAATGCTATATTAGAATACTAAATACAAATGATACCAATAGTAAGATGCAACTGGATTTCAGATAATAAAGTATGAAATAAAATCTTAAATTTAAGGAAATATATAAATGTTTTATATAATTAACCAATAAAGTTGCATATTTTTCAACATCTAAGTAGTGATAGTTGTTGGTAGGATTTATTCATTCATTAGCAAACTAAATCAGTATTTACCGATGTCAGGCTTTCTTCCAAGCTCTTAGGATACAGGTATAAACAAGACAAATCCCTAACTAATGGAGCTTACATTTTACTGTGGGGTGCAACTGACAAATAAATATAAAAAATTGCAGGTGGTGTTAAGTGCTACAAGGAAAAATAAAACTGGTGTGGGAAAAAAAAAATCAAGCATGAGAGGTAGATGGGTGTTGTTTGAATTTTGTCAAGGCAAGTCCCTCTGAGGCGGTAACACCTAGGCAGAGCTCTGACCGGAGGGAGGAAGAGCACCACATGACTATACGGGGGTAGGTAAAGAGAAGAAAATGCCAACAACAGAACCCTGCAGGATTTCGACATTTGGAGGTTGGGGAGAGAAGGGGAAATCCAGCAAAGGAGACTGGAAAAGAGTCACTGCTGTTGTAGGAAGAAATCCAGGAGACTGCAGTGTCATGGTATCCAGTGAGAAAGTATTTCAAGAAAGAGGAAGACAACTACTATGAATCAAATGCTACCAACAACCTGAAAAAGATGGGACTAACTTTACTTGGTAACATTGAAAATGGAGCAGTTCAGATTTTTTTTTTCTGGTTATAACTAATAGAAACTAACCAGAGCTAACCCAGGTTATTTTTTTTTTTTTTTTTTTTACCCAGGTTATTTTTATTTATTTTATCTATTAGATAGACACAGAAGTCTCTCTTGCAGCTAGGGCTGCATCACTGGTGATGAAGTTTCTGACACAAAAGTACACTTGATACCACCTTTGCTAATGGAGACTACATCATAACCTGTCTGCACACCCATCACAACGGGAATCGTTCTATTCCTTCAGCTTTGGGCTTCACTAAAACATGTGCGTCTGGATGAAGGATGACACGGTATAAAGAACAGTGCATCCGATACCTCACATCATAGAATAAAGGAAGTTGAAATTGGCTGACTAGAAAATACTAGAAAACCAAAAAGCAGCTGCCAGTCTATACAAAGACAAATCCTTTGGCCAAAGTCTACAAGGAGTTTTTTCACTTGAGCCAAGCATATCATTTTACATTCCAAATATAATGACCCAGGCATCAGTGTCTGTTCCTCAACCTCCTCAAAAAAAAAAAAAAAAAAAAAAAGAAAGAAAGAAAAGAAAGAAATTAACGCAGCCAGTTGCTGAAATACCTGAATAACTGGTAATACAACCACAACCGAAGCTCTGTTAGGGGCAAGAAGCAGAACAACAGAGGCAGGAAAACCACAGATTTCTCATTAGAGTTTTGGGGGACTAAAAGTAAACAATCAGTGAAAGTGTCCATGGAGTAAGAAATACAAACAGATTAAGGGTGTGAATAATAGAGAAAACTTTCTCTAAAGTCTGCAGCAGGAGGCCCTGTTGATAGCGAGCATGAGAAGGACCAACAGGGCTGTCAGCTCAATGTTCTAATGAGCTGATCCATGCTTCTCCTTTACGTACTCCAAAGAGAAGGGAAAGAGCAAATTCAGGACCAAACTGAGCACAGAAGGCCTCAGAGGCCTGTTGGGGAGTGACTCCCTGAGGTAGGAACCCCCTGCGGCCTGGTGAGCTAACAGGAGAAAAATCAAAAGGAACTCATGCTGTTAGTCTTTCCAGAGCTCACCCAGCTGCCTCAGCATCTAGGACACGGGAGCTGCTTGTTGGTCCTGAGTGAACAAAGCTCAAGTCTAACAAGGGACTAATTTCTCTGGAATCATCACTGGCTTATTTTTGGGATAACGGCGGTGAGGAGAAAAGAGACTTCAGGATCAAACAAACCTGAAAATGAATCCCAACTCTGCTACTAACTGTGTTGCACTGGGCAGATTACACAACCTCAGCCTTCTTTCCCTGTGGATGGTCGAGTTACACACCCTGAGGACTGTGGTCAAGACTGAACAAAATCATGAGTGCATGTGAAGTATCTAGCATATTAGACAATCAGAAAACACGGTCTCTGATAGAATCACTGTTACTGTCACTGTTCCTGGCTCCCAGCTGAAGTGGTGGCAGACCAGACTACCTACCCCGACAGAACAAATCTACCCAAATCACCTCTGACCTACACACGTCTAACTTATAAAGGCAGAGAATAAAAGTGACTTCTGTACCTGTTCTCTCTTCCCTGGGCATTAGGGAAGCCCTCAGAGGAAAATACTCCAGCTGATTCATAGGAGAGAAAGAAAAACAGTGAAAGGCAAGGCAGTACACTTTACCTCATAGTAGACAAAAAGGAAGCAATGGCCTTTGCAACCCGGTGGCCCCTGCCTGACAGTAGCTCCGCTACATTTTGAGTATTTCACCTAATTTTGTTAGCTTACAAATCCAGCAATTAGTGATTCAAGTATCCTCTTTAGAAATGCAAATCCCTGGGGCACTTGGGTGGCTCAGTCGGTTAAGTGGCTGGCTCTTGATTTCAACTCAGGTCATGATCTCAGGGTCCAGGCATTGAGACCTGCATTGGGCTCCATGCTGTGTGGAGTCTGCTTGAGAGTCTCTCTCCCCCCATGCCCCTCCCCCACAATCTCAAATAAATAAATACACAAATAAAATCTTTAAAAAAAAGAAAACGCAAATTCCTTTATTCAGATTAGGGTTATGCTCACATCATACCTCATTCGTACATTTATGGGAAGTAGTACAATCAAACTTCTCTCCTCCTATGGTACCTGAGGAAGAACCAAAGATAAAGAAAATACTAAAATGCCACGGAACACTTTCTAAGAGTAGAACAGGGTGAGTAGGACTGAAAAGTGCAGCGTGAGGGAAACAAAGAAAGTCTGGGGGGGCTGAAAATCTGGAAACCCAAACTAGCCAATTTAAAATTAATCTACCCACAAGATGTCTGCCTGTTGTCCAGGAAAGAGGAGGAAGTCCTCTCTTTCTTTCCCTTTCAATGCCTTGGTTTCTTCCTTCTCTCAAGAACCAGAATTCAGGAGTCCCTCATTAGCACCACAGTGAAGTTTTAACATGAATTAGGGGAATTTTTGCAAAACAGTGAGGAAACTTCATCTGTTTAACATTATAGGAAAATGAGTTCTAAGTTCTACAGAACTCACCCACATGACTCCCTGAAGCAGAAACCATAAATGTCTCTTCTAAGATCAGTAGCATAGTTCAGGAAGTGAATTCATGAGCAGATGTGTGGTTGAACAAACAAATGGAGGGAAGGTCTCCCTGACAAGGAGGGTAAGGCAGCCACCTGATCGATCTCTCTCCCCTGATCTTGGTTTTCTTTTTAAATTATTGGATGCTATAATACATAATATATTATCAGACCTTACAATAAATATAGTATTTATTGTTGATTCAATGTCTGCCTTCCTCATTTGACTATAAACTCCATGAGGGTATACACTGTTTCTCACACTAAGTCTTCACCTAAAACAGTGTGTGGCAAATCACAGATGCTCAGTACATATTAGTTGAATGAGTGAATAACTGAACTGTACAGGAAATGTTTTCATATGACACTGTAAGGGTAAACACTAAGCCTTGAGGAGCAATACTCTGGATCCTTCCTCCTTGTTTCACCCCACAAGTACCAGACTACATCTGGGCTTGTGATCATGTCCTTTTAAATCATGCCCTACCAATCCCTTTGAAACACTAGAGATCACGTGTCATGACACTGGGGTTTGTCCTTGGCACCAGTCCTCCTTGAGAATACTTTTGTGCAGAAAAAGGGCAAGCTATCAAGGAGAGATTCTACCTGCACCAAAAAGACAAAATTCCACCTACGTTTATTAATGGCTTTCCCTGCTTGTTTACAGTGCCAGGAACTTACTCTTTTTCTTTGAAAAACCTCTGAAGCCAAATCACATAAATGGAACTTAAGATGTTCCCATTTCATTTTCTGGA